>CM073759.1:96201592-97401592 GCA_037127475.1 Arma custos | reverse complement strand
TTACTATCCGAATTCATTAATGCTCCTTACTTTGTTATGAATTATGTCAACCATAATGACCTTAATGTTCCATTTATTGCTGATTTGGCCCGAATTTAATATCTACTCTCTTCATAAAAAAGTTCATTCCCATTCAAACCTAGTTACCTTTTCCATTCCTGATAATCCTTTAATGAGGTGTCTGAATAGATGATGGGCTCAGTTCCAAGTTGACTTTGTTTTTTAAGTACTACAGTAAAACCTCGAATTAACGGACAGCCCTGGTGCAAATATGTTTGTCCGTTATTTAAAGGTGTCCTTTAAAGGGAGGTTTTATTTTTTCATAAATATGTATTTGTACAAATTAATTCTCTCTTATTCAATTTCCCATGTGTTTAAAAGGTAAGTAGAATAAAATTAAAAAACCACCGCACGGTTTTTGAATGTTTCCGAAACTTGTGTCCTACCGATATTGAGTCTTTCCGCTTGCGCACGTACACTTAACTTTTCACAGTCATAAACGTCGATTACATTTATTTTTTGTTCTAAAGTGATTCTCTTACGTGAGGGAGACATTTTCAGCCGCCTACCACGAGGGTTAGAACAGAACTAAATTTTAATTAAGCAAGTTCGAGAATAAAAAAAAAAGTATTTATGTGGAAAATCTTTACTCAAAAGTAAACAGCTGTCCCTGTTTTCTTAGACCGGAAACAACTAATTGTTTCCGAGAAACGGGAAAGGGATAATGTCATACTGTCCGTCTTTTAGAGGTTTTTTTAATCAATTTCTAACCAACACAGCCTGTCCGTGACCGTTAATGAGAGGTTTCGTTAAATAGAGGTTCAAATGCCTTAAAAATTGTATTAAAATGTTGGTGCAAAAAAAATCTTCCGGTATTGGGGAGTGACCGCTATTTAGGGTGTCCGTTAATAGAGGTTTTACTGTACCAGTAAAATGAAAAAAATTATTTTACTATATTGTTTTCAAGCCAATAGTTGTGGAAGGAGGTGATTTGGTATTTGACCAATATCAGTTTCCACTGCCAAGTTTTTCCCCCGTTAAAGGATACCCACTTTATAGACGAGGCTCTCCCGATATTCAGTGTCATTTTATGGCTATTAACTAAATAAGGATGTCACAGCTGGTTTCAAATTTGGGGCTTAGAGATGAGTAACCCGGTACCATATTTACTAAGTTACTTGGCATCCTGCTGAAAGAAAAATATAATAAATAAGCATATAAATCAAAGGAAAGAAATATGATGGCTTTAAACCTTGACGAGAGAGTTTTATGACAATTTTTGCAATAGTTGACATTATCATTATTCATAACCACCCTAGCCAGCATCCGATTGGTTTTAATATTCTATCCTAGCTCAGTAGAGTTATGGTAATCTGGGCATCTCGTAATCCCAGTTACAAATCAAAACTATTCATTATAAATTACAATACAAAGCTATTCATAATTCACTTCTGTCTATCCCTGAGACTCCTTGAAGATTCATTATACCATACAGACAGAGTCAAAAAAAGGGAATAAGCATATATATGTATATTACATATTCCCTAGCATATATATTATGATATTAGGAAATTCTTTTGAATAAAGCACCTGAGTGAAGATGAAGTATATGAGTCATACGATTACGTTTATTAGTACAATGGGGAAGCTTTAGATGGCCTATTTGGCCCCTTACCCAATAGATTGCCGTTCTTCTGCATGTGAAGACTTAGTAGTAGTCATCCTTCAGGACAGTGATAAATAATAATATATTTAGAAGAATATGTCTGATGAAAGCCCATTCCAATGACGTAATCTTGTCGTTAATGAAAAATACATCAGTATCCAATAAATACACAAATTTTAATAAGAAGGCCAATGCTGAAAATGATGATATTAATCATCAATATGTAAATAATTTTTATAACTTTATTTAAAAAAATCTTCTTTTTATAAATTCAGATACATTCTATCATTTCATTTCATAGTTTAGATATACTCATTTAATAATGCAACCTCAGATTTAGACTAATATAAAATAACAATTTTTTTTTTTTTCACGAAATTCTCTTTCCTATTTTTTAGCGAATATAATTTTTTTTCATAATTTATTTTTTATATAATCTTTTGATGTTGAATATTTTTAAATATTTTTATTTTGAAGAGAAAAGATTTGTCTTGGCCGGGATTCGAACCCGGGTCGCCCACGTCACTAGCACGGTGTTCTAACCACGTGAGCTACCAAGACACACATCCAAGTCCCAGCTAAGACAAATGTTTTCTTTTCAAAATAAAAATATTTAAAAATCATTATTTTTCCTTTCTCATTTTCGTCCATCTTTTCCCCCACCAGTATTTTCTCATTATATCTCTGTGTCTTTGCTTCATTTCTTGCAACCACACTGTACCCTTCCGTTTTTACTTTATTTTCCACAAGAACCTATGTAAGCAGTCTCATTTGCTTTACACACCCTCCTTCACTCTTGTATTCACGGATTTTGTCAAAGAGTCTCCCTTGGTCCATTCTTACCATGTGCCAGTAGAATTTTTGTACCTTCCTTTGTTTTCTTGGGCCCATAGACTCTCCTCTGCATCCTCTATATTTTCAGTAATTTTTCTGGTTCTCCATCCTGTACAAAATTACTGGTTTTATCTCAGTGTTTTAGTGTCTTATTTTTGCTCTAGAGGATAGGTTATTCTTATTGTAAATATTTCCTGTTGCCAAGCTTAGTTTTTTCAACTTTATGATTTTCTCTTTTATGCTCTCTTTTTCCAAACCGTTGTTGCTTATTGTTTCTCCTGCATATTTAAATTTCTTTGTTACTTTTGTCTGTCCATATTTTATCTCTCTGTTGTCTGAAATTCCATTTTGTCATAGGAAATTTGTAGACCTGCTTTTACTGCTATTTCTTTCAGAATATGTATTTGATTAATTGCCTCTTCTTCCGTTTCCATCAGGAGGGCTAAATTGAGTGCAGAGGTGACACTTTTATGTAGTCTTTCTTGATCCCTACTACGGTCCCTGCGTTATTTATTTTCCAGAACTCTCTAATGATTTTATCCAGCACTATGTTAAATAATATTACTGACAGGCCTTCTCCCTGTCTTAGTCCTGTTTTTTTCCTGGAAGTTTTTGCTGATTAGTTCTTGGAATTTTAGTTTTGCTTTGGTGTTCATTAGAGTTAATATTATGATGTTTAATGTTTTCTGGTCTACCGAGATTACAAATTTTTGTTATTAAAAGATTTAAAAACTAATTAAAAAATCATTTGCTGGCAGATATGTAAATAAACCAATATTTAAAAAAAAAGAAGTACTTTTTATTATCTTAAAATAAGTGCTAAAAAGAATAAAATAGAAGATTGAAGGTGTTACCAATAGGTTAACTGACATTACATGAGGACTGGAAAAGCTAAAGGATCTAAGTGCCATATTTAATTTTTTTTTTTAGTTTTTCACTGCTTACCAATTAAAGTCAATGCGTGGAGGAAAGATGTATAAGACTTGATGATTAGCTGTATATAGCAGAGTTTACATATTTTAGATACCTGGACACAGTAATATACCAGGCCGACAAATTGGCAAACAAAGGAGCAGAAATTGCTTCAATAGGACCATAACCATGGTGCGGGGTTCCCCTCTCCCTGGCTAAGGATACAATAAACAAACTAGCCAAAAGGAAGATAAAATCGCGTTGGGATAGAGCCAAGATAAGGCAAACTAAACATATGCATCGCTTAGGCATTGAACAAGAACCTCGGTGCAGATGGTGCACAGAGGAGGTCAAAACTCCCTGCCACGTTCTCTTTGAATATAATGTATTATGGTGAAATAGGACATTTGACCTTGGCCCTGGAGGACACAAGGAACTTCAAGAACTGAGATTTAAAGATTATCAAAAATTTCTTAGAAGTCTAGACCTAAGTTAAAGATTTTAGGACTCGAGCAAAATGGGCCTCTTTAGGCTAAAGTGCATGGTAATGGAAGAGTCACACATAATAATAATAATAAGTCAATGCCCTGCTAAAAAAAGTAAAAAACAAAACAATAATAATTTGTATTATTATCACCAACATTTTATTTTGATCTAAAAATAAAGGGATTGGTTTAAGAAATAATATAATTTTATAATCCAGGAATATATTGCGACACAACAAAAATATGGGCAAAATGGTGATGTTCAGTATGACAGAATAAATATTAAAATAGATTTTATTGAAATAATAACTAGTAATGGTGAAGAGTTTAGAGGACCAAATAAAATAATCATTAAGGCTGTATGTATTATATACATACTGTTAGGGCGTCGTGAGGGTAACAGGGATTGCACCCTTGAACAACCTTTCCCTATTACACTAAAAAACTCTGATAGGCTCTAAACTCTGATTAATCTGATCAAACAATTTTCTTTACAGAAAATTATCTGATATATTAACCATTTAAAAATTATATTTGAATTGTAAGATCAAATGAATAAATGGGATGTCAGATAATACCGAACCTTATTATTTTTTTAAACCTTATATTGATAAATAAAGACATAAATCATATTACTTAAAATTAAAACAAAAGAACAATTAATTAAATTAAAATACAATTAATACAATTATTGTTTCCAACAATGAATAATTAAATAATAAACAAAAATTAAACCTTTTTGATTTGGTACAATATAAAAGAACAAAACAAGTAAATTAAATCAAAATAAGCAGTTGAGTGAAATGAATAAAGTTACTAAACAAAATAATTCGAACATGAAACAAAATAAATGATGTTTTTCAAAGGAACTAAATGATGGTTATTTAATTGCGCAATTAAAATAAATAAATGTCTGAATACCCTGTAGATTTAGATGTGCTGGACTGAAGTCGACAAAGAAGACAAAGCCATGATGATTTATGGTTGAAGGTGGACAATCAAGGCCGCACTCACGAAAACGATGACACTGACTGCCGTAAGGTTGGTCCGGAAGGTACGCTGGCCAAGCGACAGTAGTGGTGAAAATAAAGATGACCTCTCGGGCCGCTTTCGAAATCAAACTGGGCTCACGAATAACTGTGAAAACGGATGGACCACTCGGGCCGCTATCGAAAACAAGACTTCACGAAAAACTGTGAAAAAAAGATGGACCGCTCGGGTCGCTATCGAAAACAAGACTTCATGAAAAACTGTGAAAAAAAGATGGACCGCTCGGGCCGCTATCGAAAACAAGACTGCTGGACGATGTTCGCTTGACTACACCGACAAAAGTATGAAACAGCTGTTTCACTGTTATACATTACAAAATTTAAAAACATTTATTTTCTAATGAAAATTAAAATAATACAAAATATAGACTAATTATTATAACTGTGAACATACGTTTTTTATAATTATAACTGAGCGGCCGTAACACATACTTATAATGTATACATATTCATATATTCCATCAAGTACCATTTAAATATAAATCTATGACGATATGAAGTTTGTGATGTAAACAATCAATTGATAGCCAGCCGGTGCACCCAACGGCTTCTCTCTCCAAATCGCCCTGAAGATGACCTACACTGTAGGTCGAAAGGTTGGCACATAATTATAAGTCTAGTACTTATTCAGTGTTTTTTTTTACTGCATCCCCTAACTATCTCCTTTCTACATTTGATCATCCAGTCAACTATTTTCCTCTCATACAATGTTTCAGTATGGTTAGGGTCTGATGGGGAGCACATTTAAATAAAGAAGTAAATTTAAATGTTAATAATATAGAGAAACTCATTCAAAAATGATTTTTTAAAATATGAAAAAACAATCAGTGATAAACTCGGAGAAATAAATTTGTTAATAAAGAAAAACATAAAATGGTAGAAATAAGAATTGATAAGGCAGAATAAATGTGTGGTAGTATTTAGATAAAAATGTAAATATGAATAGATTAAATCATTAATTAAATATTAAGTACATTAAATAATTATAATAAAAATATGAAATTATTAATTTTTAAAAATGAAGAAAATTTCAAAAATAGTGACAAAAATTTAAATGTTTTACTGAATGATGTAAAAAATAACCAAAAATGTTATGTATTCTTAGGTAATAAACTATAGAAAATTATTAAGATAATTTATTTATATTACATTTTACAATAATAGTTTTATTAATGTTTATTAGAAAAATGTAATGGTTTTTTTTTTATAGAAAATTTCTAATCAATTGCTTTAGGGGAAAATAGAATAGAAAGATTTCAATTTTACTATAGTTATGATAAACATGGCAATAACCTGGACATTTGTCATAATCTTATTTTTTTAATTACCTTAATTTCCTAATTATATCTTTGTGTATATTAAGTACAAACTATAGATCTGTTATATATATATATATATATATATATATATATATATATATATATATATATATTTTATATGTATATATGTAGTTAATAATGATTAAAGTTGGTGAGCATGCTTTTATAATTGCTAATGATGAAAAATGTGAGGAATGACCAATGTCTCATAATAAAAATCCTTTTGTCTAAATAATAACACAACTATTACTACTTTGGTTACTACTACTCCAGACAAGCAAAAGTACTCAGGTACAATAACTTTTAATAACATCAAATAAAAGCAGTGATAACTTCAATAATTTCAATGAATAGGAATTTCACACTTGATGATTGATAAATATTACACCTAAAACAGCTAGTAACTATAAATTTAAGTCTTCCATCTAATGTTGTGCTGTGACATTCAGTAATAAGCACTTGTCTACCTTCAAATTATTTACCAAAATCTATTTCTCATCCATGGGTTATCTATCTCACCTTTTGTTCGTTATCTAAATTTATTCCAAGCTGAAATGTGTTCTGTTGTAGTGAAAAAATAAGACCTGTTGTAGTGAAAACAAATATGATCTATTGTAGTGAATAGAAAAATATAGTTGTGGTGACAATTTTAGTTGTTGATTGTAATTTTTTGTTTGTTTAGGTGTTCGTTGCTGACACTGCTGAAGTTTTGACATTTCATCAAATAGATATCAAACAAATATGTCCACAAGAGGGTTGGGTCGAACAAGATCCTCTTGAAATCTTGCAGTCCACCATTGAGTGTATCAATGTTACTGTTGACAATCTAAGAAAACTAGATATTAATCCTAACGATATTGTTGCAACAGGCATCACAAACCAGCGAGAGACAACAGTAGTTTGGGATCCTGTCACGGGAGAACCATTATATAATGCTATTGGTTAGATTATTCATTTGTTTATTCTAAATAAAAAATATTGAATGATTAATTTAAATTATTTGCAGCACTTAATCATGAATTATAAATCCATATAACAATTACTTGAAAATTAATTATTTGTGTAGTTATCTGTTTCTACTATTGATACATTTGTTTATATTTATTTCTACTACTTCTCTATTTGTCTTCATCCACATCTCTCCTCCAGCTTGTCCTGAGATACTTTCATGTTATCTTGCCTTGAAAATCTTCTATCATTATTTTCTTAATTTGTATTACTCCTTATTACTTCTCTATACAACCAAGCAAACTTTTTCTACATTTAGCAAACCTTAATATATCCTCATCTACTATTAAGTCACCATTTTTTATATTATTCCTGATCTGCTGTTGTATATTAAATAAATAAACACGTTACACATCTGATGTTTATTAAAGACTCCATTTATTAATCTTTTTATTTTTTTAGCATCTTTCAACTCCGGTGGAGTTTGACTAATTTTTAAGGCTGGGTTTTTGAATAAAATATCAAATTTTCTTCTTAAGTCCCTTTCAAAAACATTAATCTAATTTATCAAATTTTGTTCTTACATCCCTTTCAAACATTAATTTATATGCTGAACTTCCTGTGGGATTAGGTGCTGCTCTCAGTTGGGTAAGAAGGAGAAGTATTTTCATTTTTATGTCTCCTCTTTCATATTGCATTGCTTTCAGGGATTTTTTTTACGGTTTGAACAAATCTTTCAGCTTGCCCGTTAGTTGAGGGGTGAAACGGGGCAGTTCTCCTATGTAAAATTCCATTTTCTTTCAAGAATTTTGAAAAATTGGTAGGACGTAAACTGCGAGCCATTATCCGATACCAACATATTGGAAACACCAAAAATTGTAAATAATGGCATTAGTTCTTTTATACACCAGTATGAAATAGTAACTTTTGTGGGTATAACCTCTACCCATTTGCTATATGCATCGACAACAATGAAAAAATAATTGTTACCGAGGAAAGGTCCAGCGATGTTGACACGAATCCGTTGCCATGGTCCACTCAGTTGTTCCCAGGGATGTATTTTGACCTTTGGCGGCTGATTTCTTTATAAGCAGCATTCTCTGCATATCTTAGCCAATTCTTCTATATCTCGATCAATCCCTTGCCAGTAGCAATAACTATTCGCCAACGCCTTCATCTTTACCATTCCCAAATGTCCAATGTGTAATTGTCTCAGTACCTCGAGGAGAGTACTCAACTAACAGGCAAGCTGAAAGATTTGTTCAGACCGTAAAAAAAATCCCTGAAAGCAATGCAATATGAAAGAGGAGACATAAAAATGAAAATGCTTCTCCTTCTTACCCAACTGAGAGCAGCACCTAATCCCACAGGAAGTTCAGCATATAAATTAATGTTTGAAAGGGACTAAAGAACAAAATTTGATGTTTTATTCAAAAACCCAGCCTTAAAAATTAGTCAAACTCCACCGGAGTTGAAAGATGCTAAAAAATAAAAAGATTAAAACAGTTTAAAACCGGGGATCGTGTTCAAGTGAGGAATTATAAAGATCATCGAGAGAAGTGGAATTTTGGAACAGCAACAGCAAGAAAAGGCAAACTGCATTACGATTTAAGACCGACTGTGGTGAAATTTGGAGGCGGCATGTGGATCAGATGCTAATCACAAAAATAAAAGGGGGGGAGGACTGACGTGTTTGTAAGTTACTATTAAATAATATATGATTTTATATATATATATATATATATATATATATATGAGATGGAGTCTTTAATAAACATCAGAAGTGTAACGTGTTTATTTATTTAATATACAACAGCAGATCAGGAATAATATAAAAAATTGTAGCTTAATAGTAGATGAGAATATATTAAGGTTTGCCAAATGTAAAAAAAGTTTGCTTGGTTGTATAGAGAAGTAATAAGGAGTAATACAAATTAAGAAAATAATGATAGAAGAGTTTCAAGGCAAGATAAGATGAAAAGTATCTCAGGAAATGCTAGAGGAGAGATGTGGATAAAATCCTGCTTAAGCATGGAGTGACTGCTTTGAGAACACAGGCAATGGATCATGACAAATAGAGAAGTAGTAGAAATAAATATAAACAAATGTATCAATAGTAGAAACAGATAACTACACAAATAATTAATTTTCAAGTAATTATTATATGGATTTATGATTCATGATAAAATGCATATGATTTTATATATATGAGATGGAGTCTTTAATAAACATCAGAAGTGTAACATGTTTATTTATTTAATATACAACAGGATTCAAAGCATGCAAATAAGTAAAAACTCTAAATTTTTTATCACCGATTCCTTTTAAACACATAAAAGTATTTAATCTACGAATAAAGTTAGAAAAAGATTCTTGTTTATCATATGGTATAAATTGAAGATTAGATGTACTTACATCAAAATTTTTAGGTTGTGTACTGTTCAATGCATATATCCCTGTGGTCTGGCTGGTTCAGAGATTTGCTGTGAGCAGAAAGATTAACCTTCAATTCTACGAAGCTATCTTCCAGTTGTAGGCAGTAGTCAATTTCATTATCCAAATTCCTCTTGAACTAAAGTTTCAATCTTCTCTTAAATTGTTTTTAATTTCATCCTTTCGGCTTCTAAAAGATTTATTATTTTGTTGACTTCTTCTATAGACTCTGAAAGACCTATCTCTAAACATATTTTCTAATGCGTTAATTTAGCTTTTATTGTTCCTCTTATCTTCAGTTGTCTTAACTGCTCTACGATTTTTGCTTCCATTGTTTAATTTAATTTTTATCCTCGTCACCAATATTGTATATTAAATACTTTTATGTATTTAAAAGGAATCAGTGATGAAAAATTGAGTTTTTACTTTTTTGCATGCTTTGAATCCCCTTCTTCATCAAAAACTTTATGACTTGTGCTCTCCCGAGGATCCGTATTCAAAAACATTTGAATCTTTAGTTACGATTCTGAAAAATTACCTTGAGCCACAGGCTAGCTTGTTAGCTGAACAAAACAGGTTTATTAGTAGGGAGCAAAGCGTTGGCAAAACAGTAACTGAATTTGCTGCCGAATCAAGAAAATTATCAAGTAGCAGTAAAATTAACTGCGAATGCGGTAAATCTATGGCAGATGGGTTCAATGATGGGTAAATCTATGGGTTTGTTTACAGTTTGTGAGGGGATTCAGAAATATGTATTCGCATTATGCAGGAAAAGAAACTTGAAAAATTTTCTGAAGTTCTAGAGCTTGCAAATGCAATCGAATTATCAAAAACAGAAAAAATACTATTTTCATCACAAATGACTTTCACAGAAGTCTAGACCTAGGTTAGGTATTTTTAGGACTCAAACACAATGGACCTTTTTAGGCCGATGTGCAAGCCAACAAAAAAGAGTCACACATAAATAATAATCACAAATGACTAATACAACATTAGGTCAAGTGGAGAGCAAAAATGGGGTGGGGTTAAGGAATTATCTTCGCAGAAATCATTCTCACACAAGACTTGGTCAGAAGCACGAAAAGATGACAAGCATTTTATGACAGTATGTTGTTACAGATGTGGAAGAAAATCGCATTGAGCTAACGAATGTATATTTAAGGGCACTAATTGTAATGCTTGCGGGTCTGTAGGTCCTCTAGCAAGATTGTGTATGGCTTTCGGGAAAAAGAATAGAAACATACATCAGACTGAGGAGAAAAATGAAATCGAGGAAGAGGCAGATTGTTTATAGTGTAAAGTGTTTATTTCATCAATGTTGTATATTAAATAAATAAACCCGTTAAGTACATCTGCCAAGCTCCTTGCATTGCTTGCACACCATATCAAATATACGCCTTAATATTTTTCTTTTCAAGAACCTTAGGATTAACTGGTATAAAGCTTTAAGTTATTCAGGTTTCTGCTCTATAACCTATAACAAATTATAGAAGGCCTTATTTGAGTTCTATTATTTTTAGCTTGGTAAGCCATGTTAAGGGGTTCAATATCATTAATCTTTATTGGTCAAAGTAAATTTTCTCCTGTCATGATTCTACTTCTGATCTCACCACTCTCTTTGTTTTTTGTATTTTAATTTCTCTCCAAGGCAGATAAAGTGATCAAACATTTTCAAAACAATCACCTCCTACAACTATTTTTGCACTCTTCCTCTCACTGTGGATGTAGACACTATCACACATTTTATATTCACTTCATTGATTACTTTGGCTATTTTTTTTACTTTCCTGATTTACCTTGAACATTGATTCCTTTTGGCACTTTCATTTCCATTTAATATGATATCATTAGTCAAGAGCATCAAATTGCCTTTCAGTTTTTGGTGCCACATTTAAGGATCCCACCAATAATATTATCTTCACCACGAACACGATTATTTTCGTTATTTTTTGTCAACCTAAGTTTGGTTAATTGCACTTGATTGTCAAAATATCATTTTTTTTTTAAATGTTAACTTAATAATTTTTTTTAATACGTTATTTGAAATAATTTATGACCCTGCTCTAACTTCTTATTTGTAAAATCAAGAAACGTTTGCACCTTTTGAAATTATCTTTGTTATAGCTTAATTACTCGTTATTACTATTTACTGGTTCTAAAATATTTAAAAATTAAAAGAATTGTAGAAAGTAACAGTTTTTTAAGTCTGATATTTATTATATATTGTTTCAATACAATAGTCCTAAGAAATGAACATGGGCATTCCTACTCTACTAGTAGATCGGAAATGGAGGTAGTCTGTAACTATGTAAGATCAGAGAGCACAGTATTACTATCCTGTGAGAGTAGCCAAGAGAAAATGAAATATCCCTATTAATTTATTTCATATAATGTTTATAGAAACATCAATGATTACCTAAGTTATTTAAGTCTTCTGGTCTTGTTAGGAATTAATTTCAACAAATTTTATTTATTCTATTTCAGTTTGGCTGGATATTCGAACAAAAGAAACTGTTAACAAATTAATTGAACAATCTCGTGAGAAGAATGCTGAATGCATCAAACATCTTTGTGGGCTTCCAATAAGTACTTATTTCAGTGGGACAAAACTTCGTTGGTTAATTGACAATGTCCCAAGAGTGGCTGATGCTGTTAATAGAAAAAGGTGCCTGTTTGGAACTGTGGATTCTTGGCTTATATGGGTAATGGGCTTTTTGATTGTTCATAGTTATGTGCCAGCTATATAAGTATTTTATTTATCTATTATTTTTTTTTTTTTTATAGAACTTAACTGGAGGGCCAAATGGAGGATTACATTTTACAGATGTCACTAATGCTTCAAGAACGATGCTTATGAATATTAAAACACTCCAATGGGATGCTGTTCTTTGCAAGTAATTAAATTTTAAAAATTCTTTATTTTTGTAGTGCCATTAGGATTATATTTAATATTATTGATTTTAATTCCAGTATGAAAGTAGACAATGTTTCATTCCAAAGAAATTTTGATTTCTATATGCATTAACACGATTTTTCAAAACTATTTTTTTTCTGAATCACAATAATTTGGAGAACTTATCTTGGCTAAGATAAAGTAATTTCCCATTTATCAAATACCTTTTTTTTTATTAATAAATAAAATTTTCCATAATTCATCATATTTATAAAACTATATAAGGGTCAGTAATGGTATACATCACTTAAACCCAATGCAAATAGAACATAAATACCATTGGGTTTTTATATTGTTACGGGCTATTGGGAATTAAAATGAATTAACTATTCTTTAATTAAAGATACTAATATTTATTAACAATAGTGATAAAAATAATACAATTAAGTTAGATACAATCAAATTATTAGACTGATATAAATTTACAATAGCAATATTCTAAATATTTATTATAACCTAGGCCTATTTAATTATTACAATAATATAAGATATTACTAATATTAAATAGCTTAACTATTTACATAAGCTTGTACAAATACCATAAAATTACAACTACTACTTAACTAATTAACACTTACAGTTCACTAATCAAATCCACCGACCGTAAGATTCTCCAAATATAACAAACTGACACACATTAATACACTGACACTGTTTATTACACTGACACGCACTTATTACAAGCTCATCACAGCGCCTGGTCTATTCTCAGACTGACTCGCTCGAGGCGAGAGAGGTATTTAAATAGGGAAGGCCGAACATTCTAGAACACGGAAGTAGAGAAAGACTGTTATGGAAACTTCTTAATCCCTTCCGACAATGCCGAGGCGGTTCTACTATGTTTGAGAAGGTCCTAATACAATCTTAACTTCTCCCACCGATGGCTTAAGACACTAATCCCTTGTTTCCGTCCTTCTCTCTGTGGCCGTAACAATATATATTTTTTGCAGTATTTTGTGTCATCTGTGATTGTAAAACTTCTACTCAGTCTAGAATAGTATTATTTACTTTATAGTATTACTTTGTGAATATTTATTATATTTTTCTTTACCTCTGCTCTTTTAAACTATTGCAGATTTTTTTCAATTCCAATGTGCGTCCTGCCAAAAATTAAAAGTTGCTCGGAGATATATGGGTACTTAACACTATCATCATTAAATGGTGTTCCTATTTCAGGGGTAAGTTAACATTTTTAAATTAGATTTCATATTAAATTATTTATAGCTAGGTTTTTAGTGAAGAAATTTCATTAATTATTATTACAAAGGCCATGATAGATTGTGGAATACAGCTTTATTTATTTAATATTCTCAAAGTAATTTTAACCACATTCAATAGAAGTTGCTTAAAATTGATAATTTGAGTACTACTACTGGGTAGTTTCTCTACTTGCCTTTATCTCAGTGCATGATTTATTTTTCATTATATTTACTTGATGTATTCAGTTGTATACATGTACGTATACAGTTGTAAATTTCAATAAATACATTTTTTTTAAAATGATTATCCAATCCCAGATGGTATTTGATAAAAGAACACTTCAATTCTCAAACATGTAACTATTTATTAAAACTTTAAAGTACATTAATACAAAATAATTGAACTACATAAAATTGATTTCTAACACTGTAATATCATTTCTGTGGTAGGTTCCAACAGGTTTTCCTATCTCCCAGTGTTGTCCAGATATCAGTGTTGCCAATGTGTCTCAGACACATCACTCTTCCCCTCTAAAATGGTGAGTAGGTAAGCCTCTTGGGTGGCCTGCGGTCTCTCCTTGGTCTTGTGGTGGTGGCTGGCTGAGATTCCTCAGACCAGGGTGTCTTGAAGTTTGGTGGAGAAGCACCCGATGAAGTTTGAGGACTTGTTTTTTCTGGATTGGGGAACAGCAATTTCGGAGTCATGAAGGGCCTCAGCTGGGAGTTGTGCTTTCTCTCACCAGACTCCAAAATGTGTGTGTTCCTCCCACAACTTTGGTTGATACGTCCCTTCTTCCAAGTTGTCCCTGTCCCTTCTCTCACCCAAACTGGTTGTCTTCCTGTGAAGAATTTCTTTGAAGGTGCTGTGTGTTTTGGTGGTGTGTGTGTTTTGAGTGGATTCAAAACGTCTAATTTTGTTCGGAGTTGTCGACGCAAAAACAGCTCAGCTGGACTTATTCCCGAAGCAACAGGGGTAGAACGAAATTGGAACAAGAAGTTGCATAATTCCTGGCTTATGTCTTTTCCAGTTTCCATTAATTTCCGAAGATTCTGTTTGGTTGTCTGTACATATCTCTCAACCTGCCCGTTAGATTGAGGGTGATAGCTTGGAGTCAATATATGTTTAATTCCAAAGTTATCGCAGAATTGTTTGAACTCTGACGATGTGAATGTAGTTTGATTGTCTGTGACTATAGTCCTAGGAAGGCCATACCGAGTCAGCAGCTGTGATTTTATTAAGTAAATTGCTTTTTTTAGCAGTCATGTCATTGACTATAAATACCTCTATCCATTTAGAAAAAGCATCTACCACAAGCAATAACATTTTCCCCTTAAAGGGACCTGCAAAGTCCAGATGAATTCGGTCCCAAGGGTGTCCAGATGCTGGCCATGGTATGCATTCAGAAGGTTCCTGGTTGGCATATTTGTTGCATATTTCGCAGGACTTAATCTTTTCTTCAATGTCTTGGTCTAACTTTGGCCACCACAACTTACCTCGGGCCAATGCTTTAGTCCTTACAATCCCGATGTGGGTTTCGTGAAGTGAAGAAATTAGTTGTTTTCTAAGTGTTGGGGGAATGATGACTCGAATTCCCCAGAGTATACACCCATCATGTGTAGTTAATTCTTGTCTTTTTCTGAAGTAAGGTAGAAGATGTTCATCGCATTTTCCAGGCCATCCAGTTAGTATAAAGTTATGAACTTTCATAAGGAGAGGGTCCTTTGAGGTTTCCCTTGCAATTTCTTTGCTTTGAATTGGTAGGGAGTTAATATTTTCGTCAAATATTTTTGAGACAACTTCCTCAAAAGCAAAGTCCGTCTGTTCTACTTGAGTAATAGGCAGGCGGCTTAGTCCATCAACTTTACCAAATTTTGCCGTGGGTACATATTCCAGAGTGAATGTATAATTCATAAGTAAGAGGCTCCACCTTTGGAGTCTGTTTGCTGCAGTTTGTGGTATTCCTTTCTTGGAACGCAGAATGTGCATTAGAGGGCGACAATCTGTTTGTAATATGAAATTCCGACCCCATAAGAATTTGTGAAATTTTTTTATTCCATATATAATGACAAGTCCCTCTCTTTCTATCTGTGAGTAGTTTTGTTCAGCAGAATTTAGCGTTTTGGACCCGTACATAATTGGTCGTTCAGTTCTGTCTGGGAATCGGTGTAAAAGACTTATTCCCATTCCTCTCGAGCTTGCATCTGCTGCCAAAACCAAAGGCAATTTTGGATCGTAGTGCGTAAGAATACTGTCTTCTGTTAATGCTGTTGTTAATATTTTAAAAGCTTCTTGGCAGGATGGGTCCCATATAAAGGGTGTATCTTTTTTTCTCAGCCGATTTAAGGGTGCGCAGATGTCACTGAAGTTTTTTATAAATTTTCCGTAGTAATTAATCATACCTATAAAGGCTTCTACTTCTTTTACATTAGTTGGTTCAGGCATTTGTTGTAGAGCTTTTATTTTATTTGGTGAAGGGCGGAGACCTGATTTCTCAATAATGTAGCCTAAGTATTCCACTCTAGTCCTTAAAAATTTGCACTTGGATTTGTTTAGTCTTAGACCTGCAGTTTGAAGTCTCTCGAGCACTAAATGAAGCCTCTCAAGGTGTTGTTCTTCATTTCCTGATATTATTATGTCATCCATCAGACAAGCGACACCGTCTATTCCTTGTAAAATGATTTCCATTTTCTCTTGGTAAATCATTGGACCTGAATTTATTCCAAAGGGTAGGCGCTGGAAACTATAAAGTCCAAAAGGAGTATTGATTACAAGTAATTTTTTTGTTTCTTCATCTAGTGGAAGTGAGTAGTATGCTTCTGAGATGTCTAATTTTGAGAATACCTCAGCTCCATTGACTTTGGTGAAAAGTTCTTCAATTACTGGAAGTGGGTATTGATAAACTTCTAGCCTCTCGTTCAATCCGGTTGAAAAATCTGCACATATGCGAATTTTATTGTTTGGTTTCCTAACCACAACAATAGGTGCAGCATACTCTGAATATCTAACGGACTTTACTATGCCCAGAGCTTCCAATCTATCGAGTTCACATTTTAGTGGTTCGCGTAAGGCGAATGGAACCACTCTGGCACGACAAAAAACTGGAGTTACGTTTTCTTTCAGTCTAAGTTTTACTTGCATGTCTTTGCAGTGACCAATACCATCTTGAAAAATCTTTGGGAACTTATTTAATATCTGTTGAAGTTTTGCATCATTCCGAGGCATATTTATTTCTGTTTTCTGTTCTTCTGAGACAGAAAAGCAGTTTAATTTGTCTAAGTGTAAATTTAACAGAGGCTTGTTCCAATTCAACCCTAATAAATTCTTCCCATTAGGTGCTTTTGCTACAACAATTGGTAATTTCTTAGTTACACCTCTCCAAGTAGCCTCAACTATAGCTTCTCCCAAAACTTGGATTTTATACCCTGAATAGCTATGTAATATCACATTTGAATTTTTAAGCGGAAATTTATTACAGGCAATCCAAGAATTTTTTGATAATATTGTGTATTTTGAACCACAATCTAGTTCAAATTCTGTAGGTTTAGTTTGACCATTTATGTTTACCAAAATTCTGATTCTTTCTGTCTGGTTATTTGAGTTGATATTAAAAATATCTGTAATGTGATGACTGGCATCCTTATCTTTCAAAGCTTTACTTCGGTAATTTTTTGCGAAGTGGTTTAATTTTTTGCAAAAATAACACTCTTTTCCATAAGCAGCACATTCGTTTATTCCATGTGTAGAACCGCAGTTTCTGCATTTAAATTTGTTTTTATTTTTAGTAGTATTTTTTGTACATGTTTGAGGGAAATTTGTTTGACCGTTTGTACTCCAACTTTTCTTTTCAGTAATTTCGTTTACATCTGAAACCGTAGTTTGTGATTTTGAAATTTCTAAAGCTCCCATCAGAGTTTTAGCCAATTCTACAGATTCATTAAACGTTTTGCAATCTTTTTGTAATAACACGGTGCGTACATCTGAGTTTTTAATGTTCATGACGAATGACGTAATTAAAGCTTCCTCATAAAAATCAGCAGGAAATTGGCACTTCTCTGCCTGTTGTTTCAAATTCAGTGCATAAGTATTGAGGTTATCTGAGTCCTGGGTCATTTTGAAAAATTTACACCTTTCAGATATTGTAAATGACACGTCCTTGAAATTTTCATCTAATTTTTTGAGTAATTCATCAACATCAAAATCGGAAGGATTTTTAGGCTTACATATATTAATTAAAGTTTCTAATGCCTCTCCATTTAGGTTGCTAATCAACAATGCCACTTTTAATTTACTATCTTCAATGTTTGAAATTTGTAAACACGCTTGAAATTTAATGCGCCACGTGTCCCACTTAATTAATGATGAATCAAAAGATTCTATATGATAGAAATTTGGCTTGGTTTCATTTCAGTTTCTGCTTGCGACTTACTAGAATTCGGCAAGTTTATTAATGTTTTCTTTATCCTCGTCGCCACTTTCGTGTATTTTGGTATTTGATAAAAGAACACTTCAATTCTCAAACATGTAACTATTTATTAAAACTTTAAAGTACATTAATACAAAATAATTGAACTACATAAAATTGATTTCTAACACTGTAATATCATTTCTGTGGTAGGTTCCAACAGGTTTTCCTATCTCCCAGTGTTGTCCAGATATCAGTGTTGCCAATGTGTCTCAGACACATCACCCATCAAGTTCTATATTTTTGTTTAAATTACTATCAGTTTTACATGTATTTGTTTCAAGTACTATTAAAAAAAATTATTAAACAAAATGACTTTATAGCAGACTTTTATTTTCTTATATCATTAATTGACATAAGCCTTGTTCAGTCCCCTAAAGATTGATCAACTAGTGCTCATGGTACAGATAGAGCCCATTTTAATTATTTTATTTAAGTAATAGAGAATATTTGTTGAAAAGGAGTTACTACAATGATATAATAAAAGGAAAAGTGATTGAACACAAGTAGTACAACTAAAACCTAAGCTTTTGGCAGCTAAGCAGGGTGCACATTGAGATATGGAACAGATCAGTACAGTTTGTTTTTGTGACTTATGAAATCACACACACTACAGTCACAGAGACTGCGGCATCATTCATATATTCGTTAGGCCTTATCAATGACATCAAAAGTCACAAAAACTGATAGTAACTTAAACAACAATGCTTCATGCTTTTCCCTTTATTTATTTTGATTTCTTTATTTAGTGCCTTTTTCTAAATTTAAATATAAATCTTTGAATGAAAAAATACATCATCAGATCAGCACTAAAAAAAATAAAAAATCTTAAGTGTCTAGGTGATCAACAATCTGCACTGGTTGGACAAATGTGCTTTAATCAAGGTCAGGCAAAGAATACTTATGGAACTGGTTGTTTTCTGCTCTATAACACTGGAAAGTCTGTAAGTCTTCATGGCAATTTTTAAAATATATTACAACAGATATCTTTTCTATTAAAATAAGTTGTAATTACAAATAATTGAATTGTAAAAGAAAATGAAATCTGATTATTTTTACAGCTAGTATTTTCACAACATGGGCTACTCACTACTGTTGGCTATAAAATGGGTACCAATGCTCCTACAATCTATGCTCTAGAAGGGTCCATAGCAGTGGCCGGTGCTGCCGTGCGTTGGTTGAGGGACAATCTTAATATTCTTGATAATGTAGCAGATTCTAGGAGATTAGCTCAACGAGCACATCCAACCGGGGAAGTTATTTTTGTTCCTGCCTTTTCTGGTCTATATGCTCCATACTGGAGGAAAGACGCCCGCAGGTAAATGAACTTAAAAGCTATTCTGTATTTGATTTTAATTTATATCATTCCATTTGCTGCTTGATCTAAATGATGAGGTGTTATTAGAATGATAGTTGGTTTTTACTATTGGTATTTAATTTTTAAGTATGTGTACTAAGTACTATTATTTTAAGCACATGTGCATGTCTCTGAGAAACAAAGAAAAAACTGAAATAATAATAATTTAAATAGTGGTACAACATAAAAAACATTGTAAACAGATGACTTCTTTTGGTCTTCCTATACATATGTATTTGTAAATACATGACTTCTTTCGCTCTAACTATACATATGTATTTGTGCATCATAATTAGATATATTGACTAGAATTAACTACAGTTTAATCTTGTACATAATGGGCAGAGGATACTGTATGGGCGACAAAGTTGGTCCTCTTCTGGAGATTGTTCGTCTTTCCTCTTTTCCTCTTTGTTCATCTTCATTGAGGCCTTTATATTTATGATTTTTCACCTTAAGAGGGAGGAAGAATCTTTGTCGAACAAAAAGTTTTCTTTTAAATTTAGTTTAATGATAAAATCAATTGCAGTAGAATATAAATGAAGTGTTATTACAGACCTTATTCATAGACGACACATAAAAAAGGTAAAAAAAAATTTCTTCAAAAGCGAGATAATACTTTTAGTGAAA
This sequence comes from Arma custos, assembly GCA_037127475.1. Classification (NCBI taxonomy): domain Eukaryota; kingdom Metazoa; phylum Arthropoda; class Insecta; order Hemiptera; family Pentatomidae; genus Arma; species Arma custos. The sequence continues at coordinate 97,381,344 of CM073759.1, read as the reverse complement.
GAACTCAATAAACTAGTATTCAATAAGTTATTGACTTTAGTTCCTTCCAAATCGGTACCTATCTTGGAAAAATAGTGATGAGCACGGACAGTAGTGCTCGTCCAACATCAGGTTATGGTTAATAAACTGACCTGTGTTATTGTTGACAAGTGTATATGTCTATTTTCAGTTCCCCCTTTGATCTTTCATTTCTATACTGAATTTTGGTTATGATAGAATAAAGAAATGAGTTTCACTGAAGAAGAATTAATTAAGAAAAAAATGATTTTCATGGAAGATGAATGGCTTCTTCTGAGACTGTGTTTTCACCTCAGACATATAATTTCACTAAACAAAGTAGGTTTTTATAGTCTCCAGCAAGCCAAAGGTTGTCATGAAGTCACAAAGGATTTTGATTCTGAATACTCAGGTAAGTACTTTTTTAGTTTTTATTTATATATATATATAGAACTTAATATATATATATGTAAAACAATAGTAAGTAAATGTCCAGCAGTCCACAATCAAGGAAATTTTCATTTTTTTTCCTACCTATTGGTTTATCAAGATATTTTTTATATTTAAAACTTGACCACTGATTGCAACAATTACTGTTCTTTAAATTACAAAAATCAGTTTGACTGATGTTAGCTTTTATTTGTCTTACTTTTTCTATATATAACATTTGTACCCCCCATTGTGGACACAGAAACTCAAAGCACAATAAAAACTTTTGTAAAGGAGTTAGTTGGGGGGTGCAGTCAAAAAGAACACTGAATAAGTAATAAACTTATAATTATGTGCCGACGTTTTCAAATAAATAAAAAATAAAAACTTTTATTTATGAAATTCACTTAAATCACCTGTAAATTAAAGTAAATTAACTGCAATTTTGAAGCTGGACAGAAGCTTACCTGCTTTATTTCAACAGTTCCATGACCAGAGAGCATTGTCCACTATTTATTTATTATTTAAATAATGACTGTACTGTGTTAACTTTTAATTTTTGTTTTTATTTGTAGATAGACGTGAATCACCTGAAAAATGTGTGGAAAACATTTTAAAAACTGAAGGATGAATATGGCTGATGGTATATGCCAAAGAATAAATTTAATCAGAACAGCAATACCCTTGAGAAAGAGAGGGTATTTTCAGGTACATTTTCTTGGCTTATAAGATTTAATTAAGAAAGGTCCTTGTGTCCAATATGAACCCCTATTTTTTTAGTGATGTGTTTTATTACATTGCTATGTTAAAAGCTGTTTAGGTTTTTATTTTATTTTAATTTTAAGGTACACATAATTCACAAATACATTTAAAGTTTTCAACTCAAGCTACTTGACAGAAAATTAGTTAAAAAGTGAGATGTCTGAATTTTTGTTTTTACTTAACAATAGTTGTATTTTAATCAAAATGCGTATTTTCCAGGAGGAAAGCAGGAACGAAAGATTGCATTACTAAATAAGCAAGGCCTAGAATTGCCAGAATATCAAAACATATGATAAGCTGCATGTGATCGGACTTGCAGACAAGAGATAAATTGGAGCAAACTTGGAGGTCATTGAGATAAAAAAGGAGATGTTAATTTTAAAATTAAATTAGAATATATTTCAATAAATAGTCATGCTGATATTACATATTTTATTAAAATAATTGTGAATACCTTTTGTATTTATTTGTTATATAATATTAATAGTATATTTTTTCATGAATAAACCAAAATATTAACTATTAATTTAATCAAAGTGTCTCTCAATGAAAACGTTCCTTATTATTGTTCCTATATTTCTAAAAATCATTGTGAATTTTAAAAACATTGAATATTATTTTTACGACAGTGTCTCTCAGTGAAAACATTACTTAATGCTGCTCATATAATTATACTGTAATATCTAAGAGAATCTGCAGGGATTTTTTTCTCCATGGGATAAAAAAAATAAAATAAAAAGAGCATTGTCTTGCACAGTTTGCAGCATGCAGGAAATATATTATAAAGATGACCTTTCAGTGCAAGTGATACCTGTAAGACTAGTCATTTATATGGCTGGTTGAACCATCAATGAAATGGACCATTCGATTGCCTCTTCTAGAAATGTCTCCAATGCAATTGACACAAACGAGAAAATGCCATTCAGTTTGTCTGTTGGATTGATTTTGCCGATTTTAAAAAGGAGAACTAAACCCAATATCAAAACTATTGAGATATGCTCCTTGATATAGAATATGAAATCCTGTCTAGACTGTTGGTACAAAAGCTTATGATTTACTCTGAAATGATCCTCCAGGATTACAAGTGTGATCTCTCAACCTTGCTGAGGGAGTACTGACCAGATCTTTGTTGCAAAGGAGATACTAGAGAAATGCATATGAGTAGAAATAAATGTCAGCTTGCTTTTTGTGAACTAAAAGCAGGATTACGAGTGTGATCTCTCAACCTTGCTGAGGGAGTACTGACCAGATCTTTGTTGCAAAGGAGATACTAGAGAAATGCATATGAGTAGAAATAAATGTCAGCTTGCTTTTTGTGAACTAAAAGCAGGCGTTTGTTTGATTTAGCAGGTTTCAGCTTTTCCAGAATCGAGGATTTTGATATTCCTTATAAATTTTTTAATTTAACACAAATAATGATGGATAAGTTGCAAGCCAGTGAATGTCTTGGTTGTTAATCTCAACTACCGTCAAATTAAGTTCAGCGCCAGGATAAGATGGCCTCTAAGTAATACTTTTCAACCTAATCCTTCATGAAGCTGTTGCAAGGTACTTTCTTTCTGTAAACAAAGAAACCTGTCCGTTTAAAATGTGACTGTTTCATAATTTTGTGAAGACTCGTAACATTTTTAAGAAATTTGTATCACACTTATTTCATGGCTCTAATGCAAACGATTTTAATATTGAGAAATATTGCTTTTGAAAAACCTTTTATATGCATTAACTAACCACGATCGAATTTGACTTTAAAAATAAAATCACTTATACTCCTTGGCTTTTCACTTCCTCAATTATTTTCTCAGCGAAGGTTCTAGTAAACTAATGAGACTTCTAATAATTCATTTCAGCCAATGATCTTAGGATTTCCTAAAGTCCATCATCATATGAATTTTTTGGTATTTGGATCCACATAAAAAAAGCATCAAATCTCAAAAATATATTCTAAATTACCTTATTTGGCCTCCTTATTGTATGAAGACTTATATGTATTTGTCTTTCCTTTTGAAAAAACAGTTTTATTTTTTCTCCTTTGGAATAATTTTCCAACAGAATTTTTATTGAAATTCATGTTCCTATAACTGTGTCATTAACTTCAAGTAACTAAGCTTTGTTGATTAAAGGCTAGACATTTTATTAATCTGTATTCTCATAACTAAAATCACAAATTAGTATAGGATTCTGGAAATGCTCTTTAATGCAATAGCAATGTTCATATCAGAGTAGTGTCAGTCGAGAAAAAATGCAATTGAGGTAGTTGAAACGTTATCTTTATTGAAATTGAATCTTCTCTGAAATTTTCTTCTGTTATAAAATTCCAGGAGATTTTCTTGATCACTCAATTACCTTATTTTAGCACTTATTATGGTATTTAAATTTTTTGTAATTTATAATCCGGCATAATGAAATGCCATTTCTTGCACTAGTAGATTTATATAGTTGTTATTTTATTATTAACAATGAACATGTACACGATTTTTCACAACTCTAATTACGTAGCCTATTTGTTTTTATTTAAATCACAGAACATATTATTACCTTTATGTGACTAATTAAGATGAATTAGAAATATTTTATGATTGCATTACTTTGTCCTACGGTATATTTTATGATCTTAAAATCTCTTTAAAAAAAAAAAATTTGATATTTTTATTTTTACACTAATATTAGAAATTAAAAAATCTTGCATAATTTTAAGGGCTCAACACGTGCCATTTAAAAATTTCAATCAGTCCAAATGTAAGTTTTGTTAATGAATTAGTTTTAAAGTAATCATGCTCTGATTAAGAGAAAAAGATACTATAGTTTAGTCTATGAATATGACCCTAAATATAATAGTGTTATACAAATAAAATAAAACTCACACTCAGGGTGTGTGAGAGAGAGAATGTTTACCCTGTTAAATCGTAATCAGCAACCATTATAACATTGTTTTACATATATTTTTTAATATTTTCATTATTCATAGCTAATTGTATAAATCTGAATTAGTGTGCACCTCACTCAATACAGTAGAAACAGTCCTGGACAATCATTTAGGGAATATCAATGTGGATTTAGGAAGGGAAGATCATGTTGTGGACAAATATTAAATCTGAAGTCATTCATTCGCCAGAAGTTACTGAATTCAAAAGACATTGTAATGGTGTTTGTTGACTTTAATAAGGATTTTGATTCTGTTGACTGAGAATCTATTGATAAAAAGAATCCAAAAATTTGGTGTAAAGTCTAAATTAGCAAATCTAATTTGGGAAACACTTACTGACACGTTATACAAAGTTAAAGTTGTGAGAGAAATATCTCAGCCGTTCGAAATAAACACATAAACACAACTGCATGGATATGGCCTATCCCCAAATCTGTTTAACTGTGTTTAAACACAGTGCCAATCTAGAACAAAAAACTAAATGAATCTAGGATTTCATTAAGGTTAGGAAGAGGAAACAAAAATATTTAAATAAACCGTGTCGCATTTGCAGATAACTTTACTGTACTTTCTGAAAATTTTATATCTGCTGCTTCTGGTACTGTTAAATCAAAGGCCTATCTATATCTATCTTAATAATTACAGTGCCATAAAAATTCTTTTCTTGGAGTTAGATCACAGAAACACATGTTTCATACCATTTTGTAAGACAAAGTTATTCATATCTTCTAGGCTTGACTAGTAAATTTATAAAACTCTTATAATTAAATTTGTTTTATAAGGTATGTACATTTTTTATTTAGTTTGAAATCAGTTATTTTAATTTTATATTTAGTTATAAATGCATGAGAATTTCAATAATCAATAATGACTTAAGAGACCAATATACAGGCAAGCTTATTATGAACCAAATCATTAATTAAAACAATTATTTAATAAAATAATTTTATCTTAAAAACTATTTGATAAAAGTTTTAAATGCTCTTTTTTAAATACGATTTATATGAGCCTAGTTTTAGTTTATGCAAAATTGTTTAATTTTATATTATAGTGTGATATGTGGCTTGACCGAGGAAACATCAAAGGAACATCTTATAAGGGCAGCATTGGAAGCAGTTTGTTATCAAACTAGAGATATTTTGGAAGCAATGAATCAAGATTGTGGAATCCCTCTTACTAAGCTTCTTGTTGATGGGGGCATGACAGCTAATGATTTTCTTATGCAGCAGCAGGCTGATCTCTGTGGAATTCCAGTCAGTATGTGGTATTATTTCATTTTATTTTTGAATTGTTATGAATAGTCATTAATACTACCAAAAATGTTAATGATGCAGCTTTTGTGATAATTATATTATTTTCCTCAATCCATATAAATTGATTACTGCTAAATTGCTTATTTGACCATAGTTAAAATTGGTAAAAAATAAAAAATAAGTTTCTTTCACATGCGATTTCCATACAATTGAGAGGTTCAAATCAGTTTTTTTTATTAAATTTACATTGCACCATTACTGAACGGTGGCCATTTTTATTTGTAACCGCACAACTGTTTTTCAATGTGGAAGCATTAGCGTTAATGTGAACATAACAATGTTAAGCTGCTCACCATCAAGACACTTCTTTGGTTTTAAATGATTTATAAAGAATTTTAGCTCTTCTAAAGTAAACTGTTTTTCTGATAGATAATATTGAAGGAATGGTTCTGAGTAAAGAAATAAATAGCACAAAGACTTTGACTTGTACCAAAATTATAAAGTACAATTTTCTTCAAAAACAGCAATGTTATATCACTATAGGACATCCAAAAGTGAGTGATCTGATGGTGATTCTCCTCCTGACATGATATCAGAACTTCGGAATGTGTAAGAAAGTACAGATGAGTGAAGGCTAGTTGGATCAGAAAAAAACCTTAAAGGAATTGAATTAAAATGATTCTCACTCACAAAAGATAAGACCGGATGAGGCAGAACTTTAAAGCTTAAAGTTCTGAACAATTAGTCAATATAAATGAGTACTTATTATTTCCTCTATAAAGTATCCTTTCTTACTTATAGCAATTTAGGCATAATTCTAAGCAAACTAAAAGGTGGGGATCTTGAAAAAGCTAGAAGCCTGCATTTTTTAAAATCCTATAAAGTTCTTAAAACAGATAACATTTTGTGGTAACTACTGAAACCATTTTGTGTTTTCTGGAACGTCAAAGGAACAAGTACTCAAAACCTAAGGTTTGCAACCTTTGGTCAGGATAGAGTCGCTAACCCTAGGCAGATCGAATTAACAACCCTGCAAGTATTCTTAAATTTGTGGGTTTAGCTAAGTTAAGATAATAATAATTGCATATATAGGGGTGCATAATAGACCAAGTATGGTCGCAGTGCAATTTATGCCCGCATAAAAAAAAAAGTACTCAAAATATAAAAATCAATGATATTTTGTTAAACTGTTAAATCAGAATGCAATGATAATAGGAAATTATCAAATAACTCTCTGATTGATTGTGAGACCACAAGATCCTGTTAGATAGCTATATCAAATATGATTATAAAAGGATGGGAGCTTGAATTGAAGTGAGATTTAATTAGTGCTTATAATCAGTTTCTCAGGTAAATATATGTTTTTACAGTTAGGCCATCAATGACTGAGACCACAGCACTAGGGGCAGCAATGGCTGCTGGCTCTGCTGAAGGTATAAATGTTTGGAATATGTCAGATTTACATTCAGTACCCTGTGACACATTCTTGCCTTCCATACCTGAAGATGGTAAGTTTAATTTTGTTGAAAATCTTAATTTTTTTCATTACTACTTTCATGATGATTATTCTTCATATTATGATGATTATTCACATGTTACTTTGATAAATTGCTATTCTATCAGTTTTTTAAATTCATCTTCCTCAACCAAGTCGATGTCATCTTTTGTTTTGTATCAATTTTCATAGTGGCTTATTTAAAACAGAACACATATTGTCTTCTTTGCATATACGAAACCAGACACCCAAACTGTTTCAGAATTTTAAAGACTCACTTGAATGATAGACTGCTAAAATTGTTGTCCATTTCTTGTGTTCTGTCATTCCCCAAACTGTCCAGATTTCTTGGCATAACCTAGCCACTGAAAAACCATAAGGTGTTTTTCTAATGTGGGTGGGGAGGTGCCATTGTTGCTTGTTATTTTAAAGAATAATTGGTATTGTACATAACACTTTTTTCACAATTGGTAATGAAGCTACAACAACTATAAAAAGTTTTTCTTCTGCGTCAGATCTTCTCATAGTTGATGCCACAAGTTAAGGAAAAAAAAAACATAGTCCTACCAAAAAATATCAAAAATTTCATGGTACTCAGGATTTTCCTGAAATATTTTTATGATTACATTTTAAATGTTTTGATGATTTTTTTAAAGAGTAATCTACTAACACTGTGAAAAAAATTATTTTTTTATTCGTTTATTGGTCCACTACAGTATACAGATGTAGAAAGTTGGATTACAAAGGTCATGCAATATGTGGAATTTTTTTTTTCAGTCAGGATCACTGACTTGTAGAGAATTTTCTAGCAGTCTAAACATATCATCGAACACCTCAGTCCATCCCGAAATGTCATCACAATAGCCAAACACCACCAATTCATTCTCCTACTCAATTTTAATTTATTTTTTTCAGTTGATCTTGTAGATCTTTACCAACCTTTATTTACTTCCTTCAACTCTGTTTATGTGTGTGCTTCAGAACAATATGGATTGTTGTTTCACATTCCATATTGCACATCAATCAATATATATTTGATACAATATAATATATAGGATCCATATATTTAATATTGAAGACAAAATAGAGAGGTGAGTCTGATTGTGGTAAAAGAGATAATCATAGGGATTTTTTCATCCAGAGCCCAGTTTATGTTTCTTACAAATAGAGATGCTTGTTCTTTTTTCCCTCCCACAAGCCCCAGCGTTTGTATATCTTTCTTTCTATTTTAAGCTAATCCAAGTTTTTTATTATAGCTTCATCTGTAAGAGTGTATTTTGCATTTATTTAAAAAATTTAAATTGTTTGGCACACTGGCAAAAGTAAATTTATTTCTTCTTAGATGAAAAGAATTCTCCACAATGGTTCAGAAATCTGATGCATCAAAGTCAGATTTTTCCTTTTTTTGAAATCTGAATATATTTTAACTATGTTAAAATTTTACTTTAATTTGCAGATATAACTTCACTAGAGTAAATAATTACTCAACTCAAATAGACTCATACTTCTTATGCTGTTTATGTTATCCTTCTTTTATATTTAATGATGAAATATTTTTATACTTAATTTAATACATCACACATCTAGAGCAAATTACATCTCGATTTTTTAAATGATTAGTTTTTTGTTGTGATTTGGTGATATCTTATATAAATCGATAAATAATGTAAAAAAAATATGATGTTTTATAATCTCCTTTTCAAACAGAATTATATGTGTTGCCATCACAACAAAATAAAATATATATGTATTTTGCTACAGAAAGAGACTACAAATATTCTAGATGGAAAATGGGTATAGAAAGAAGTCTAGGTTGGGATGTGAACATAGAAAAACTTCCTAATCGTAAATATTCTAGTAAGTATTGTAAATATATACCTGTATAATGTTGATTTTTCAACAAGCATAGTTAAAGTTTAATAATCTTATGAGAATCAAACTTTGAACCAGTTTAAATTACCATTATATAAATAAAATGTCAAAAAAATTATCTTTATAATAGTGTGCTAATTATATGAACTTATCAGAATAAAAAACTTGTTTATTTGTGCCTTGTGGTATGTATAAGGTATATATAGTACTTAGCAAAATGTTGATTGTTTTAAATACATCCCTCTTTCTTTGCTTTGCTTGACATTATGATCTTCTGCAGTACCAATAGTCCAGGCAACGAAGGAAAAATAGCGGAAATAATTTATGTAGAAGCCAATTTTGGCACACTTGTAGGGAAAGGTGTCCTGAACAACATACTAAAAGTACTGTGGGGTGGGGAGCCTCTAAAGGTCCCTTTTTTCAGTTTTTTGTTAATAACTCGAAAAATATTGCCTCTAACGAAAGAATGTTCATATACTAAATTAATCCACATAAAATTTTCTATAAAAAAGGTTCTATACACTTTTTTGCTATGATCAATGCTTAAGGAGATATGGAGGGGAGGGAGATGGAAAATTAAAAAAAACAAACGTTTTTATTGTTAAAAATGAAGTGTTTGTTGTTAAAAATAATATGTTTATTGTTGAAAATTAAGTAATTAGTGTTTAATGATGTATCTTGAACATTAAATTTCGTCAAAATCTAAACTTTCATCTCATCTAAGTTGTCTTCGACGGGGGCTCCGTTCGTACATGAGCTGAGGCATCCACAGGCACCAGAGCAGGCAATCCCTGTTATGCGACAACCGCAGCACACCCCACACCCAGTCTTGCATCGGCAAAAGATCATTTTCAAAACGGAGTCGAGTGCCATTCCATGAAGACTCTGACACTTAGGTATTAATTGTTTAATTGTTAATTGTACCTGCTTTAACACTTATCTTTAACAAAAGTTTTATTGCATTTTATGGCGTCCATTAGCAGTAGTAAAAATATTTAAATTATTTTTAACCAAAATTTCTAAAATTATTTACAAACAGTTGACTATTCTTAATTATAGAAAATTTACGAATCGTTCTGTCATTTAAAAAATAATCAACTACTCCTTCAAGCGATATCTAAAGTCCAGAAACATTCTTTTTCGTTAAGCAATATTCCATCCGGCAGTAATATTGCTTTTTCTTTACTTACCCCTAAGATAATTTTGGACGTCCGCTGTCCCGAAAAAAACATTGTGTGCTACCATATTGTTCTTAATATTTAACTCACTCATTTTTATATTTATTTTCTGTATATTTTTTATACCATGATTATTGGAGTTCCATTTTTTCTGATAAAAAGTGCAGTGTAAACTAGTTGCAGCTAATTGTTTTAGTTGTGGTATAAACCACAAAATGAGGTATAACTGACACATGTCTTGCACTTTTACCTTTCTTCTTTGATTTTTTTCTTGATTCTTAGCTGGTGGTGGCGACTTAAACTATAAAAAATCTGTGTTTAAAGATTCCCTGTGCTTATAAACGGTCAGTGCAATATTTTCATCTGGTTCTACTCTGTTTATTGTATCATGTAGAGACAAAAATTCCTTAAAGGATTGTTTAAATGTAATGTTATCATACAAATTTATATCTGCAACCATTTCTAGATTTAGGACTGTCCTTTAGCAAAAACGTGTATAGAACCTTTTTTATAGAGAATTTCATGTAGATTAATCTAATATATGAACATTTTTTCGCTAGAGGCAGTATTTTTCGAGTTATTAACAAAATACTGAAAAAAGGGACCTTTAGAGGCTCCTCACCCCTCAGTACTTTTAGTATGTTGTTCAGGACACCTTTTCCTACAAGTGTGCTAAAATTGGCTTCTACATGAATTATTTCCGCCATTTGGCATTTTTTGGTCTTTGTTGCCTGGGCTACAAATTAAATAACACTGGAGTTATAGGGCCTTCTTGTTTAACTCTTTTTTGAATAGGTTTAACTCTCATAATGGATTCTTTTCATACTTAATATATTATGTAGCCATTGTTAGAGTGTCTTCCTTTTAATCAATCCTCTACATTATATTTTTGTCTACAATTTTATAAACGTTTCCAGTCTGGAAAATTCCTTTTATGATTGATCAGAGTGGATTAATTATAAGCTAGTTAAAAACAACAACTTGTCTTGAGAAAAGGAAAAGAAGAAAAACTAACATTGGTTTAACGATGATTGTCAAAACAAGCCAGAAAAGGTGCTAATTATAATATAATAATAGCTCTTAATAATCCCAGCAACATTATTGGCATTTTCTGAGCCTTAAAAATGGCTCCTCTAAGTTTCTTAAAAATAATAAAAGAATTCTATTGCATGCTTGGATTTGCAGATGATTTGGAACTTTGGGTAAGATTTTTGAAACTATAAAAATAAATACAGCAGTATTGACAAAAGCTGGTAAAGAAGTAGGTGTCAAAACACGGCTGCTAAATTCAATGGAAGAATTCTTAATGTCTTTTAGAATGTTTGGTCTGATTAGAGTACTAGCCTTTCTCGACCTGAAGGCTGCTTTCGACTCTGTTCCACACCAGAAGATATGGAATGCTTTGGGAAATAAACCGTCCCAAGGGATCTTATTAATGCTATAAAAGTAATTTATAAAAATGCAAAAGGGGTAGTGCGGATCAACGGGAGAGAGACCGATACATTCCACATGGATAAAGGAGTTAGGCACGGCGATAGCCTTAGCCCCCTATTGTTTATATGCCAAGCTTACAACCTTGGACACGAAGGTCTATCTCCCTGAGGATAGGTGCAAACCGGACTGGACATCAGTCCGTGAAATCTTCAATACCAGCGCTATAAAATGGGCAGTTAAAAACCTCAAGCCGTACAAAACACCAGGTTTTGACGGAATTTATCTTGCCATGCTAAAAGAGGGTCTTGAAATCATCATAGGCAGGCTCTCCACTCTATTCCTGGGCTGTCTGGCCTATAATTATATCCTAACAGCTTGGAGAGAAGGTAAGGTCACATTTATTCCCAAACCAGGGAAGGAAACATATGAACCCAAATCATATCGCACCATTGATCTTTCCTCATTCTTGCTAAAGACAATGGAGAAAATTCTTGATAGATATATCAGGGATAAACATCTCAATGATGGATCAGTAATGTTGCATCAACATGCATACAGAGAGAGAAAATCTTGCTACACTGCGCTGCATGCAGTGGTGGAACAAATAGAAGATGCTCTATAGTGGAGACAAATCGTACTCGGAGCATTTTTAGATATAGAAGGGGCATTTGATAATACCCCTACTCATATATTAACTAAAGCATGGCACTAAACCAAACATTGCTAATTGGGTTATTGCCATGCTAAAGAACAGGGTCATTCAAGCCAATATGGGCAATTATCACCTCAAGGTTAAGGCAGCCGCAGGCTGCCCCCAAGGAGGTGTTCTTTCCCCACTCCTATGGAACATGGTAGTGAATGACTACTACACTTCCTAAATGAGGCAGGTTTCCAAGCGATAGGCTATGCAAATGACAGCAATTATCATCAAGGGCTTTGATCAGCAAACTATCTCAGAATTGATGACAATGGCACTAAGAATGGTGGTGAGATGGTGCACAAAAGTAGGGTTGAACATCAATTCTAATAAAACGGTAATTGTACCTTTTACCAACAAAAGGATATTGAGGAAGCTCAAAATCCAAAATGGCTCGTTGGATCTACACAGCAATAGTCAGACCTGTGCTAACCTATGGCTCAATAGTCTGGTGGCACAGAGCTGGTATCCAACAAAATAGATCAAGGTTGGAGAATGTGCTGTGGCTCGGGTGCATCATTATCACCGGGGTCATGAGAACCACCCTTACCGCTTCACTGGAGACTCTACTTGATTTATCACCTCTTGACATTCTGATTGAAGCAGAGGCATTGAAGACAGCCTACAGGCTAGTGAAAATAGGAGGGATTAAGAAATCTACCAAAGACTTAAAAGTGTCTTTGATATAATCGAGCGAAATGCAGATTTAAAAAAGTATTCAGATTTAATGCTAAACAAGTATAACTTTGACAAAAGATTTCACGTTAATACACAGGCGATTTGTAAAAGCAAGAATGATTGCTTTAATCCACCCAATGATCTAAATGTGTACATGGATGGATCCAAAGGGGATTATGATGCCAGCTCGGGATTCTGGTTCAGAAGTTGTCGGGGCACGGGTCATTTCTTAGCTCTGGGCACGACACCTACTGTATTCCAAGCGGAAATATGGGCAATACTTGCAGGTGCCTTCGTTATGAAGGACCAAAAGAAAAAGGTAATCAATTTTCTCACTGACAGTCAGGCAGCATGCAATGCATTACAAAATGCAGTAACAAACTCTAGACTAGTGGAGGAATGCTGTATAAGACTTGATGAACTAGTTGTACATAACAGAGTTAACATATTTTGTATCCCCGGGCACAGTAATATGCCAGGAAATGAAAGGGCTGACGAATTGGCGAAGAAAGGAGCAGTTATTGCTCCAATTGGACCAGAACCATGGTGTGGGGTTCCCCTTCCCCTTCTAAGGATACAATTAACTAACTAGCCAAGAGGAAGATAAAAGCACGTTGGGATAGAGCCCAGATAAGGCTTACTAAACTTTTTATAAGGGATCCCAATGATAATCTTTCTGATAAAATCAAGAACGAAGCCGTTCACATGTCGAGAACCGACCTCAAAAGTATGTTTGAAACCATCACTCAGGAAACACATGCATCGCTTGGGCATTGAACAAGAACCTCGGTGAAGATGGTGCACAGAGGAGGACGAAACCCCAAAAGCGACAAAACTTCACATATTCAAAGCAAGCTCCCAACACTTACATATGGGGTGATAGTTGGGTCATGCCTGACTAGCACATCAGCTGAACAACAGGAGCTGAAATAAAATACCTTCGCAGAGTGGTCGGTAAAACAAGGAGGGACCGAGTGCGGAATATAAACATAAGGGATCAGCTGCAGGTGGCAGAACTGAAGACCTCCATTGAAAAAAAACAGCTCAAGTGGTTCAGCCATGTCTGTCGCATGGACGAGGAATGGCTTCCTAGAAAGGTTATGGAAGCCCGTCCAATAGGCAGAAGACCCTATGGTCACCCGCAAATCCAAAAAAAATGGCACAAAGAAAGAGGTTGCGAAAGAAGATAAAGAAGGTCTGAATAAAGATGAGCTCATTGGAGAATTAAGGAGGCCACACAATGCAGAATTGTGGATTTTACCCACTATTAATGTAACTGAAGTAATAGGTTCTCAGTGATTAAGATTATAGCATCACAAGGGCTTGTTAAGTAATTCATAGATGGAAGAAGGTTTGTATAAAGAAGGTATTTATGATATTGGCATCAAACCTTCTGTTTGCTAAGACTTTTATTATTTTTTGTAAGTCTTATTAGTATCGTACATTGTATTATAATAAAATTGTTTCACCAGATAAAGGAGCATTATACAGATCGCTAATAGTGATAAAATATTTATTAGAAACCAACCTATCAGACCACATTGCCGATCTTCTAATTCTTTGGCCTCGAACCGAACCCTTTTCTTCCACAAAATGTGATTACTTTTTTTTTAATCAAATCAATTCGAACAAAAATCCTTATGCTATTGATTGGATGGTAACTTCAATTGCAAAACCAGTATCACCAGTAATAAAAATCTTCTGATTAAAAATATACTACTACTAAACATATCATAAAAGCATATATCATAAAGTATATATTTACAGCTCCGGTGAATAATTGGTTAAGTCGTATTTTCTTTCAAAACTACGGCTCACACCGCAGATAAAAGGATTAGTGAATGAAAAATCAGAACGTAACAGTTGGAATATTGTATGAACCTCAAAAATTCAGTTTCTATGATAAGATTCAGTTGCTATGATAAAGAATCTGCTGTGATAACTCTGTTTTATGATAAACGGTATTTTAGACAGGCAGATTCACATTATTCATACACTACTTGTTTATTTATATTTACATATGTAGAATTCAAAGTATATATTTTCTTATTTTATAAAATTAGTGACTCTTTATTAAACTAAAAAATAAAAAACAGGATACCTTCATGTTATCAAATTTATTTTATGACAATAAAATAATTATTATTATTATTAACTCGGCTCTACAAGTCAGTTACGAGTCTTGGTATCCTCCAGTCTGGCCTGTTCTGCGCAGCTGCCATCCAGTTCCTCACTCCCAGGACATCTCTGGCATCTCTCGCCACACCATCCTGGTCAGAGAGATGCCAGAGATGTCTCAGCTTCGGTCTCCCTCTTCTTCTAGTGCCATGGAGAGGTTCAGTCAAGATCCTCTTAGGTATTGCCTCGTCCTCCATCCTAGCCACGTGTCCAGCCCATTGCAATCTCGCAAGCTTCATTGTCAGAACAACATCCTCTTCATTAAATATTGCATATATTTCTTAATTTAATAGGTCCTGCTCGATTCTTTTACCTGTCATCCATGTTTCAGATCCATACAACAGGATCAATGTCTTGTACAGATAGAGCTTGGTCTGCTGTGATAGAAGACGGGAGGTAAACTCTTTGCGGAGGACAAAATAACTCTTGTTGGCCATCAATATTCTTCTCTTCACTTCATCCTCAGGTGCATTATCTTGAGTGACCAGTGACCCTAAATACGTGAACTGGGCCACTTTCTCAAAGTTGAAGAGGCCAACATTGATGGTTTCGCCAGGTTGTGGGTCCTCTCCTGTGCCCATGTACTTAGTTTTTCCTTCATTCACCTCTAACCCAAGTTTTCTGACGGCATCCAACAAAGCCAATAAAACCTCTCTCACAGACTGAAACGATGTCCACATCATCTGCATAGGCTAAGAGCTGGACCATACGATTGTAAACCACCCTGCTAGTCTGCAGATCAGCATCCCTAACTGCCTTCTCAAGTGCCAAGTTAAACAAGAGACATGCTACCGCATCACCTTGGCGAAGTCCTTTTTTTTGAAGAGCACTCTTCCGTTCTTTGCCCACAAACCTGCACAGTACACTTCACACCACCCATGGTCAGCTTCACCAGGCGTATTAGCTTATTCGGGATATTGAATCCTTTAAGTGCCTTGTATAGTTCTTCCCGATTAATGCTGTCATAAGCCGCCTTGAAGTCCACGAAAAGAAGGTAGGTTTTAATTTGGTGTTCATTTGCTCTTTCAAGAATTGTTCTGAAACAGAAAATCTGTTGTAGATCTTCCTTTCTAAATCCACATTGATATGGACCAAGTTTCTGCTCTGCAAAGGGTAGAAGACGCTGAAACTGAATATTAGCCAGGATCTTATATCTACAAGAGAGAAGAGAAATACCTCTGTAGTTCTGACTTGTCTCCTTTTTTGAAAATAGGCCATTTAACTAACCGTCTTTCTCCAATCCTCTGGCAAAACTTCTTTCTCTCAGGTGGTCAAGAGAAGATCCTGAAACCTCTTTATCAGCTCCCCACCACCGTACTTGAAAAGTTCGGGAGGCAGGTCATCAGCTCCAGGGGCCGTATTATTTTTTAACCGATTAATGGCGCCCATCACCTCCTATTCATCAGGTGGTTCAAGGTCAGATTCCTGGTTCCCTACTGTCAGGTCTTTTCTTGTGTCTGATCCACAAGAGGCTGAGTTGAGAAGCTTCTCAAAGTGGCTTTTCCATTGCAATAGGACTTCATCCTTGCAGGCAACTATGTTCCCACTCTTGTGTCTACAAGTTTCCGGGACAGTAGTTCGGGGTCTTCTCCTGCTATTGATGCTCCTGAAAAAGTCCCTTGATTGCCTCTCCTTCCAGTGTTTTCCAGCTCTCTCCAGTTCATCTCTCTCCTCTTTTTCTGACATTCCTCGACAGCTCTCCGAGTCGCTTTCGTTAGCATATTTTTGTATGCTATATTCTTTGTATTAGTGGCTGCTTCACATTCTCCATCGAACCATGGTGACCTTGCCTCCTTTTCTCTCGCCCCCAACAAACTATCTGCCGTCTCACGCATTGCAGTCACACAGCTGGTCCAGAGTGATTCATTCTATGTTTACCGTACTCATAATATTGGCACGGAGGTTCTCATCTAGCTGCTCTATGTACCGCTATTTGGTATCTGGCTCATGTAGATTTCTTAGGTTATAATGCTTAGGTTTTATAGCTGGGCCTCCAGACCTTTTGAAAGAGATCTTAGGAGTGATGTGGGCAATACACAAAAAGTGGTCCAAATCCACGTTGGTGCTTCGATATGTCCTCACAGTTTTAAGGCTGGATTCATGCCTTTTATCAATTAGGATGTGATCTATTTGATTAACATGACCCCTATCTGGTGTGGTCCAGGTGGCTTTATGAATATCCTTGTGTGCTAAGAGGTTACTTCCAATGATAATATCCCTGGAGGGAGCAAAATAATTATTAGTTTATTTAATTATTAGATTAAAACTATTGATTTGAATTAATAATGTTTTTATTTTCTTTCAGAGCTTGCCATTCAAGAAACCATTACTCGTAGCTTACCAGGAGTATTTTATTTATTTACAACTGGTGTGGTTTTAATTGTTGCTAAGATGAGAATGCAGCAATAATTGTGATTTTTATTTTTTATTTGTGATTTTTGAATACCAAATGTCTAAACTAAATTATGAATGTAAATTATCAGTCCTACTGTTGTAAAGGTGTTAATAAACATATGCATATTTCTTCAATATGATTTTATATATTTTTGTATTTTAATTGTATTCCAGTTGAGCTGAATAAAATAACTTATCCGAATAAAAGAATCAGATCATTGAGTTGACATTATTAATGAAAATAATTGCCATCAATTGATAATGGTTTCTTGTATTTTCCGCTATGAGTCAAATGCTAAATATATTTGGAATAGATAAGCACACAGTTGTTATAATTAATAAATTAATTTCATTGTACAGTAAATTTAGATGAGCATGAAAAAATAAATTATTTCTATAAAACAGCCTTCTATGCATTATTTTATTTTCACGTACATTTCCTGAAGCATTTGGAACCTTAACTATTGTCCATAATTATTAAATAAATATTTGAAATGTGAATTAAAGAATTTGTTTGGTGTCTTTCCCCAAAAGTTGTTATTGTTATAGAAAAAAGGTATTTGACTTCAGCTAAAAAAATCTTTTTGATATTTTAAATAGTTGTGAATAAATTCATTGTCCCTTGAAAGATTAGTTTTCAAATTGTGTAGTGCCTCGGAGCCTGGGGTGATTCTGTGATTTAACTTCTCCATCTCATTCCTCTACTATTAAAACCCTAAGTGGTAATGAGCAATAGCAATCAAAAGTTGGCCACTACTCATGAAAAACAAAACTATCATCGATTCAGTAATACAATGATTAGAAAAACTTTATAATACTTTTACATAACTTTTTAATGATTTATTTACTTCATATGTTACAATTAATTACAATGACTAATTTTTGATAGATAAATAAAAGTTATATATATTCTGGAAGATTCATGTGTAAGTACAAAAAGCAAATAAATTTGTAATAAGTAATATTCCGTCGATGTGATATTGTTTACGGTAAGATTTTTTTTATGAAGGAATTGGTCAGGGTTACTGTCAACGAAGAATAACTCACTAATAAATAAATTTTTTTAACATTTCTTCATTTTTTGCCAAGATCACTCGGAGTTCATGAATGGTGATAATGATTCTTTAACAGAGGACTTGCTGTCCATTTTTTTGGAGAATATCAATGGAACATTACAATATAAAACTGAACTCGAGATAAAAAACGAATTTACATTGCTTTAATAATTTAAAACTCATTTTACATCCCAAAGTACTATATTTATGGAAATGACCAGGCACATAGTTGTACTGCCATAATCTTCAAAACGTCACTGAAACAACTGCAATGTATACCTGTGATCCAAGCCATGACCATACACATATGTAGGTACCATACATGATTACAATATCAGCAGTATTCGGCCCATCTAGGTAAGGTCTGTCTCAGGTCTGTATTTGGTCAATTTTAAAAAAGGTCCTGAAGATGCTATCTTGGGGTTCATAGTTGAGAAAAAAATAACCTGTACCACTACAACCGTGAACGGGTCTGGGGTTCAGTACATGGTAGAGCCTGTACTGTTTCATGGACAACGGTTCTGCAAGGAGGTGGTTGTCCTATATCACGCTCAACCACCAGATTATCCCCCTTATTTTGGGTACCTTATTTTTATAATATTTTATAGAAGCTGGGTGAGTCCCAAGAGGATACTAGATCCCATATGATTCATCTCCCGCTGCAAACAGACTAAATAAAAGTACTGCCTGCAGCGGGATTTGAACCAAGATTTCTGGCATGGCAACTCAGTGCTCTACCACTGAGCCATTCCGCTCCCCTGCTCACAGTTGAGTCCAAGTGATAAAAATTTGATCTCTGCTCAAACTTTTGACTAAATGTATCAATATTAACATCTCAGACAATAATATTGTTACGGTCACAGAAAGACGAGCGAGGGGAATTAGCGATTTCTGGAAGAGAACAAAGCCCCTTGTCGGCAGAGATGAAAGATACTGTTTCCAGAAATTTCGAGACCGGTCGGTCTTGCTATTTAAAGAGAATCTCAGCGCGAGTACAGGGAGAGTGTTAAAGCACACGGTACGGTTAACATCGGAAACAGTGATAAGTCAGTGACAGTTTGTGAGTGTAATTGTGTGACAGTTTGTTATGTTCAGAGATTCTTACGGTCGGTGGACTTTAATTAGTGAACTGTAAGTTTTAATTAGTAGTAATTAATTAGTTAAGTAGCAGTTGTAATTTTATGTGCTTTGTACAAGATTATGTAAATAGTTAAGCTATTTAGTAATAATAATATCTTATATTATTGTAATAATTAAATAGAAGTTAGGCCTAGATTATAAATATCTAAAATATTGTTATTGTAAATTTATTTCAGTTAATAATCTATTTGTTAGTAATTTCCTTGTTTAGTTTCTTTGTTAGTAATTGTTAATAGTTTAATTGTATTCTTTAATCACTTTTGTCAATAAATATTAGTATCTTTAATTAAGGAGTGTTTAAGTCATTTTTAATACCCAGTGGCCCGTAACAATATTTACAGAATTATTTGATTTTTGTTCCATAATCTGTGCAAGAGGGAAGAATAACCAACACTTTTTCAAAGGAAAACTTCAGTAAACGCCCAAAAGTGATCATTTTAGTTGAAGAGATTTATAATTTTTTTTGTTATGTGGGTTTCATGTTCAATATTTGAACAGCCTGTTTGTAGTCTAAAGAAATTAGAAAGACATATGGTGAAGAGATAAGATTCTTCAGAATCCAAAGTAGACCAAGAACCATGGTCCTTCTTCCCTATGTTTTATAAAGCTTTTTCTAAGCCTGCAAAAGCTGCCATAATTAATTAAGTGATATTTTATGTTTTTCTTAGTTTGTTCTTTTAAATTTAGAATTTGTTTTTTTTAATTCATTATTAAAAGTGATTGATTATACAGCATTAATCTCTGTCTGCCATCCATTATGTGCTTATGAAAAACGACGGTCTTTCTCACTACACTGTACAATGCTATACTTAGAACTGCAAAATTACTTTTACCATGAAAATTCACTCATTACAGAGATAAAAAAACAGGTTTCTTCTTAGAGACTCCAATGTCTTAAAAAAACTATAGTACAGAAGAATAATATGCACCTAACATTCATTAATACCGAACATTATTTATAATTTCATTGATTTCACTTCACCTAACAATTATAACTTACTATATTTCAATAGCTCTATAGAATAATTCTAGCTTATTTTCTGATGCAGCTCATGCTTATGACTAACTTTGACATTTGACTTCTCTTAAAGCTAAAAATCATTTCTCCTTGTTAATATACTATCTCAAAAAATTTTTTTTTCAATAAGTTCTTCACTGTCCAAGAAGGATTGGAAATAACGTCTATCTGAATAATAAAGTTTAGACACCCAACTAAGGTTCTAGTCTTGTACCCTGGTTTTACCCAAATACAACAAACCAGTTCTGCAAACCAACTGAGTAAAATATTGGGGACTAGCAGTTGGTAAAAGATTTGCCTTAGCTCACTTTATACAAAAACATTTTGCTTTGAATAAGCATATAAAATTCTTATCCTCTCAAATTAGAAAGATCTTCCCTAAAACTAATTTAATGATTCTGTATTTACTAACATATTTATTGACACTTATCTAGACATAAGCATCACAAAATCATATTAAACAAGTAACCAAGCAAACTGCAGTTGCTATACAAAACTCACTTTTGATAGGTATTAGAACCTTATAGTAGTAAGTTGTACAAGTGCCGACTGAACAAAATCACATTAAAACAATATATATTATTTACACCAAATATTTCATGGCTATCATCATATCAACTTTCTAGCAGACTTGTATAATTAAGTGTTGCAGAGGAAAAGCTAAGATAATTGACTTTTCTTAAAAATTTTCAAGATCCTGGTAATGCATATGATTATATGTAATGCATATAATGTGGGAGGACAAAAGCTTGAATTTTTTACAAGGGAATCTACACATCAAAATCAAAATTACTACTACTAGGTACTAATTATTATTAGTAAGCCAGCCATCTGTTATTAATTTTTTCTGATGGGTTATATTAAGTCCATTTTTGCAATCTTAAATGGGAGAATCAATTAATTAGTTATGAATAGAGTAATTTTTAAATGAAAATTTGTTCCTAAAATCTTTTATTGTTTTTTTTTTGACAACACATACACATAAAATATTAACTCTTTTAAGAATAAATGAATACAATTATAGATGAAGTGAAAAAAAAGTGGAGAGGAACCAGAACTTGTGATTGATCATTTTAAAATTTTATATACAATACATTAGAATCTTCATTTATTTAAATATGAATGCAGTTTAAGAATTAGAATAGAGCTAACAACTTCTAAAATAAATGCTTCAGACTTGAGATTGGTCATTTTTTAATTTTCGTCCCAGAAAAAATATTTTCATGCCAAAAGGACCAGATTAAGACAGGTCTTTTTTTGGTTTAACTGAACTTTAGAACCTTATTATTATTTTTTAGTATAGTTTGTACACAATTAAAACAATGCTCAATTATATTGTGTGTAAACTGAAGTTGAAGTATATAAAAAAAGTAATTTACATTTGATGCATTAAATGTTTATTGTATCATGTTACTGTGATATATTAAAGTCTTGATTTAGTTATTTAGTAAAAATGTCAAGAGCTTACAAATTTTAAAATTAATGATTATACTTAAGATTTTCTTTTTCTTTTTTCCAATATTACTTTGCTTGGACTGAAATTGGAAAAAGGAAAACCTATACCTACATCTTCACAAAAAATACCAAAGTGACAAAATTGTACTCTCCAGTCTAACAGATAATAATTTAATATAAGCTATAATAAGGTATGAATGTTTATGAAACACATATGTGAAATGCAGATTGGTCCTTGTGTTACACAATTGATTTTTAAATATAAGAAGTCATTGAAATAAAAATATAACATAAGATTTTCTTAGTTAATTATACATTGTAAATGCCTGCTCACAGAGGCAAATTTATCTTCAAACTTGTTTTAATAATCTAAATCTATTTTAACAATCAAAATATTATCTGGTTTACCAATTTGCCTTATAAAGAATAATAATAATATTAATAAAGATTTTTAAAAGTAAAATAAAATTACTAAATAGAGATTATTAATTTGACCAACAATTCTTAAATATTTTTATTTTTTAAAGAGAAAAGATAGGCCCTCGAGCGGGATAGGAGCGAGGGCCTATCTTTTCTCTTTAAAAAATAAAAATATTTATAACTCATAAAAAATGACCGATAATTATAAAAAATTATAAATTCTTAAATATGTTTTATAAAACTAAACCATTACATTTTAACAACTTGATTGATATGACAAACATAATCTTGTAAAAAAGTCAAATCATTTACACAGGTGAAAATAATCCTCATCTATGGGAGTTAAAACAATGACAATATAATAGTATGCCATTTCATGTTTTTAAAACTTATTCTCTCCTTTCAGGCATAATTATTTCTTTCACTTTTTTTAAGAGGACTTCTTTCTTTCTGTCTTTTGAGTAAGGAATGCCTTTGCCTTTAAGGTAATAACAAAGTGAAGGTACATTTGCTTTTTCTAATTGATTCGTAAAAACTAAATCTTCAATTTCAGCTGTAGTTAGAAGTATGCTTTTCTTTCGCTGAAACAGATTAAAGGTTGTAAATTAAATGGTAATAAGTGGCTATCTATCATGATAAACAAAAAAGACAAAATAAATAACAAACATGATCAAAAATAAAATAAAATCATAGATTGAATTGAAAATAGACAGACACTGTTTTTATAAAATTTCGAACAGGAGTTTTTAATGGAAATACACATTCTAAAATCCTATGGCTCATAAACTAGTTTTTAGGTAAATGTATGCGGCAAGTTTACCTCCAAAACAAAAGGTTGTAAGACCCTAACATTGTGTACTGAAGGTATAAGTCTGTGATATTATAGCTACTTTTCCATACCAGAAGTGCCACATTTTTTATCACCTATCCAACTTTTTTTCAAAATTTCTCAAAATTAGCTTTAGTGATTTTAATTAAACTCAATATATTGATTTAGCATTAAATGATCATTAATATTAGTTAGGTTTCATTCTCTTAACATTATCTAATAGGTCTTACCATTAAAAATGACAAATTTTTGAACTTCAATTCTCTAAAAGACTTTTAATATTGTTTATTTATAACTAACAACTGTTCCTCTAAGTTTATAATAATAATAAAAAAGCATAAATTTATATTTGATAAATAAACATAAGAGAAAAAAAGAAATATTTTCATAAATTTCTGAAACATAATATAACAGTAATATACTGATAAAATTCTAAAGTTCTTAGAAAATACTAATCTCTGGCCTATAAAACTGTGAAATTTAGTGAAGAGGGGTGTAAAACGCACATATTTGTTATGTTTATAGTTCATAATTTTGATAGTTTGATTATTAAATGAAAAATAAATGGTGCTGTTAAAACTACACGATTTTCTATGGATTTCTCATAAAAACTAAATTAAATTACATCATTTTTATTTTTTTACCATATAAGGATCATGTTTACATAATTTAGATATTTTTTTTCCAAAACATACATTCTCTCTATTGCACTTTCTTTTCTTCTGACCATTTTTTATCACAATTAGATTCCTTTTCTTCTTCTGTAAATCTTTAGTATTTAAAATTTAAAAATTTAAATTTTTCTCACTTCTTTATTACATCTTTTGTAATTCCTAAACTCTCAAGGTCTCTATTAACAATTTAGGTTTTTTTTGTTTTTCAAAATATATGAAAGTTCTTATGACGTCTAATATTTTCCATTTTATCTAAATGCTCATTGAATCTCCTTAGTACTTTTCAGTCTATATAACTGATTTATGCTTATTGATACGTATATCACCCTACAACCTGGGGCACACCATGCTACCAGACGCATCCACAGGTTACAGATAGTGGAATGACCGACAGATTAGGCAGCCTGCTGCGAAATAAGCAGGTTTCTTGTTGGCATGACAAATAAGGATTCACAGAAAAGGGGAGCACATTAGAAGAGAGGTGGAATGTCTGGTGACACAGGCTAACCAACAAAAAACTTCATAACCCTATTATATGTGATAGTGGCGAGATAGCAATGCAAGTTCAAACTAAGAGCTTGATTGAGTGCTTTGGCTATTGTAAGATTGTTTGCTACACAGAAGTTCAAAATTCTTTCTCCATTATCATTTAGAAAGTTTTCCATGCATCTTCCTATAGTTTCAGGCCACTTCTCATGTTCGCAACCAACTTGGTGGTTTAGGTTCTCCATGATTGTAGGCGTGCCTTCGCAATCATTGATTTCTTTCTTTAGGGAACTTAACAGGAATTATTTTCTTATGTTCCTGCATTTTCGTTATGCCCATAGGTGACGATCAATGAATTAATTTTTACCCTTCCACAAAGTCCAACACCATTTATCGGTCATTCACCAACTTCCATGCCATTATTACAGAAGATCGGTCATTATGGAACAAGAACCTGACTCCTCCAGCCACTTTTCATTCATAACTACACCTGAATACAAAAGTGTGTAATCTTAGATTTTGAGTTCTCCCACTTCTTTCTTCTTAGTGTTAGTAATACGAAGCAGACCCAGTTTGGCCTTCTTGGATTCCTCCATAAGCTCGGTTTCTTTTCCTGTCAGACCTTGAATGTTCCAGGTGGCAATTCTAAAAAACATTTTCTTTGCTGTGTCATATTCTAGCTCTATTCCTTCCATTTTCAATAATATTTATGGTTTTAATGAAAAGTGAGGTATCAGCCCACTTCCTCCGAGCCAGTTAGAGGGGAAGGCAACCTGACTAACTATCCTTATTCGGGGCGGCTACCTAGGGAGGAAGGTGATCCTAGGATGGGCACTGTGTAAAGTGACCTTATGTTAGTATAAGTTAATTGTATACTGTTCTGAGAACGTTGGTGCTGTGTCTGAACTTGGGAACCGGAGGAACATCAATCCCCACTAGCCCCTGTGGGAGTTATAAACAGTTGAAAAACAAAATGTGTTTCTGAGCATGATCGTCAATTTAAAAAAAATAAAAGTGTATGACAACGGGCTAACATGCTTATTACAATTGTTATAAGTTCAATAGAAGAACAAAGTGATTCTTAAAAAAGGTCAACATAGTTCACTGAGAAAGTTTTTAATCTTTCAAAATAATAATAAAATGAAAATTGAGAAAGATAACCTCTTTTGGTGCACTGTTAGGTGTGTTCGATCTTTTTACCACTTTCTGTTTTGTAATCAGATTTTTATCAAAGTTTTTGTTTTCATACATTAAGGGCAATTCTTGCTGCATATGAGATGTAAAGCTGATTTTGTCCTGAAAAAATAATCTCAAATAAAATGGATTGTACTAACACAGTAATTATTGTTATAGACAGAGTAATTATATTATATATACTACTCAATAAATAATACTTTTTGCAATGAACGAACAAATTATTTATTAATAAGAAAAATATTTTCAATATAATAACCTCTTTTGGTGTAATATCAGGAGTATTTGATCTTTTTTCCACATTTTGTTTAGTAATATTAAGACTTTGGTTTTCACATACTGCTGGTAATGCATTTGTATCAAATGAAATGTTGTTAATTTCACTATTACCCTGGGAAATATATAAAATAATGAGTAAATGAGATTTTTTAAATTAAAAAAAAAAAGAACATATTTCTTTTGCAAATACATCTTGAGCTAAACTGGCTAGTGGACATTCATCAATGTTTAACATTGGTTTGCTTTCATATTTACTTGCAACTTGATTTTCTAAAGCTTTTTCATTATTTATTTTTTCAGTTTAGAAAACAAAGAGTCAAGTAGGTATCAATCTAAAATACTCAATCCCCCCCCCCCCAACATTCATTAATGCCTGAGATATATCAAGCCAGAAGATTAATCAGTCAACATTTTGAAATCTTATGACAGATGGCGATTTCAAATTCTGAGAACTATTCTGAATGACCTATTTTTTTTTATATATATACAATTTTAGGTTTCTGACTATCTTGAAAAAAATAAAATCTCACATTTTGAGACAGGATAAATTTATTTTTCTAGGGTTAACCACAAACATGTTACTTCAAATTAAAAAAAAAAAGGGAGTATTGAGTAAATGTTATTTGGTAGCATAAATTCTTAGGAATAAGATAAAAGGTCTGGGTGTTTCAAAATAAGATTCTCAAATTGTAAGAACTATTACAATCCAACTTTCCGAACTAACCGACAGTCATAAATAACAATTAACTGCCATTTAAACAAGCAGTACCCTTAAACAGCTAAACTTCATTTAATCTCTAATACTAGTAAACTTCCTATAGAACATCTCTTTTAATATTCAGAGATTAGATAAATCATAAATAGGAAAACTGTAAGGAAGGTTTCTCTAAATGACTTGAGGGGTCTTTTAAAAATACTTGAAAAAATTAGTTTAAAAACCTATAAAAAGACTGGCAGAATTCCAAAAAGGAGTTTGAAAAATACAAACCTTAGTTCATAATAGTTATATTAATAACAACATTTTTTAAAAAAGGGGTGTACTCGTGTTGGACATAATTCAAGTCTGATTTTAACTTATCATGCATAAGTTGACTTTAAAAAAATAAAAATAAAATTATATAACCCAGGGCAAACAAAATACAAATGCCTTGTGAATGAATATGAAATTACAGTATTCATTGTAGTGATCAGGTAGAGACTAACTCCAAAATTAATGAAAACTGGCTTGAGCCCTAACAAGATGTAATACCTTTTATTTTTTATTATTTTAACTATATGCTGTAATTGAAAAAAGTTGTTAAAAATACTATTTTGTCATAGAAGAATATTGTATGTACTCCTAACTGTACATTAACACCTAACTGTGCATTAACAAAACCCTAATGATACCCATGCTAGAATATGAATGCTGGAAAATATAAAAAAACAAATCAAGAAACAGCCCTACTTTGATTTGATTGCCACCTGTTAAGAAGAATTTTTGGACCAATACTCAATATTAATCAGGATTTCAACCAAACAAAAACTGCAGAAGCTACATTGATTGAAATTTTTATGTGAGTTTAACAAGGATTCACAGAGAAGAGAGGTGTTTGAAGTTATGGGTGTCTAACTCTAGCTCTAAAAGCCATGTAGGAAGTGGAAATCCAAAGAATTTTAGTCTACCACTTCATAGTAGGAAAAATATTTGAACCATCAAAATCGATAAATCCGTTTACAAGAAATAAGAGAAAAAGTCAGAAAAATTGGACATAGCATTTTGTTTTTAACCACGAAAGACGCAGCCTGAACTAGGAAAATCTATTAATCCATTCATGAAATACTCGTATAAAATGAAATGAACTAGAGGCATTTGAGCAACACAGGTTTTCGACCTATAGGCTAAACTAAGCTTTTATAAAGATGAATCATTTATCATGGTGATATTAATAAAGAACTGCAATGATTGAATATCAAATACCTTTTTCATTTGAATATCTTCATTAGTATTTTTCTTTACATTCATATTGTTTTTGGAAGTCATCAAATTTGATTTATTTAATGACCAACAGACTTTTGTTTTCCTTTCCTAAGAACAATGATATGGATTAAACATGGCAATTAATAAGAAAACAAATAATAAGAGGCTTTGTTATGAAATGCTCGCTTAAAAATAAATCAGAAGTTATTATATAATTATATAAGTCGGTTTTAATATTATATAAGGAAATTAAAACATAAATAACCATATTACTTTTTCAATTATACTTTGGGCAAGTTTCTTGAGGACTAAAGCAGTATGATCAGACTAATGTCAAACAGGAACTTGTTCTGCTTACCCCTCCCCCAATCTATTGATATTAATATTCTTATGAATATCAGAACAGGGAGAAATTTCTTTATTAGATAAATTAATGACTTTTTAATTTCTTAAAAACAGTGTTAATTTTTTCATTTTCCTTTTATTTATTTTTTATTCCAAACATTTGTTCAAGATCCTTGCTATATTTTCCGCATATTTTTTTGTTATTTTTACTGTTTTTTCATATTTTAGAATTATTTATTCTGCTTATCATATTTCCCAAATCATTTCAATAAGTTTATAATTTAATATAAATCCATTTTAAATTTATTTATAAAATAACTACTGGAAAATGCTGTTTTAAATCAAATATATGACAGTTAATAAATTTTTTAAGAAGAATAGTGTTAAATGTTTTTATTAAAACATTTGTTTTTGTGTTTGTTAAGATGATATATAGTTGTTATCACCAGATATGGTTAAAGGTTTGAGAATCGGCAAAGCGACGAAGTAAAAGAAGAAAGTTATTTAATGAAGAAGCTTAAAAGATCTATTACCTTCTGGATATAACACTAAGAACTATATGTGTTTTATACCTATGAATAAAAAATGTTAAAAATAATACCTCTGATGTTTTGATAGTACTATTCTCATGGTGATGCTTTTTTTTCTTAAAAACTGGCTTAAATGGAACATCAGTGGATAGTGCAACATTCAATTGAGATATTTCATTTTTATTTACAAAAGTGTTTTCAAATACAGTTCCATGAAATTTGTCTATGGCTAAGCCAACTTTATGCCTTTTTATGCCAGATGGCTCCACCAATTCTTTTATAGTGTTAGAATTTAGATCAATTTCATTTAAGTCACTTTTAAATTGAGAATCATTTAGATTGGATTCTTTATGATTAAGAAAAGAATCTTCTTCTGGTTTAGTGACTGCAGAAATTAATGACTGTCTATTCGAATCTGTTTTTACAGGTGATATTGTACAAATTTCATTATAAGCTATCCTACTAGCTTTAAGGAAACTTCTCTTTTGACCACCTTGAGTTAATTTGTCGATAAACTGTGAACACTTTGTTAACCAGTTATCATAGTCCTGATTTTTGTTAGGATCATCCTAAAAAAGAAGAATCAACAATAAAAAAAAAATGAATCCATAAGAAATTAATGTTAATTTAAAAAATTATGAATTTAAATTATAAATTAACCAAGGTGTGGTATATTGGATATCGATGTAACGATTATTTGGTTACTGACACACATGCTTTTGTTTCTGTATTTAAATGGTTCTGCTGTAATTAATAAATGTTTTTCTAGAGTTAAATACTGAAGAGTTTTATTGGTGTTGTCAAGACATTACAGATATGGCGACGAGGATGGGATTTTTTCGAAGTAATCCAGAGTTCAAAAATCAACTTAATAGATAAATGGTAAACTACTAGAAGTCACAGGGTAAGTTTTTCTTTTAATTGTTTGAAGTAATATTGCTCAAAGGAAAACACACTTCTGAAGATGAGTGAAGGAGTAATTGTTGGTCAGTTACGAGAGTTTTCTCTTCAAAACGAATGGCAAATTTATAAGCCTCCTATGGAAAGTTTTTTAAAGCGAATAAACATTTTTTCAAGACCAAAGATCTTAAACATGGCACATTTCTAAATGCTTTGAGCGAGGACACCTTCAAGTTGTTGACAAATTTAGCCATTCCAGGAAAACTGGAGTCGGTTTCCAATAGTTTGCTGGATGGTTTGTTAGATAATCATTTCTCAAAGACGGAATCTATGTTTGCATCCATTTTTTTCAAAAATGGGCTGATTCGGATATGTGGGGATTACAAATTGACAGTAAATCCCCACCTTCTCATTGATCAACACCCACTTCCCAGTGGAGAGGATCTTTTTCAACGAGTATAGGGTTGTAAAATTTTTGCCAAAGTCGACCTTTCGCATTCTTATCAGCAGTATGAGGTTGATGAATAATCACATGACATCCTCACAATATCGACAAAGAAATGTTTGATTTGTTACACTCGTTTGCCTTTTGGCATTGCTTCAGCTCCATGCCAAAAGGCAAACGAGTGTAATTGAGCTCCGAGCAAAAATCAGAAGGCTATAGAAAAGCTTTGAGAAGCAGGACTCATGGTGTCAATTAAGTAATGTGAGGTCAGGAAGAGCTCAATCGAGTATCTTGGATTTAGAATAGATGCTCAGGTTTTGCATTCAACCGATGACAAGGTTCGTGCGATTTTAGAAGCCCCAGAACCAAATGATTAAGGAACTCCAGCGCTAATTAGGAGTAGTAAATTTCCTGTCAAAGTTTCTGCCGGATGTAGCGACAGTTCTATCACCACTATACTGCTTGCTGAAAAAGGGACACCTTTGGAGGTGGAGTAGCGAATGTGCTCAAGCATTTGAGAAGATTAAGAGGCTCATTCAGAAACATCGAAGTCTTGCTCATTATAATCCACTTTACCCAATTCGTTTAGCGATTGATTGATCTGATTTTGGATTGGGCGCAGTAATATACCAGCGATATGCAGATGGATTGGATCGACCATAGGCATTTGCCAGTCGAATGTTTTCTCAAGTGGAGAAGTCCTACTCTCAGCAACATAAGGAGGGGCAGCCTTGATATTTGGAATTAGCAGATTTCATAGCTACTTGTACAGACGGAAATTCATTTTAGTGAACGAAAAATCGGCCCTTACTATCAATTTTTGGACCTTTGCAACAAATAGGTTGCAACGGTGAGCACTTATTCTGTTTAACTAGATGTAAAATGGGTTCTCTGAAAAAAATATCGCCGATTGGTTTTCTCGAGCTCTACTTTCACAATGTCCTACATCAAATGAGCCAGACCTATGCATCAACTACATCTTTGACGTTTGCAGTGAACTTCCATTAAATTATAAAACGGTTTGGACAGCAACCAAGAACGATGACATCCTTATGAAGGTTATCACCTTTTTAAAGTTCGGTGCAAATAGCTCAGGAAAAACAAGTAGACGCTTATCGTGAGTCACCTACACCTTCTGATTCCTATCAAGAAGGAAGTTCAGTTTATGTCCAAAACAATCGGCATTCTGGGGAAAAATGGCATCTGTTGGCATCAAATGTTTAGGACCTCGAAGGCGCCAACTTTTTGTGCCATCATTGAATAGACACTGGATCAGGCATGTGGATCAAATCCATGGGTCTTCTCCTGCATGAGTGTGTCTGCCGTCCTATCCAGTATTCCAGAACCATCATCAGCACAGGTGTCTAATGAAGCAGCTTTGGAGCCAACTGAGGAGACTCAAGCCAGTCAATCTGACACTTTTCCAAGCACTTGTCAAGAGGATCAACTCAGTAAATCAGCTTGCCCTCAACGAATGAAGAAACAAGAAGACTAAATTGAAGAAATGTTTTTTTTTTTTATACATATACAATGTGTTTTGCAATTTTTTAATTGAAATTTCAGATTTTGAGAATTAGAAGGGGGAGAATGTGATACAATGGATATTGATGTATCGATTATGAGTAATAACGTAGGTTATATTTGTTACTGACACACATGTTTTCGTTTCTGTACTTAAATGGTTATGCTGTAACTAATAAATGTTTTTCTAGATATAAATACTGAAGAGTTTCATTTGTGTTGTTAAGACATTACACAAGGATTTGTTGATTTATAATATAACTATACCTATAGACACTTAATTTCAAACAGACAATCAGCCGAAATTTAAAGTAATCAACAAAATATAACATTTAACTAAAGAAAGGAACCTCTGGAAGAAGCAATAAAAACGGAATGTGCATTCTTGTGCAGTCCAGCTATCTTTATTAAATAATAAAGATACAAAATAATTGATATAAAATTAATGTTATTGACATTGGACACTAATTGAAATTGGACAATAATTTTTATTATTATTAATCAATAATAATAATTAATATCTATTAATCAATTTTTGGATAAAAAAAGGTATTTGTAAAATTAATTAAGTAGTATCCAAACAATTATAGTATCATTAATTATTGCATTATTTTAAGATTAATGAATTTTTTTTCATATGGCTGGTTCCAAACATAATATTTACCATATTAATTAAATTACACAAGAAGTTCAATGTCCTTTATAGGACAAGGTATAAGCAAGGTAATAACTTTTCCTAAAAGTTAGACAGGTAACAAAATATTGTAATGGTAGAAAAGATGATACAGTTTGATAGATTATCATTCTCCCATCACTACACTCTTCCTACCATATTGCTCATAATCCTAAAGTTGGGTCTTATGTGAGCGTATATTAATGAGGGTTATTACTTCCTGTTTATGCTACTTAATATGATCTATAATTATGGATGTATGTCTAACAAAGATATTTTTGAAATATTGATTACATCCTTCTATGACTTTCAATGTGTTTGAAAATATCAAGGAATTCATAAATTCCATCCAGTACTTGGTATTCAATATTTAAGGAAATTATAATTTTTTTTATAGCAATTTAATTGAGAAGGGGGCAATAAAAGTAAGTAAATTTGGTAGGAATGTTCATCATTGAAACACTTTAAAACAAGGTGATTAACTTTCACATTAATTTAGTACTAAAATGTCATTGTCGGGTATCGATAGTTATTTTTTATTCATTTTTTCTAATCCAAACAAATATTTTTAAATTCTAATTAAAATCCAGATATTTTTGTTTTATATAATCCTGGCAATAGTAAAAATAATTAAAAGGAAAACAAGAATTCAGAGTGTAATTTTCAAAACAAATGTTTTAATATTAAGTGTGATGTTTGAAAAAACAAAACAACATCAGTCTCAAGACAGTTGTCATGTGAGAAGGTTGCTTGCTAGTCTACATTTTGATTATGTCACCACTCTCATTGATTAATAATTTTTTGTTTTAAGACTCATACCTTTTAGTAAATAAGTTCATTTATTTTTTATGTAAATAATTAATTGTAGATACTAGCTTAGTAAATTTTCTTTTTCACAATTCTTGCTTTAATTTTTAAATAACTTTTCTTGTATTTTGCTATGTTTAGTTGTGCACAATAATATTTTTGTAATTGTTCTTTTTCTATTTTACATTACATATTTATCATTTACTCATTTTTGGATGTTTTTATTACTTGTATTACTTGATAAAGTTCTTTTTTTTTCCTATTATAGCTTCAATTGTATGTATTTGGGGAAATTGCCATCCAATCAAAACTATCAGGTTTTTTTATTGAATTCACAACCGGCAAACTCGCTCGGATAGAAGGTTATTACAGAATTATTATTAGGAGCCCCTTCTTCCACAGTCATTATAAGGGTAAGACAACCAAGTAACTAATACAATACTGTTAATGAAAGCGAGTAAAGAAGGTAGGGCTTGAACTAAATTCAAATAAAATGAAATTCTTATAAATATATATATATATATATATATATATATATATATATATATATATATATATTATAATATACTGAATTTAAATTTATACTCAAATAAAAACTAACTATAACACGTAATATTTTATTGAGCGTGAAATCTTAATCTCCGTGAGTGCAATGAAAATTATATTTAATTTGGGACAATAAAAGCAATTCAAACGATACACACAACTTTTATAGCATAAAGATTTAAATAAATACTTACATATATGGTCATCAAATATCTGTACCGGATCTCGTTCTTCATAAAAAAGCTTCCTGAGTCGCACTACAATACTAATTTATCTTGAGAGTTGGCAACAGGTCCATTAACCAAAAAATATATATGAGTATATATACACATTCAGACCAGGCTTGCTTGGGACATCTTCTCCCCAGGCCCAACAATATAGAAGAGCACGCAACGAGAGGCCATGGCTATTTGTATTATATTTAAGTCCACATGCATATAAAAATTGTGTCATCTTTGAATAACTTTGTATATGAAATTAATAAATAATTATTTAATAAGTTTTAGAATATTTTTCAATTTTATAATTAATTTTAACCTCATAATTTTATGTTAACTTTATGGTGGTCTGCTTTCGATAATTTTTTATTTATGACTCGACACATTTTGACTCTCAACATAAAATTTTTTTCCTACAATTTGCAGTTTTTGCTTCCTCCTGGAAAAAAGTAATACTTCATCCCATTAACAATATCCCCAATCCTTCAAACTCAAAAGACTTCCATCCTATATCTAAACTCTTTAACCTTACGAAAAAATAGTTCCAGCCCCAATGTCAAATTTCCTGGAACAGTCCAAACTCCTCGATCCACTCCAATCAAGTTTCCGTTCTGGCCTCTTCACACAATCTACCCTCGAAAAATCACCACTGTCGAAAAATATTCTCTTATTCTAATAATGTAGCCCTTTGACTTGATATATCTTTATTAAATTTTGTTCACACATGTTATTCTTAAGGGACCTGGTCCCAGAATAAAATTTTTGTACAATTCTATTCTATTCTATATATATACATATAGTACATATGGTAGCAAGTTTGAATACATCCAGAAGTTTAAGTAAATGAGATCAATGATATCCGAAAAAAACATACATTTTCTAGGGCCAGTTAAAGGAGAGAAAGGGTTGTTATTTTTTGGTTTTGGAATTACTTATAGCTCATGCTTTGTTTTTTGAGATATTAAAATTCCAATTCATAAAACTATTAGCCTTCCTTTAGTTACGTGAGGGTGTGAAAAAAGGACAATTTATATAAGGTGCAATTGTAGCGTCATGGACCCTAATGAAATAGACATGGAACATGTCAAACATTAATCAATAAATGCTCCTTCTGTGAGGTTACCAATGGAAAAACATATATAAAATGCAGTCAATATAGCTATTGATTTAAGATAACAAACTGTAAAATATTTACACAAAAAAGTGTTATTATAAAAATGTAAGCAAATCTAAAAAATATTTGTCTATAAATGGATATTAATCTTATAAAACACGAATTTAATGTTTTCTTTTGATTAATATACTACAGTACTATCTTAGTTTACCAAATATTATTAATACTTACCTCAGCAGTTGCCAAAGGCATTTGACCCAGCTCTTCTTGCTTATACAAACTGATATTTTGGCTTTCAAAAGTCATGTTTGCAGAGTTATTATCGCCTTGAAATAACCATTTATTCAATAATTCACTATCTAATTCAGCTAATCGTGAGTCACTCCATTTAAGCTTCTCGCTTTGCTGTATTTAAAGAAATATAAATAATTTCAACTTCTTATAACAACAAGCAAAAGTATGATAAATATGATAAATATGACGTATGATATAAAGATGATCAAAGAATGGTCTAGCTACAATCCCGCTTTTAATGTCTTTCTTTCTAACCTTTCTTACATTTTTCTTTCTAAGCATGTTTTGTAATGAATACAATAGTGCTAGGTGCCATCTTTGAAAATGCTGTTTGTTTAGTACAGTAAATAATAATTAAATGTGTGTGAGAAAAAAATATGGAAGTAAATAGTGATGAATTATCTAAGGAGGAGACCAGGCTCATCTATCAGGCTCTTATGAAGGTATTGGCCTTATATTATATGGGCCTTCTCATCTCGAAATAAAAGAAAATGACTTCACTAATTAGTTTTGCAGTACATAAATTGTTAAATGACATATAACAAGAGTTCACTTGTATCTAAACTTTATTAGAGAACTATCAGATATATAACTGCAATTACTAGATATATAATAAAAATGAATCAGAATAAATTAGTTTAAAATAAATGCAAAACTTGAAATCAAGAAAAATTTATTCATATGATTCTGTGAATTTCTCTACGAGAGAAGAGAATTTTGCCCATTTGCAGCACACAGTGCATACTGACATTTTGTTTTCTGCCTGAAACCAGTATAGGGGTTCCTCTGGGCACAACTTTGAATTTAATATTTGTAAAATTTTAAGAAAGATTCCTTCCTTTTTTTTTAGTCAGATTATTTTTTTAATCACTACCTCCAATTATAGGTAAAAATGTGGTCATAACAATGAAAGTTTTTAGTCAAACTAATTTATTGCAATGAAAAGAACAATACAACAATTTCATGGATTAACAGGGAGTTTGAAACATAACATCTTAAATTTCAACAATATAATTTCTGGAAAATTAAAAATGTAAATTAAGTAAGAGAAAATTACAAAAGTTAAGTGATACGATCCTAAAAAACACTATAATGGCACTGCCGTTATGTCTTACTAATAGGTTTGATTAAATAATTTTAGCAGAATATACTCTCCACACAAACAGGGAAAACATATGCTTTCTGCAGATGTCTATAGGCTATGCATATGCTTCTGTTGTGTTGTGCATATAAATCATTGGAAAAACAAGTCTAGATTATAATGATAATAAGAGTAAATACAAATACAGGAGAACCTCAAATGTTTGGTTACTTAATACACGAGGGATTACACTCCTTTTTTTTTAAATGTAGTTTTCTTACATACCAGATACCAGTAACACATTTGAAAATAATGTTAAAATAAACTTTAAATACCTATTGGATGAATAACTAAATTTGTTGACAGCAATCATGAGACCTATCTGAGTTTTAGACCAGTGGAAAGAATTGTTCTTATGTCTACGTGGGTGAATCAAATATAAACGAGACTTATTTTTTAATTTTTACTTTGAACACAAAGAAAAGTACACCTCATTTTTCTACATGGTCTCCTGATTTGAAAATACATTTTTCCCAGCGCATAGGTAATTTTCCAATCCCGTCCTCATAGAATGAAGTAGGTTGTGTCTTCAGCCAATTGAGCACGTAGGCTTCAACCTCATCGTCACTGACGAATCTCTGACCTCCCAAAGCTTCCTTGAGTGGGCCAAACAGGTAAAAGTCACATGGTGATAAGTCTGGACTGTAGGGAGGGTGTTCTAGCGTCTCCCAGCCCAGTTGCTCCAATTTTTCTCTCGTCAGGGCCGCAGTATGCGGGCGAGCATTGTCCTGAAGAAGAATCACTTCTCTCATTGGTAGATCCCTTCTTTTGCGGCAATATGCAAGTCTGACTTCATTCAAAATGTCGCAGTAGTATGCGGCATTGATAGTCCTGCGTTCATACAAAAAATCAAGATGCAGCAAGCCACGTTGGTCAAAAAACACAGTAGCCAAAACCTTCCCAGCTGAGTGACTTCGCTTTCACTGGCCAAGGTTCTCCTTTCAGTCTCCACTCCATACTCGCTTGTTTTGATTCAGGGGTGTATTGGTGCACTCAAGTTTCATCACAGGTGATAATGTGAGTGAGAAATGAGGCTCCCTCAGCCTGAAATCTTGCAAGAAGACCTTCATAGACCTGCAAACGGTTCAGCTTCAGCTCAGCTGTGAGAAGTCGAGGAACCCACCTGGCACACACCTTACGAAACCCTAGCTCCTCTGTAAGTATGGAAAAAGTGCTTCCATAGCTTATCCCAACCTCACTTGCAATGGCACTGGTGGTTAGACGTCTGTCACCTTCAATAAGCTGTCGAACACAGCTGATGTTGTCTGCTGTGATGCTGGAGCGGGGTCTGCGGTCATGGCTTTCATTCTGAACACGATCACGACCCTCCACAAACTGTTTATGCCATGCAAACACTCTGGCACGAGAAAGTGTCTCCTCCCCAAACTGTACAGTCAACCTTCTCAAGATTTCAGCCGGTTTTACACCTTCAGCAACATCCTGCTCAAACATCGTCACAACGGTAACTGGTGAGTTCGAGCGCATCCGCCCGCCTGCTTCCCCCACTCCTGGCATCTCTACCCAACACACCTAAACGCGGGAACATTCCCGCACCTTCGCTGGGCTTCCAGGACAGAAAGTCTCGTTTATATTTGATTCACCCACGTACTTTTGAAATTAACTAAAAATCTCCATCCTAATATTTTACTGCTCAACAATTTGAAAAAATCACATTTCAAATGTAAGCATAACAAAGGCATAATGTACTATCACTTAAGAAAAAAATTGAATTATATTTTTATAATCAATACATATAAACGTAAAAGTGCAAGAAACAGCACAGATGGAATTGTTGAATGTTCTGCTCAAGTTTTGCTTTGAAACCAAAAAATATGTGTTACTTATTTCTTCCACTAATGCAAAGCCGAAACATCTAGTTAAAAACCCAATTTAGAGAAAAAGAGAAAATACTCAAGTTTTTACTGTTTTAGGAATAACAAAGGATTTATAAGACGACAAGACAAAACAAATAGATATCTGAACATTACAATGAATCTAGAATAAATGGCTATAGAACCAATATTTAAGGGTACTTAAATATGATTTACAACTACTATTTAGTAAACACAGCCCTAGGACGCCCATGGCTTCCTAAACAATTTTTCTTCGGTCTTCTCTGTTGTATATAGATACATAAATAAAAAGTGTATACCTTATTGCTCAAAACCTTACTTACTTTGATATTAGGCATATTTTGCAACTCTGTTAAATTCATAAGTTTAATTCGATTTCCACAAATAATAGCTGCCTTAGCAGCTAAAGCTTTTGCAAAGTTTGCAACATCATTTGCTTCACCTATATTCATATGCATTCCTCTTCTAACACACTCCAAGGGATATAGAAAATCCTTCTCACCGAAAAATGATATACCAACATATATAGCAGAAGAATCATCTTCAGGAAGCCTGTAGCCATACTGAAAATTAATAAAATAACTTAGAAGTAATAAAATAAAGAATTACTTATATAACAGTTATCTAAGTGGTAGGACCAATTTCAATATTTTTTTTTTTGTGAAAGTCAAATATTTTTTAACATGTTCAAGGGTTTTTGGCAATGTCCCTTAAGAGCTGAGAAAAAAATATTTTATAATAGAGACGTTCATTCTTCAAAATATTTTATACATTCAACAACTTTTTATATTATTATTTTCTAGATTTGAAAGTTTCGAAATATTATTCAGTTTATTTTAATTTTCCTTTAAAAAAATATTATCAATTGTAGTAAATGCATTTTAATACATATAAAACATAGGTGTTCATTCATTTGTGTGATTTTATTCATTAGGAATTCATCCAACCTCAACATTAAAACACAAAAAATAAAACCTATGGAAGTCTGAATGTTTTATCTCTAACCAAAATAAATAACTTTCACGTTTAATGCCTGTAAAAGGGAGAAAAATGAGTGTACAAAGAAAAAACTTTAATATTTTATTGTATATCTTTGTTCCTCATTTACTAACGGTCATGCAGGTTTTTGACATTTCGTGTACCTTATTAGGCCATTATTAAATCGTTATTTCAATTCTCAAACTAAAATCAAAGATCAAACAAATTTTTTCTTGATTGCTACAAAAATTATTATTTAGATGTTTTCAGACCTATAAAACAAATTAAGACTTTTTTCTTCATAAACATTTTTTTCATGCTATTTTGTTATGAAATTTCTTCTTTAGATGTCTTTAATATCTATGAAACTAATATAAAATTTAAGGAGATACTAGACATAATAAGGTCATTAATTGTCAATTATTTAGTAAATTAATTTGCCTATGGACTACTGTCTACAGTAAGAAGGGGATGATTTCTCTAAACTTGGCTTAGAGATGGAAAACTGAGGAATGTCTCATTGTTCCTGTCATAATCTTTATAAAACTATTCATAATTCTCCTCAGTCCTCTCCAGAAGAGAGGGATCGAGTGAAAGATAATGCCTAAGTTTTTTATAGTGCAGAGAGTGAAAGATTGGTTATTTCAATAGAGTAAAAAAATTGGTGTGAATATAAGTTTAGAACCAATAGGCTTAGCATCATTTGATCATTAATCCATTTTAGTATCCCCATAACCTGATTCGATAAAGTTCTTCTTGAATCTTGAAAACTGCCACAAATAACTTAAGAATATTTAGGCGATGGGAATTGATTTATAGTGGTCATTGATATAGAATTTTAAAATAAGAGTAGATATGCTGGAGCCATTTGGAACTCCAGGTTTAGGAAGAAAGATACATTTCAATTAGGAATAATATACTAATATTTTACTTAGACATAAAATACAACTTAACAACCATAATGTAATACATGAATTTAACTTTAATACCTACAGTGTTTTTCCAATGACGTCGCATTTGCTGATAATCTTGAAATGTTGAATCTTTAGGTATTCGATTGGTCACAAAAACTAAATGACCTCTTTTGAAGCTAAACAAGATATAAATTTAAAAAAACAAAATTATAAGAATAATTAATTTTTCAATAGTATAGTATATTTTATAAATAAAAAATTAACTATAATCAGAAGTAGCTGGCATTAAAAGTGTAAAAAATTGTAAGAAATCAGTAAGCCTACAAATTTAAATCAATCAACTTAAAATCAGATTTATTACTGGCCTGCTCAAAATTCTTATTACCTATTTAACTTAATTTTTTAAAACCTAATTTTAAATAAGTTGTTTAAATAACCCTTTTTTTTTAAGTGCCTTTGTTTTTAATTACAAATTTGAAAAATATTAATTGTATGTTTTCTAAATTTTCACCAGATTAATGGCTCATTAGGAAGTGGGGTAGTTCAGTGGGAAGAGCACTCGGTGGTAGCACCAACCAAATTAAACAAAAAGTGTGTGAGAGTCTATATTCTGGATATTTGATAAATATGACACAATTAAAATTGAAACAAAATCAAAAGTAATGTAAAAAATGGTTGAGGAAGTGGTGAAAATTGTACACAAATAAGCAAACTTTATTTATTTTGTACCAACGTCTCAGCCTAACTTTTTACATAAAAATTATAGGACGTGAAGGAAAACTCTAAACTCTGCGTCCTTCAGAAAATTCTTTAGTATTGCTGCACTAAAAACAATAGAAACAGTTGGAAATTTAATATTAACCCTGCAATTCATTTATCCTTCAGCATTAATTAATTTGGCAAAAGGGATTTTTTTGTTCTTAAGCTCTCTGAAATAAATTCCAAAACATGAAAAAATTGCTAAAAACAAAACTTGTTCCACTAATTTTACTACGTCTTAATGATTTAATAACTGGAATAAAAACAACATTATTTTTAATCACATCAGGGTAATAATAAAAAAACAAAATTTGCAAAACATTAATTTTATTGCAGTTACAAATTTGGCTTATACAATGATTCTCTCAGTCTTTTCATTTTTATTAAAAATGAAAATGGATTTGAGTCTATTGGAACAAGTTATCAAATGAACTCTTGAAAAGTACTTGGAGTGCTCCAGGTCTATAAAGTGATAAAATATTACAATGCAGCATGAGTATGGAACAACTAGATTTGACATCAGTAAACTAAAAATCAAAACAAAAAAAAAATCAGTAAATCAAAACTTCACTCATACTCTACAAGTAAAGCTAAGAGAAATTAATCCT
The DNA here is from genome assembly GCA_037127475.1 of Arma custos. Taxonomy (NCBI): domain Eukaryota; kingdom Metazoa; phylum Arthropoda; class Insecta; order Hemiptera; family Pentatomidae; genus Arma; species Arma custos. The sequence goes on along the minus strand of CM073759.1, from coordinate 97,339,898 downwards.
AACAAAGAACGTTGAAAGATCCAAGGCAGCACAGTAATAGTGAAAGATATTCTAGGAACCAAGAAACCTGGCAGGGGGAAAGGATGGTTTGATGAAGAATATCAAATAATAATGCAGAGGAAGAATAACACTTACTGGACCATGGTGCAAAGAAGGCATAGACGTAGATCATTGGATGAATATAGATCATCTTTTCAAAAAAGAAGAGAAGCATACACACTAAAGGAAAAAAACAACATAACAATGGGAAAATAGCAATTTATTTTCATTTCAATCTTATCTGTCTATATTTTATTGTCTTAAATATATTCATTTTTACTACATTATATAGCCTTTCCTGCTGCACTAATGAAGTTATTTTGTTTTTTGGCCGCCCTGATAATGGTTTAAAAGATAGGCTGAAAAGTTGGAAAGTAATATATATGCTGTGCTTAATTGTGTACGATTCTAAGACTGTACCGCTTATTATTTTGTTCATTACTTAGGATATCTACAATCAACCATTTCTTTACCAATATGAAACAAAGTTATAGTTAGGTGATTTATTCATTTATTAAAATTGTAGATACAAATTTAATGTTCCTAAAATTATTTTAGCATTTTCATAAATAAACAGCAATATAAAGTTTGAGCTCAATTGTTTTACACATTTTTCTATTAAAATAAACATTGATATTTTATAAAAATTTACTATAATACTCACCTTGGCAAAACATGTACCCACTGTCGTTCAGAATGTAAATCAATATAAAATGGTTTTGATAATGTTTCCTCTATATTAGAAGGTGGCAAAAGATCAAGTAATAACACTTCACGCAACCAAAGTCGTAAAGGTGAAGCATATAACATTAGCATATCACCTAAAATAAATTTATTATAAATGAGCCATAGGCTAATGCTAGATTATTGGCAAATGCCTCAAACACAACCATAGACTTTATAATGATAGATTAAATTGGTGAGGGGTGCAGTCAAAGAAAACACAAAATAAGTGAAATTAATTTTTCAACGATGTAGGCCATAGACTTTATAACTTTTTTCAATACCATAGGATTCTCTTATTTTTTGGTGAGCAACTTTTGAGTAACAACATTATACTATCATTATATTGATGCTAAAACCAGCAAGCGAGTCTTTGCCTCCTCTAACATCAATTGCCTGTCTCTTCTAATAGTGGCTGTTGTCATCCAGCTGTTTATTCTTGCTTTCTTGGCACCATTGGCTATGCGATCCGTCCATATCAATCTTGGTCTGACCGCTTGATATCTCTGTAATTGTTTTGTAATCACCATCCTTGAAGTGGCATTTACTTTCATTCTAGTGGCATGACCTTCCCATGAAGAACAATATAATTTTATCACTGCAGTTATATCTATTTCGTTCAGTAGATCATAAATTTCATTGTTTGTTCTGTGATGCCATTCCTTTCAAATATTAATGGAACCAAAGATTCATCTAAGTACTTTTCTTTTGAAAATTGAAAGCTTTTTATCTTCTGATTGTGGTCTATGTTTTGGAACCATAGGCAAGCACAGGGCGGATAAGGGTCTTATACAAAGTTAACTTAAATTGCCTAGAGATAATTCTGCTATTTACAGTATATATCTTCTTCTACTACCACACTAAAGTGGGGGGGGGGGACTAGCTTATAAAATCTGATTGTCCCTTTTTGCAGTATATTCTTGCATGCCTCTTTGACTTCTTTGCTCCACATCTCTTTCCTTCCATTTCTACCTTACATGTTGCTCTTGCTACACAACTTCCGTGTGAGCTATAACCAAACCGTATACGGTTTACGGTTTACAAACGGTATACCTTAATGATTTTCTCAGACGCTCTTGCATTTTGATTAGTTTTCATTGTGCTGTTTATAGTTTTATCTTGTGTTTTTTTGTCCTAAACCACTCTCTGATAGCGCATCTTTGTATCGTGAAGTTGGTTTTTATACTTAGTTGAGTGCTAAGGATACATAAGCATATGCAAATATCATATAATCATTTCTGTGTATATGTTTCTGATTAGTAATTTTTGTAAAGATTGTCTGGCTTTTGAAATTTAGTCAATAAACAACAAAATCAATAAATAAAAACAAATCAAGTAAAGAAAATATCCACAATAAGCAGGACAAATTTGCCTAATACTGGAAACAATAAATGGTTTGTTAATCTACTAAATATAGAATTTTCACCAAATGTGAAATAGTTTTTCTACCTGGGTCCCAAACGTTTTATAACCAACAAACCAAATTACCTGCAGCATCTATTATCAGCAATACTGAATATATAAAACAAAATAATGTATAAGAGACTGATTGAGATGAAATGAGAGGAAAATGCATGAATTACAAATTACAAAAATAATATATCTAAAAATAATAATAGAAATAACAAGAAAGATTTTAATACTCAAACATTGTACAAATAAAATATCTAAAAACACAACCAAATATACTAATAAAAGAATAGATAAAACCAACCATACCATTTTAATCAACAACATTTATTATTAAATGATGTACTAATATATAAAAAAAGTCAAGTAACATAACTATAGGATTACTTAATTGACATAAAAACCTTTTAACCAACTCCCCAACATCGAAGAAATTATATTGAAGTAAAAAACCATAAAGAAGAAAGCTATGGTATACCTATAGTTTCATTATTGAATTCACAGACTTACAAGCTTTTAATATATTTAACTAATACATTAAATAACCTCTCAACGAATAAATACTATCTTGAAGATTCTTTTGAATTTTGTCATCAAATTTCTAACATTAAGATTACATACAAAAGGCTACATACTATTTTCATGACGTGCAATTCTTAATTTACAAAAATTTGCATTTTTAAAATTAAAACAGTAATAAACTTGTAAGGCACAAAGAAATTCCCATTAAACCATTTCTTTAATTACTAAACTACCTTAGTACAAATAGAGTATGTTTTCAATTCTATATAATAAATTATATCCAAAAGTTCAGCTACCGTATGGGATTTTCCATTGCTCCTATTCTGGCTGGTATTAATTGAGAACAGTTAAATGCACTTATCCCCAAAATATTTTTTTTTTATCATTTCTATTTAAATTTATTGACAAAATAGTAACCACAATACCAATCATACATAATGAAAAATAAGCAATTTTAAAATAAATGAATACATATTGTTACGGGCTACTGGGTATTAAAATGAATTAAACAATTCCTTAATTAAAGATACTAATATTTATTAACAAAATGATAAAAAAGGATACAATTAAACTATTAACAATTAAATTATTAAACTAATATAAATTTATAGTAACAATATTCTAAATATTTATTATCTAGGCCTAACTCCTATTTAATTATTACAATAATATAAGACTAATTCTAGATAGCTTAACTAGTTACAATAGTTTCTATGAATATTATAAAATTACACTACAATTTATAACTAATAGTTAACACTTACAGTTCACTAGTCCACCGACCGTAAGATTCTTCAAGTATCACAAACTGATACACAGTAACAAACAGAAAAAGTTTATTACACTCGCGAGACTGTTACATTTCACTGATACACTTATTACACGGGCCGGTTCAACACTGACTAGTTTATCACACTGACACTCACTTATCACAGATCATGCGTGGTCTACTCTCAGGCTAAGACTGACTGGCTCGAGGTGAAGGAAGTATTTGAGTAGGCAAGGCCGAACATTCTAGAACATGGAGGGGCCAGACAATTCTGGAATATTCTTAATCCTTTTCCGACAAAACGAGACGATCTAGAACGGTCCTAATCCTATTTTAACGTCTCCTGCTGACGGACTCAAGCCGCTAATCCCCCGCTTCCGCCTTCCTTTGTGCGGCCATAACAATATTCTCCTTAAACCAACTTTACTATAGAAATCAAAATTAACCATTTTTAGAAATTCTCTTGATTCCGAAACCTATAGCCTGACAATTTACAAAATGACCTTTTTCAGAACTGGAGGGGGGCTGGGAAGTTGTGACGGGTAGAAGGGAGAACTCCTGTGGGAACCCGCATCTGACTGAGGGCAGTCACCATTGCAGGGTCGAATAAAACCTAAAAAAACAAAAAAGGCTGACTCTAACAATAGACAATAACAAAAACAGGCCCAAAATGAAGTCCAAGGGTAGCCGGATTGAACGCAAAACAACAATAATGATTGTAAGAGACTCCAAAGATAAAACAGTAAGATCATACTAGGACATTATGAGGACAAAGGATTGGCTTCCCTCCTGCACGGCCAACTGGACGTTACTTTCTCGAAGATTGCTTACAAAATTGTAAGACTATAGTAGGGAAGTAGAAACAAAATTACGACAAAAAACAGTTTATTCTGGTGAATACCAGTTACACAAACCAATGCCCTAAACAATATAAAACAACACAAAAAACTTAATCAATCGTGCAAGAAAATTATCAATACACCAAAAAAAGAAGAAGTGTAGTTGACCTCCTGTTAAAAAATGGTAATCCACATGGAATCCTTTGAAATTAACTAAAAAACCACAAACTCTTTATCAACAATACCTAATGAAACTACTGTAAAATATACTATATTTACTGACACTTCCTGAAAGACAATCAAAAACACTCACTGTCAACAAAAGTAATAATTAATATACCTCCACCAAATTTAAAAACACCGCTACCACTTCAAGTTTATTTAGCAAAACCAAAGATATATTAAATACTGAGGATAAATTAGAGCTAAAGCCAAATATCTGAAATCCCGTGCGAAGAAAACTGTGGTAAATCCAAAATTTTTAACATTGGAACAATACCTAAAATGAAGAATCTACCAACAAAAATTCAGCTGCCTTTCCATTGTAGAAAACCAAAATAAACAGATCAAACCACTACCGCCAAACATTTCAGACATTTAAATTTGATTAACAAATAATACATTATGGAGGAAATAGTTTTAAATGAGTATTACAGAAGAATATAAGAATCATGCTATAATAAAAAAATCAGATGTGCAAAATTTAAATTCACGTTATTTAATTTTAATAAACTCTTATTAACATAGCAAAAATATAAATATAATATACATGAATAAATAAATCAGCCACAACACTACATAAATGCTGATCTCTAATCAGAAAATCTAGAAAAAACACTACTAATAACCAAAATTAACAGATTTTAGATCTCGTTCAGTTTTCAATGTGAAGAACAGGTTTATGGAGTGATGAAGTGAAACACATTCATCATTATTTTATAAATACACTTAATGCATTAACATTTGCTTTTTAATCTTTCCCTAATCATAATGTACAAGGAATTAAATTATAATAAGATACAGAATAATACATCAACATATAAATATACAACTTGTGATTTTAGATCATCAGCCTTTACGTTTGGTACTTACTGTAATATTCCTATTTGAAAAATGTTTAAATTGGCACGCTGCTATAAAAGTTAGGATAGAATGTTAAAATGCCAAATAACTCTACGCTATAAATAATACAATAAAAACAATACATTTTATTTTCAATTTGCCATGTTGTTTGCAAACAAAAAGCAAGTAAACCCCCAAAAAACTCATTGTTTTATGAGTATTATCATGGTTTTCTTAGCTTCGTAAAAGGAGCAATGACAAGTAATTATGAAAGAAAAAAATTATAATAAAAACAATACATTAAAGATTTTTACATAAATTAATGACAATATTAAATATGATGCAAATAAATTCCCCTCTTTTCGTTGATAAAGACTGAATGTTCATTATACATTAATATCATGCTTTTGGTTTCGGTATTAAAAACAAACCTTTTAAAATTGTGTTCAATTCAATACCATGAAGTGCACCACGATGCATCAAAAAATACCTCCCTTCAACAAAATATTTTTCAACTTTATTCCAAAATGGAGAAAGTTTAACCAATAAATTGTAAACAAGACATTGCTCATACATTGAAAGTGTCAATGTTCCAACTGACTCAACCTGAAACATTGAAACAAATGTTAGAAGTTGATAATGCTATTTAATGTAATTAAAATTGAAGTTCAGTATAAGGTAAGCAAATTAACAACCTTTAATTTAAGCTTTTGAAACAGAGCACTTAAAGAATCACTATAAAGGTATTTCTTCTTTGTAATTACATGTATATGTCGCAAGAGTCCTGCTGCAGGAGTTGCTATTATGTTACTCTCAGAATACAATAATAATCTAAATATTAAATAAAATATTATAGAGGAACAAATCATATGCAGGAATAATTTAAATACTGTATTAAAAAAGTAAGAAGGACCTAGTCTTTAACAGTTGCCACTGGAAATCTGACTTCACTGATATATCTTTTTTTTCATTAGGATCAATTGAAACTAGTATGTGACATAATTCCTCACACTGAGGGAGATTTGTAAAAACAATGGGCTTTTCCATCTATTCGATTTTCGAAAACAAAAATATGATTTACTATTTCTCAATTCAACAAAATACGGTACCTATAACACATAACAGCAAACCAATAATGATCTAAAAAACAATCATAACTTAATCCTCAACCATAAACTTCCGCTTTTCAAAGAAGTAGGCTTAGAGAATCAGTGTGAACTTTTAATGCAAAAAGATCATTCTTAAATTTCATTATACTCCTAGTTAATATGTAAGCAATAAGTTTTACTTAGCAAAATTAGTGACATAAATATGTGGTTTTAAATAATTGGCATTCAAATTAACTGTCTTAATGGAAAGAAGTCAAATTAGAATTCAAATACTACAACTTTAGCGCCTTTTTGATTTTCATATACAACGATAGTTTTAGTTTTATTTTTTGGCATGTCATTTTTTTTTTTTATCAAACGTAATAAATTATGAATATGTCATAATTCTTAAAGCTATTTAAATTTACATTTTCTTAATACGTAAATTTGTGAAAACAGTTAATTTATTTTGATTTGCTTTGTAGAACCAGTGGTTATCATATCAGTACTGACGTGTGCCTTAGCGAAGTATGATATGTAATAAAGCTGTTCATTTTTGAGTTTAGTTTTGAGTAGGTTATATGGCACCTTCTAGAAAAACAGAAGGGCTTCTTGCCCGTGTTAATTTTCCTTTGTATACCTTGCAAATGTTAACAAGTCGACATGTTCTTGTTGGTGGAGGTGGAGGTTCAGCCAAAACAGGAGTTGCTAATGGTTTTGTAAGTATTATAGTCATAATGTAGATAAATGATGACTATACTTATCTGATTTAATTATTTTAGTTATGTCAACATTGTAGGAAATTTTCGAATTGTCTTATGATGGAATCCGTTTTTCTGCTGAAGAAGTTATTCGTCATGAAACTGGACCTAAAGTTGTGATGAATTCGGCCTGTTATAGTGACAAGAAAAATACATTTTTAGTTGCTGGACAAGAAAGTCATTGTCAGTTGTACAGAGTTGGAATTACTGTGGAGAAGGAGATTTCTGAAGAACTAAGTACTGTTTTACATTTATAATGTATGTTTTTGTCTCAACTATGGGGAAAATGATTAACAATTTATTGGTCTTCTAGTGAATGGTACTGTAGATCCTACAAATCTCAGGCACAGAAAATCTAATCCAACACACCAAAATGGTGTGAGTGAAGTGAAGAATGTTAAAAAGAAATTAGTTTTTAAGTTCAACTCTGGTGATAGTATACAATCTGACTTTAGGTAAGCTAAATATTGTTTTTAAATTTATGTCTTAAACTTCTTACTTATTGTTTTCTGACTCAACTTATAATAATAATAAAAAGAAAATGCTCCGATTCCCTTGCAGGGAGTAAATTTAAACACAAGATGCTTGAGCACTTAATTATTCTAATATTATAGTAATATTTAATTCCTTCTTCTAATTTGACTAGAATTTTATGCCATTGCTTTTAATAGAATTTTCTACAATGCGGGTTACTGGCCCCGATTAAGGCCCCGTATCCTTGGGACAACTAGTCTCGTGAATATTTATGTTCCCTCAGGAGAAAGGGTGATGGGGCCGCCTATTCCCTATGCCTGAAGGAAGTTGGAATATATAATTCCATATATCAAATATGAATCTTGTTCTCTTTACCGAGCCAAAGTGGAGAGAAAACAAGGAAGAGGCAAGGAGGATTTTGAGAAGAGGGGACTCTAATGGATTAAAAGAGCACAGTTGGTGGAAAACCGGCAGAGCTGGATAAGGCTGTAATTCCTCCTCATACTGCATAGGTGGTTCAAGAGGATAGAATATGCTGATGATGATATATTTTTATTTAATTCAATTTTAACAGTCATTTCTTAAAGGAGAAAAATGTTTCTCTCTCAGTTTTTTGTAATACTACACATAGGAATGAATTTACTTAATGTTCAATAATAGTCTCGAGTGGCTTATCCTTTAAAAATTACATCCTATAAAAAATTGCTTGTTTATTTTGTTTTTTCACATTACTATCTGCAATGTCTGTTTTGAACTGTCCAGATAGTGTTGGATAAGTCACCAATAGTTGAGATTAGGGTCTTATCTTTATAGAAGGCTTCAAACAGTGAGTGCCTAGTATGTATGGAATAGAATGTCTGAATGGAGATGTTATTAAATCCGAATGATTTAATAATAGTTGAAGGTTAATCAACTCTACCATTAGTGCTTTACTATTAACCTATAACTATAAAGGATGGTTATCTATTAATTGTTCATGTTCCCTTTCTGACTGCCTGAAGGATATTTGCATTTATAGTGTAATTAAGAAATAGCCATGGCTAATAACAATAATAAGAATCTAAAGGCTCAATACAACTACTGCCAATCCCTGTTTACCAATTCCACGGATTCCCACCTAACCCAATTCCAAGATAACTCATTAAAAATTCTTCCCTCCTATTACTTGAATGTTTACCAGTTAGCTCATCATTTATTAAGTTTTTAGTAAATTTTTGGTTGCTATGTAATTATCCACCTTTGCATTGCTATCATTTCAATTATAGTAAACAAGAACTTATAAAATGCCACATTTTGTAATCTCCTAAACCCTCCAAGGATGGAAATAGACGGAAAATATAATATGATTGTAGAGAAGAGCATAATTATTGAAGAGCACCCCTTTTGTTGAATCAAAAGGGGCCAGAGGTAATAGATCAAGTAGGAGGTAATAGGGCAAAGAAGTTGGAGAGGGTATTTTCTGGTGAATATAACATAGTAATCTAAAGTAATCCAATAATAATTTCGAAGTGCTCCCACCAAAGAGATGGATGCCATGAAGTCAGTAGAAGATATGTAGGCTGATTAATGTATAAAACAGGGTGGCCATCTTCCTTCCAGGTGTAAACCATATGTATTTTATTTTAGTAGTTTTTTGTTAAATAAAAGGTAGAATTCAAGAAATTGGTGCCAATTTTAAGAATAGCCGATTCTAATTCATGAGCCAATTTTATCAGACATGAAGGTCAATAAGATGGGACCTTGGCACACCATAACAATAAATTTTGAAAAATTGTTTCAATTAGTATAATTGTTGTCTTAGCAAATGGTGGGAATAAGATGATTGATTACAGAGAAAACCAGCTATTCCAGTAACTTGGGACTTGCAATCCAGGGAAGATTTGTGAGATAAAAAAAGAGAAAAATTCCCACTTGAAGTTATACTTTCTCAATAATCATAAGAGTGTTTGAGTACACTTCTTGCAATTATATCATATTTTTCATTTTCTATTCTGCAAAAATTTAGGCTCAAAACTGTCTGTAATCTATTTTTTATAATTATTGTTCAGCTGTTTTGATTTTTTTTTTAAATATTTTTATTTTAAAGAGAAAAGATATGCCCCTGGCCGGGGTTCGAATCCCGGCCGGGGTATATCTTTTCTCTTTAAAATAAAAATGTCCATAATCTAGTTTTCTTTATTACTTTCAAACCTCCTATTGACGTTTAATAATGAAATTTTCAGAAAATATTCCTTGTATTTTTGTTTATCATGTATTTATTTCACATAAACAAATCATTTGTTATGCGGAACAACCACACTATACCTATGTTTTTCGTAAAATTATTATTACCATAGGTCTTCTTTTACTGTGTGTTCAATTCCACTGAATATTTCCACTTAAATTAATGATTTTATTAATTAATATCTAAAAGTTAATTCATCGTGAATGATAATAGTTGACCTTGATAATATGTGTGGAAGAAATCACACCGCCCAACAGGCGGATCAACCACAATTTTACAAATTGCACATACACTGTTCATTCAATTGTACAACAGTATAATGTTTCAATACAGGCATTACATTTTATAAATTAAATTTCAGTTTAGTACTTTACCTCCATAGAAAACCTATTATAATATGATTAGCAACTTACTATTGTTTTCAGTTCTTGAGTATTTTACATTAATTAAAACAACGAAGTTTTTTTTATTCTAGGATTGTTGTTGGTCCGGGTGAAGATCAATAAATTTCTCTCAGATATGGAGAAATGTTTATTAAGTAGCCAACGTTTCGACCTAATTTGCAGGTCTTTTTCAGGGCTAAATATGCAAAATACAGACAACTGAAAATTAAAAAATTGTTAACAATTACTAAATATGGTAAAAATTAAGGTTAAAATGTATGACTCTTAACAGTATTAATAACCAAGTGACAGGAAGGTTGTAAAAAAACGTAACAAAGAATAGAATAAGTAATAGAAAGTAATAAATAGTGTTAATAATTAAAGAATAAGGTAATAAAGATAAAAATTAAAAATTACAATGGGTAAACATTAAACTTGAAATACACAAGTATCAGGTATCTGAGTGGTGGACAATTAAGATGGGGGAAGAGAACTTAAGATATATGTATATAAATAATTAAACACCTTACAGAAATAGTAAGCATGAAAATTGGAATAATGGTATTATATGTTTTTGTAATGTTTATGGGTATGAGGGATAGAAAAAAATAAAAATAGCATAATGTTTTGATCTTGAAAAGAATTGTGTCTAAATCTTTACAGACACATATTAGACCTCATTAAAAAGAGCTAAACCCCCTCCCCCTAGCCCCCTTGTTAATATTTTACCTGTCAACACCTATTAATACCCACCTGTTTACTCCATCATCTCCTTTCATTCATACCACCCCCTTTTTCTCATAATTTTTAAAGTTCAAAACGCTATACTATTTTTTTATTTCCCTCATACCCATAAACATTACAAAAACATATAATACCATTATTCCAATTTCCATGCTTACTATTTCTGTAAGGTGTTTATTTATTTCTCACCTTTAAATATCATTTTAACATCATTAATTTGACATTCATTTCATCTTAACTCACTATTTTTACATTTAATTATATCTGTACTTAATCACAAATCATTGTCTTTCTACATTTATACTAGTCTAATAAATTCCATCCATTGTAACTTACTTATCGCACTTTTTATACAATTTTATACGTCATTTTTAACTATGTTCTCCTTTCTCACCATGTCTTATCACTCATTACATGTTGTACTACATCTATCCTTTATAATATTTCATAAACTTTTGTATACATTATTGTCCCCATTGGTAGTTAACTGTATTTCTCACTTCTATTACTTGTCATCATTGTTTCTTATATTTTTATTTCTATTACACTATGCCTTATTTTTATTACTTGATTTGTTACTTTAATTGATTTATTACTTACTGTATTTTTTATTTTTATTACTAACTCTATTTTATTTTTATTGTTATTAATACTCTACAATGAGCATCCTTGCTCTTATTCATATACATATATCTTATGTTCTCTTCTCCCCCCATCTTTATTATCCACCACTCAGATACCTGATACTTATGTATTTTAAGTTTGATATTTACCCATTGTAATTTTAAATTTTTACCTTTACTACCTTATTCTTTAATTGTTTACACTTTTTATTACTTATTCTATTTATTCTTTGTTACGTTTTTTTACTACCTTCCTCTCACTTGGTTATTAATACTGTTAACAGTCATACATGTTAACCATAATGTTTTCCATATTTAGTAATTTTTTAATTTTTAGTTGTCTGTATTTTGCATATTTAGCCCTGAAAAAGACCTGCAAATTAAGTCGAAACGTTGGCTACTTAATAAAAATGTCTCCATATCTATGAGAAATTGATTGACCTCCACCTAATCAATAAATTTCTTAAAGGAAAAACCATTTTCTTCCACTCAAAGTAAATTATTTGAAGTTTAGTTACAAACACAGCCAGATCCATTTTTATCACCAAATAAGTTTGAAATTGTTATCCTCAGGTGATTTTATCAATTAAATACCAAAGATGAATTTATTTAAAAACTAAAGCTGGCCCTGATTGTAACTGGTCTACTTGTTTAAAAATAAAATATATATATTTTTTTAAATGATGGTTTTGTGCAAAGTAGTGATCACAGATTATCCAAATATTTTCTAGCCACTATTTAATATAATGTCTTAAATATTATTTTTTATTATTACTTATTTCAGTGAAAAAGAGCCATGCCAAAGGGTAGTTACAATATCTCGTTGCGGTGGTTGGATGGCAACTGGTGGAACCGATGGTATTGTAAGAATATGGTCATTCCCTGGCTTACGATTGATAAGGGCTCTTAAGGCCCATACAAAAGAGCTGGATGATTTACATTTCAGCCCTGATTCAAAACAGGTGTTCTTTTTTCTTTATTTTCTTTATACTTTGAGTTTATTGTGGGTGCCGGAGTTGGGAAGTAATTAATTACTTGAGTATTTAATTATATCTTTATTTACAACTGCAAAAGTGAACATAATTTTATGTTGGATGATCCAAAACATTAAAATTAACAGTTTTAAAGAACTTCTATTGCTAATGTAAATTTATATATTTATTGTATTACTAATATAAAATTATTCTAATCATGTTAAATAATAGCAATCATTTTGTACAGAGTAGATGAAATTATTTCTTTTAATACACTGTAATTGTGGTTTTCTCTAACAATTATTCCTTAACTACTTCATTTGCCAATTATGGTTACAAGTAATTGCAATTGCAATTACACTGGCTGAACCAGTAACTGTAATTGAAATTATTTTTTTCCCAACTCTGGTATGTGAGATGAAATCATGCCTAATAATAATGGGATGAAACCTATTTATCCTAAACTATTTACATAATAAGCATTTATAATTTAAAATAATATGCAATGCAAATAGAGGTATTTATTCTTGCTTTTTAATAATATTCATTCATTGAAACTTCAGCAACCAGTGACTGAATGGAATGAAGAGCTCTGTAGAAAAACTATTTAGATCAACATCAATAAAAGCAAGGTCCTACAAGTAAGGAAAGAAAGCAAAGAAGAAATTCATATAGCTGCATGTATGATATATAATATATGTGTGTGTGGGTATGTATATGTTCTCTGCAACGGACAGACATGGAAACAATCAATGACCACTCCTACCTCGAAACAGTTTTGGAAATTTCAAACAGAATAATTAAAGCAAAAATGGTCTACTACCATATGATTGGGAAGTGAGGGTTAGAAAAGTGAAGCTCTACATGATCAAATCAATATACTTACTTACCCATACTCATATATGGTGTTGAAAGTTGGATACTAGAGAGCAATGTCTGTGAAAATGCACAAAAGGGTATTGCAAAAGAAGGAAACTTCCAGTTTTATAAGAACATTGGCTTGATTTGAATAAGTTGGCTAATATTTATTTTTATTCTCAATTCTTCATTCACTGATATGATCATTTATATTTTATATCAATTAGCATTTGACATTTTTGTGTTTAATGTTTCTAAATATGTAATATATATAAAATGTTTCTCAATTTTTTAAAAATTAGTTAATGTGCTCTAATTGAATTTGTTACTCCATTCTTCTCTCTAACATATAAAAAACACCAATAATTACTCAAGATAAAGCTTAGAAAGATGAAATACAAATGTAGAAGAGAAAATAAATTAACATATTTGGGAGTCCCGAGCCTGTACGATGTCAGGTACTCGTTAAAAATCCCTATCCTAATTAAACCTGGATAGGCAAAATTTAGAGCTCCCACTGTAGCATCGTCCGATTAGCCATAGCAGCATAAAGTGACGTTAAATGAACAAACAAACATAAATTAACATAAGGAATATAGAAATATTTATTAACATTATCAAAAGAGAATATAATAACACAGATTTTAAATTTTACACCATTTCTAGAAATTTCAAATTGACTATTTGTGTTTTAATGATAGATAGCTAGTGTGGCAAAAGATGGGCAAGCAATTATTTGGGATCTGAAGACAGGAAAACAGGTTCATAAGCTTGATTGGACTCATCCTGCAGGAATCAAATATCTTTTCAAAAGATGTCGGTGAGTTATTTCCTCTAAACTTCAATATATTAGTTTTAATTTAGTTTCAAAATATTCCTTTGACTTATAAAATAAGGAAGAAATAGTTGGGGGTGCAGTCAATAAAAACACCTTAATAAGTGTAACTTATTTATTGTGTGCCGACGTTTCGGCCTACAATGTAGGCCATCTTCAGGGCAAATATAGCAAGCGGCGGCGTGAACGATCAACTGCCAAAAAAAAAAAAAATTTAAAATTAGTTAATGTGCTCTAATTGAATTTGTTACTCCATTCTTCTCTCTACCATATAAAAAACACCAATAATTACTCAAGATAAAGCTTAGAAAGATGAAATACAAATGTAGAAGAGAAAATAAATAAACATAAGGAATATAGAAATATTTATTAACTTTTTTTTTTTTTTTTTTTTTGGGCAGTTGATTGTTCATGCCGCCGCTGCTATATTTGCCCTGAAGATGGCCTACATTGTAGGCCGAAACGTCGGCACACAATAAAAAAGTTACACTTTAGTAAAAGTTACAAAGGTGTTTTATTGACTGCACCCCCAACTATTTCTTCCTTATATTAGAAGTTACAGTCTACCAATTCTTCTCTAACATTCCTTTGACTACTTAAACAAAAAACTATTTAAAGACTATAGGTAACTCACTTTTTCCAAAATGTTCAGGAAAGCAAATTTACTGGAGAATCCATATCATTTTTATTAAAATCCATGTGCCATGCTGGTAATGACTCTGACAATAAAGGGAATATTTAAGGTCAACCATGCCCGCTGAACCGATTACTTTTTGACTCTGAAATCATGTTTTTTTATTTAATTCCTTATAGTTTCCCATCATCCTTTTTGATCCGGACTTGGAATGGTGAATGGACTGGCACTGGTGAATTTAAAAACATATTTTTAAAAAAAAAAATTTTTGAATTACTGTAAATTAATTTTAATTATTTAAAAAATTATACAATTATATACTTTATTTTTTTGAAATGTCTATATACAAATTTATACATATACTTTATTTTTTTGAAATGTCTATATACAAATCTATACAATTAAAAATTCTTTTGAGTGTGATAAATGCCGAAATACGACAGATACACTTTACGAAAACTAATATAGCCAAAAGTGAATTTGTACGACATCTGTTGTCAAGAAAAAGTATTTCAGCTTGTCATGCAGACACTTAGATGGCTCTAGGAACTGAACTACTGTTGTAGCTCACGGTCTTGAAACGCTGGGGAAGCAAAACTATTATAATAGTCCATGGTCCGTGGAGCCCACCTGACACCGGACTATTATAATAGTCCACGGTCCCCACGGCACGGCGCGCTCGGACTATTATAGTAGTTCACAATCGCTAAAGGGTTAAAGACCAACTTATGGAAGTCACCTTCATTTTTCCATGAGCCAGTCCATGATGTACCAGTTTTTCCCATTTGAGGACATATCTTTCCAGCCATTTTAAACCGTTTGAATCTGTTTTTCTCCTATTTTAACCATACTATTGTATACATCATCGAAAGATCTATCAGAAACAGCTGTTTACAAATTTTGAGGGGGGGAAATCAAGTTACCTTGTTTTTCCCCTGTAGCCTTCATTTACTTGGATATATTTTTACTTGTTATGTTCATGCATTAGGAAATATTATATTTTTATAATCTTAATATATATAAATTACGTGTCACGTTTTTCCGCGATGGACTCCTAAACTACTTAACCGATTTTAATGAAATTTTGCACGGATACGTAACATTGTCCAACTTAGGATACAGGCTATGTTTTATTTCGATTAACGACTGAAAACCATGAAATTTTCGGAGTTATTTCAGTTTTTGGCCTGTATCTCCTGATCGGCGGTTTTGGAAAAAACGCTCTACTTTTGCCGATGAGATTAACGCATGATTAAAACAATTATTTTTATGGTGAAATAGAACTGCATCCAAATACAAAATCAATCAAATTACCAGAACATTTAACAGCGCTGTTGTTTAGACAAAATATGAATTAATTAGGAGTGTCTTCCTGGATGTACTAAATAATTACATGAACCATAATTGGCTCAGTAATCGTGTTATTTTGACAGCGAAAAATGCTGATTTTGACGAAATTAACTTTTTAATAAAACTGTTGTTACCAGGTGATCTAATCCCCTTTAAATCCATCAATAATATTTTTGATAGAAACCAAGCTGTAAATTATCCAACTAAATTTTTATATTCTCTCGATATACCAGGAATGCCACCACACAATCTTCGGATGAATATTGGTTCACTAACATTCTTCTGCAAAATTTGAGTCCACCTAAATTATGCAATGGTACACGTTTGGTCATAAAAAATATTACCGGAAATGTTATTGAAGCAGCCATGTTGACTGGATTATTTAAAGAAGAAATCGTCCTGTTGGAACGTATTTCAATAATACCATCAGAACCCATAATACCGTTCAAAAGACTTCAATTTGATATATGCTTTGGTTTTGCTATGCCCATCAACAGGTCTCAAGGCCAGACAATGTCCATTTGCGGTTTGGACTTAAAAATCCATGTTTCTCACATGGGAAATTATATGTTGTATGCTCAAGTATTAGTAAATCATCTAATATATTTGTATTAGCAACGGACAGATTAACAAAAAATATTGTGCATTGATTAGCGCTCAATTAAATTTAAATAAATATTTATAATTTTATATAATATTACTAGCCATAATTAAAAATCAAACATTATATACCTCATTCATTAAACTCATGTTTATATTTTATCAGTTATGAGTGTTGTATATTATATTGTTACGGGCTACTGGGTATTAAAAATGAATTAAGCAATTCCTTAATTAAAGATACTAATTTTTATTTACAAAAGTGATAAAAGAATACAATTAAACTATTAGCAATTACTAACAAAGAAACTAAACAAGGAAATTACTAACAAATAGATTATTAACTGAAATAAATTTACAATAACAATATTTTAGATATTTATAATCTAGGCCTAACTTCTATTTAATTATTACAATAATATAAGATATTATTATTACTAAATAGCTCAACTATTTATATAAGTTTGTACAAAGTACATAAAATTACAACTGCTACTTAACTAATTAATTACTACTAATTAACACTTACAGTTCACTAATTAAAGTCCACCGACCGTAAGAATCTCTGAATATAACAAACTGTCACACAATTACACTCAAACTGTCACTGACTTATTAAAATGTAAAATCAAAAATCTATTTAATTCATGTTTTCATAAATTCATTATTTCTTTTAAATTCAAATTTTAACTAATATTTTTTTAAACTATTATAACAGCCACAGCAACGCGTGGCCGGGTCAGGTAGTATTTGTATAAAAATACAAAAAAACCTTCAGTCCAAATTCATTTGCTACATCTATTTTCTATAAACATTTCGACCTAAATGATCATTTTCAATATATACATTTCATGATCAACAATATAAAAACAATAATTAACTGTCTGCAAAAAAACATCAAAAAGAAAATTCAAAAATCACAAAATTTAACATTATAAAATTTTTTTATAGAACAACAAATTTCTTAACGCTTTAAATTAGTTACATAACTATACATGGTATAGTCAAAATGCATTCCACAAATGAATTTTGTATTTTTATACACCCAAAGAAAAAAATATAATCTGTAAAGTCCAGTACTCAAGACGATTAATGTTGAGAAATATTATATTAACTCACTAAATACCAAGTGTCATGGCCGCAAGTGAAGTTACATATTCACGTCGCTCTGTGCTTGAGACATTATTTTTATGCAATTTTGTTTAAATCATCTCGTCAAACTCTACCAGAACAAAGTGAACAGACTGTACTACACTTCACTTTTATCATTAGTGAGGTGAGTCATTAATAAAACATTAGAACTAAAATAAATTAGTGACCGGCTGCTAAAGGCAGCAACGTGGCCTTAATCCTTTAGTAATAGATAGGACTAATACTCTACAGTCAGCAAGATCAAGGTCAAGACTTGGTTGCTTACCTTCTACGGACTTCACATAGTAACGTGAACGTTTTATTTTTTTATTTATTTTTTTTTATTTTCATAAGTTTAGTTAAATATGTTAAATTCAATTAATATACTTAAATTATCAATAGCTTATAACTAATAATTTAAAAATTTATTTTATTTGTTTTTATTATATAATGAATAATTTCAATATGAGTGTGGACAATCCGGGTAGTGAAATGTCGGAGGAAGAGACTCCGTTTTCTGAAATAAGTGAAACTGACTCACAATACCTTAAAAGGAGAATATTACAAAAAAATCAGAGAAAATCTGCCCCTGGCTCAGCGGGTAACTCACCAAACAAAAAAAAAAAAAAAACGGGTAGTTCAAAAACATCAGTCACTAACAACAATCTGTCAAAAGAACCTCCAAAAACCCGCAGTAAATCTACTGCAGTCAAACAACCGGTAGCCTCAACCAGCAGCACCTCTGGCCCTAAAGTTAAATCTCCTAAGGAGAATCAAGAAAGTCAAAAGTTCGATGAACCGGTACCTCCTCCTATATTTATAACAAAAATAACCGATTTTTATAATTTTGGAAGAGAAGTAGCAGAGTTGATCGGGCAGCCAAATTTTAAATGCTACTCTCGTGTCAATGATATAAAGATTAATACAGTTAACAAAGAATCGTACAAAAAATTAATAACAATTATGATTTCCTCAAATTCAATACTAAAATCCAAACTCCACGTCAACATATACCTCTCCATCCTGAAACATCAATAGTCAATCTACCACCACAGCAACCAAATCCTATGTCTTCCAATCACAACAATCAAATGAATCCTTCAGTTCATCAAACAATGAATGCAAATCCAGCACCTCGGGTACAACCCTCAACCAACCTTCCTTTACCCGTTAATTATCAATATCAAATTCCAGACCCATATCCAGTCCAAATTCAAAACCCAGTCGACATAAATTGTATCCTCTCATCCTTCCTGACAGAACTCCAAGAGATTATCAAGCCCCTCATCAACCTGCTCACGAGAATCCTTACCGAAGTCCCTCTTAATTACCCACGATGAGCATAAAGCCCCTAATTATTGTCCTATGGAATGCTAATGGACTGCTTAACCATCGAGACGAACTTGACTTATTTCTTCATGACAATCACATAGACATCGCCCTATTGACTGAAACACACTTCACAAAACGATCATATTTTTACATACGTGACTACATCACTTATAGATCAGATCATCCTGATAAATCCATACCTCATTCTCTTATACCTTCTACTCCAACTGACGTCATCCAATCAACTTCAGTAACCATTTCAACTAATCCTTTCCATATAACATTCTCAGCTGTATACTGTCCTCCTGGTAACTCCCTTTCTTATAACCTCCTCGAATCCTTATTCCGATCTCTCGGACCGCGTTTTATTGCTGGAGGAGACTACAACGCCAAACATCAACGATGGGGTTGTCGAACATCCAATTCCCGTGGTAGCATTTTATCCCGAATTTCAACCTCTAATAGTTTTCTATCCTCGCACCCATAAACCCTACTTATTGGCCTACATCGCTCAAAAAACGTCCAGATATTCTTGATATATTTGTTTCCTCACAGATTTCCTGCAATCAAAGAACTATAAAATCCCTGGATGACCTTTCCTCTGATCACAGTCCAGTTCTACTTCAGTAAGTACATTCAGTTCCCATTCCTAAGCCCTCTCATCCCAGACTGATTACCGGACGAGTAGACTGGGATAAATTTCGATCTAATCTGGAAAATAATTTAAACCTCGAAATTCCGCTTAAAACAAAAGGAGACATCAATTCTGCAATAGACAAACTTACAGAATCAATACAAACCAATATAATTGATAGCTCCTTACCAAGGAAAAACCATTATCAACAGAATAACTGGCCACTTCATATTCTCGAGTTATTAAAAGAAAAACGACGGGCAAGAGCGAAGTGGCACCGCACCAGATATCCATCGGACAAGAGTCTTTATACCAAACTGACAAACAAATTAAAATCAGAGACCAGAACAGTCAAAATTCAAAATTTGTGTTACCGTACAGAAAATCTCAGTACTACTGACAAATCCTTATGGAATACCACTAGAAAACTCCTAAAATATAAAAATTTCAACCATCCACTTTTAACCGAATCCCAAACCTGGTCAAGATCTGATGAAGAAAAATCACAAATTTTTGGCCAGCACCTATTCAACACATTTAACCCTCACCCAGATATCCTTAATCCTACCCAGTCTGAATGCATTGAAGCTGAGTTAAGTATTCCTCTTCAGTTGTCTCCTCCTCCTAAAGCATTCCATCCTTCGGAAATATCAAACATAATTCACAGATTACCCGCCAACAAAGCCCCTGGGTACGACCTAATCACATCCTATATTCTAAAACGCCTTCCTCGGAAAGCGATCCTACTCCTTACATATATATACAATGCCGTATTGCGTACCACATACCTTCCTGATTCCTGGAAATTATCCATAGTTAAGATGATACCAAAACCTAAAAAACCACCAGAACTTCCATCTTCTTACCGTCCTATATCTCTCCTGCCCATAATGGGTAAAATGCTTGAAAAACTCATTCTGAAACGACTGCATCCTATAATAGAATCCAACCAAATAATCCCAGATCACCAATTTGGTTTCAGAACATCGCACTCCACAATCCAGCAATGCCATCGAGTGGTGGACGTTGTCTCATCAGCATTAGAGCGCGGAATGTACTGCATGGGAGCTTTTCTCGATGTAGAGCAGGCTTTTGATCGAGTCTGGTATCCGGGACTGTTGTACAAACTCCGTAAATTCTTACCTTCTACTTACTTCCTTATTATCAGTTCCTACCTCAGTAATAGAACCTTTAAAGTAAACCATAATTTTTCCTACTCTTGCCTCTTTACCCAGTTAGCTGGTGTTCCTCAAGGTAGTATCCTGGGTCCCATCCTATACACAATACATACAGCTGACATCCCAACCCATCCAAGCACTGTCCTCACTACGTACGCTGATGACACATGTGTGTTATCAGTAAATAACGATCCATTTGTTGCATCCCAATATCTTCAATCCCATATCTCAAACCTTCAAGAATGGTGTCAAAATTGGAGAATTAAAATAAATCTTAACAAATCCCACCAAATTACCTTCACTCTTCGTCATAAACCTACGAATTCCTGCCCTACTGTATCCTTTAATAACATTCCACTGATCCCTGTCGAACAGATACGTTACCTAGGACTCCATCTGGACAGACGTCTCACTTGGAATCCTCATACAAGACTGAAAAGACAAGAAACTGCTCGACGATTTCGCCTACTTCAACATTTACTGGACAAACGTTCAAAGCTACCAATTAATTACAAAAGACTCATTTACATGACAGTTATCAGACCTATTTGGACATACGGAGTTGAGCTTTGGGGCTCTACTAAACCATCCAATTCATCTCGCATCCAATCCTTACAATCCAAAATCCTTCGTAAAATCCTCAATGCTCCTTATTATGTCCCAAACAAACTCATCCATCATGATCTTAATATCCCATATGTTGCTGATTTGGCCCAAACTAGATACCTATCCTTCCATGAAAAGCTCCATACGAACTTGAATCCGCTAGTCTCTCGACTTGCTTCCTATAATATTCCTGATAACCCTCCGAGGCGTCTGAAAAGAAGATGGCCTCGAGACCTTCTACTATAAAACTTCATTGGAGTGCTATCAATGGATAGTTTCTCCACAAGTGATTTTTTTGTTCATGTCCTTTGTTCATACAGCCAATTTACTTGATGTAATGTTGTTACAGTTGTAAATATCAATAAAAAAAAAAAAAACTCACTAAAATTTATTCAAAGCTTAAATAAATAAAATGAGGCCAAATTTAATGAAAGTAAATTAAATCATGAAATAATAGCTCTGAGAAGATTCATGGGTGATTAAAAAAAAAAAAAAATTTGTATTTAAAATAAGATTGTGTGCATATACAATCATTTTAATTTTACAGCTAAAATTAATTAAAATGTCAATTTATTTGTAACAAGAAATAAATAGTTTCATTATATTGATCAGTTCGGTTGATAAGATTGAGAAAAACTACACAACAAATTATTGAATGTCTGGAGATGTGTTAAATAATTTCTGTGTTACAATTATCATGGTATTTTGTATATTGAAATGTTTCCGTTCTTACAGATTTGGTGTGGTTGAGGGTAAAGGTTGTAGATTATTTACTACAGTTAATCCTGTTGCTGGCGGAAAGGATGCCCAAGGCTGGATCCACGCCTGGGATGACGGTCGTATTTCCAAGTCTACAACTGTATCTGAACCTACTTCAGCACTTGCTGTTAGAGACGATGGTGTCTTCATTGCTGTCGGCACCATGTTCACGGGATCTTTATCCATATTCGTAGCATTCTCTCTTCAGGTATTTTTGTCAATAAGAATTGATAATTTGCTTTAATTTATAATTTACTAGTAATTATGTATGATGTTTTAGAAGTGATTGATATTCTAATGTTGATTTTATTTTTACATATTTGTTTTAATTTTAGTCTGGAAAACACTAACCTCAAGTAATATAAAAAAACAAACTGAAATTGATGACAAAAGTCAGAATCTTGTTCATGTACAATAGGCATATGGACAAAATTGTGGTGAAATTTATTCGATTGTATTAATTTTATTTATTTACTCTATGAACTGTTTTTGTATTATATTTTTAAGCTGTTTTTATTTATGACAATTCATTGAGTCTTCAATTAAGAAGTTAACAGAAGTATATAAATAGTAAAGATATGGCCACACTATTAGACCTTATCTCAGAGACATGATCTAGGTTGGTCTCATTA
Organism: Arma custos; assembly: GCA_037127475.1. Taxonomy (NCBI): domain Eukaryota; kingdom Metazoa; phylum Arthropoda; class Insecta; order Hemiptera; family Pentatomidae; genus Arma; species Arma custos. The sequence goes on along the minus strand of CM073759.1, from coordinate 97,316,714 downwards.
GATGGTTGCGGAGCTGCCTGCTGAAACCAAAATTGCTAGTCTAAGGTCTCCCGATCCGAATGGGAGACTACTTGCAACGAGTTGAGACACGGCCCATTCTGAGCAGTATTCAACATTATTATTGTCATTATAAATTGTTCATTTTTTTAATTCAATTTATTGATATTTACAACTATAATACAATTATAATAAGTAAATCTGCTATATTGTATAATACGACTTGAAAAGCACTTGTGGAGAAACTACCCATCGGTAGCACTCTAAAAAGTTCTATAGTAGATGGTCTCGAGGCCATCTTCTTTTCAGACGCCTCGGAGGGTTATCAGGAATAGTATGGGAAGCAAGTTGAGAGACTAGTGGATTCAAGTGTGTATGGAGCTTGTCATGGAAGGATAGGTATCTATTTTGGGCCAAATCAGTAACATATGGGATATTAAGATCATGATGGATGAGTTTGTTTGTGACATAATAAGGAGCATTGAGGATTTTACGAAGGATTTTGGATTGCAAGGATTGGATACGAGATGAATTGGATGGTTTAGTAGAGCCCCAAAGCTCAACTCTGTATGTCCAAATAGGCCTGATAACTGTCATGTAAATGAGTCTTTTGTAATTTATTGGGAGCTTAGAGCGTTTGTCCAGTAAATGTTGAAGTAGGCGAAAACGACGAGCAGTTTCTTGTCTTTTCAGTCTTGTATGAGGATTCCAAGTGAGACGTTTGTCCAGATGGAGTCCTAGGTAACGTACCTGTTCGACAGAGTTCAGAGGAATATTATTAAAGGATACAGTAGGGCAGGAATTTGTAGGTTTACGACGAAGGGTGAAGGTAATTTGATGGGATTTGTTAGGATTAATTTTAATTCTCCAATTTTAACACCATTCTTGAAGGTTTGAGATATGGGATTGAAGAGTTTGGGATGCAACAAATGGATCATTATTTACTGATAACACACATGTGTCATCAGCGTACGTAGTGAGGACAGTGCTTGGATGGGTTGGGATGTCAGCTGTATATATCGTGTATAGGATGGGACCCATGATACTACCTTGAGGAACTCCGGCAGACTGGGTAAAGAGGGAAGAGTAGGTAAAATTATGGTTTACTTTAAAGGCTCTATTACTGAGGTAGGAACTGATAATAAGGAAGTAAGTAGAAGGTAAGAATTTACGGAGTTTGTACAACAGTCCCGGATGCCAGACTCGATCAAAAGCCTGCTCTACATCGAGAAAAGCTCCCGCGCAGTACATTCCGCGCTCTAATGCGGATGAGACAACGTCCACCACACGATGGCATTGCTGGATAGTGGAGTGTGATGTTCGGAAACCAAATTGGTGATCTGGGATTATTTGATTGGATTTTATGATAGGATGAAGACGTTTCAGAATGAGTTTTTCAAGTATTTTGCCCATTATGGGCAGGAGAGATATAGGACGGTAAGAGGATGAGAGTTCTGGTGGTTTTTTAGGTTTTGGTATCATCTTAACTATGGATAATTTCCAGGAATCAGGAAAGTACGTGGTGCGGAGTACAGCGTTGTATATATATGTAAGGAGTAGGATCGCTTTCCGAGGAAGGCGTTTTAGAATATGGGATGTAATTAGGTCGTGGCCAGGGGCTTTGTTGACGGGTAATCTGTGAATAATGTTTGATATTTCGGAAGGATGGAATGCTTTAGGAGGAGGGGACATCTGAAGAGGAATACTTAATTCTGCTTCAATGCATTCAGAGTGGGTTGGATTAAGGATATCTGGATGAGGGTTAAATGTGTTGAATAGGTGCTGGCCGAAAATTTGTGATTTTTCTTCATCAGATCTTGACCAGGTTTGGGACTCGGTTAAAAGTGGATGGTTGAAATGTTTATATTTTAGGAGTTTTTTAGTGGTATTCCATAAGGATTTGTCAGTAGTACTCAGATTTTCTGTACGGTAATACAAATTTTGAATTTTGAATGTTCTGATCTCTGATTTTAATTTGTTGGTTAGTTTGGTATAATGACTCCTGTCCGATGGATATCTGGTGCGGTGCCACTTCGCTCTTGCCCGTCGTTTTTCTTTTAATAACTCGCGAATATGAAGTGGCCAGTTATTCTGTTGATAATGATTTTTCCTTGGTAAGGTGCTTATATTGGTTTGTATTGCGTTTGTTAGTTTGTCTATTGCAGAATTGATGTCAACTTTTGTTTTAAGCGGAATTTTGAGGTCTAAATTATTTTCCAGATTCGATCGAAATTTATCCCAGTCTACACGTCCAGTAATCAGTCTGAGATGAGAGGGCTTAGGAATAGGAATTGAATGTACTTGAAGTAGTACTGGACTGTGATCAGAGGAAAGGTCATCCAGGGATTTTATAGTTGTTTGATTGCAGGAAATCTGTGAGGAAACAAATATGTCAAGAATATCTGGACGTTTTTTGAACGATGTAGGCCAATAAGTAGGGTTTATGGGTGCGAGGATAGAGAAACTATTAGAGGTTGAAATTCGGGATAAGATGCTACCACGGGAATTGGATGTTCGACAACCCCATCGTTGATGTTTGGCGTTGTAGTCTCCTCCGGCAATAAAACGCGGTCCGAGGGATCGGAATAAGGATTCGAGGAGGTTATAAGAAAGGGAGTTACCAGGAGGACAGTATACAGCTGAGAATGTCATATGGAAAGGACTAGTTGAAATGTTTTTTTTTTTTTTTCAGTGGGCATTAGGTGCACCGCGACCATGACTGATCTATTGTGCGCCCCATCTATATGCGATTTTTTAAAATCTTAGATTAGTCGAACCCACAAATTTCAGTATGCTTGCTGGGTTGATAGTTTCGTGCTGCCTGGGATCGGTGACTCTATCCAGACCAAAGGTTTCAAATCTTAGGTCGGCAAACCTATCACATAGGCAGACAATGTAGTAGGGTGATTCGTCCGCTGCGTGACAAAAGCGGCAAGAGGGGACATCCGCCAGTCCCAGCCTAAACATGTGGGCGTTGAGCCTGCTATGCCCTGTAATCACCGCTATGATTGTCTTTAATGCTTCCCTGCCCAGCTCCAGAGCAGCTTTGCTCAACTTCTCATTGAAGCTGTCAAGGAATAATTTAGAGTGCCTTAAGCCACCTAGTCCGCACCAATGCTGGTTCATTCTTCGAAGGTAGATGTCCTTTATTCTGCGCTTTGCATAGCTGAGTCCGATGCCGCAAACCGGTTCAGGACTGCACGGTACTCTATCCGATCCTAGTCTAGCCAGCCTATCAGCCTCTTCATTGCCAGGGATACCATGGTGTCCAGGAACCCACTCAATGCTAACCCTGTTACTCTCAGCCAGTTTGTTAAGAGCTGCATAGCAGTCCCACACAATCCGTGAGTTGGTACTGTGTCCACTTATCGCACCTATGGCAGCTTGGCTGTCAGTGAAGAAAGTAATCCTTCTACCTGACATCCGCTCATCCAGCAGTGTCTGTGCACAGTAATTAATGGCCAGTACTTCAGATTGAAATACTGAGGAGTACCTCCCCAGGGAGATCCAAGTTCCTTCCCTGGGTTTGTCCCTCCTCCAGAACCCTGCTCCCGCACCAAGTTGAAATGGTTACTGAAGTTGATTGAATGGCGTCAGTTGAAGTAGAAGGAATAAGAGAATGAGGAATGGATTTGTGGATAAGGATACAAGAACCGGCATGTGCTGTATTGTCAGGATGATCTGATCTATAAGTAATGTAGTCACGTATGTAAAAATATGATCGCTTTGTGAAGTGTGTTTCAGTCAATAGGGCAATGTCTATGTGATTGTCATGAAGAAATAAGTCAAGTTCGTCTAGATGGTTATGTAGGCCATTTGCATTCCACAGTATGATTGATAGGGGCTTAGTGTTCATCGTGGGGTAGTAAATGGCATTTCGGAAAGGAGTCTGGTTAGAAGGGAAATGAGTGGTTTGATGGTATTATTAAGTTTAAATAAGAAGGTCGAAAGGATTGTGTTGATGTCTACTGGATTTTGACTGGGACTAGGATATTGGACAGAAGGTTGAGATGGAGGATTAGTGTTTATTGGAAAGTTGTTTGGGAGTTGGACCCTTCTTGGGACACTGTGAGCTGCTTCGACTTTCAATGGTGTTTGGGTTTGGAGGTTTATAATGGAAGAAGTTTGGAATGGAATTGTGGGTTCACTCTGAGGTGGAAGCTTCACCCGTAGAGGAAGATGGTGAGAAGGGATGTCTTGGCGTGGAGGTAGTGGAGGTGGATGAGATTTGGGAACCATTGGCTGAGATTGGGAGGTTTGAGGCGCCTGTTGCCGGATCTGTTGATGTCGGGGCTGCTGATTTCGACTGATGAATGAATATTTTTTTTGTCCCTGTTGAGGAGGATTAATATTTGTTGAGGTCAACGGCTGCTGTTGATTACTATGAAATGAAATGTCTTGTAATTTTTCTATTTCTTCTTTGGCAATTACTTCTTTAGTATTTGATGGTGCATGGTGGGATCTTAGCCTCTGTAGGTTTTTATGCACCATGCATCCTTTATAATTTGCTGGGTGGTCCTCACCGCATAGCACGCACTTTGCAGGTGTTTCCCTCGTTTTCTTGCATATTTCTGTTGCATGTGCTCCAGCACATTTGACACATCTGGCCGGATAGTGACAGTACGCTTTTGTATGTCCGAGTGCTTGGCATTTTGTGCATTGGACAATTGAAGGTCTTTGCCTTGGCTCTTCAAAGCGAACGACTGAATAGACAAGCCTATTGATATCGAATATTTCAATATTATTTCTGGCTGGTTCCAGATCTACGAAAAATAACGGTAGGGGGAACTTTTCAACGGGATGTAGGACGACCGATATATTTCTGACGTTGTGGCCGATCTCTTCCAAGTCCCGTTTGATGGCATCAGTAGGTGTGGTACTGTGAAGACCTCTCAGAACAACTCTGTAGGCCTTATCTTCTTTTAACTGGTAGCATTGGAAGTGATATTTTTTTTCGGTGAGATGATAAACCAATTTTTTGTAATTCTCTTTGGTGTTCTTATTAATTTTTATGTCTTTCACACGAGAATAACATTTAAAATTGGTTGTTCCGATCAGTTTGGCTATTTCTTGACAGAAGGTCAAGAAGTTTTGAACATTTGAGACAAAAATGGGAGGTGGAACCGGTTCGGAAATCTGAGATGTTTCTTGATGTTGAGGTGACTCTGTGGGTACATTTTCGAGGGCTGCAAATTGATTGCTGGTTGTTATGTTGATTATTGATTTTTTTATGGGTGCAGATGTTTTACTACGGGTATTTGGTGGTGAGGTTGGCTTTAACGCTGATTTGTTTTTATTTTTATTTTTTTTTGGAGAGGTACCAGCAGACCCGGGAGCAGCATTTCGCTGCCGTTTTTCAAGTTGACGATACTTTAGATATTGTGAATCAGTTTCACTAATTTCGGACATTGTTACATTGTCCTCCGATTCAGTACCCAATGACCGCTCTGAATCCATTTAAAAAAAATAAAAAATGAAAATAACTGAAATTAATAGAAAAATTATTTATAACAGTAGAAATAACAAAAAAGAAACATTTCTAAATCAATACTTAAAAATAAACTACACTAATATATATGTCATTATAAATTGTGATTATACATTTTAATAATAATTATTTTAATTATAGATCATAACTATCATGTGTATACTTAAATTATTATAATAATTCAATTATATTAATTATAATATAATAAAAATGACCGGTCTTAATTTATTTAACATTACGATAGGCAATCAGCAGGAAGTATCCGTCAGATATGCAGTGGAAATTTTCATCTAACTTTCTTTGATCCTTCTTAGTTTTTATATTTCCCTCTTCTCACGACCCAACCCTACCACAGTCTTGACCGAAAATTCCTACAATAAATGGTTAGGTTAAAGTGTTATGTATCTGAGGAATATGTAAATTCAAGTAGTTTTTTTATATCTTTATATGGTAATTTAAACAAGCAAATAAATTGAATTTTCACTTGATCCAAAATATTACAGACCATACTATTACTATTAGTTTTTTTTTTATTTGTCTCATAAACGCGACCTTTAATTATTGCATCAGTCTTTTAATTTTCTATTTCTTGTAAATTTGTATTTTATTTTAGTACACTATCTTATTTTCCATCATTATTGTCGACAAAAATATTTTTTATTTGAATAATGCTTTGGACGTTAAAGATGTGCTAAATGCAATTATGTGAGATAAAGGCGATGAAATTGATCAAGATATCAACTTTCCTAGAAATAATTGTTAAGTGTAATTTGATATAGCTTGTCGGTTTTAAAATGTAATTTAATATTTTTTTTCTGTGTTCCTTGAGAAGTTCTGATTTAAAAAAAAACATGCTATATAACATAGTATATTTATTTTTAAATAAACTTTTATTGTATTTAATTTTTTTTTTTTTTGAGAAACGCAAGTAAACTGTACCAATAAACATATCGGGCTTTTTGAACATGTATATATATATATATGACGATTAAAAAGGAAGATATCTTCATTATAAACAAGTGGTATCTGTAAGGTACGGGCGACCGTCTTTGTTGGTCTAGGATGTGCGCCTGTGGAAAGGTTAATAATGTAATACCGAAAGTGGGTCCTTCAGCAAGAATTTGGTGCGACCACGTTACGTTGAATGAGCTATATTAACTGCTAAAAACAGAGATGTAAATGAAATAAATTTCAAAATTCAAAATAAAATTGCCGGTGAATTAAGGACATACAAATCAGTTGATTGCGCAACTAACCAAGATGATGTCGGGGACTATCCACCAGAATTTTTTAACTCACTGGATTTGCCAGGATTGCTGCCCCATACATAATCTTCAATTAAAAGTAGGATTGGTGGTCATAATGTTGCGAAATATCAACCAATCGTGTCTTTGTAACGGCACACAGCTAGCAGTGAAAAAATTACTGAACAATGTGATCAAAGCAACCATTCTAAAGGGAAAATATATGGGAGAAGTGTGTTGATACCCTGCATCCCAATAGTACCAACTGATGTACTGTTTGAATTTTAAGGACTGCAATTTCCAGTGCGGCTTGCTTTCGCTATGACCATAAATAAATCCCAGTGTCAGTCGAGTGTTTGCGGCGTTAATCTTGAAAACCCATGCTTCTCTCATGGACAATTGTTTATTGCCTGTTCCTGCGTTGGAAAACCGTCAGCTTTATTTATTTACGCGCCAGGTAATCAACCAAAAAATATCATGTACCATAATAAGGCATTACAACAAAAATATCATCATATTATTACTAAAGTCTAGCAATGTACGAAATAGAAAACTTATTTTTGTAAGTAATCATTGTTTATTATTGAGACATTAAATCAATAAATAAAGTGATCACTCTGAAATACGTTTTATTTTATTTTATTAGACTGCGACAGGCCACTAACTTTTGACAGAACGAAGTCTGTCAGGACAGGAATTAAGCTAGTTTCTTGATGAAAAAAAAAATACATTTGTTGTTCATTCTTTTTTTTTACACCTTTCAATTTTAAAAAGTTGATGTCAAGAATAGTAAAAAAATTAAGTGTTTTTATTAATCTTAATATTATTTACAAAACTTCTCATGACGATTCTCATGTAAATGCCATTCTGTGACTACAGTCTACAATGTTCAATTCAAGCTTGAGCATAATAAAGACTGTATTGAGCTATGTCCACACTATGAGACCTTTGCCTGCCTATAGACAAGACAAACCTTAGTCCGTCTAGAGAAGCAGTCTAAGCAACGGTCTAAGAGCAGCTGGATTAGTCTCGTCTAGCATCCACACTACCATTTGAGTTTCTAGACCAATCTTAGTCAATACACCGTGGAGAGCATTTGCCTTGTGAGGAATGAGTTCTTGCTTAGTGCTTATTATGAATGAACACACGCGACAACATAATGTAAATTGATCCATAAATCAATTGGGTTTGACTGAAAGCATGTTGATATAATTATAGAAAACTCTAATGTCTAATTATCTCTAATATAGAAAACAACGTTCGTATTTGATGAGCTTCGAAGAAATTACAGCATCATTTAAAGTTTGATCCCAATGAGCATCATTTTCTAACAGTTGCAAACGGTGACAGGCTTCTCTGTAAGAGCCACATAATTCACCATTAACAGTTCTTAACTGTTGGAATGATGTTGGGCTTCTTACATTGACTAATAGTAATCTCAAATAAAAACACTTATCATAGCTTTGGTGGACTGAATAAATTCGACCAATTGCATCGGTGGAATATAAATTGGGGTAACCCGGAACTAGTTTTCCTTGTTTCCATCGTTGAAATTTTTTTGAGGATTGATTCCAAGTATAATATTTTGGCATTTCTGAGTATAGCAGTGTTTGGGTGAAATCATCATTCTGACACATATCAAAAAAACTGGTCAAGGTTGTAGACGTTGGTTGAATAGCTCGTAATACATTCTGTGCTGTAAAATATACTCTTTGACCATTTTCTAAGTTTATGGCTAAGTGAACTATAGTGGGGTGTCTTTCATGAATAGGAAAAGAAAAATGTGCCAAATTGCTTCGTTAACATAGCGGCCCATTTGGTGTTGGGTAACTTCACCATAGGAATTCTCAGCACTAACTCCAATCACAGCCATTGTTTCGGCGGTAGCGGCAAATTGTTGCAATCCGCAAATCTACCCACCTTAATAAATTAATTTCTGGTTCTTCCCCTGAATGTCTGTAGTAGATTAATTGGTAAACCCTCAATGAGGAAAACAAAGGATAATAAACCAAAACAATTCCCTGATATATTTGTCACACTATCTTTACATGATTAAATTATAAAATAAAAAAAAATAAAACAATTCTTCTATTTTTACAAAATAATTCAATAAAAAAAAGTAGATTTTTCATAAATAAATTCAAGTATAACTTTATCTGGCCAGATATTTTTTAATCGAAATGTTATTTGTGAGAGTAAAGAATAACTCAACACCAAACAGTAATAAAAGGCGTACGACCTGATGACTGTAGAGTTGCAGTACGTATTGGGCCGATATCGACCTGGAGAATGGCATTACTTGACGTCAGCTTCATGACAGACTACATCATAGATGGTTGCCGGTGAGCGTGAGTCTTCGAAGTGTCCCATAAATGTCCAGGTCGAGAGAGATTCAATTTAAACAAAATTACTTTTCATTAAAAAAAAGTAACGCACGAACTAAGTTTTATCAGTCTATTCATGGCCACATCAAACATACAACTGATGTTAGTTAGATAAGAGTCAAAGTTAATCCTCCTGACTTAAACAAAGCTCGCAAGGCGTATTGTTCTAGTTTACCGTTAATGCAATTTTAAGTCTAATCTTTAAACATTCACATTTTATAACAAATAATAATTGTTTTCGTCTTCGTTCTTCAGACTATTACCTAATTAAATTATTTAAATAAGAAAGAAAAGCCAATATTCAAGATGCTGTTTAAGCAAACAAAAAAAACAACAAATTATAAACATTAAATTTATTGTGAGCGCCAACAGCCATCATATATATGTTGCTAGAAGAATTGTCATCCGGCCTACATTCTTTGCATTTCCATCAGTATTAATCACATCTTGAAGGTGCATATACTCTTCAGAACAGAGTTTGGTCTGGTTCAACCTAATGAATGTCAATCGCTCTGTTTCTATTTTGACATACATATCAACAGTACATTGATGAAATGACATTTTAAGATGTGATGATATTGTTTTAATGACAGTCATTCATCATGCACATGTCACCAGATAATTGTAAACAAACAGTTTTTACATTTCAGTTATCCATATAATACATAGCTGATACAAAATCTCCATTGCTAAACCAAATATATAATTACTTGTATCAGGATTTATCATCTTGATGGAGAAATTATAACCATCTTCACCTTTCCAAAATACGTGGGTGAATCAAATATAAACGAGACTTTTTGTCCTGGAAGCCCAGCGAAGGTGCGGGAACGTTCCCGCCTTTAGGGGTGTTGGGTAGGGATGCCAGGAATAGGGGAAGCAGGCGGGCGGATGCGCTCGAACTCACCAGTTACCGTCGTGACGATGTCTGAGCAGGATATATCCCCCTCGATTGCGCAACGTATTATCATCAAATTTCTTGCTGCTGAAGGTGTAAAACCGGCTGAAATCTTGAGAAGGTTGACTGTACAGTTTGGGGAAGAGACACTTTCTCGTGCCAGAGTGTTTGCATGGCATAAACAGTTTGTGGAGGGTCGTGATCGTGTTCAGAATGAAAGCCATGACCGCAGACCCCGCTCCACCATCACAGCAGACAACATCAGCCGTGTTCGACAGCTTATTGAAGGTGACAGACGTCTAACCACCAGTGCCATTGCAAGTGAGGTTGGGATAAGCTATGGAAGCACTTTTTCCATACTCACAGAGGAGCTAGGGTTTCGTAAGGTGTGTGCCAGGTGGATTCCTCGACTTCTCACAGCTGAGCAGAAGCTGAACCGTTTGCAGGTCTGTGAAGGTCTTCTTGCAAGATTTCAGGCTGAGGGAGCCTCATTTCTCACTCACATTATCACCTGTGATGAAACTTGGGTGCACCATTACACCCCTGAATCAAAACAAGCGAGTATGGAGTGGAGACTGAAAGGGAAACCTGGACCAGTGAAAGCCAAGTCACCGCTGTCAGCTGGGAAGGTTTTGGCTACCGTGTTTTTTGACCAGCGTGGCTTGCTGCATCTTGATTTTTTGCATGAACGCAGGACTATCAATGCCGCATACTACTGCGACATTTTGAATGAAGTCAGACTTGCATATCGCCACAAAAGAAGGGATCTACCGATGAGAGAAGTGATTCTTCTTCAGGACAATGCTCGCCCGCATACTGCGGCCCTGACGAGAGAAAAATTGGAGCAACTGGGCTGGAAGACGCTAGAACACCCTTCCTACAGTCCAGACTTATCACCATGTGACTTTCACCTGTTTGGCCCACTCAAGGAAGTTTTGGGAGACCAGAGATTCGTCAGTGACGATGAGGTTGAAGCCTACGTGCTCAATTGGCTGAAGACACAACCTACTTCATTCTATGAAGACGGGATAGGAAAATTACCTATGCGCTGGGAAAAATGTATTTCCAAATCAGGAGACTATGTAGAAAAATGAGGTGTACTTTTCTTTGTGTTCAAAGTAAAAATTAAAAAATAAGTCTCGTTTATATTTGATTCACCCACGTATGATTGGATATTATTAGGCATCATAGTGGCAGTGTGTTTCATACACACACTGTAACTGATCATTTCGGCAATGAAAAACTATATCACGGGCTTCTAAATTTTCTCAATCATTACAATGGTAACTTTATCAATTGTTGGTGCATTGAAACGTCTTGGATGTTCTCCAATAGGAGTTTTATCAGCTCTGATTACAATTTTATGATTAACAGATGGCTTAAGATCCAGTGCAGTTTTATACAATGTTATCAATTGATTGAGTTGTTGAACCAAATTTTAAAATTTTTCTACAAAAGACCTGAACAGTTATTTGCACAACACTGATCAATTCCTTCTGTTGTATTTCCCATGAAATAAATTTGCTGGAACTTATAGTCACCATCTGTTACCAGCAACAGCGAACCTGCTTTATGATATATTTGGCCTTGTATCTGCTAATTAAACAGAACAGTTTTATTTTTACATAATAACATATAAAGGAATAAACAAAGTCAGTCTTGTTACCTTAAAGGTTGGCATGAAGTATAGATGCTGCCCCAAAATAAGTCATTTGGAAGCAGTTCTTATATTTTTGTATGTTTTTAAGGGAATGTATGGAATCCGTTCCAGTTTCTGAAACCAATGAGTACAATGGCTCTGGTGGCAGAACTTATGACACTAATTTCACTTTGCCATTTGTTTCATTTTTGTATTTCAATACCCTTCAATGTGGGCAAACTGAGTTCATAGATTCAATAGCAATAACATATTGGTAGGAACTGTAGACAATTGAAACACTGTAACTGAAAGCCGCTCGTAAAACACTGAAAGCAGTTTGAAAAAGACGTGTTGCACGTGATTGTAATATCCTAATCCTTTCAATTTCATTTCACTCTTCACGTTGCTTGGCAGTCTGATTAGATTGAAATTAGCTTGATTTTTAATGTTTCTTCTGGGTTCTTCAACCCAAATTGCTGCACCCCTGTCTTATAGGCAGCATGGGTCTAAATGAAAACACACTCAACAAATAAACATACAATTGGTTTTCGAGAGAAGCGAAGATTCAATAACAATCAAGAAAATGCTATGGAAACAATGATGGCACGTACGTCAGTTATATCATTGTTTTTTTTTCTATTTGCTTTAAAAGGACGTAGACAAAGGAATCTAAGTCCATACAGCCTCTTTCCATCCAAATAATTGCACCAACACTTATTTTCTTATCACTTATTGTATTTTTATATTATGATTAGGATCTTCATTAATTAAATAACACCATTTTTTACACAATAAAAATCACTATTGTTATGGGCTACTGGGTATTAAAAATGAATTAAGCTATTCCTTAATCAAAGATACTAATATTTATTTACAAAAGTGATAAAAGAATACAATTAAACTATTAACAATTAAATTACTAACAAATAAATTATTAACTGAAATAAATTTACAATAACAATATTTTAGATATTTATAATCTAGGCCTACTTCTATTTAATTATTACAATAATATAAGATATTATTATTACTAAATCGCTTAACTATTTACATAAGCTTGTACAAATCACATAAAATTACAACTGCTACTTAACTAATTAATTACTACTAATTAACACTTACAGTTCACTAATTAAAGTCCACCGAACGTAAGAATCTCAGAATATAACAAACTGACACACAATTACACTCACAAACTGTCACTGACTTATTACACTGGCTTATTACTGATTCAGATAGATCTTCACCGTACCGCGTGCTTTAACACTCTGTCTCTACCTGCGCCGAGAGGGTATTTAAATAGCAAGGCCGACATGGAGGGGGGAAAATCTCGAACATACAAGAAGGGTCTGGAGTTTTCGGGAAAAGGCCTCTTTCATCTATGCCGACAAGGGGCTTTATTTTCTTCCAGGAATTGCCTATTCCGTGCGGCCGTCTTTCTCTCTCAGACCGTAACACTGCCCCCTCCTTAAAAGTGCTCTGCCCCAAAGCATAGTCCGGAGAAATCGAGAAGTTATGAGCCTCTACCGATGGAGATGCTTTTTCTTTCCAGGGGTTGAATGTGCACACCAATATGGCAACTCCAGAGTTGGCGAATATCTGTTCAATCAGGCTCCTGACAACCTTCCACTCCAGGCCGTCGTATCCACAGCCCAACTTCTGAATGGCGAGCCTTGTGACACGCAGTCTCAGAAGCTTACTTCGCAGGTCGTCAAGGCTTCGCCGCAGTGCGTCATATGTTGGCTTCTGATCACTGGCACACTTGGTAACCAAGTAAAACAGATATTGTCCTTCGTGTGTGTGGTGGAGTGTCTTCCCGACACTTTGTCCTTGACGTTCTAGCTCCACAGTTCTGCCGAACTTCTCCCTGAAGACGTTGCAAAGAGAAGTTGCAATCCCTCGAGAAGTCCTCAGATCCTCGGAACACACAATGAGCCAGAGAATAGACCACTGGTAACGAGAAGATATCCCTGTAGATTATCTGAGTTACCCTATTGGAACCTGGTACCTTAATATGTGCAACTGAGTCATTTTTTGTCTCTTCGTTGTTCAGGTACCTGACCTGCTGATCTTCTATCGGACCATGGTCTCCTTTGTATGGGACCAGTCTGTTGAAATGGACTACCTTGGGTTTTTCTTTAGGCTGCTTCCTGATCCTATAGATGATGTCATTGATCCTTTTGACGATCTCAAACAGGGGGCCGTCCCAGGAGTTCTGCAGTTTAGGTGAGTAGTCTCGCCTTCTTCGAGGATCATGTAGCCAGACCAAGTCTCCAGGTTGGTAGCCACCTTTCTTAGCCCTGATGTCGTAACGCTCCTTCATTCTGTCACTTGCTCCCTGGATATTTGTGCGAATCTTCTCCTGGATATCATCCATTCGCTTCCGTAGATCAGTGACGTATTCTTCTTCGGCAACTTCCTCTTTAGGCTTGAACCTGAATTTCATATCACAAACGGGGGTCTGCCCCGTTGCCTCATTGACTGAACTGTGGTAGGCCAGCAGGAACAGGTGAAGATACTGGGACCAGTCTCGCTGATGGTCGGAGACCACCTTAAACAAATATCGACCCATTGTCCTGTTCATGCGCTCCACCATGCCATCGGATTGAGGGTGAAGAGGTGTCGTTCTGGTCTTCCGTATTCCCAGTGCTTCGCACATCCCGGAAAAGACTGCTGGCTCAAAGTTTTGTCCCTGGTCAGCATGAAGCTCCATTGGTACTCCAAACCTACTGACGAGCTGCTTCACAAGAACATCTGCAACCTTGACTGCCTCCTGATTCGGAAGGGCATAAGCTTCCACCCACTTAGAAAAATAGTCCATGGCCACAAGGATATATCGGTTACCTTCGTCCATCACAGGGGAAGGGCCAGCGATGTCGATCACTTTTCTCTCTAACGGTGCTCCCACGTTGTACTTCTTCATAGGGGCCTTCTTTCTTCTTGTGGGTCCATTAGAAATCGCACAACGCCTGCACCAGTCCAACACATCGTCCTTAAGGTTCGCCCAGTAAAAGCGTTCACGTACCTTTTCCAATGTACGGTGAACTCCATGGTGGCCGCCAGATACTCCATCATGAAGTTCCCTGAGTACTTCGGACACTTTACTCTTTGGAACGATGAGCTGTAGCCTGCGCTGATCTCCTTCCGTGTTCTCCAATGCCCGTTTCAGCAGCCCGTTGTCCACTAGAATGGAGTCCCATTGAGCCCAGTACGTCTTTACATTCTTCGACATTGGAACAACATCCTGCCAGGTTGGTCTGCCTTGCCCTGATAGTTTCCATTGCCTCATTTGTTTCAGGTCCAGGTCCTTGTCCTGTTCCTTTGAAACCTCTGCATCCTGCCAACTGTCGATGACAACCGATTTCCTCAACACTGTTGCCTGTTTCTTCTCATGTCTGAACACATGAGAGAACAATGCCTGCATTCTTTGTCACAAGGTCTCCTTGAGAGCGCATCCGCACTTCTGTGACTAGTTCCAGCACGATGAGCAGATTCAAAGTCATACTCTTGAAGGCGCTCTATCCACCTCCCCACTTGCCCCTCTGGTGACTTGAATCGCAGTAGCCACATTAGAGCCGCGTGGTCCGTTCTCAGGAGGAACCTTCTTCCATATAGGTACTTATGGCAATGTTCTATGAATTTTACTATTGCCAGAAGTTCTTTCCTTGTGACACAGTAGTTGCGTTCCGGAGCTGAGAGTGCTTTGCTGAAGTATCCAATCACCCTTTCTTCTCCGTCTTGGAGCTGAGAGAGAACGCTTCCAATAGCGAAGCGGTGTTGCTGGCATCTGTGTCGAGTATGAACTTGCACTCGGGACGTGGATAGCTCAGAATAGGTGCACTACTCAATTTGTTCTTCAACTCCTCGAAGGATGCCTGACACTCATGATTCCAATGGAAAGTCAGTTTTTCCTCGGTAAGCCTGGTAAGAGGTTTTGCGATGTTAGCAAATCCTTTCACGTACCTCCTGTAGTAGGTGCAGAGCCCGAGGAAACTTCTCACTTGATGTTTATCTCGTGGTACTGGCCAGTTGGTGATAGCCGTAATCTTTCCTGGGTCAACAGCAACTCCGTTGTCTGACACAACATGCCCCAGGTAGTTGATTTGCCTTCTGAAGAGATGACACTTCTTCGGATTCAATTTAAGGTTCGCTGCACGCAGTTGTTCGAAGACCTTCTTCAGATGGTGAGCGAAGGACTTTCCCAGCACAATGATGTCGTCTAGGTATGCCAGACATATTTCTCAAGAGAGACCTCTTAACACGCTTTCCATCAGCCTCTCAAATGTTGCAGGAGCATTGCAAAGCCCGAAGGGCATTACTGTAAATTGCCATAGTCCAGTTCCAATCGAGAACGCCGCCTTCTCTTTATCCTCGGGTGCCAATCCAACCTGCCAATATCCAATGTAGAGAAAAGTTTACACCCCTCTAGGGTGTCCAGCGTATCGTCACTTCTGGGAAGCGGATAACTGTCTTTCTTGGTGACGTTGTTCAGAAGCCGGTAATCTACGCAGAACCTTGTTGTGCCATCTTTCTTCTTTACCAATACAACAGGAGACATCCAGGGGGGCTACTCGAAGGCTCAATGACACCATCAGTCGCCATCTCCTTAACATCTTCTCGGCGTCCTCCCGTTTGGCTAACGGCAGTCTCTGCGGGACCTGCCGGACGGGCTTAGCATCCCCAGTGTCAATCTTATGCTGGGCAATATCCGTCCTACCCCGTGGTCCTGGGCTGATCTCAAAAACATCATGCCATATGATAATCGTGTTCTTCACTTCCTCGCCCTCTTCAGGCGAAAGGCTGCGATATGGTTCGTCCACAAATCCTTTTAATTCCTCCGGCAGTCCTTGCAGCTCGGTGAGATGACGTTGTAGCTAACGAACTACTGAGGTAGCGGTGGTACATTCCCCGACTGGTGTTCCTTTCTTCAGCGTTACTGGGAAGCTGTTTAGGTTCATTAGCCGAATTGGGATGGTAAGTCCGGCCTTGATGAGAGACCTTGCGACCAGTACGCCGCGTCCGACCTCCTGTTCTTCGTGTCTTCCAGGTTCAAGAAGCACACATTGACCCTCAGGGAGATGTCCTTTGACCGTCCCATGGGTCACGATTTGGCTCCGTTCAGATAAAGTGGTCTCTTCTAGTAGGAGCACTCGTGCGTAGAGATCCTTTCCTTGCTAAGGATGACTTCTTCGTCTCCCAGTGTCATCATACCTCTCGCCATATCCAGCTTGATCCCGTATGCGATCATCAAGTCCATGCCCAATATGACATCTTCATCTATTTCTGCCACGAGAGCGCGGTGCTTCAGATGTTGATTCCCGATGATGAAGGTGGCAACTGTCTCCCCGTAGACCTTGGCTGGCTCGCCTGTGGCAGTCCGTAATGTCCAAGTCGTTGGTAAAATCTCCTCAGCGGGAACTGTGTTCGAGTTCAAGATAGTCATAGTTGCGCCGGTATCCAGTAGAAGACTTCGCAGCTGCCCATTCACCATTCCATCAACGTAGAAACTGTTGGTTCTGCTCCCTAATGACGCCACTTTACTGGTCTTCCTGGGGCCTCTGATGTTACGGGTTGACAGTTGCCCCTTCCCATCAGCCCTACTTAGTTCCTTTGGCTTTTCTTGCTTCTAGGGTGTTCAAATTGGCCGCAGTTTCAACAACATATCTCCTTCTTACGGGTCCTGAGGGCCTCCAAAACTTTTATCACAATATCTTCGATACTAGGGACCACATTAGGCTCTCCTTCTGCTGCTCGAACTCCATGGCCTGAGATAACGCCTCTCCTAGCGTTTTTGGCTGCAGCTTCACTGCTTGTTGCGTCTCGGGGTCCCGAAGTCCATCCAGGAATTTGTCGACAGCCAGGCTCTCGTAGACATCATTGGTGACCGATGGGTAGGCACTCCTCACCAGTCGGGCAATGTCCGCTTCAAATTCCTGCAGCGTCTCGTTGGTCTTCTGGATCCTGCTTCTCAGCTGTGAGCAATATAGCTGGTCCATGTGGCGGTGGCCGAAACGCATCTCCAGTCTTCTAATCAGCTCCCCGTAGTTAGACCGCTCCGATATGGGCATCCCCTGCAGTACTCCCAAAGGCGTCTCCACGCAAGGCCAGGCACAACGCTGAAGCTTGGGTCTCTTTTGACCACCCATGGATCGAAGCCGATGTCTCGAAGAGAGTCATAGTCCTACAGTGCCTTTCCGTCGAACACTGGAATAGTGTTGTGAGTAGGTGGCATCCCAGCATTGGCAGGCGTAATGGTGTTATGAAGGCTGCCCTCGGTGGAACGGTCGGTGTTGTTCGTTGGTGGGTTGCTCATTCGTCCCTCGAGAGCTTCTACTCTAAGCCTAAGTTCGTTTTTAATTGAATTCAGTTCTTCTCCTAACTTAGATTCTACATTAGCTACTTTATTATTTATATCGGTTAACTTATTCTCAACATATTCCATTAACTTAGTCTCGCATGTGCCTAACATAGACTCTAATGTATCCAATAAATCACTTTTTTCAGTACCTAATTCATTCTTTACATTACCTAGCTTATTTTCTACATTGCTTAACTCATTTTTAACAGTACCTAATTCATTACCTAGATTATTTTCTACATTGCTTAACTTATTTTTAACTGTACCTAATTCATTACCTAGATTATTTTCTACATTGCCTTACTCATTTTTAAAAGTTGCAGACAACCTGCTTAAATCAGAATCAAACAGAACATCATCTGGATTTTCCCCTAAATCTATAAAAAATTGACGCAAGCGCTGTTGCAGTACACTTTTAGTTCCGGAACAATCAAGAGCACGTTCTTCTAACTCTCGTCTCAAATCCGCAACTTTTAAATCAATTAATTAACACTTTTAGAAGCCATTTTCCATACAGTAGCCCAATAGTTACAAAATGCAAGATAAACAAAATAATAGCAATTAAACAATAATCCCACTTCTGACACCAATTTGTTACCGGTTACTGGGTATTAAAAATGAATTAAACTATTCCTTAATCAAAGATACTAATATTTATTTACAAGAGTGATAAAAGAATACAATTAAACTATTAACAAATAAATTATTAACTGAAATAAATTTACAATAACAATATTTTAGATATTTATAATCTAGGCCTACTTCTATTTAATTATTACAATAATATAAGATATTATTATTACTAAATAGCTTAACTATTTACATAAGCTTGTACAAATCACATAAAATTATAACTGCTACTTAACTAATTAATTACTACTAATTAACACTTACAGTTCACTAATTAAAGTCCACCGACTGTAAGAATCTCTGAATATAACAAACTGACACACAATTACACTCACAAACTGTCACTGACTTATTACACTGGCTTATCACTGATTCAGATAGATCTTCACCGTACGGCGTGCTTTAACACTCTGTCTCTACCCGCACCGAGAGGGTATTTAAATAGCAAGGCCGACATGGAGGGGGGAAAATCTCGAACATACAAGAAGGGTCTGGAGTTTTCGGGAAAAGGCCTCTCTCATCTCTGCCGACAAGGGGCTTTATTTTCTTCCAGGAATCGCCTATTCCGTGCGGCCGTCTTTCTCTCTGAGACTGTAGCACTATAAACAACATTTGAAAAATTAAAATAAGAGCGAAAACAAATTTGAGGTAACTCGTTATATTATTTTCATTAATGACACGCAAACCCTAATAAACTTTTACTAACAACTAACGCCCCTTTGTTTTGCTTTTATTGATGTCAAATGTTTGACAGCTGGGAACATTGAACGTTGGGCTGGTTTGCATGAGAAAAGATAAGTGTTGTTTTTATTATTTTCCTCGTATTTTTTACATTTTTTCTCTCTATAAAATTCTTCTTTGTGACTTAAAAAATATAGAAAAAAAATTAGCCGAGTTGGTCGAGCCGTTCTCGAGTTTTGCACTTAGCTACAAATGTTGCGATTCATTTTTATTTATATAGATAAATCTATATGTTTCTAACAAAATGTACCATTCACCATTTTAATCAAGAAAAACCTATTCCTGATTTAATTGCATTTCATCAGTTAAAATTACATTTGTTAGTGGTGTAATGGACTGAGATAATTTTAGATTATAGATATATTTTATTAAATATGAATTATTGTTAAAAATGGCTCATGCCAGGATTTGTGGCCCCGTCAGCAGCTCATAGGTCCAATTAAAAAATGAGGTCGGAACTGACTCAGTAGTTTCCACCGTAAATCCTCGACCCTATTCGAATATTTAAAAAAGTTAAATATAATTGGCGAATTCTCAGGATAATTATTACCACCAGATCGCAGCACATTACGGCCCAGGGGTAAGAATGATTACGCTAGCTAGAATAAGCCTTCAAATAGCCGACCGTTTTTCCTCAAAAGTCAGAGTTGAAGACGTATCAGTGAGAAGTAGAGGGACCTGAGCAAGACACCAGAAGGAAAGTAGGAACTTTTTCTACACTGTTGTCAGACTTTTATTCAGGGTGAAGCTCACTTTTAGTTCAGTTGAACATAGAGCCAGTTAAATGTTTTATTTGTCATTTGTCGCGTTTCGGCCACAAAAAAGACATGGGATGTTTAAGTTGTAGTTATTATTAGTGCATATGATTATTGTTATAGATCATGGATATGATTATTGTTATAGGTGATAGATCAAGTTTTATCTCCCAGCTCTTTGTCCCCGCTAGGTAACAGTGACATATTTTTTTTTTTAGTAAATACTAAAAGCCATTCTTTGAAAATCATATCACATCACAATCATTTTGTCTCCTTTTTTTTTTTTCAAAATTCACAAAAGCAAGAACAAAGTCCGTACTGAACCATTATTGAGCTTTCTATGCATAAGGGCATGTGAAATTCTCTAATCAATGCAGTTTTATCAAGTTTACAAATTATGAGATGACTTCAATGCTTTTATAGGAAGCTGTATGTAATGAAATGAAATGTAATCTCTGGAAATAGATAGAGCATTTGCCTTTTTCTAACTTTGGCTATTTTCATAAGCCGGCCAAGTACTAAATATTATGATTCTAATTTTGTTTTAAATTAATTATGATCAATGGATGAAAAGTACCTTTGATTATATGCAGCTTTAAAATTCTTGATTTTCTTTCATAATTAATTACAGGGGATCCCGTTGTATGTTTGAAATTAGTAACATGTGACTCAATCATATTAGCGATTAAAAGTTAATGATTTTGGAGTTGGTTCTTTCGAAAATTTCTAAATAGAATTTATAACTGACATATAATTTTTAATATAATAATTGATAGCTCAGTGTGTAAGAGCACTGTACACTTGATCTTTAAGTTTCGTAAGCTGGTTAATCAAATAACTGTGATTACCATTCGGATCAACACTGAAGCATCTGGTGATTGATTCTCTGAGGATCCTCACTGACTCTTATGTGGTTACTATTAATTGGGAGTGAAAACCTTGCGGTTTAGAATTACCTAGGCCTAGATTATCTTGGAACCAGTATAGTCCATGTCAGTACTACAGGAACCTTTGAGGGCAATAGCGGCACAATTTTATTTATTTAATTTTTTTTTAATCAAAAGTGAATCATTATTTATGCCAGCACTCATGTTTATGCTTGTTTTTTGTTCTTTTAAGAACTATAAGAAATGCTCCCGTATTATTTTAAAAATTAATTTATTATAGAATTTTCATTTAATTGTTAATTCATCTGTTTTAGAGAGTTCTACATGTTGAAGGAGCCCATTCAATGTTTGTAACTGGCGTTGAACTGTTGCCATGTTCTTCTTCCTGGGGTGCAATAGAAGCTGCTGCTTTAAGTATTTCTGTTGATAACAGAGTGTGTATTCACAGCTTACCGTTCAGAAGTTAGTATGGATTAATTTTATTAACTTAATGTAATTTGTTATATTTTTTCACTCCTTAAGTAATATTATTTAGATTTTTTAAGTTCAAATTGTTATACGTAATTAGCTTTTTTAGTCTAATTGGTTGGTATTTTTACCAGTGTTGCAGTTTCATTCTTTCACATATTTGTTACTATCCATGGCATTTTATTGGCTTGTCTGAAAAATAATGCAGGATTATGGTTTTAAAATAAAAAACTTAAAATTAATGATTTATAACAATTTTATTAATCAAAATAGTCTCCATTACTTTCTATACATTTCTGCCAGTGTGTGGGTAACTGTTCTATACCCTATGTGTAGAATTTGAAATCTTTAGAATTTATGAATTCAGGAAACACATTTCTAATCTAATTTTTTTTGGTCATTAAAATTTTTATTTTGTAAATAGTGACCCAGGTGTCTAAAAAAAATGGTTATCAGTAGGTGAGAGATCCGGTGAGTAGGGCAGATGTGACAGAATCTCAGAGCCAAGCTCCAACAATTTTCAAGACGCCAAACGCGATTGAGATGTGTGGCAATTTGGCCACCATATGTTTCGGCATTGATGGTTTCGCCAGCATTCAAGAAGCTGTAACAAATCAGACCAAATTAAGCCCACCAAACAGTAACCCTTATATTTTTTGATGACATGGGCCTTGGAAAATGATGTGTTGATTCTCCTTTGTCAAGCCATTGTCCAGAGCATCTGCTGTTGTCTTAGAGGATCTACTTTTCAGAAACAAAAGCATCAGCCAAGAAACATAGTACAAATTTATCTATCTTTTTTGTGGTCGTTCAACATATGAATTGCCCAGTTGGGTTATATTTTTGGCCGTTTAAGTTCCATACTAAAGACTGAATTATTTTCAAGTAGCAAAATGTCATAAGTCCAACAAACATAAACAGTTTACGTAATGTAAGGAAGTTGGGGGTGCAGTCAATAAAAACACCTTAATAAGTGTATACTTATTTATTGTGTGCCGATGTTTCGACCTACAATGTAGGCCATCTTCAGGGCTATGAGAGAAACAAACAGAAAAAAATATTAAAAACGTTGCAGTAACAAGAATATGGTGACATGTAATGTGGAAAAGTAAAATAGTGACTAGATATTATGAAATAGTGAATAGATATGATAATTAAAGATAACGAATATTAAAGTGGTTACAGAATATAATAAAATTAAAATAGTAACAGATAATAATAAAATTACAGATGATGAACAGAAATTAAAATAGTGACAGATATAAAAATTAAAGAAAACGAATATAAAATACAGAAAATAAAAGTACAGACAGGATAAAATGTAAACATAATATAAAGGGAAAGAAAAATGAGGAGGTAAACAGAAAGATACAAAATGAGAAGATTAAATTATAGAAAAAGGGGTGGAATATGAAGGATTTAGAAAAACTAGTTTAATTATAGATTTAAATGGTATGATACCAGACTTCTAGAGGTTACATAAGTAAAATGTATTAATACAAGAATAATAATACTGTAGGTCGAAACGTCGGCACACAATAAATAAGTATACACTTAATAAGGTGTTTTAATTGACTGCACCCCCAACTATTTCTTCCTTACAAAAAATATTTATATATAAAGGGAAACATATAAATTAAGGGAAAGGTTTAGATATTGGTAATGACTACACCTGGGGTTCCAAAACTAGGAGTTGTGAAGATGTGTCAGGGGGGCACAAGACAAGTTGAAAAAAATATATTCTTCACAATCAAATTTAAAAAAATTAGTTCACAATATATTAAAATTAAATTTAGGTACTTCTTTATTTTTAATTGAATCTTATAATGTTGTTACTAGTGACAGTAAAAATAAATGTGTCGTTTTCAATGTAATTTTTTTTTCATATGCCCATACAATTTATTGTGTAAGGGGAGGGGGGCCTGGGAGGCTTTCATTTCAACAAAATGGGCAGGGTACAAAAAAGTTTGGGAACTTATGTATTACACATTATCCACTAAAGCTGGCTTATTGAACTGGTAGCATCTAATGCTTTTAAATAATATAAAATCAATAATTATGCATCAATGAGTTTCATCAATTTGAGCTCAGATAATCCAATTTTTAAATAACATAATTAAAGCTATAAGGGAAGATAAATTTGAATGCACCTATTATTTACAATACAACATAAAATGTTAACAAATTTTCTGTTATTATTCTATTTGAAATCAATGTAGTATATATATTTTTAAATATTCCTATTGACTATTTTATTTTGAGCTTATTTGTTTATTCGGTATAATTAATTATATCTGCAGTATAGAAGCCCATCAGTTTTAAAATCAACTGAATAATAGTTATTTTATAAATTTGTATATTAATTTTAAAATCTTTAAGTAACTATGTTTTATTTTTTCAGGAACGTTACCACCCTGGCTAGTGATCATCATCATTATGCTCACTCTTCTCTTTACTTTTGTATTGTGCAGTTCCATCGGCCTTTAAATTTACTGATTGTTCTGGCACTACATTGTGATCATTTTTATTTATTGTACTATATAAATATAATTTTGAATTTTTTATGATAGATATATTTATTGTAAATGTCTAAACTTTTAATTTGCTGTTCTATGTTGTTGACTTTTTGTTATTATTTCGTATATTTCTTTTTTATGAAATACTTAAGTGATTGTAAGTAATGAAATTCAGTTTGTTATGTTATATTTTTATATTTTATTTATAATGTTGTTCCTTTTTCCTTTCAACCTCTAGTTTCAATTTAGGAACAAAAGGATGAAAAATGTAACAGGGAAACTGTCAATTGTTTAAAGAAAATAAGTTAAGCAAAAATTACAGTATAATTCAAATTGAAAAATAAATAATAAAAATCAAATTATTAAACCACAGTATTTCTAATACCATAGCGTACTTAGAAGCTATGAATTATTTTTTTTATAAAATGCCTATTTCAATCCTTTATATGAGCATTTTTGATATGATCATTAATTTAACAGAATTAGTATCCTTAACTATTAATATGAAATTTGAGTGGTCATTATTATTGATGAAACTAATTTTGCATTAGTTACTTATTTTATTGTAAATTTTAGGGAAATTCAATTTAGAAGTTAATGAATTTACAGCTAATTAGTTTTAAACTAAATAATAAGGTGTATATAAAAAAAAAAAAAACAACTGGTTTTACTAATTCAAGATTTCAAGGAACTGTAGATATTTTAATACCCCTTTACAGCATTCTATAAGCTAGTTTAATCCAATTCACTTCTTCAAGAAAAGCCTCAGTTTAGTTATTTGTTTCAAAGAAGAAATATGACAGTGTCTACTAAATTCTCATAAGCAACTCATGAAATTAATAAATATGAAGGTGTCCTGGACCAGCACACTGCACGATGTTGGTTGGAAAAATTTAGTAGTAGAGATGCGTTGGGAAGGAAGAAGGGCTCCAGGTGACTATCAATGGATATTGAAAAGATTCTGCAGGAAGCTGTTAAGGCAAATCCATCCACAAGCACTCGCGAACTTGTCAGAGAGTGTGGTGTTTCAAAAGATATTGTTAGTCGCTATCTACGCTTCATTGGGAAGGTGAAAAAGTGCTGCAGACTGGTTCTCAGCAATCAGCTTAGAGGTTAGAAATTTAAATGAGATTTTACCAGAAGATTGTCACCTGTGATGAAAAGTGGGTTTAATGGAGAAATACAAATGACTAGATCATGGTCAAATTGCAAGGGTAATTTTTTTTTAAAAAATCCATGCTTTGCTTTTTTTTAATTTAGGTGTTATTCTTCATGATTTTGTACCTGATGGGTGCTCTATATATTCTGAACTCTACTATGAACAATTGGAAAGATTGTAGGTGAAGTCAGTGTTATCCTGCTTTGATCAACCGGAAAGGAGTTTTATTCCAACAAGATAATGCTTGTCCTCACAATTCCCGTCAACCAAAGAAAAATTCAAAGAACTTCTTGGGTTCGAACTCTTGCCTCATCCACCTTATAGTCCTGACCTCACAGCATTGGTATACTACTAGTTTAAATCCATGGCCAATTTTTTCCCAAGGGAAAAAATTTGATAATTTTTCAAGAGTTCTTTGATTATTATGTGTGAGATTGAGCAGATGGCTAATGATGGTACATAACAATGGACTATACTTTGAGTATTAATTATATTTTATATAAAAGAAATAACAAAAACAAATATTTGGTTGAAAAACTATAATTTTTTTTTTTTTATACAACCTGTTAGCTAATATATACATTGTCGAATTATTATCTCCTTGATATTTGTTAACCATTTAACTGGCCATAAAAAAAGTTACCAATTCAACCTCTGAGAAGGGTCTTGGGTTCAGTGCATGGTAGAGACAGAACTATTTCTAAGACTACTGTTATGCCTGAAGGTTTTTGTCCATGATCATGCTCAATTGCCAGGTTATAACCCCAACCAAGTGTACCCTCTTTACTTTAGGATCTACTTCCCTTCAAACCTCTTATGAAGTTTTTCAATTGAAATTTGACATAAAATGGTTGAATTTAGTTTTAAAACATTGAAATTGAACATTTATAATAATAAATGTTTCAATTTTGATTCTGTATGAAGTGGTAGTTTGGCATCAATTTTAATGGAGTTGTGCTTGGCCAATTAGCATCAAATGAGTCAGATTCATTAAATAAAATTAATTATTACTTTTATTTCAATAATTATGACAGTATAAATTATATGAAGGAGAAAATAATTTCCCATGGAGGTCAAAATGACTTCAAGCAGTAATAAACTATCTGTTAATAACCAATGTTTTGACCCACATTACAGGTCTTCATCAGGGCTGAATAAAGATAAAACTAAAAGACTTAAAACAGGATAAAAAAAAAAGTGCCGTTATAATGTGACCATTTATAGTAAAATCAACATATTTAAGGGGTTTTTCTTGAATGTAATTAAA
Source organism: Arma custos (assembly GCA_037127475.1). Classification (NCBI taxonomy): domain Eukaryota; kingdom Metazoa; phylum Arthropoda; class Insecta; order Hemiptera; family Pentatomidae; genus Arma; species Arma custos. The sequence continues at coordinate 97,290,283 of CM073759.1, read as the reverse complement.
ATAGGATAGATCAGTATTTAAGACAGGATAGATGTATCAAAAGGAGTTAAATGTTTAATTCTAATATAAATAATTACACTTATAAAATTAATAATATTCATTTTCATACCAAGAATGGAGTTATAAACAACTGGAGACATAAAATATGAAGGAGCCTAAGTCCAGTTAACATAATTTAACATGCTTCCTATTGAAAAACACTAATGAATTTATTTATATATCTTTACATACATTACAAAACAATTTTTTATGTATGAAAAGGATTTGAAGAAATTATTACGTTCCAATGGTGTACTCAGTAGATCCATTAAGTCATTTGGTTTCAATAATATTGAGGCAATTAACTGATAGTCATTTTTTAATATTTAATAATTGTGGATAAAAATACAAAATGCTTTCTTATATTTCTAACTGAAAAAAAAATTAGGACATCCTCATGAAATGTATTTAAATAAATAATGGTTAATAACTTATTTTAATATGCTTCTTTATATAAAAAAAGCTTTTAAAAAAACAAGCAGTATTAAAATGATTATGTGGAGTAGATGGACCACCTAAGTAGGAGGAACACTTGGTTCTGCCACACTTGTTGATCACCCTTAATATAGTTTAAAGGAGTAGGGTTTTAGTTCAGTGGATAAGGTATTGGCCTTCTACATTTGGGGCTGGCTATATAAGGCAATTAATTTTGTTAGAATCAGGTTAATCTTCGTTAAAAATCTTTGTGGAACAGGTATAGTCTGCATAAAATGGTTTCTGGCCCATAAACAGATTAGGGGAATTGTGCGTAAAATGGGCATACCATCTTATTGTATAATTGTAGATCAAGCCACAGTAACCTCTCAAATACTTTATCTATGATTCTTCAAAGGTTCAAGCAGTAGTTTGTCATTTATATGTAACTTTTTTATCTCAATTTTTATTACAGCGATTCTTTTCCAAAGGAATTACCAAAGGAAAAACACATCAAAGATGAGGAATAATTAGTAACACAAACAGTTTCAGAAACCAAACCACTTTTATTTAAAGGTTATAATGAAAAACAAATAACATCCTAAATGTTGAGGTTATTAATACAAATAATAACTTAATTATTGAATATGTTTATTCTATAATCATATTTTGAACCAATAAAAATATATTTAGAGGAACTGATTGAAGTCTTAGTTCATGGAAAAGAAACCGATTCTCAGACTACTAAAAATTTGTAATTGTTTAACATGCCAACTATGAAGGACATGAAATTCCACTTGGAATGCAGTGAACATACAAATCCTCTTCCGGATTGAATGAGTTATTAGTGGCCTAATTTTTTTATGACAAAAATTTAATAGGTGATGATGAGCTATGTGTTTTTCACACTAAAACAAAAAGTTATAATTAAATATTTTAAAAATTACAAAAATGGAATGGTAGAAGTACATTAGTTGTGCATAGGGTGTTAGATTTTCATATTCTTCCCCCTTTAATTTGGCCCATCTGAACCCCTAGGTTTAGGCTTAAAATTAACAGTCTCATTAGTAAAAAATAGTGCTTGATAGAAATCACTAGATTTATAGATGATATAGTATGTCATCATCTGTACCTTAATTCTCTGATACTGTTGGCTTGATATGTATTACTAACATTGAAGAAAATATATTTTTTTTCTTATCCCAATAATGTAATAACACGAATCAATTAATTGTACACAATTTATACCCGCCATTAATGATAAACCTTTCAACAGGTAAAGATTATTCAGAATGCATTTTATGCAAATAGTGCAATATTTAACTAAGTAATATTTACTATCCAAACTACATTTTTTAAATAAATACCCAGTCTTATAAACCCTGAAATTCATTATTTGAGCTGATAATGCTTGATGTATATACTCATACCCTTACAGAATCATAAATCTAATAACAGGAAGTTGGGATTTTCAACATATGTTTTCCATAAATTACTGAATCTTGCCATAGTAGCTCCATCAATAATTCTGTGATCTGCTGTCCACGATGCAGCCATTTGGTATGCTTTAGTCACATCTCCATTTTCTGAAATCACTGGAACCAAACGTGTCTTACCCAAAGCAACAATACAAACCTGAGGAGGTAATATAAGAGGTCTGGCATATGTTCCTCCGATAATACCAATATTTGATATAGTTATAGTACCTCCCAACATATCCGAAGGACCTAATCTTGATTCTCTACCAGCTTCTAATAATCGATTAAGCTCAGAAGTTATCTCAGCAATTGAGAGCTTTTCAACACTCTTTATATTGGGAACAATTAAGCCTTCTTTAGTATCCATTGCAACACCTATATTATGTGAGGGTTTCAAAATTATATTTTCACAATTCTCATCAACACTAGCATTTATTGTAGGATACTCCAATAAGGCTTTTGAAAGAGCTTTAATAAAGAAAGGCATATAAGTGATATTAATATTTTTAGACTTGGCATATTCCTTTACCTCATTCCTCATCAATACCAATTTGGACATATCAATCTCTTCACAGTATCCAAAAGTTGGAATATTATGTGATTGTGTCATAGTTTTAACCATAGTCTTTTTTACTCCTTGAATTTTTGTAACCACTTCTGTTTGCTTGTGTAAACTACTGTCTTCAGTCATCAGTTTTTCATCATTCCCTTTATCACTACCTGTCATATGTCGCAATATGTCTTCCTTCAATACTCTTCCTTTTTTACCCGTAGCAATCACGTTACTCAACAATATATTATTCTCTTTGGCTATTCTCCTAACAGCTGGTGTCGCCAAACTTCTACTAATATAGCGTGGATCATTATCAACACTTGTGGCCACATTTTGTAAGGATTTTATAGCATTTGGTTCATGAGAGTTAGAACCTAATAAGGCAGTTGAGTTTTCTGATTTTAATTTTTCGTTAAGTAAATTGACTGGATCCCTGGTGGTATCATCTACATCCTTAACATCCAAATCTACTAGTGGTTTTCCCACCAAAGCTACTTCTCCTACCTGATAATATAGTTTTGTAATAGTGCCATCATAACGACTGGTGATGTTGACAGTGGCTTTATCACTCTCAACAGAACATATATTGTCAAATTGAGACACAACATCCCCAACCTTCACAGACCATTCTCTCACTGTAACCTCGCGAATACCTTCACCAATGTCAGACAACTTAAATTGTACTGTTTTTAAAAAAACTGCACTTGTCCTGTAAAATTTCACTTTATTAACACTAGGACAGATTGTATTAGCCCTAAATAGAACCCGTAAGATCATCTTCGAATGAAAATAAATTTATTAGTAAAAACTAATTATAATTAATTGGACTAGAGCGATGATGATTCTAAATAATGTTTGTAATATTGCATAATCATTATGACCTCTATAATACCATCTGTATAATTTACATAAGTATATATATACATATATAAAACTAGAAAACTATTTTAAATATATCTCTTAAATGTTTTTTATACCATCATTAATCTCCGTAGAAAAAAACAAATAAAAAAGTTGATGATTTCTCTACACTAAAACTAAGGAAAATTTGAACGGATTTTCGCAGAAACACCGTTTTTAAAATTTGAAATATCGAAGAAAATATATGATAAATTAACTGCTTCTCTCACTTCACCATTCTTTCAATCTATTAGAGGGTGGTCTATTAGCTTAATCGGAAAAGTTTTCCGCGTCTGTCATGACAAAACAATTCATGATAAATGGCAAAATTATTGGTATATCTATTGAAATTATAAAATTGAACATTTTCACGATTACAATACTTCGTTTACATCATGCAGTAAGTAAGAAATCGGCTCTCTGATGGCTTCCTCTTTGTTTAACGACTTTTAGGAAATTTCTATCAATTTAAAATGAATTGGATTTGTATTTATCAAAAAATCAAGAACAATTAAAGTAGCTTCATAATTTTAAGAATTTCTTAAAATTGTAACTGTGGAATAAAGATAGTTGTTGTTTGTTCATTCAAAGTCACGTCATGCTGCTAAGGCTAATCGGGCGAAATGAATATAGTAAATAACACAATTTTAATGGAAATTGGAGGATCAAATAATAGAGTACATACCTGATTTATTTTTTTCACGGTTTACAGAACTTTTAGGTTAAAACAACAGGTCTCTACGATCTTCCCTTCAAATGGTATTTATTTTCAAAGTCGTGATAACAAGCTAACTGATAAATAGTAATCAGTAATACTGATAAGGATCATTTAATATCCTCACCTTTATACCTTTTCTTTAGTTACTTATATTTTTAAATATCATTATTTAAAGAAAACAAATGGTGGACGAAAATGTCCAACTCCTGGTGGTGTTCCCTGCATAGAAATTACTTTAACTACTTTACTACTAACGACCTTCAAAAGCATAATCATCTACTACTATGTCATAATTTCTTAGATTGCATAAATTATTTATACTTGTATATGGATATGTAAAATATTTTATGGATGCATGGGCTATGTAGGAGTAATAAGGTAACCGATCGTGTAATTTATAGTGAAGTAAAGCTTTCCTTTCTGTAACATATGTTTTACTTATATCTAGTCAATTGTCACAATGAGCAGTTAATAATATTTTTTAATATAATTTATTATTTACAGTTATTACAATATAACTATATTATTTATATTTATTTTTATATCATTACAATTGACAAAACATTGTTTAATATGTCATCATTATAAGTATGCAAAGAAAGATAAAAAAGATAATGTGAACCATGCAGCTGACAGTAAATTTTGTCCACAATATTTGTGTATGTTGAATAGAAAGGTAGAGAATATTGACTATGGCAATTAACTCAGTTAAAATAAATTCGGTACAAATTAATCTGCAGAGATCGAAACTAGTCATTTCAGTGAAATTATTAAACGCCTAAATATTGATATTGCTTTAATTCAAGAACCATATATTTACCATAATAAACCTACAGGTTTTCTCTAACGTATTAAATATTTGAAGCAGGAATATAAATAGGAAAAGGTCAGCAATATTAGTCATAAACCAAAATATAACTGCTATTAAACTGAACCAATATTCAGGCGGAGACTTCGTTTGTGTTGAAATTAATTATAAAAATTTCCAAATGACGTTGGTCAGTGCATACTTTAGGATTTAGGGCCCTTTAAAAGAAGAATTAAACAAAATGGATAAGGTTTTAAACCAACCTAGATCATTAGTGGCAGTAGACACGATTAGCAGGTTTGACTGCTTAACTAACAATAGAGGCAAAATGTTAGAGGATTATGTAAATTCTAAAAACCTCTATTTTTGCAATAATAATGAGAATAATCCAACTTTTGAGACCTCTAGGGCTAAAAGTTTTCTAGATCTGACAATAGTTACAAGTGACTTGTTAAAATACGTTGATGATTGGAATTTAAACACCAATGAAATTAGCTTATCAGATCATAATTTAATATGTTTTAATGTAAATAGTAGATTACCCTTCTATGAAGAATACAGGAAAGCATTTTATAAGATGAAATTGGCAGATTGGGAAAAAATTCGAAAATTGCTTTTTAACCAAGTACTACATTTTGTAGATCAACATGAAGTAGAGGATAATGAAACTCTTAGAATCGAAAATATTAAAAGAAGATGTGAATCAAATGAAAGGAAATTAATAATATGCTTACTGAAGCAGCAAATGGGTCTATTCCAAAAATGTTGGCAGATAACCGCGTAATGAGAAAACGGTGAGTTGGTGGTCAGACGAGATATTAGAAATGAGAAAGAAAGTTAAGAAACTTAGAAAATTGTACCAATGTACAACAAACGACGAAGAACTTAGAAGAATGAGGAAAAAAGAATATTATAATTACAAGCATAGTTATCAAACGAAGATCAATTAGGATCAAACAAATTCTTGGAAAAATTACTATAACTACATATCAGAACCGAAACCTTCGGGTGCTGCCTATAAGATGTGTGCAGAAAAATTAAAGCCTTCTATGATGCTAAGTACAATTAAAAGAAGTAATGGAGTTTTCACTGAAACTCTTAACGAGACTTTAGAGGCTATAATGGAAAAAATAGTTCCCGAAGATGTGAGAGCAAAGACAACTACTTTCACCGAACAATAAGACAATATAATTTGATTGGTATCAATACTGAAGATGATCTAGCATATACCCGCGAAGAAATAAGGAATACAATCAACCACTTCAATCCAAAAAAGGAACCTGGAGAAGATGGACTCAATAACATCATATTGGTAAGAGCCTTTGACTTGTTCTCATTATTGTTTACAATTAAGCAATTTGGTTAGCAAGTGGCTGTGTTAAAAGCAATAAAATGGATAACTACATGTTCTGGAAATAAAAATACCTTCTTAATAAAAACGGATAGCCAGGTAACAATTCAGCTGATATTAAATCAAAAAAATGGTCAAGTCTAATTAAGCCAATTATTGAAAACATTAATAAATTGAAATCAATAGGAAAGATCATTAAATTTCGGAAGGTTAAGGCTCATATAGGCATAGTTGGTAATGAACTGGTGGATGCTGGAGCTAAAGAGGCCGCTCAGAATAATAGTTATGTTCTTATTTATGAGAAGTATCCAACAAGTTTTATTAAACGAACCCTACACGATTACGCTGTTACAGAATAGGAATGAGCTTGGGCGGTATGTACAAAAGACCTGCTGACTAAACAATACTTTCCTAAAGTACATCATAGATTATCTATGAAACATTTTGAAATTAATTATAAGCTAACCCAATTCATTACAGGTCGTGGACCATTTAATAAATATTTGTTTAAGCTTAAAATAATAAACGGCCCGAAATGTACTTTTTCAAGTACATCAATTGCTATTTGAGGTTCACTCAAATTGGCATTGATCAAAGAAGTTGTGACGTGTGGAGACATCTGGCTTGCAGACTATCACACATTAATTTCTCAAAAATACTTTGGAGAATTTGTGAAGTTTTTGTATAGTTTCGAGTTGTAAGATTATTAAGTATATAAAGTATTATTGTATGAAATTGTCGTTAAGTATTGTGTAAACTTTTGTATATGTTTATTTTATTGCACAATTTATGTATATATTAATGCACGTAGGACCATATGGGAAGTGCAAGAAAAATAAATTGGTAAATAAAAAAAATATATATATGTCATCAAAAATGATCATGGAAACAAGCGAATTTTCTTGTATTTATATATATTTTTTTTTTTTTTAGGAGTTTAAACTTGGACACTTGTCAGTCCCATCTGCAAGGAAAATTACCACCACTTCCAGGGAAGGGTGTTGTAACGGACTATTCGCCGTTGGTTTGAGACATTTTCCGACCAACAAAATTATTCTCTTAAATTGTTCCGGACAATATTGTTATGTTTAGATAAATCAGGGGAAAACGGGTAGTAAAATAATTGAAAATGTAAACATGGCTTGGAGCGAGAACATGAAGTATACTATATTAAAAGGTTACAACAAGGTTACAAAAATGATTACATGATATAAGGGTTTCAATTATATTAAATAGTCAATTAGTTTTAATTATACATAACAGTCTCCCCCACTATTCAAGAATTATTAACATTAAAAATAATATCATGAATCAAAAAGTATGTATCTTGTGAAGCGACATCAATACTGAAGTGATATGTTAGGATCTCGAAACCTTTCTGAGAGTCTTCTCTGACGAACAGGTCTGTTGATGGGACATAGAGGAGTCTGAAGAAAAGGCTCGGTTGACGATGAATCTGGAAGATGATGAGGAGGCACAGCTGAAGCTGGCTCGGTTGAAGATGAATCTGGAAGATCATGAGGTGCAAATTGAGTGAGGTGGACCTGGAGCTCGAGGAATTTCATAAGACTGAGAAGGGCAAAATGAAACAGTCTTTTTTGCTTGTACAATGGTGTTTCTCAGTTGATTTATGTGACGCTTGAAAATTCTCCGTGATTCGTCCAGGCAGACAAGGTAATGTTGTTGACCCAACCTTTGCGTCACCTCACCAAACTCCCACTTTGGCTTGTTATTTTTGAAGACACGGATTTGCACTCTCTCCCCCACATGAAAAAATCTTCTGGTAACTCGCATTGACTGAGAAGAGTGTGGTTTGGTTGGTAACAAGGCATCCAGGCGGATTCGGAATTTTCTTCTTAAATATAACTCAGCAGGTGAGGAGCCATTAGCAAGGGGAGTTGATCTGTAATGAAATAGGATATTTGTGACTTTTTCTGTTATAGGGGTATCGTCATTTTACAAGGCCCGCAACTTATCCTTAAGTGTCCGCACATTGCGTTCAGCAAGGCCATTAGTTGCTGGATGGCCAGGGGCTATAAATTTTTGAAAAATTCCGTTTGTGCGGCAAAAAAGATGAAACTCTTCGCTCTGGAAAATGCTAGCGTTATCTGAAACAAGCTGATTTGGGAATCCATGCGTTGAAAAAATCTTTCTGAGAAGATTTATGGTTGAGGACGTGATAGGTGCTTCTTTGATAGGTTCAACTTCCGCCCATTTTGACTTAGCATCTATGCAAACAAGGAAATAATGGCCCTGGACCGGTCCAGCATAATCTATATGGACTCGTTCCCAATTCTCGGATGGTACATCCCAAGAGTGAACTAGTACTTTTGGTGGAGCCGATCTTGTAAGGGCGCATTGCTCACAACTCTTGACAAGTCGCTCAATCTGACTGTCAATTCCAGGCCATTAAACATATTTTCGGGCTAATTGTTTCATTTTCATGATCCCTAGATGCGTTTCAGTTCTGATATAACTTGACTTCGAAGGGATGTTATATCGAAGGGATGTTATGGATCTTGGCGGAAGATGACATCTTCATGCAGTGTAAATTCTGAGTCCACGCAGTCGTTTTTCAGTGACTCGATGATTTTCTTGAGTTCCGGATCCTTCTTGGTTTCCTCTTGAATAGTCTCAAATGTAACTTTATTGCTTGAGATATGAACAATTTGTTCAGAAAAAAATTGGTGAACTTCTTTTAATTCTTCTTTTAATTTTACTTTATAATCAAATCCTGACAGAAATGAGGCGTATCGTGCGCTTGTCATGCGTGGCAATTTTTTATTATGCTGAAAAATTCTTGATAGTGGTTGATTGTCAGTTACTAGGGTGAACTGTTTGCCAAAAACATAATCATAAAAATGATTTACACCAAAAAATTATAGCAAGAGCTTCCCTGTCTAGCTGGCTATAGTTCTGAAGATGACAGTGAGCGGGAAGCTTAGGCAATAGGTCTTTCAGCATCATCTACGGGGTGGCTTAGAACTGCTGCAACGCCATCTGGGCTAGCATCGCATGTAAGAATGACTGGTAAAGTAGGGTCAAGTGGGATCAGAACGCGGTCACTACAAAGCTCTGCCTTTAATTTCACAAAGGAGGCTTCACAATCCCTCGTCCATGAAAATCGTTAATTATTCCGTAACACCCTGCGGAGGGGGAATGACAAGGCTGAAAAATGTGGAATGAATCGTGAGTAATATGTAAGAAGTCCCAGCAATCTACGAACTCCGTCAGCATCTTTAGGGCGTGGCATATTGTTGACAGCTCGAACTTTTTCAGGGGATTTTCGAATCTGGTTGTGCTCTACAACATGACCTAGGTACTCAATTTTATCTTCTAAGAAAGAACAATTACTTTGGTTGACATGTAGGTCGTGGTCAGCAAGACGTTTGAGGCAGGCGCGCAAATTTTGAGTACATTCTTCCAAAGTTGCTCCATGGCATATTATGTCGTCAAAATATGCTTCTGATTTTGGAAACCCCTGAAGAACTTGAGACATTATGCGATTGAACTCGGCTGGTACAGACTTTATGCCAAAACTGAGGGGGTTCATTCTGTACATGCCACGGTGTGTTGCTATGGTTTGATCATTGCACTATCTGGACAGACTTTTACATGCAAGTACGCCTTATATAAATCAACTTTACAAAAACACTTTGAATTGCGTAGACTGTGTAACACATCTTCTAGTTTCCGTATAGGAAAGTTAGCTGAATTTAATCTTTTATTGACACCTGATTTATAATCAACGCACAAGCGTACACCACCATCTGCTTTTGGGATAACAATTAATGGTGATCCCCAATCACTCGTTATATTTGGCGAAATTATTCCAGCAGCTTCCAAGGAATCCAATTCTTTTTCAACACGTTCTCATAGAGCATAAGGCAAATGGTGCTCTCTTGTGAAACTAGGTTATGCCCCTTGTCGTAGCTGCAGCTTAACTTCATAATCTGGAATGCAACTATCTTCCTCGGCAAAGACAGTTGGGAACTCAGCTATTATCTCACCAGGTGTAGTGTCACAGCCTATTCCAAGTACACTTGACATATGGTCTTAGGTGGTATCAATTTCTCTCAATTCAATCATTGACGCCCAAGCAATGCTGTATGGCCAGGCGGAACAATATACAGGTCACAACACGCATTTCAACCTTTATATGGTAGGCCTAGAAGATCTGCGCAGGAGTGGTTCTGGAGGGATCGCATTGGGTACATCCGCAGTTAGCTCTTGAGGGCACGGTTGTGGAGCTTGAAGTTCTGATGACGGTACCTGAAATGTCAGTCTGAGGGATTGCAATGCCAGGATTTGTAGCAGGTAATCTGGGAATCTCATATAAGGAAACTTCAGGATTGAATGTGACAGTTTTCCACGGTACAAGAGTCAGACGTAATTGATCAATGTGACGTTTCAGTGTTCTCCTCGATTTATCTAGAACGACTATGTAGTGCCGTTTTCCTAACTTTTTCAATATCTGGCCAAACTCCCAAATGTATTTATTGTTGAGGAAGAAACGCACTTGGACTCTCTTCCCCACTTGAAGAACCCTAACACCACCTGGGGGTATTGCCTTTTGAAGTTTTGTGCTTGAAAGGGAAAACTGCATCCAGACGGATCAGAAGTTTACGGTTTAAGTACAATTCAGCTGGTGACTTCCCACAGGCAAGAGGTGTTGCACGATATTTTAACAAAATCCTCCTCACTTTCTCAGCTATTCGTATATTTTCTTCGGCCATAGCGCAATAGTCTGGCTGATGCCATTTGTGGCAATGCCTTATTATGTTGAAAAATTCTTGTTAATGGCTCGTTGTCAGTTTTTAAAATAAAATGCTTCCCAAAAAGATACTTATAAAAATGGTTTACACCAAACATTATGGCTAGCGCCTCTCTGTCCAACTGACTGTAGTTTTGTTCTGCAGGAGTGAGAGAGCGTGAAGAGTAGACAATTGGCTTTTCCTCACCTTTATAAAGATGACTCAATACTGCTGCTACTCCCGATGGACTTGCATCTGTCAATCACTGATAAGGAAGTGTCATATGGTATCAAAACCCTGCTGCTGCATAGTTCATCTTTGAGTCTCATAAATGCTGTTTCACATGGCAAAGTCCAATTAAATCGGATTCCTTTGCGGAGTAGGCATCTGAGAGGATAAGAAAGTGTCGAAAAATCGGGTATAAATCGAGAATAATATGTTATGAGACCCAAGAATCGTCGAAGTTCATCTACATTTTTTGGATGGGGCATATCCCGAACAGCTCTGATCTTTTCTGGAGATTTATGGATAGCATTATATTCGATTATGTGACCCAAATATTCAACTTTTGTTTTAAAAAAGGAGCACTTGGCACGAGTGACATGTAAATCGAACTCAGACAATCTCTTCAGAAATGCACGCAGGTATTCCAAACATTCTTCAAGTGTAGCTCCGTGAGCAATGAAATCATCAAAATATGCTTCAACACACGTTAGTCCCCTGAGTATTTTTGCCATATGTTTATTAAATTCTGGCGGTGCATTTTTAATGCCAAAACTAAGTCGTTTCACCTTGAACGTACCATGATTTGTTGAAATGGTCTGGATCTTTGAGCTTTTTTCATCTACCTGGAAATGTAAATAAGCCTTAAACAGATTAAGTTTGCAAAAATAACTGGAGTTTCTTAAGTTGTCCAAAACTTCATCTATTCGCTTGATGGGAAAGTTTGTATTTACAAGCCTTTCATTCAACCCACATTTGTAGTCGACACACAATCGTATTCCTCCGTCAGGTTTGGGAATAACTACCAATGGAGATCCCCAGTCGCTTGAAGATATGGGCTCTATTATTCCAGCAGCTTCCAATGCATCAAGTTCTCGTTCCACACGTTCTCTAAGTGCATATGGCACGTCTCGCTCTTTCATGAAAACGGGTCTTGCATCCTTTCGTAACTGCAATTTGATTTGAACATTCGGAACACATCCTATTTTCTCCTCAAATACATTAGGAAATTCTTTAATAACATCATCAGTTATTGAGATGATGGAGTTAGCTGCAACGATTTCCTTCGTAGGTTCTCTGGTTGAGTCAAGGTCCTCAATCCCCAGGCCTCGAATCCATAATGTACTAAGTTAAGCTGCATGCCCCGTTGGAACGATGTAAAGATCTCCTTCAATTTCTTTATTTTTGTAGCTAACTTTAACTGTGACCATACCTTTTGGACTAACAATGTTACCAGAATAAGAACGGAATTCTATGTTAGATGGTTTTAATGTATTATTCAAATTTAATTAATTGAATTCGTCTTCTGGTAGGAGGGTGTAACGAGCTCCGGAATCCACCTCGAACTGCTGAAGCTTTGTATAATTGCAAACCGTGACCATATACTTATCTAAATCAGGAGCTATTTCAAATAAATATACGATTTTAGAAGACTCACCACAGTGCTGTAAATTATTTATACCACAGCGCAATTCAGATGGAGAATCATGGCAAATAGTTAAAAGTGAATTCGCTGAGCTGGATCTATCGCGCTGATGATTTTTCATGAGGCTGGTTATGCAGACTTTTGCAACATGGCCCACTCTTGCACACTTTTCACAGTAGACGTCTTGCCATTGTACTCCGCAGTCTGAAACTCGATGATTCGGTTTCTCACACCGAAAACACAGGCCTTCCAAACCTAAGGCACGGTAGTTAGGGCGACTTTTCTGGGAGGAGAAGGAGAGCGCCGTCCAGATCGAAGAGGTGACGTCTTTGAGTGAGTAGGACTACGATTGGAGTAGTGACTGCTTGCAGAGCTGCTAGAACGATGACGAGAAATGTCTCTGTGCCTAGGACTTGATATTGTGTACGTGTCATCACAAAAACTTTCTGTGGAATTCGTGATCTGAGAGAATTACGTCAAATTCCATTTGACTAGACTGTAATAATTGTTCGCGAATCCAATCTTCACGTAGCCCTCTTATTAATTGGGCTCTCAGAAAAACATTACTAATCGATACTTTTCTTTGGACTTAATAACTGTGAAAACAGTTCAGTTAGAGTAGTGTAATCACATGACTTAATTAACTTCTCCGGGCCAAGATAGGCAGCCAATTCATTGTAATATTTTGGCCCAATGCTAGTACTTAAAAGTTGTGCTTTCTTTTCTTCATCATGGATACTTTTCATTGTTAAAAAATTTTCAAATCTTTCTAAATAGTATGAAAACTTTTCCTTTGATGCATCAAAGTTTTCAAAGAGGTGCATATTTGAAAAACTTGTCTTACCTGAGAGATTAACAATAAGTTGTTCTATCATGTTCTTTTGGTGTTGGTTAAACGCACCCAAAAGGGTTTTAAACTGAGAAGCATCCATATTTATAAAGTAAGAATTACACTATTTCGAAAAGAACTTGAATTAAAGTTGAATATCTTTAAGTTGGGCAAATTTGAAATTGAAAATTGAAGGTTAATTAAAGCACTGGAACACGAAATTTGAATGAATTAAGTTCTAAACTTTTTCACCTCGTCGCCAACTGTTATGTCCTCTTAAGGGTATTAAAAAGTAATGAATACATTCATAATTAACTGTAATCTATTATGAACATACAGAGAACCATAATAATACATATTATCATATGACTAAAAAGGAAAAGCATAACCTTTCTCCAAAGAGATACACAACACATTCGCAGATGATGCGTAACTAGGTTTTTTATTTTGTGACAGGGTAGAGATACAAACTCGTGAAACCTGTCCCTTGCTGCTACATGACGTGCAATGAACTTTATCATAATCTACAGACATCTGCTACGACAGTCTGCTAGTCTATGATTATTTCTAGCACACCTTGTACATAGGTCTTGAATCCTTATTGATTTGTAATCTATTCTACCTCGGCTGTGGGATCAATTTTTGGCTCCTGATGAATGAAATTTATTATGAGAATCAGGGCGGTTGGACGAACGGTCTTGCGATTTTCTTCGAAATTGAGACTTCCTGTCCCTTTGTGAATGATTTGATGATCCAGATAGGTGATACGTGTCACTGGAGAAAGATGAAGTACCTGTATTAGACTGCTTTGACAATTCCGCACTCTTAATATGAGCGGCCTCTAGTGCAGTTGATTTAGCTAAAATTTGATCAAAACCAGTCACAGTTGACTGCAGAAGCTGTTCCCTTATCCAGTTATGACGTAACCCTCAAATGAACTGAGCTCTGAGGAAAATATCATTCACCGAGATACTTGTTTTCTTCCCCTCTGAATTTTTACACTAGTCGGAAGTACATTCTACTATGAATTCATGTTGGTTGATGGAATAAAATAAATGATTCGAGAGATAAAGTTAGATTTTATTCTCATATACAGATACAGCTCATGTCATGGCGCGGCAACAACAATACTGAAGTGAACCATACTTATACATGACTTCATGGCAAGCGCCTTCTATATTACAGATTAATAAGACGAATTTGGAATTACAATATCAATATTCCCCCATAATTCTAAATTTCGAAAAAAACAAAAATTAAATTCAAACAAACAAATCATTAAAACATCAATCCAATATTTTCTACATTAATTTTGTGCTTGAGTCCACTCAAGGGTTTAGTTAAGAAATCTGCAACATTCTTATCAGAAGAAATATACTCAATACAAACACTATTATTTTTAACATGTTCTCTAACAAAATGATGTCTAATGTCTATATGTTTTGATCGTTCATTAATTACAGAGTTTTTAGATAATTCTAATGCACCAATGTTGTCACAAAATAGTTTGGTAGGCCCGGTCACTACACTGGGGTCTATTTCAGTTATCAAATTTCTGAGCCAAAGAATCTCTTGAAGAGTCGATGATATGCTCATGTACTCTGCTTCACAACTCGACAAAGCAACTGTCTTCTGTTTTTTGCTGTTCCAAACGATTGCACCCCCTTGGATTAAAAAGCAATAGCCTGTGACTGAGTGTCTTTCATTAATTTTATTCCCCCAGTCAGCATCACAGTACACATTCAGATCATCTCTTCCATCCTTAGAAAAAGTCAATTTATAATCTGCAGTACCTTTTATGTATCTGAGTAGTCTCTTCACGGCATTCCAATGAACTCTTCGGTAGTTGTTGTTGTATCTGCTGAGAAGGTGAATGGCAAAAGCAATGTCAGGTCGGGAAACTTGAGACAGATAGAGCAGGCTGCCTATTGCTTCTCGATAAGGAATGCTTTTACATTCATCATCCTCCCCTTTGTCATGTTCGGTGAAGTCTAGTCCAGGTTCTAAGGGGTTCTTTACCGGCTTAGCATTGTCCATATTAAATTTTTTCAGAATTCGCTCAGCATATGATTTTTGGGAAATGCTGATTTTTCCATTTGCGCGATCACGAATGATTTCCATTCCAAGGCATCTTTTGATTGCACCAAGGTCTTTCATCTCAAAGCTCTCCTTCAATTTTTCTTTAATTTCGGTGGCTAGAACATGGTCATTATAGAACATTATAAAATCGTCTACATAAATTGCTATTATAAGAAAAGATTTATTAATCCGAATAATGTAAACACAGGGATCCGCTTTTGATTGTTGAAAACCAAGGTTTATCAATTTTTCATGTAGGTTTTTATTCCAACAACGCCCACTTTGTTTAAGTCCATAAATAGACTTTTTTAGCCTCCATACCTTCCCTTTGTCGGTTTCCTCAAGGAACTCCGGTGGTGGTATTACGTAGATTTCTTCCTCTAATTCACCATGTAAGTAGGCCGTTGTCACATCCATGTGGTCCACTTCGAGATCTTCTTTTGCGGCATAAGAAAGTAAATATCTTATGGAAGAATATTTAACGGCAGGTGAGAACGTTTCTACATAATCTCGCCCATAAACTTGGCTACAGCCCTTAACGACCAGTCTGGCTTTAAAAATCCTCTTTTCTTGATCCTCTTTTATTTTAAAAACCCATTTTGATTTTAAAGGTTTGGTGTTGGTTGGAAGGTCAACAATTTCGAAAGTCTTGTTTATCTTCAATGCGTCCATCTCTCTTTCCATGGCAGTAATCCACATTTCCTTATAGGGTCCGTCTATGTCCTGTATTTCTTCATTTGACGCTAAATATAGTTCAAATCCAGGGAAGGTCTTAATTTTACGATGGCGCTTCGATCTTCGAATAGTCCCATCCTCCTCTTCCAACGTCCTCTCAAAAATCTCAGTCTCATTTTCAAATCCGATGAATGGCTCTCCATCGCTTAACTCTTCGATGTATGGTTCTTCACAATCTGGCTTTTCATAGCTTGGTTTATTTAATTGCTCTGAGAAAATAATAGGAATTTCACTTGACTGTTTAAAGATCTCATTAGGTTTTTCAATCGAAGTTGGCCTCTCAATAAATTTAACGTCCCTGGAAATGATTACACGCTTCGGGTTTGAAGGATTGATGAGTCTGTATGCCTTACAGTTATTCGGGTAGCCGACGAATATGCACTCTTCAGACTTTGTGTCTAATTTTTTTCTATTTTCTTTGGGGATAAATCTCATGGCCTTACACCCAAACACTTTAAGATATGATATGTTGACTTTTCTCCCGGACCAAATTTCTTCTGGCACCTTAAAATTCAAAGCTTTCGTAGGGCTACGATTTTTTAAGTAGGTGGCAGTATTTACTGCTTCCCCCCAATATCTGCGATCCAGACCTGAGTCTTCCAGCATGGCTCTTGATTTTTCGATAATCGTGCGATTGACTCTTTCACTTACCCCATTTTGTTGTGGAGAATAAGGTGCAGATTTTTGGTGCAGAATCCCTTGACTGTGCAAGTAATTTTAAAAATTTTTATTCGTATATTCTTTTCCATTGTCGGTACGTATTGTCTTGATTTTGGCGTCGAGCTGCTTTTCTACTTCATTCTTAAAATCTTTGAACTTATCCAAAGTTTCATACTTGTTCTTCAATAAATATACAAACGTTTTTCGGCTGAAATCATCAGTGAACGTTAACATGTATCGCGCACCACCCCAAGAGGGTACGCTCATCGGTCCGCACAAATCCGAGTGTATGAGTTCCAGCTTCTGTGATGACTGTACACCCCTGTCCCTTTTAAAAGGTTCTCTGCTTTGTTTACCTTTGATGCAGGCCAAACAATCGCTGTCATCGTTATCATTAAAGTCCATTCCTACTGCAGAACCTTTTAATTTTTTCATATAAAATCTATTCAGGTGCCCTAATCTTTGATGCCACAGATCGTGAGGTAATTTTTTTACCTGTTTAGTTTCATTATTATCATCGACCACTAGATTTACGGCTTGCGGTCTTCTTACCTTAAAAACTCCATTTTCATTAATTCCAGTCAGAAGTTCACTACCAGTAACATCACATTTGGGATAAATTTTACATTCGTCCCGATCAAAAACAACAGTGTACCCCTTATCAGTCATTTTACTCACTGATAAAAGGTTAGTCCCTAGTTGTGGAACGTACAACACATCAGAAACATCAATATCACTTGAAAGGTTCACTGATCCAACAGCTTCTGAAGAAATTTTATCATTATTAGCCACTGAAATCTCTTGTTTGTTTACACTACTGTCCCTCAGCCAATGTTTGTTTTTAGTCATATGGGAGGTTGCACCAGAATCGATTATCCAATCGTTGGGATCAGTTATCACAGATGATAAGGCGGCTAATAAAGTCGATTTTTTGTTTACATTTTCCTTTTTTTCAAAAACTTTCTTCTTGCATTCAGATGACTTATGTCCTTTTTTCTTGCATTTGAAACAAATTAATCCTTCTCGACAATTTGCGAGAATGTGCCCTGGTTTTTTACAGTTATAACAATTAAGTGGAGGACGTTCATTTTTCTTGAATTTTGTTACCAAAGCCGATTCCTCTCCTGAATCCTCCTTCGAAGATTTTTGAATAAGGACGGATCTAATATAATCCGAAGTAGTTTTGACACCTGTGCTTTCCATAGCCATTATCATTGGCTCGTATTCGTCCGATAGCCCACTTAACATGATGACACCGATGAATTCGTCATTCATTCCGGCTCCTATAGCTTCTAATTTCTGGGATAGTGACAAAATCTCATTTAAGTAATCCTCCATGCTACTAAAATGGCTTAATTCAACACGAAAGAGTTTTCTAAGTAGGGATAACCTTCTTGAAAGGCCCTTATCTTCATAAGTATTTTCGAGCTTCTCCCAGATTTCTTTAGCTGTTTTGCTGCTTTTTATGATAGGATAAAGGGATTCATCAATCAACAGACAAATTTTGGCTCTGGTCTTCGAATCCTTCTTCTTGTCTTCGTCTTCTCCGGTGACACAACCCCATAAGTCCTCAGCAGTCAAATACATTTCTACTCCAAACTTCCAAGAGCTGTAATTTTCGCGTCCAAGCAATTTTTTAATGCTAGGTGACCAACTGGAGTTGTTATCCATGTTTATCTTCCCGTTCATAGTAAAGATAATCAATACCGTTAACACGTGTCCGGCCCGATTCACACTTACTTCGGTTTCACGCACTAATATAAAAACACGGACTGTCAACTTCTCTCGAATATCGTCCTGGGCCCATAACCATTGTTGGTTGATGGAATAAAATAAATGATTCGAGAGATAAAGTTAGATTTTATTCTCATATACAGATACAGCTCATGTCATGGCGTGGCAACAACAATACTGAAGTGAACCATACTTATACATGACGTCATGGCAAGCGCCTTCTATATTACAGATTAATAAGACGAATTTGGAATTACAATATCAATAATTCACAATCTCCTATGCCTCGCTGTAATGCAGCAACAAATTCGGAAATCGACTGATTTTCTTTCTGGGTTATGTTCAAGAAATAGTGTTGGGTCACAATTGCGCTACGTTTAGGGGTCAGCATGGTCGTGACATTAGAAACAAGTGTCTTATAATCAAGAGACGTGACAGGTTTTTCTGGTCCGAGGAATACGGTGAGTGCATTGTAATGTATACTACCCTCAGAACCACACAACAGCTGAGCTTTCTTTGTGGAATCGATTAAATTTTTCATTGTGCAATAATTCTCGAAAAGTTCCATATAACATGAAAATTTCTCTTTTTTTGAATCAAAGTTTTCAAAAATACTCACATTCGCGAGGTTGTTCATGTCTGACTTGAGGTCTTGTTTACTTGATGTTTGAGAGCTTAGAAGTGATGTAAGCACACCCATGAATTCTTGAAATTGTTGTGCATCCATTCTTGATGATCTTGATAATCCGAATGATAAATAAAATAGAAAACCGATAAAACAGCGAAAAAGTACTACGAAAAGCACTCGCGGTAAAAATTACTACTTACCGCGTATGCAAGTAATACGAACTGCCGGCAATATCCGTGTAACACGTCGCGAACTTGAAACTCGGATAGTTTAATCAGTTTTATCTCGTCGCCAATTGTTATGTTTAGATAAATCATGGGGGAAAACGGGTAATAAAATAATTGAAAATGTACACATGGCTTGGAGCGAGAACATGAAGTACACTATATTAAAAGGTTACAAAAATGGTTACATGATATAAGGGTTTCAATTATTTTAAATAGTCAATTAGTTTTAATTATACATAACAAATATTTTGAATCTATTCATCAAGTATTCCTACTGATTTCCACCGTTTGCCAAATTCTTTGCCAACATTTCGCTAGACATGCTATTAGCTTTCTATGGCTTGATTTGAGACTAAAAATTTTCTTCCATACTTTATTTATAGCTTTATCCTACTAATATTATAAATGCGAAAGTTTGTATGTTTATCTCTCTTTCACGCAAAAACTACTGAATGGATTTGGATGAAAGTGTACAGTAATATAGGTTATACATCAGAATAACACATAGGCTACAGCAAGAGCGGATTTATGGGAGGGACACGGGGGCACGTGTCCCGCCAGACAGTTTTTAGGTATTGTAGAAAATCCATTATAATACATAATTAAAGGCAAACCCCATGATAATAGTTGCTAAAATAACAGAAAGAATATGAGTGAAACTATTGTTTTGATACCCTACTACCCTACTAATATCTGTACCTCAGAGGTAAACAATCGTAACTGACATTTTTCAAACTTTACAGGAGAGCAGTTTTAATGTTAAATTTTCCTTTTTATTGTTGTTCACGGTTTTCAATAATAATTAGAGGTCATCAAGATCAAGATCAATGATGACCTCTAATTATTATTGAAAACCGTGAACAATAATAAAAAGGAAAATTTAACATTAAAACTGCTCTCCTGTAAAGTTTGAAAAATGTCAGTTACGATAGTTTACCTCTGAGGTACAGATATTATAAATGCGAAAGTTTGTATGTATGTTTGTTACTTGTTCAAGCAAAAACTACTGAAAGAGTTTTGATGAAACTTATTGAGTAATATAGGTTAAGCATCATAACAACACATAGGCTACAGCAAGGGCAGATTTAGGGGAGGGGGAAGGGGGCACGTGCCCTCCCACACATTTTTTTTATATTCTTTGGAGAATCCATTATATTATACAGTTAAAGGCAAATCAGGAACTTAGAATCTTGAAATTTGCAGATCGGTTCTTTGTATAATTTAAGAAAGAAATTTTGATAATTCTACTCCCAAGGGTTTCCCCTATAATATAATAGGGGTTCAAAGATTGTAAAGGATCCGTCAGTTTTGAAGTTAGACATATGAAATTTTGGATGTACGAGTAACTTATAGTTTTCACGAAACT
Organism: Arma custos; assembly: GCA_037127475.1. Lineage (NCBI taxonomy): Eukaryota > Metazoa > Arthropoda > Insecta > Hemiptera > Pentatomidae > Arma > Arma custos. Next base: position 97,269,362 of record CM073759.1, on the reverse strand, counting down.
TTATGTGGCAGACCAAATTCCACGCGAGCGAAGCCGCGGGCAAAAGCTATTCTATATATATATAAAAGAGTTCGTCCTGACTGAAAAGACCATCGCAGAGCCAAAACCGTATAAGCTACAGAATTGAAATTCGAACAGTAGGTACATTTTATAAGGACAACCACCACTGATAACGGATTTTGGAAAATTCATCCCAAAAGAGTGTGAAACGGGTGAACAAAATTTAAAAATACAAAAAACATGTCATTTTTAAAGCTAGGACTATCAAATTTTAGATTTAGCCTCTACGTTAATAATAAAGAAATATGTGTTTTTGTTTTTTGAAAATCGATCCGTAAAAAAAAAATTATATCATCTTATCTATATATATAAAAGAGTTCATCCTGACTGAAAAGACCATCTCAGAGCCAGAACGGCATAAGCGACAGACCTGAAATTTGGACAGTAAGTACATTTTATAAGGCTAACGCGCACTAAGAAAGTATTTTTTAAAAATTCGTCCCCTAAGAGGGTGAAATGCTTTTAAAAATACAAAAAAAAGTAATTTTTAAAGCTAGCACTATGAAATTTAGATTTAGTTTCTACGTTAAAAATAAAGATATACGTGTTTTTTATTTTTTTAAATCGATCCGTAAATTGAAATCGTATCATGCTATCAATACGGGAAATCGTATCATGTTATCTATACATTTTGTCCTAAATGACTGACTGATTGACGGATCAACGCACAGCCTAAACCGCTGATCGTAGAGGCCTGATACTTGGAGGGTGTGTTTGACTTTGTATGACGTAGGCATCTGATAAGAAAGAATTTTCCGAAATTCTACCCCTAAGGGGGTGAAAAAGGGGGGCAAAGTTTGTATGCTTGCTCACGTGTTTCTTACTCGCAAACTCTACATATTTTCGTTGAACAAAACAAATCAAGTAACAGTTCACTTCTCGCAGACACTGCAGGACGAGTTTCCGGAGCAGCTCTATACTATCATGGGGTCCTTTTGATACAACGCTCAATAAAGGTACGAGTTGCGAAGAGCTATCCAACCCCTTTCCACTTACGTGTGGTGTACCTTAAGGGTCTGTGCTATCACCGGTATTTTTCTCAGATTATACGGCGGATTTTTTGTATTTGGTGCCAAATACTATATAATAATAGTATAATAAAAATAATATAAATAATATGTCGATGACATCGCCGTCTACAGTAGCTCATTGAATGCAGAAAGAGAGAGAGCTCTACGGCAGGCGGAGGTGGCTTCTGAGGAAATAACTTAAAGACTGGACGGATTGAATATTACAGTTAATCCCAAGAAGACCTACTGTATTATTCTGTCCTTCCAAAAGAATAAACGCCCTCTACCTAAGGTTTATAGAGTAGCAGGCAAAGTTAACAAACCTGCGAATAGGATAACGTATCTCGGTGTTGACTTGTCTTGACTCGACGTTATCCCATTAACATTGCAATAAGAAGATCAGGTCGGTTAGAACCAAATCTTACAGGCTTAATCACCTTTTAACCTCATTCCGCCTCAAAGTAATGACCTATAAGGCAGTTATTAGACCAGCACTTCTTTATGGGGCGCCTATGTTGAATAACATTTCGCCAACAACTTCAAAAAGACTCCAACAATTTCAAAACCGTATGCTGAGGCGTATAGTAAGGCATACTTCTCTACAAAGGACGAAATCAGACATAATACACGAGACTCTCGGACTCCCGACGGTAACGGACTTCATCCCACGGAGGCATATCAAATTCTTTGATAGCCTCTAACACTGCACGAACCCACTATTCAACGCGCTTATATGTACAGACACTCAAAATGGACTGAGTAAACCACTAACGAATTCCAATCAGAAAGAACTAGTGAGCCCCATCACTAGATCCTCACTCCTTACATCTAATAAATGTTCAGAAAATTCAATGTACAATCCTCTCTTAAGATGCACCTGGTGCAGTAAAAGAGATACCATGTATCATTATCAATATTAATACATGTATGAGATGAAAATAGTTGACTGGATGATCTAATGTAAAGGAGATAGTTGGGGGGTGCAGTAAAAAAACACTGAATAAGTAATAAACTTATAATTATGTGCCGACGTTTCGACCTACAGTGTAGGTCATCTTCAGGGCGATTTGGAGAGCGAAGTCGTTGGGTGTAACGGCTGGCTAGCAATGTTTGGTTGGGTAGTTGATTTGGCCCTGAAGATGACCTACACTGTAGGTCGAAACGTCGGCACATAATTATAAGTTTATTACTTATTCAGTGTTTTTTTTTACTGCACCCCCCAACTGTCTCCTTTACATTAATATTAATATATTATTTTTCAAATATTAATAAAAGCCAAAGGGGTTAAGAGAGAAAATAAAAAATCAATTCTCGCTGCTTTCATACAAGTGAAACCATTATAATAAGTAATTCTTTTCAATAAATTCAATAACATCCTTTACTGACACGAACAACAGTTAATTTCTGTCTGGCCCATTTGTTAATCAGTGTCAATGTATGTTTCACTGCTGTGTTGATCCGTCTGTGATGAAATTTGATATGGATAATCTCAAGCCTGGGGAAGGACATAGGCTACTTTTTATCAACACACCACACAGGTGAATTTTACATAAAACTGTATCCGATTGACTAGCACACCCGGCGGTCAACGCACAGCAGAAACCACTCAACTCAGCATCTTGAAATTCGCAGATAGGTTCTTTGTATAGCTTAAATGAGCACTAAGAAAGGAATTTGGACAATTCCACAGTGTCCCCCCTCAACATAATAGGGGTTCAAAGATTGTGTGGAATCCGTCAGTTTTGAAGTTAGACATCTGAAATGTATGAGTAACTTATTTAAAAAAAATTAAATTATTTATTTAAAATGATCTGTCACAAAGCTTTATGAGGCAGACCAAATTCCAGGCGAACGAAGCCTTGGGCAAAATATAGTAGAGATTTATATACTTTCAGGCCCGGGGGCGAAGCCAATTCTTCTAGTTCGGTTCTCGAAATGCTGGCTTCTGATTGGTTCATCTTCTCTTACAGGTTTAATGGTGTCTTCTTTGCCACTGGTATGTTATACCAAAGTATATGGTATGAAAAGATTACTTTGGGGTAACAGGAAGTCTAATATGTAAAATACTTGCAGAACGTATTAGAAGTGTAAAGAAGATGGATAGCAAGTCATCAACATTAACAGGACATTTTGTGAATATTACTTATGCTATTGAGTTGAGAATGGTTAAATAATGTAATAAAACGACAGAAAGAAAGATATAAGAAGCAATCGATGTCGGCGGGACCAATTCAGTTTTCTTTTCTACACAGTGGTAAAATGCACCACATTATGTAGTAGGGATTTTCATTTGACAAGGAGGCGTGGTGCGAAAAAAAAAAAAAAGGTTGGGAACCACTGTATCCCTTATACCGTTGTATTCCTATTTTATTTATAAAAAATGAAGTAGAATGACTTACGCTTACGCTGTAAAATAAACAAAAACAACTTTCAAAATAATACTTCAGCTTTTGGCCTTTTCGTTATATTTAATACTGGGCTTTCAACTTTTACAAGATAAATTAGGATGTAGAATAATGTAATCCTTTAACTGTAAATGTCTTTTTATTCAAAAGGCAGGCAATCTGAGATCAACTTATCCTTCGAAACAAATTAAACGTTTAATCATTATTTCCACTATTTATTTATTTTATCAACTCCACAGCTAGCTTTTTCTTCTCTTTTCGTTTCACACAAATATTACATTTAAACACCACTACAAGCCCTTTTCACGCAAGTCATGTAATCCAGCATTCATCGCGTTGTATTTATATTAACTTTTGTATTATCCAGATTTGTTTTTAGTTTTATTTAGATTACTAATTTCAATGTTAAAACACATACACCCATTGAAAAAGTATAATGAGATGTTGACTCAAGATAAAAGAATTATTAATAAACTAGAGCCAAAAACTCAAAAAGAAACACTATTATTTATTATAATGCAATTGGGAAAAAACCACAATGCAAAGCCTTGTGTTTCAAATCTAGTAATACACTCACTTACCAGTCGACGTTTCGCCTATTCAGGCATTATCAAGACACTAAAAACAAAAAAGGGTTATATGAATCACATCTCGAAGAAAAAGGCGCAATACATCCCAACGATCAACAGCCCAAACAGGCTCCAAACATGAGACAGCACCCCACCACCAAGACGTTCAACATAAAACTGAAAAGAAGGTAATACGCAACCAGCTGCGAAGGTTATAGAATCAGCTGATCCACATAACATATCAAGTAATATTAACCTATATAAATTTATACATTTTAGCAAAGTTAGCCAATTTTTTCTTTTAAAATATTTAACGTTTCCGAATAATATTGGTTCAAATTTCTGCAATCTGTTTTATAATTTACCGAAATGTCAATCTTTTGCGCAATCTGCATGGCCTCGAACAACTTCCTTCTAGAGCCATCACTCTCTTTGCAAACAACTTTAGCATTATCCAAATCAAATTGATGCTTACAGGTTTTGGTATGCTGAGCCAATGCTGTGTTAAGTTCCTTGCCACCAATATTTTTACAATCATATTGATACAAATCAGCATCAATTAGCGTATTAACTTCTTTTCAGTTTTATGTTGAACGTTTTGGTGGTGGGGTGCTGTCTCATGTTTGAATAACTGTTTGGGCTGTTGATCCTTGGGATGTATTGCGTCTTTTTCTTCGAGATATGATTCATATAACCCTTTTTTGTTTTTAGTGTCTTGATAATGCTTGAATAGGCGAAACGTTGACTGGTAAGTGGGTGTATTACTAGATTTGAAACATAAGGCTTTGCATTGTGGTTTTTTCCCAATTGCATTATAATAAAAGAATTATATAGTGGAAGATATTGAAACCTGCGTTCTTCAAACTTTTTAGGGTTTTTTTAATTTCTGCTGAGGGCGTATCAAGCTCTAATTATAATTCCTTATAATAAACATCCTTATTATCATCATCATCATCCACATTCCTTATTATAATTCTCATTATAATAAACGTTTATAACTTGCAACAATTGTAATAGCTGATTTTAAAAAAAATAATATGCAGAAATACGCTTCTTAGCTCTTTGATATCTATATTGCATACATATCTCTGCTCCAGAATTAGAAGTATTACACTGTTATAACCTTATAAATTTGAGAGAGATGGATTATGAAAATTTTTCATTATGTGGTTATATCAATATGGAATAATTTGTATTTGCTATTATTTTGACAATAAAAAGTCACTATTAGTATTATTAAGATGTTAACACTATGTGTGTATTTATTTTTACTTGTATTCATTGCTATTCATTTTATTTTTAAATTCCTTGTCAAGATAAAATTAGGGCCACCTCCCATAGGTAGTCTTATTATTGCTTACAAGTATTCAACAAAAGGAATATATCAAAACCTAAATTTCTTTAGGAAGGATGTATTTTCATCTTCTTTATTTAGCTCTATGAGGCTGTATTACACAGATAGTTTGGTACGTGTATAATTTTACTCAAATTTGATAAATATAAGATATTTATTCTAAATTTTACTTCTAATTTTTAGGCAAAAACCATTGAATATGCTGAGGGATTCATTCTTAGTGATTCGGGTGTTGTTCCTAGTGATAATTTAATCTTTCAAGCAAAACGAAATGGCTTTTCTATTATTAAAACTCCTGCGATTCCTCATGCTATTTACGTCACATTTCCGATTTTCCTCACTGTTTCGATTACAAAGATTTTTGCTATTTTTGTAGGATATCCTATAATTCGTCAGTTTTCTGAGGTACGTTTTTAATTTTCATCTAGTGTTTACATAATATTATATTTTTTTTATAAAATACAGCGAGGAGTGGGGAAGAGTGGTGGCCGAGACTGAGGTCCTGCAAGGACTGTAGCACCCATTAGTGAGTGAGTGAGTTTATAAAATATTTTTTGATTCCAGGAAAGAAATTTATGTGGCTACCCCGTTTTAGAGGTATATTCCAAGCATTCTGTTACACTGATAGTTCCCCTCATACGTCAGGATGAGTTTGTTGTGGATGAAGCTGAAAACATTGTTAATGGTCGACAGTTACTTTCTGCTTACAATTTACATTATGAGAAGCTATCATCATCTAATCTTGGTGTTTCTTCAAACCAGAGCTCAAAGATACTGAATATGAATCTCAAAGGGTTAAAGATTACTAAAAGAAAAACAAAAGGCTAAGGTAATTTTACTAATTATCATATGATTAATATTATTAAGATTACTTTATGCAATGATAATCAGTGAAAAATTAAAAGTTAAAAGGTGAAAGTTGTTTTATTGTTTACCTTGTTATCAGTTATCTTACTTCGAGCATTAAAGAAAGATAATTGAGAAAGTTGGATGGAATTAGTAGTTTTCATTTACATTTCGAGATATTTTAATATTTTACAAAAATCGACATTATTTCTTACACTATTCTTTGAAATATGTTTATTGTAAGCGGCATTGTATGCAACTATGAAAAATTTCATATCTGAGTTGTTGAGAGAATCACATATCTTAAGGACCCCGAGTCTAGACAACTACGTCTCAAAAAATATTCTATGCGTGTATTTATCAGTGCTTGTGTGCTGTTATTATTTTCTATAATTTAGCAAACAATTCTGAAGATAAACTATAGAACCTCAAAATAGCCAAAAAATACATGAATAAATAATTAAAAGAAGAGTGGTTAACATTTTATTGATAAATCAGAATTTCATATACTTTGAGTTGTTTAATGCTGTAGGTATAACTGTTATTTTGGAAATATAATGTAAAAGTTTTTAAAAGATAACTATAGTAAAATAACTCTAAATAGGTTTTCCTGAAGACTACTTTTTAGGTAGGCCTATATTGATTGCATTATAGATGTTCAAAAGCTAGCTGTACTTCATATATACATATATATATATTCTAACACACACATATATATATAATGGAAGTTCTTAAATAGACAAATTTCTTTGGTTAATAGCCATAAATTTCTGAGAAATATTTTTGTGACAGTGTGTTTATTTTTTAAATGTAAGAAACATTAAAAATTTATTTATTTTAAGTTTTTAAAATATTAAATATTACACATAATAACTAATGAACGAGCCCATTTGGTAGTGAAAAGAGGCAATTATACATTCCCCAATATAGACAGAATTCAAGAATTTAGGATGGTTTATCACAAATGATAATAATATTAGGGCAGATGTGCTTGCAAGAATTGCTATGGGAAATAGATGTTATGCCCTGCATAAAACCCTTGGAGTTAAGTGCGTATCCAGAAAAGCAAAAATCACTATACAAGACTGTCATCAGACGAACGGTGACCAATGGGAGTGAGACATTGGTAATCTCACATCAATCAGAGAACGAGATCAGCTGATGGGAACATAAGATATTGGCTCTATAGAGGAGAATGGACAATGGCAGATAAGGAAAAACATAGAACTCCAGAACTGTTATCAGAAACCTTCCACTGCCACCATAATAATGTATGCACTCAACAGCAAAAAAAAAACAGACACTTAGATTTGGTCTTATAATTTTGTTAAATACATACTTTTTAATTTATGGTAAAAATTGGTTAATTTATAGGTTATTTAAACAAAATCTGCCAAAAGTGAATAATTTTTATAGATTATTTACAAAAAAATACAAAATAAAGTAAAAATGATAAATGAACACATTTTAAAAAAAAATGTTATTCTTCATTTTTATTAGGTTTTCTAACAATTTATGTTATTATAATAGCGGGTATTACTCCCTCTGCTACGGCGAAGGGCTCTAACCCTGTCAAGCATCGAAGAAATTCAATTCTAGACATACTCCACCGGCATAGCATCCCATTCTTTTCGAAGAGCAATTTGGAGCTGATTTAAGTCACTAGGAGGAGGATGACATTCTACATCCTCTGTAATAACTAGAATACCCACAAAAACAAACACATTGCTTAAAATTAGCTTTTAATACGAAAAATATGAAGTGTCCGGTTTTTTTGCTCTTGAGTTTATATACTATGAACTAAACTTTAACTCCCCATGACTACAATTCCAATTTATAATATCAGACCTTTTTTTTTTGTCATTGATATGTTTTAAATATATGTTAATATACTTTTCTAGGTATGAGTATGCTGTTACAGAGGAGATATTTTCGAAGTCCTGTATGTGGATTAAATTTGTAATAATTCTATAATGACAATTTTCCAATAGTATTAAATACTCGTATTATTTTATGTATGTAAGTGTGTGTATATATATTACATGCATGCACACTTATGTACATGCATACACTGTACACATTGTTAATTAGACTTTTGGGATTTTCTGTTGTTTTTTTATCTAAATATAATTTTTATTTAATTATGAAATACAACTGTTCAAAATTAATAATTGAATTTGGATATTTTTAATCATGGATTTGGTAAAAGTATTAAAAGTAGTATTTTTTAGAAGAAACAAAGTTTTCTATTTTTTTTCTTAGTTTTTTTTTTAACTTAAAAAGAATATTGACTTGTAATGGTAGTTGGTATAAAATAGCTTGAGACTGAAAACAAAGCACACATAAATGAAACAAGTTCATAGATAATATTTATTAATTTATTCATTACTTATAAATGTAATATTGTAGCGCATAATTGCATTTGTTTAAAATATTGGTAAATGTTCCTTGATTTTTATATAAAATTTAAATGAATAGTATTTTAAAAAAATGTGTTAGCCTTTTTATCCAAGATAAAGATCACTACTAATTGACCCTAGCTTATAATCATTAACTGTGTTATTGTAACAATGGTTATTTATTTATGTTGAACTGCTTATTTCGGTACTAAGTTTTTTTATTTAGAATTCCTATTCTAATAGAAATGTAGATAGCATGTACATATCATCCGCTGATATGATTTTAAGACTGAATAAGAGATATTATAACTTGGAAATCATTTTCATTAATTTTTTTAATTGTTGGATGTAGTCAATTTGTGTTTCTTACCGATTTTTTTTTTTTTTTTTTGTGGATGTAGAATAGCCTTTGTTTGTTTTTCTTGTTTAATTTTTCCCTGTTGTGGGCAATTGTGATAAATTTGTATACCCTCTCAGATTTCCTAATTGATTTAATGTAATTTATGCTAAGCATTTAATGTTTATATTGGCAAGAAAATCAAAATGTTTCTTCTTATTATTAATATTAATTAAGTATAGTTCATGGACTTTTACCTAAGTTTCTCAAATAAGTTTTTTTTCATTGACGAATGAGTACTTAAGGTAAATTTGAAAATGTTGTTTACAGTATTTTGTTTGCATTATAATAAACTGTTTTTATTAGCATTGTTTTTCTATTTTTTTTTCTCCTTGATTTTTAATGGTCCAGAGATCGGTTTACATAGTCAAACAATTTGAAAGTAATTACAAAAGCTTGCTATAGGTGACAATAAGGGGCCTAGGCCAGGTAGAGTAAAATGGTCCTTAGGGTTCATGACTTTACTTTGAAGAGAGGGGACAGTTGTCGGTACGCAGCAGCCAAGTCAAGACGTAAGGAGGAGGATGGAGAATGAAGCCCCATGTATCATAAGTCACCTATAGCTTCCCGTTTTCATTGTAAGTTGCTTTTAAGATTTATAAGTTTGTAACCATGATCAGCACAAATAAAATATAATGTTCTTCTATAATTATTCTTATTTAATAAACAACTCCAGGTCAGTCAACCACGTTAACCTTTGGAGAAGACTATATAAGTCTCTTAATTATTAATAACATAAAATTATTACATATTAAGTATAACAACCTCAGGGTGGCATCCCATTTTAGTATTTGATTATATTCAGATCAAAGGATCTGACTTTTCCCTGAGATCATAGCTTGGGCAGTAAAGCCAACATAGCATTTCGTCATCCCTTGTGTGAGGATTTTGAACAGATTGACGGGAGTTGTTTATTTATTGATTACTTATTAATAGTACATATTGAATGTTTGAATTGGTCTAAACAGTTATCGTATTTTTTTTTAATGTATTTGAAAAGTGTGATCCCTTTAATGATAATCAGTGAAGTGTTCATTGACCAAATCAGTGTTTGGCTGTAATCGGTTTTATTAAATCATAATGATGCCAGGACCGAAAACGCAAGAAGGATAGAGCAGTACAGGTCTCAGAGAAGTGGTAAAGACCACGAGATGGAAGAAAGAAAATTAAGGATATTGCAAAAGTTTGAAAACATGGGAGAATTAATGGTATCTCAAACTGAAAAGGTGAATACTTTTATGAGTAATCTCATATTGAAGCTTGAAGGTGCTCCAAAAACGAGTGAACAAAAACTTGATATTGAAGTATTGCCGAAGAAAATAATGATTTGGCTGATTATAAATATCCTAACCATGAGAGGGGAGTCTGCATCACAAAAGAAAGAAACAAGATAAAAGAAATATTTAATATAGAAAAACAGCTTCATAAAGATCTAGTAAAACTGAGGGAAGAAATGGACAGCGCAAACAAAAGATATCAAAGAGAAACGGTAGAACAGAAACTAGTTAACAAGAAAGAAGAATTTAACCAGAAGAAAGAAATTGTTCTAGGAAAAATGTCTAACGTAAAATTACAAAGAGGTAAGGAAAATTGCTCCTTTTTGGGTTCAATTAATAATCCTTGCGATCTTAGTGATAGTAAGAACAGGAAACTTGTTGATGCTGAAGCAATTCCGGCTAAAAGACCAAAAATTGAAAAAATCACAAACATAGTTTCGAAAGATAGTTTTGACTTATTAAATAAGGAAGTGACTTTGACTACGAAAGTAGATCAAATTAAAAATGTGACACTGAAGGCTAATGAGAACAAACAAACATTGAACTCTGATGTCTTAAAGTTTAAGTCACCACTACTAACTAAGACTCAAGAAAATAACCAAAGAAGGAAGGTAAAAGTGTGCCACGTAGGCCCCACTTTGTGTTTTAAACGAAGACAATTGTCTGCAACAAGTTTACCCTGTATCGTTTATAAAATAAAAGGGATAACCAATTATCGGGGTGTAAAAATTAATAAGAAAGCAAATAGTCTAGGTTTTAAAACGAATGAAGTAAATATAAAGAACTAGTTTATGCCCGCGGCTTCACACGCGTGGAATTTGGTCTGCCATGTAAAGTTTCGTGAAAGATGATTTTAAATAAATATTTAATAATTTGTTTTAAATATAAGTTACACGAACATCCGAAATTTCAGATGTGTAACTTCAAAACTGACGAATTCTATACAACCTTTGAACCCCTATTATATTAAAGGGGAAACCCTTGGAGTGGAATTATCCGAATTTCTTTCTTAAGCTATACACAGAACCTAACTACAAATTTCAAGATGCTATGTCTTTCTGATTTATCTTTAATTATGTACTATAACGGGAGGGGCACATGCCCCCGTGCCCTCACATAGATCATGGATAGGGTATCAAAACAAATAGTTTCACTCTTGTTCTTTCTGTTATTTCAACAACTATTATCATGTGATTTGCCTTTATTTATGTACAATAATGGATTCTCGACAGTACCTAAAGTACTGTCGGAGGGGGGGGCACGTGCCCCCTTGCACCCTCCCATAAATCCGCGCTTGCTATAGCCTATGTGTTATACTGATGTATAACCTATATTACTGTAAAGTTTCATCCAAATCCGTTCAGTAGTTTTTGCGTGAAAGAGAGACAAACATTCACATTTATAATATAGTAAGAATAGTAGGATATCAAAACAATTTTTTTCACTCATGTTCTTTCTGTTATTTTAACTACTATTATCATGTGATTTGCCTTTATTTATGTTCAATAATGGATTCTCCACAGTACTTACAATACTGAAGGGGGGAACGTGCCCCATTGCACCCCGTCCCATAAATCCGCGCTTGCTATAGCCTATGTGCTATTCTGATGTATAACCTATATTACTGTAAAGTTTCATCCACATCCGTTCAGTAGTTTTTGCGTGAAAGAGAGACAAACATACAAACATTCACATTTATAATATTAGTAAGATTAGTAGGATATCAAAACAAATAGTTTCACTCATGTTCTTTCTGTTATTTTAACAAATATTATCATGTGATTAGCCTTTATTTATGTACCATAATGGATTCTCAACAGTACGTAAAATAATGCCGGGGGGACGTGCCCCATTGCACCCCGCCCCATAAATCCGCGCTTGCTATAGCCTATGTGTTATACTGATGTATAACCTATATTACTGTAAAGTTTCATCCAAATCCGTCCAGTAGTTTTTGCGTGAAAGAGAGACAAACATTCACATTTATAATATTAGTAAGATTAGTAGGATATCAAAACAAATTTTTTCACTCATGTTCTTTCTGTTCTTTTAACAAATATTATCATGTGATTAGCCTTTATAAGTGTACAATAGTGGATTCTCGACAGAATCTAACATACTGTCGGGGGGGCACGTGCCCCATTGCATCCCGTCCCATAAATCCGCGCTTGCTATAGCCTATGTGTTATTCTGATGTAGAACCTATATTACTGTAAAGTTTCATCCAAATCCCTTCAGTAGTTTTTGCGTGAAAGAGAGACAAACATACAAAAATTCACATTTATAATATTAGTAAGATTAGTAGGATACCAAAACAAATAGTTTCACTCATGTTCTTTCTGTTATTTTAACAACTATTATCATGTGATTTGCCTTTATTTATGTACAATAATGGATTCTCCACAGTAGTTACAATACTGCAGGGGGACGTGTGTTATTCTGATGTATAACCTATATTACTGTAAAGTTTCATCCAAATCCGTCCAGTAGTTTTTGCGTGAAAGAGAGACAAACATACATACATTCACATTTATAATATAAAGATGGCCGCCGATACGGTTCACGTTTGACAACGCTCTGTGCTTACTGACATTATTCAACAAGTTTTAGTTAGTGTTCTGCTGTTAAATTTCGTAGACAGTACTATTAAAAATAACAGTACACTCTCACAATTACAGTGAGTGAGGTGAGTGAGCAATTAACTATTAACATTGTTAAACGTACTAAGTACAATAGTTTACCTGTTAGCAGAGTGGGGCGTTATCTTGATCCCCTTCTCAAGGTCTAGGGATCGGTGCAACTTATATGTTTACGAAGCCTACATTTACCAGACAATTATAATTATTATTATTATTTTAATTTTTATTTTTTATTTTTATTTTTGTTGGGACCTTAATTGATTTTTGTTGTTGTTTTAAATATAATTGTACATATATATTAGTGTAGTTTATTTTTAAGTATTGATTTAGAAATGTTTCTTTTTTGTTATTTCTACTGTTATAAATAATTTTTCTATTAATTTCAGTTATTTTTATTTTTTAAATGGATTCAGAGCGGTCATTAGGTACTGAATCGGAGGACAATGTAACAATGTCCGAAATTAGTGAAACTGATTCACAATATCTAAAGTATCGTCAACTTGAAAAACGGCAGCGAAATGCTGCTCCCGGGTCTGCTGGTCCTATCTCCAAAAAAAAGAAAAACAAATCAGCGTTAAAGCCAACCTCACCACCAAATACCCGTAGTAAAACATCTGCACCCATAAAAAAATTAATAATTAACATAACAACCCGCAATCAATTTGCAGCCCTCGAAAATGTACCCACAGAGCCACCTCAACATCAAGAAACATCTCAGATTTCCGAACCGGTTCCACCTCCCATTTTTGTCTCAAATGTTCAAAACTTCTTGACCTTCTGTCAAGAAATAGCCAAACTGATCGGAACAACCAATTTTAAATGTTATTCTCGTGTGAAAGACATAAAAATTAATACGAACACCAAAGAGAATTACAAAAAATTGGTTTATCATCTCACCGAAAAAAAATATCACTTCCACTGCTACCGGTTAAAAGAAGATAAGGCCTACAGAGTTGTTCTGAGAGGTCTTCACAGTACCACACCTACTGATGCCATCAAACGGGACTTGGAAGAGATCGGCCACAACGTCAGAAATATACCGGTCGTCCTACATCCCGTTGAAAAGTTCCCCCTACCGTTATTTTTCGTAGATCTGGAACCAGCCAGAAATAATATTGAAATATTCAATATCAATAGGCTTGTCTATTCAGTCGTTCGCTTTGAAGAGCCAAGGCAAAAACCTTCAATTGTACAATGCACAAAATGCCAAGCACTCGGACATACAAAAGCGTACTGTCACTATCCGGCAGATGTGTCAAATGTGCTGGAGCGCATGCAACAGAAATATGCAAGAAAACGAGGGAAACACCTGCAAAGTGCGTGCTATGCGGTGATGACCACCCAGCAAATTATAAAGGATGCATGGTGCATAAAAACCTACAGAGGCTAAGATCCCACCATGCACCCTCAAATAGAAAAGAAGTAAATGCAAAAGAAGAAATAGAAAAATTACAAGACATTTCATTTCATAGTAATCAACAGCAGCCGTTGACCTCAACATATATTAATCCTCCTCAACAGGGACAAAAAAAATATTCATTCATCAGCCGAAATCAGCAGCCCCGACATCAACAGATCCGGCAACAGGCGCCTCAAACCTCCCAATCTCAGCCAATGGTTCCCAAATCTCATCCACCTCCACTACCTCCACGCCAAGACATCCCTTCTCACCATCTTCCTCAACGGGTGAAGCTTCCACCTCAGAGTGAACCCACAATTCCATCCCAAACTTCTTCCATTATAAACCTCCAAACCCAAACACCATTGAAAGTTGAAGCAGCTCACAGTGTCCCAAGAAGGGTCCAACTCCAACTTTCCAAATAAACACTAATCCTCCATCTCAACCTTCTGTCCAATATCCTAGTCCCAGTCAAAATCCAGTAGACATCAACACAATCCTTTCGACCTTCTTATTTAAACTTAATAATACCATCAAACCACTCATTTCCCTTCTAACCAGACTCCTTTCCGAAATGCCATTTACTACCCCACGATGAACACTAAGCCCCTATCAATCATACTGTGGAATGCAAATGGCCTACATAACCATCTAGACGAACTTGACTTATTTCTTCATGACAATCACATAGACATTGCCCTATTGACTGAAACACACTTCACAAAGCGATCATATTTTTACATACGTGACTACATTACTTATAGATCAGATCATCCTGACAATACAGCACATGCCGGTTCTTGTATCCTTATCCACAAATCCATTCCTCATTCTCTTATTCCTTCTACTTCAACTGACGCCATTCAATCAACTTCAGTAACCATTTCAACTAGTCCTTTCCATATAACATTCTCAGCTGTATACTGTCCTCCTGGTAACTCCCTTTCTTATAACCTCCTCGAATCCTTATTCCGATCCCTCGGACCGCGTTTTATTACCGGAGGAGACTACCACGCCAAACATCAACGATGGGGTTGTCGAACATCCAATTCCCGTGGTAGCATCTTATCCCGAATTTCAACCTCTAATAGTTTCTCTATCCTCGCACCCATAAACCCTACTTATTGGCCTACATCGCTCAAAAAACGTCCAGATATTCTTGACATATTTGTTTCCTCACAGATTTCCTGCAATCAAACAACTATAAAATCCCTGGATGACCTTTCCTCTGATCACAGTCCAGTACTACTTCAAGTACATTCAATTCCTATTCCTAAGCCCTCTCATCTCAGACTGATTACTGGACGTGTAGACTGGGATAAATTTCGATCGAATCTGGAAAATAATTTAGACCTCAAAATTCCGCTTAAAACAAAAGTTGACATCAATTCTGCAATAGACAAACTAACAAACGCAATACAAACCAATATAAGAGATAGCACCTTACCAAGGAAAAATCATTATCAACAGAATAACTGGCCACTTCATATTCGCGAGTTATTAAAAGAAAAACGACGGGCAAGAGCGAAGTGGCACCGCACCAGATATCCATCGGACAGGAGTCATTATACCAAACTAACCAACAAATTAAAATCAGAGATCAGAACATTCAAAATTTGTATTACCGTACAGAAAATCTGAGTACTACTGACAAATCCTTATGGAATACCACTAAAAAACTCCTAAAATATAAACATTTCAACCATCCACTTTTAACCGAATCCCAAACCTGATCAAGATCTGATGAAGAAAAATCACAAATTTTCGGCCAGCACCTATTCAACACATTTAACCCTCATCCAGATATCCTTAATCCAACTCACTCTGAATGCATTGAAGCAGAATTAAGTATTCCTCTTCAGTTGTCCCCTCCTCCTAAAGCATTCCATCCTTCCGAAATATCAAACATTATTCACAGATTACCCGTCAACAAAGGTCCTGGCTACGACCTAATCACATCCCATATTCTAAAACGCCTTCCTCGGAAAGCGATCCTACTCCTTACATATATATACAACGCTGTACTCCGCACCACGTACTTTCCTGATTCCTGGAAATTATCCATAGTTAAGATGATACCAAAACCTAAAAAAACACCTCATCCTCTTACCGTCCTATATCTCTCCTGCCCATAATGGGCAAAATACTTGAAAAACTCATTCTGAAACGTCTTCATCCTATCATAAAATCCAATCAAATAATCCCAGATCACCAATTTGGTTTCCGAACATCACACTCCACTATCCAGCAATGCCATCGTGTGGTGGACGTTGTCTCACCCGCATTAGAGCGCGGAATGTACTGCGCGGGAGCTTTTCTCGATGTAGAGCAGGCTTTTGATCGAGTCTGGCATCCGGGACTGTTGTACAAACTCCGTAAATTCTTACCTTCTACTTACTTCCTTATTATCAGTTCCTACCTCAGTAATAGAGCCTTTAAAGTAAACCATAATTTTACCTACTCTTCCCTCTTTACCCAGTCTGCCGGAGTTCCTCAAGGTAGTATCATGAGTCCCATCCTATACATGATATATACAGCTGACATCCCAACCCATCCAAGCACTGTCCTCACTACGTACGCTGATGACACATGTGTGTTATCAGTAAATAAGGATCCATTTGTTGCATCCCAAACTCTTCAATCCCATATCTCAAACCTTCAAGAATGGTGTCAAAATTGGAGAATTAAAATTAATCCTAACAAATCCCATCAAATTACCTTCACCCTTCGTCGTAAACCTACAAATTCCTGCCCTACTGTATCCTTTAATAATATTCCTCTGAACTCTGTCGAACAGGTACGTTACCTAGGACTCCATCTGGACAAACGTCTCACTTGGAATCCTCATACAAGACTGAAAAGACAAGAAACTGCTCGTCGTTTTCGCCTACTTCAACATTTATCAGGCCTATTTGGACATACGGAGTTTAGCTTTGGGGCTCTACTAAACCATCCAATTCATCTCGTATCCAATCCTTGCAATCCAAAATCCTTCGTAAAATCCTCAATGCTCCTTATTATGTCACAAACAAACTCATCCATCATGATCTTAATATCCCATATGTTACTGATTTGGCCCAAACTAGATACCTACCCTTCCATGACAAGCTCCATACACACTTGAATCCGCTTGTCTCTCAACTTGCTTCCCATACTGTTCCTGATAACCCTCCGAGGCGTCTGAAAAGAAGATGGCCTCGAGACCATCTACTATAGAACTTTTTGGAGTGCTACCGATGGGTAGTTTCTCCACAAGTGCTTTTCAAGTCGTATTGTACATATAGCAGATTTACTTATTGTAATATTATTACAGTTGTAAATATCAATAAATTAAATTAAAAAAACAAAACAAAAACATTTATAATATTAGTAAGATTAGTAGGATATCAAAACAAATAGTTTCACTCATGTTCTTTCTGTTATTTTAACAAATATTATCATGTGATTAGCCTTTATTTATGTACAATAGTGGATTCTCGACAGTACCTAAAATACTGTCGGGGGGGCACGTGTCCCTTGCACCCTCCCATAAATCTGCGCTTGCTATAGCCTATGTGTTATACTGATGTATAACCTATATTACTGTAAAGTTTCATCCAAATCCGTTCAGTAGTTTTTGCGTGAAAGAGAGACAAACATACAAACATTCACATTTATAATATTAGTAAGGTAACATGGAAGCACAGAATAAATTATTTAGGAAAAGGACAGCGGATGTCCGTTACTACCTTAGAGGTTTAGTCAAGAAGAAATGTTAACATCATTAGGGCTGACTGGAATATTGTTAAAATAAAAGGACTAGAACTGGACTAACTACGTAAAATTATTCTTTAATTACTTTTAAACACACTGTTAGGGCTGCACAAAGGAAAGCGGAAGCGGGGGATTAGCGGCTTAAGTCCGTCAGCGGGAGACGTTAAAATAGCATTAGGACCGTTCTAGATCGTCTCGTTTTGTCGGAAAAGGATTAAGAATATTCCAGAATTGTCTGGCCCCTCCGTGTTCTAGAATGTTCGGCCTTGCCTACTTAAATACTTCCTTCACCTCGAGCCAGTCAGTCTTAGCCTGAGAGTAGACCAGTGAAGATCTGTGATAAGTGTAATAAGTGAGTGCCAGTGTGATAAACTAGTCAGTGTTGAACCGGCCCGTGTGCTAAGTGTATCAGTGAACGGTGACAGTCTCGCGAGTGTAATAAACTGTTTTTGTGTGTCAGTTTATCATACTTGGAGAATCTTACGGTCGGTGGACTAGTGAACTGTAAGTGTTAACTATTAGTTATAAATTGTTGTATAATTTTATAATATTCATAGAAACTATTGTAACTAGTTAAGATATCTAGAATTAGTAATATCTTATATTATTGTAATAATTAAATAGGAGTTAGGCCTAGATTATAATCTTTAGAATATTGTCATTATAAATTTATATTAGTTTAATAATTTAATTGTTAATAGTTTAATTGTATCCTTTTTATCATTTTGTTAATAAATATTAGTATCTTCAATTAAGGAATTGTTTAATTCATTTCAATACCCAGTAGCCCGTAACAACACTTTTCATATATTCAAAAATAAATAATAATTTCTTTTTTTTATGTTCTAATAATATTTTCGTGGTAAATTATTTTATTAAAATTGCTATGTGTGCTGATTATGGAAGCCAATAAAATTCATACTAATTTTCTTATGGCTGCACTTGTACTTTGACCCAAAAGAATTGTGGAATTTATGGGCAAGTAAACAAACTTTGTTTGTGATTCCGGCGCCTTTATTGTTAATACCTGAATTTGTACTTTAGGTGCCCATAGAAAAGCCGACAGTCAGAATTTAGATAGTCAAGCCAGTATAGAATAATGATATTTTGTTAAAATGTTCTCGAATAGCAGGTAAAGCAGGTGTGTACCTTCGGTACCGACCTCCCGACAAAGACCCCTGTTTATTGATATATTGTTGAAATGTTCTAGAATACCAGATGAATTAACACTAGTGAGCTTTAGTTGAATTTTGTATGAATTGTAGCAGCAAAATATATTTTTAAACCCATGTAGTAATTGTATAAATGGTAATAATAGTAGAACTGAATGAAATGTAATGAGAGTATTTGAAGTTTAAATTAAATTGTATATATATATATATATATATATATATATATATATATATATATATATATATATATATATATATATATATATATATATATATATTCAGGAAGTGAGAAATAATAGTGTTGTAATCGCAAACGGTTATTTTTAGTATGCATTGTAAAACTGCTCTTGTGTTTTTCCTTATTTTGTTGTTTTGTATGTATCCTGTCTATGCTTGTATATGTTTATGTTTTGAAATAATGTATTTGGAGATTGCACATTTTTAAACATTATTTAATTGAAAAAACAAATATGTATATATTTCTTTTTTGGTTTTTGGACGATGGGTAATGCTATAGGTGACAATAAGGGGCCTAGGCCAGGTAGAGTAAAATGGTCCTTAGGGTTCATGACTTTACTTTGAAGAGAGGGGACAGTTGTCGGTACGCAGCAGCCAAGTCAAGACGTAAGGAGGAGGATGGAGAATGAAGCCCCATGTATCATAAGTCACCTATAGCTTCCCGTTTTCATTGTAAGTTGTTTTTAAGATTTATAAGTTTGTAACCATGATCAGCACAAATAAAATATAATGTTCTTCTATAATTATTCTTATTTAATAAACAACTCCTGGTCAGTCAACCACGTTAACCTTTGGAGAAGACTATATAAGTCTCTTAATTATTAATAACATAAAATTATTACATATTAAGTATAACGATCTCAGGGTGGTATCCCATTTTAGTATTTGATTATATTCAGATAAAAGGATCTGACTTTTCCCTGAGATCATAGCTTGGGCAGTATAGCCAACATAGCAAGCTGTTTGATGGTTAAATTTTTTACACAAAGTCAGTTTGAGATACAGTTTGCTTCGAAAGAGGATGATAATGTTTCTACAGAGAGTATCAAGAAGGCATTGAACTATCAATTTCTAAATTGTCAAATGTACAGCAATATGAGATTAAAAAAAATGCAGATACAGAATAGTGACTACCTATAATTAATTATCTGTAAGGTATTCCACAAACATACTATATTCCACATGTAGCAGAAATATAAATCACATTCATCATATTAATCATAGGATCTAACGCCTGTAGGTCTTGTGCGGTTGTGGCAGAGGTCCATTTTATACCTTTGTCCAGTTACTTCTTGATTCATGTAGTCAACATGCCCTGATGACCCCAGCTTATCTGTGAGGCCTAAGCTCAAAGATCTGCTCTGGTTTATATGATGAATGTAATTTATATTTCTGCTACAAACTGAACTATGAGAAGAGCTAGATGGGAATAAATGAGGAGTTGATAGGATGGATTCTGTTATATTCAATCTCTCCTAAATATAAAATAATTCTGGGAACAAGAAGTGTGGTGCTTCCCTAAAGGTCCGCCCTGCTTTACAGGGATAAAATAAAAGATTAATTGGTGATGGTGAAACCCACTTAACAATCTCTTCATTTTTCCTTAATCAATAATGATGTGGCCAATGCACACAATATAAACCACCACAGTAAACTGGTAATCCAAATAAACACCTTAAGATGCCTACAGATAACGAAAATAATAAATAAATAAATTATAAATGTGCTATAATTAATTAAAAATTATAAATCTCGGATGGAGAAGAGAAAATCAACAAAAAGTAAACAAAATAGACATGGGGATTAATAAAAACGTTTTTACGAAATTGAGAGATCTAATGTGCCTTGGTCTAACTTGTTTCGATATGAAAAAATTCCTCATGATTAAGGTATTTGTTTATTTTATTTTTTTGTTAGCTGTTATAATTTTTATTTGAAAATTAAGGTATTTGATTTGAACATAGAAAGAACATTGCTGACAAATTATTATAGGGAAATTTAGACATGGAGATGGTATTAATTTCTTGTTCATCTTCATCCTTTTTAAAACTCTTGAAATGTTTCCACTCAGGTCTTAACAAAAAATTTAGTCATTTTTTATGATTATTATTATTTTCCTGTTTGTAATCACAATCATGAACAGGAATTTGGTTTAGGTACTATGTAAAAAAAATTAGTGATAAAATTGAAATACTAGCTTTTATCCCCGGCTTCGCTCGTGTGGAATTTGGCCTGCCACATAAAGTTTCGTGACAGATCATTCTAAATAAACAATTTAATTTTTTTTTAACTATAAGTTACTCGTACATCCAAAATGTCTAACTTCCAAATTGACGGATTCCATACAATTTTTGAACTCCTATTATATTAAGGGGGAAACCCTTGGGGGTGAAATTATCCAAATTTCTTTCTTAAATTATACAAAGAACCTGCAAATTTCAAGATGCTATGTTCCTGATTTGCCTTTTATTATGTAATGGATTCTCCACAGAACATAAAAAACTGTCTGGAGGGGGCACGTGCCCCCGCCTCCCCCCCCTAAATCCGCCTTGCTGTATCCTATGTGTTATTCTGATGTATAACCTATTGTTAGGGCGTGATTAGACTGAATGAAATTAAATAGGAAGCAAATTGAAGTATCACGGGAATTTTAAAGGAATCTCAGATATTAACATAGCGTTTATTAATTAATTTAAATAACATGCGAGATATCTTTTCTTAAATACTATTAAATATACATGTAAGAGAGGATAAAAATTAATAATAGCTTCTAAAAGAATAACTTAAGACTAAACATGCAACTTAACGATATAATGAACAAAAGTAATTTAAGACAAAAAAAGAAAAAAAATGATTAACATGAATGGGAGCGATAATTAACAATAACAGAAATGCTCCATGCTAGCATAATGGCCAAAGATATAATAACAACAAAATGGACTTAAACGTTATAATGAAGATTTCAATAAGGCGCGAAGATGTGCGAATTATTATCTTCGCCAGTGATCACGGCCTGAAGGAGCAATGAGTATGATATTAATTAACTTGAACTGTCCGGTTGGTACCATGTAATACGTTGATCATCAGGAGAAGAATTATTTGACGATTTGAGGCCTTATGATAATGAAATGGGACTTACAATTTGTGTGATATAAACCCAATTAGCATCTCAGCATAGCTTCTGGCGAGTGACAAGCTTTAAGACCTCTGGACGCTCTCACAGGAATAGCGGCTTGAACGTCGTTGATCCAGGCCAATCAGGCAGCGAGTGAGTTACTCAATAGCGTCGCTCTCCCCTCTCCTTAATTTTGGCGGTACAGTACATTTCCGATCGAAGAGGCAAGGATCGGTTCGTTCCATCTGGCGGGTAGTACAGGTCCGCGGCTAAACACCTATATTACTGTAAAGTTTCATCCAAATCTGTTTGAAGTTTTTGCGTGAAAAAGAGACAAACATACAAACTTTCGCATTTATAATATTATTAGGATAATAGGATTAGTAGGATATCAAAACAATAGTTTCACTCATGTTCTTTCTGTTATTTTAACAACCATTATCATTTGATTTGCCTTTAATTATGTTCTAAAATGGATTCTCCACTGAACACAAAAAACTGTCTGGAGGGAGCACGTGCCCCCGCCTCCCCCCTAAATCCGTCCTTGCTGTAGCCTATGTGTTACTCTGAGGTATTGCCTATCTTAATGTAAAGTTTCATCCAAATCCGTTCAGTTGTTTTTGCGTGAAAGAGAGACAAACATACAAACTTTCGCATTTATAATATTAGTCGGATTTAAATATTTTTTATTTCTTCTTTTGTTTAAAAAAGAAAGGGAAACATGCTCTAAATGATGTCCTTAAGGTCGGATGGTGGTCGAACTCCACTGAAGAGGAAGACAACTTTTCCTCCTGATTCATAGCATCTTCTGTGACAATGGACGTGAGGCTGACGTCATCCCACGAACTGATTGCCATGAATTGATCTCCGTCTCCTAAAATAAACATTGTATATATTCATTGCACATATAATTCGTATGGGTGTTACACTCAAGGTTTGTAACGTTCATTAGTCAAAATGTATAGCTCAAAAATGCCAAAATACAATACATCGCTGGTTCCTGCAAACTAGGTTGGACCCAAGTGTTTTGGAAATAATAAAACCAACTTTAATCTACGTGATAACCTTAATGAAAAATATTTGTCTTTCATATATAATTCCATTTATGAAGTTTTTGTTTCACATCAAATAACGTAACGTCCTTTATCAGTTCTTATTTAACAAGTCTAGTTTTAGTTCATGAAAGCCCCTTGAATTTTTTTCTAAAACCCAGATTTTTATTCTCCTTTAGCTATATTCGAATGCATTATTTTTTAAGATAAGAAATAATTAATGCTCTAGAGCTGTTGAATATGTTTAAATTTGTAGCAAGCTTATCCTTGACATTTCCTAAACCTTTTAAACCATTATATAGTATTCAGAGTACTACTATCAGAAATGTTCTAGTTTATTACAAAAACTTGAGCACTATAGATTTAAATAAATAAAATGTTTATCTAAAAAATAGAGATACAGCAATTAAGAGTGAGGTTCCTAAGAATGTTAAATGTTTGTTGAATAAAAACAATTTAAGTGCATTTTTTGTTATATTTAACATTGCTTTCTATAAAGGTTTCTCGCCTAATCGATTTCTAAGATGATGCAAGCACACATTGCAATAGCTAGCTAGATATTCAGCAGCTAGATATTTAGCACATAGATTAGCAAGGTACATATTTTCAAGTATTTTTAAGAGAAGTTTACTTAATTCTCTCCAAAATACGTTATATTCACCTTTAAGCCTTAATCTTAGAGTTGACTAATGATTTGGATTTAGTCTGTCAATAATATTTTGGGAGAGATAAGATTCATAAATCTTATCGAATGAAAGTATAATTATCAAATAACTAAAATAAGTTTGTCTTATTGTCACTTTCAAAAACGTTAGACATGACGCATGAATCCTAAAGAGTTTAATCGTTTTACTGTTCTCGATCAGGTGGTATAGTTGTCATAGTGACAATATGAAAATTGTATACATATTAGCATTCATATAAGAGGGGATGATAGGGACGATTTGTTAGTATTAGTATTTATATTTACATATTTTCTATTCTATAATGATTTCTCTCCCCAATCCCACAACCACGCTCTCTGAAATTTAATGGGCTATCTTATTTGCTCCTTGCATTATCTAGACCAGTTGTTCACAACCTTTTTTATACCACGCCCCACCCCTGTTCAAATAAAATTCACACTATCCCCCTCCCTTAACAATAAATTGTATGGGCATATGAAAAAAACAATAAGTATTAAGAAAAAAAAACAAACATTGAAAATAAAACATTAGTTTTAACGTCACAAGATACAATATTTAAATTTTTTATTTGAAAAGAAAAGATATGACCAAGACCGGGACTCGAACCCCGGTCTCCCACCTGTCCGTCGTTCACCACGGGTAAATAAAATATTAAAAAAATTATATCATATGACAATAAAATAAATTATTATGATATTATAAGTTTCAATTTAAGCTAAAGAAGTAGATTATGATAAGAGAGAAATAACTAAAATTAAGCGAGAATTTTTCATTTTCAACTGGTCTGGTAACCCCAGACTGGGGGGGGGGGGCACCGATCTAGATGTTTTTAACTGACCTTCGACCAAATTGATAGACGAAATACTGCCGAAGTACAAACCGGCTGCATCGCAGGGTTTCTTCCTCTTCTGTAATGATTCCTCCGTTTTTATGATTAACTAATATTTATTCCTACTAGACTGCTTTTCATTTATTCAATCTAATCAGCTGTGTCATGCCACTTAATTAAACTTTTCTATCATTCATGAACAAAACTTGTACTTTAATGAAAAAGTATTTAAAAATAAATGTTTAAACAATTTAGAGTGTGAACAGCTGTCATTAATTTATTTATTTTTTTACTTGTATCTACAAAAACAGTAGTCTTCCGTCTTACCAATTTAAAATACATCATGAAAAGTCTCCACGAGATACACGATTTCTCAATCGATCAAAGTCAATCCACTTACCTGTGATCGTTGATTTTTTTTATACAATGCAACTCTTGCATAAATTTACAGATAAAGTAAAATAAATTATACACTCTTGTATAAATTATATTTCGAATTCTGTCTTCTTCTGGGTTTTAAAAATTAATAAAAAAATTGGTACTTTTATGTTTGGCGGACGCAATTGTTTGGGGTAATGTGTACTATTTTCTGAATTAATTCAAAAGAAATCACATTTCCCTTTTATTCAAGAGAAATGTATATTGGCAAAGAATATGATCACATGTGAAATGTAAGCTCTCGTCTATCTTAACTATTTTTTCAGAACCACCGATTTTTTTCTTGTTTACGTTCCGCTAATACGTCTATCCAAAATTTTCTTAAGTAGTTGTACCAATCTACAACTGGACAATGATTCATACCCAGTTGTTGTTTGTATCATTTGACTGATGTCATCTCTTCACTCCTGCCGTAAAAAACCCCTCAAAGATGTTAGAAAATTCAATCTGGACGATTAAAACAATGTACCATGCAAATGGTCGTGCTGGATTCTTCGTGCTGGATAATGAAAGATTGCACCGCAAACCTAATCCATCACAAAAAGACAGTTGATGATTCTTATCGCATATACCATCTATATTTATATATATATTTACCAATATTTTCTTACCAATATTTTACTCTTTTTCTGTTCTAGTTCGGCTGTGTATCCAATACGTTCGCGAATCGATGCCGCTCCGCGCTCCGAGGTCCTTCTTAATGGAGACGGGATTTGTGAGTAAGTCCGAACAGGAAGTGATCCGCAATGTTCTGCCGAATCTTGATGGAACATTTCGTCCGAGCTAGTTGCAGTTTATATTTTAATTATTATTTGACAAAAGACTACAGAACACCTCCTCGTTTTTGTCAAGCTAACTTGTATGAAGAGAGAGGCAAACGCGAGTTACTGTTGGAACTAAGATCTCAAGAATTGAGTGGGCACAACAAAAATTTGATGCAAATGTCTTCCTCCAACTTCAAAAATCTTTTTAGCTTGGTGGCACTGTCCATTCAAAGATTTCCTAATAATAGGAAAATATACGGCATGCGAATAAAGTTTAAAATTAACAGCGAGTGCACCTCTATTTTTTCTTAAATAAAGTAAAATTATAAATGCAGATTAGTACTTATAGTCGGGACGATAAGAGAAGGTGCACGGAGCATCCCCCTCCACGGGGGTAGCTCCGCCCTCTTTCCCTCACCCTAGTCCCACTTCCCCTCCACCCCTCTCGGGCCAGCTATCAGTCCTGTTGTGAATCTGCTCGTGCTATATAGTCTCCAGTTGTTTTGTGATTATTTCTCTCAGGATAGCTTTGTTATTGTGACTCTCTAAGCTATTAGTCAAATATGCCAAGGGATTCAGTACGTGGCGGTCGGGTTTCAAAAACGGGGAGAGGGCCCTCGTTAAGATCGCAATCACGAATATCCGTAAATCGGTTGCGCAAATATTTTACAAGAGAGAGGGACAACAATGGACCTTTGTTACCAGTAAAAAAAGTGACACAACGTGTGGCAGACGCATTAGAAATTGGCAGGAATACTGTGGGCAGAATTACGAAAGATGAAGAAGTCTCGACTCCAGGGAAAAAAAGACCTCGCCCAAGCCCTAAGAGTACATTGGACAGTTTCAATGAATCTGCATTTAGAAACTATGTGTATGGGTATTATTTGCGAAAAGAGTTTCCTACGAGGAAAAAATTGATTTCTTCCCTTAGGGAAGCTGGGATTTTTGATTTTTGATTGATTGGCCTCCCCACTCCCCGTGCACCTTCTCTTGTCGTCCCGACTATAGTATTTATCGTAATTGCAAAATTTTTATAACGGAGGAGTCTGGCTAATTATGTAAAATGTTGAGTTGCATTGCCTAAGGTCCCGGGTTCAAATCCGGTTGTAATATATAAATCATTTAATCCAATAGTAGCCACGCACACACAGCGCGGATTAGCATGCTCCGCATCCGGTGGGGATTAACGCGAATCACCGTTGATTCGCGAACATAGTGGATACGCGGCCTTCCGTGACTTGAACGGTGTACATTCGTGTGGTGCGATATTTCTTAATGTAGAATAAAATAGAATAGAATAGAAAGTAACTTTATTCTGGGACTAAGTCCCTTTAGACTAACAAATATGAACAGAAAAATAAACATAATATTTATCTGGCCAGAAGGCTAAATCAGAAAGAATGTAAAAAGTGATAGAAAACAATTTAAAAAGAAATATTTAAACAAAAAATAGTAATAAGTAAATAAACAGTACGAATCTTGACAAGATATTAAGCAATTAAAGTGAATAGATAAATCCATAACTTTTGTTAAATGCATGAGGTAGCATGCAATCATTTTTTTACATGATATACATCTTCTTACAAAACAAAATTACGAGTAAAACAACTAAATAACATAATGAATTATTCTTTACATTAGGTACATTCTAAGCAAATGACTAACCTACTTATACAGCATCTTTTTGGAAAGCTAGAAGATGTTGGAAAAGCAAGGATTTAAATGACGATAGTGAGGGACTATGACAGATATGGGAACGTATGTAGAGATCGGAAAGGCGGGATCTTGTTTTATGGTGTTGAACTGAGGATTTGAATTGGAGGAGACTGTAGATATATGAAGGGTGTTGAGAGTAAATGGATTGGTATAAGAATGAACAGAAGAAATATTGTTTTCGGAAGGGAGGGAAGAGCCACTTTAACTCATCATAAAGGTGGGACATGTGTGATCGCCTCGGAGAACCAAGCACAAATCTTAGAGGAGAATGGAGTTAGTTGGGGGGGGGTGCAGTCAAGAAAAGACCAAATAAGTCAAGACTTATAATTTATGTGTGCTGACGTTTCGACCTACTTTGTAGGTCATCTTCAGGGCTAATGGGAGAGGCGGCTGGGTGAACTGTATAACAGACACTGACGTCGGCACACAGACAATATAAGTCTTGACTTATTTGGTGTTTTCTTGACTGTACCCCCAACTATCTCCATTCTCCATTATACCATCCAGTCAACTATTTTCCTCTCTAACACAAATCTTAGAGATTTATACATAGTAATGAGCGTTTCGAGTTCAGCGCATCATTCAGAACCGTTTCCGAGCACCTTTTATCCATCCGGTAAGTTCTTTAAACAAGCTGGATTGTCTTAAAAATGATTCAAATGTATATCTCTGCTTGACTATTACTCTTAGGATTATACGGTGTAGTTCGGCTACTCGAAATACCAAGAGATTATTACAATTTCGAAGTTCATGAGTGCATATGATGTCCACCTGTCCAAATGTATGTATCCCGAGGTTCCAAATACAGAGAATATTTCTTTCAGTTCAACAATGACTGCAGCTTAGGATAAGTCTCGAATAGGGTAAACAAAGGGAAACCGAGAAAATTCATCCGACAATTAGAAGATATCTATTCCTCAAAGTTGAAGGAAGTGGTCCAATGAAATCTAAATCCAATCGTTCGAAGGATTGAATGGCCTTGACAGTTCCCGTGCTGCAAAAGTCATTGGTTGAAATGAGCTACGAGAGAATGGATTAAAGACTAAGTTAGCATTGAGAAGGAAACAAAAGTTATAAGTTAAAGTGTGCTTCACACGTGGTGGTCAGAAGAACTGGGGCAGTTTTGGAGAGAAAAAATTCCCGAGAAGTCGGTTTCCAGTTTTTCGGCCAACGACGTCTCACTTTCCTCGACTGCTAGGAACTTCCTCACTAAAAAAAATGGGTGCTAGAGGTGAACCCAATGATTCAGTTTCAGTTATTGTAAATTGGAACCTTAGATGCAAGGTGGTAGCACTAGACATCTTAAGACTACCTTGACCACTTCGTTGTACTGAGTGACTATGAGTATACCAAAGCCATGTTTAAGGCTGACGTTGTAACTTGCATATGGTACGCAACAAGTTGCAATATAATAAAATATTCCTCCAAAAAAAGAAAAAGGCTAACCTGACTAGTAATACTGGGTATGGTAAATACTGAGTCCAGTCCGGGAACTGAGAGTGCTGTGTGCTATTATCATGGTGCAAAGAGATGACCAAAAAATCATTGAATGATTTAGATCAGAATTAATATGGGCGGCTGACGCGATGAAGCAGATTCTTTCACATTCTGAACGCTATGAAACTATGGCGATTCAGGAACCGTCCTGCCGAGGGTAATAGCACTAAAGAAGGGCAGAGATAAGGGGTGCTCTCTTGACTAGCAATCCGTGCGAGATAATCTCAAATTTTTCAGGCTGCGATACGTCATGCCTAAATGTACGTGTTGACATCCGTGAGTATTTATTTAATTGATATTTAAAAGATAATGTAACGGATGCCTACAGGGTAAGAGAAATATTGAATATCCCAATTAAGTTTTTCAATACTGCACCCTTTGCAACTACAGATAAATGTTTGGAGGCCATCTTGATTTATACCCAAAACTTAAAGACATAACACACATTTTCAGAATAAAGAATGCTTATACTTATGCTGAAATTACTATGTTACATTTAAGTGTGAGAAAGACTTTTTTAAAAAGGGATTTAAGGTTGGTGAATGAAGGGCAAAACTAAAACTTCCAGAACTACTATCAATCACATGTGAGCTCTAAAAGATGATTTTTAGAAATAATTGTTTACTTATTTATTTATTCTTTAATTTTCATTTGCATATGCGCAATTGCGCGTCCTGCAAATTTGATCCAAGTGTTATTCTCATTACTTTCCTACAGAAATATTGAGTTTTGGAATGGAAATTTCAAAAAGTTGTGCAGGTCTCTTGGCCAATGTCTTTTTAATCTTTTCCTATCAAGACCAGGTAACAGGGAGTAGGAAAGCGGAAGAACGAGTGGATTCGGGTGATTTTATGTAGATGAATGGAATGTTATGGTATATGATATGATATATGATTTTATAATGGGAATGTTCATGGTGTGAATGGTGTGATTCGAAATATACCATGGAGCATTAAAACATTTTCTGAGAATTTTGGACTGAGTTGTTTGGATCTTGTGTTTGTGGACTTGTTTTGCTGAACCCCAAAGTTCTGCTCCATATGTCCAAATAGGTTTTATTATACTGTTATAGATAAGTCGTTTATTTTGTAAGTCTAGTGAAAATCTGTAATCCAGAATAGGTGATAGTTGTCAGTTCTTGCCTTTTTAATTGCATGTAAGTTCCATGTAAGTTCTTTGTCCAAGTATAGTCCGAGATAAAGTACATGGTTTTTGGAAGGTACTTCGTCGTTGTCGACTTTCTGATACGAAGCTTTGCGTAAAGAGAAGCTTACATGACTCGACTTTGAGGCGTTTATTCTAATTGCCATTTGTAGAACCACTGTTCTAAATCAAATCAATGATTTTGAAGACCTATAGATACTAGGTTTGGGTCTCTGTGAGAAGAAATATCAGGAATATCAGAGGTGTAAACGGAAATGAGAATAGGGCTTAAAACACTGCCTTGCGGTACACCCCTGTTTTGCGGAATAATGGAGAACCTCGAAGATTGTAGAATTATAAAGTAAGTAGGAGACAAGGGACGTTTTATTTTCCAGAGAAGACCCTTGCGCCAGACACTATCTAATGCTTTTTCAATCTCAAGAAAAATCACAGAGCAATATTATTTTTTCTCAAAAGCGATAGATATTGCATCCACGATACGAAGATACTGTTGTACACGGGAGTGATAAGAACGAAAGCCAAATTGGTGGTTCGGTTTCACTCCGCTGTTTGAGGATAGGCTTTATGCGATTAAGAAAAAAGTTTTCAAATAATTTAGCCACTATAGGGAGGAGTGCAATTGGACGATAAGATGAAGGATTAGAGACAGGTTTAAAAGGTTAATGTGGAAAGTTTCCAAAGGAACGGAAAATAGGTTGTGCGCAGGATAGAATTATAGAGGAGAGTAAGAAAGAGAACGGCTTTCCGAGGTAAGTGGCGGAGGATGAAGGGAGTGATGAGATCATATCCAGGAGCTTTTTTATTTGGCATTTTGTTTAATGCTTGATCAATTTCATTTGGATGAAATTCCGGAGGAGGGAGTGATGAGGGTAGTGATGTCAAGTCGTCATCTATTTTGTCAGCGAGAGTATTATCCTGAATTTCATTTGCCCTAAATATTTGAGCAAGATGTTTTGCATTTGTTTTTGTTTTTTCTTCGCTCGTCATTGACCTAGTGTAGTCTGTACGCCTAAGAGGGTACCGAACCACCTTTTGCTTTAGTATACTTCTTGTAGCTGTCCATACTGGTCTGTCTCTGTTATTTATAGAATTTAAATAGTCTTAGTAATTTTTGTTTTAAATTTTGATAATTCTTGTTGTAGTTTTCGGGTTAGTTTGTTGAGTTCTGTTTTGTATGAAGGATATCTTGTTCTTTGCCATAAAGCTCTGGTTCTATGTTTTTTTTAATAATATTTCGTATTGGTTGAGGTAAGTAGGAATCAGGTTTTGGTATAGTCGTCTTTGGTGTTGTGGAATGTCAAACTGCGTTTTGAATACATTCGGTCAGGTGATTAACAGCATTGTCCAGGCCATCGGCTGTACGTATGTTAGTATTAAGGGTGATTTTGTTGTTTAAATAATTTTCGAACTTACTCCAGTTTATATAGCCATTTATTAATGCCAGGGGTGCAGGTTTTGTAAAAGGGTGATTGGATAGCTCGAGGAAAACTGGGCTATGATCTGAAGGGAGATCAAACAGAGTGGAAATATTGAAATGTTTAAGTGGCAAAGAGTTCGTAACAAAGAAATCGATAGCATCGGGTGACTTTGATATTGCGTAGACCAATTAGTAGGTTTAGAAGAGGAAAGTTTTAGTTCTTCTATGAATTTATTTAGCCTTTTCCCGCGAGCATTTGAAATACGAGAACCCCATCTAGTAATCTTAGCATTAAAATCACCACCACAAGAATGGTTTACCCACATTTGAAAACAGATTTTTCAATTCATTAATATAAATAAATTTGTTCGGAGCAATATAAACTGAAGAAATTGTTAGCTGATATTTGGAGAATTTAAGCAAATATTCGTTAATTGAATAGTATTCCTAGATGTGGAAGAAACAAAGTGATGATTCATCTATTTGTCAACAATGATTGCAGTACCTCCATGGGCCGAGTGGTCCCACGGAGTGGTCCCACCCACTCCATGGGTGATGGTGTTAGTCTGTTCTATATATTTCGTATCCATGAATTTTAAATGTTTATTTGTCTGTTAAATGAGTTTAAGTTACAAGTGCAATGTCTATGTCGTGTTTTTTAGGCAAGTTTCTTGTTCGTGTTTTCGATGGAGCAGACCATTGGAGTTCCAAAAGAAGTACTTTAAGAGAAGGTAATAGAGTTTTAGCCAAAAGAATGATTCAGAATGGCAGAGGAAGTTAATTTAGCGAGAAGTTCAAAAATAGGAGAAAAAAAAAGATTTGAGCTCAAACAGCAAGGATTCAATAGAAAATTTTAAATCGAATATATATCAAAAGATAAAAAATATGTATAGGAAGAAAGAGTGGAAGAATAACTCCCTTTGTACCTTTTTAGGTAATTCTCCAGCTGACTCTCCGACGAAGAAAATTTCTCAACTGAATTTAGGCCTGTTTTTTCTTGTTCATTTCTTAAGGAGACTAAGGATATTATTTACCGTAGAGGCATTAACAACATTTTTAATCTGAGAAGATGGTAGCTGATTGACTAATGTAGTTGACGCGATTGTTGAAATATTTGTAGATTTATTGTTGACAAGTTTTTTTAAGTTTTAAAAAATGAGCATCCTTCGTTATTTCAAGGGTCATAACTGAGGCCCGGATTTTTATGCATTTGCATATTTTTTTCTGTGCTTTGCACATCACGTTTGAAGTGTTTAAAACGTGTTTTGGGCCGAAAGTATTCGATTAGGGTAACTTTTATTTTGCATATTTGAAGGAAAATGCATATTTAATCGTTTTCTGTATATTTTTAATGCATTTTGTTCTATTTTAGGTTTTATGTGTTTTCAGAAGTGTTTAGGTAATTTTTAAAAACGATGAATCAATAAAAACACTTAATTCAATAACAGGAAACAATTAATTATAATATTTCTTTTTCTAGGAAGATTGGCCATTCCCCTTTCTATGTTAAAATTCTTACAATCCATTTCCACTCTTGGTTCTGCTGATCTTCTATAACTAAAAATTGTTTTAGTTAGACTCGAAATATGGCACCGTTAACATCACGAAAGTTAAGGTTAAAGCTAGTGAACTTGTAACCAAATATTTACGCGAATTCCTTGACGAAACTTTTCGTAGTGATTCGGGCGTTTTACTTTGTAACAGTTGTGATAGAGTGGTTTCGACATCCCGAAGATCGTTAGTAACGCAGCATATCGAAACAACGAATCTTTGGGTGTCCATAGATGAGACGACTGATTCTCTGGGAAGGTACGTGGCCAATATTATTGTCGGAAAGCTGTCAGAAGACTTATCAAAACCCTTTCTTCTAAACATGAAGTTGTTGGACAAATGTCACCACAAACCATAGCTAGATTTTTTAATGATTCCATGACTTTTCTCTGGCCAAATGGAACTCTACACGAAAAAGTTTTTTTATTCACAGCTGACGCTGCTCCGTCATGGTTAAGGCTGCAAAGTCATTGAAAATATTCTACCCTAAAATGATTCATTTGACTTGACCTGCCCTTGCATTTCATAGGGTCGCGGAAACTGTCAGAAATGAATTTTGAAGATGTAGACTTGCTGATTTCGAATGTCGAAAAATGTTTTCTCAAAGTGCCAAGGCGTTTAAAAGTATTGAAAGAAAATTACCCATAATTAAATTTACCACCGGGACCAATAATCACAAGATGGGGAACCTGGCTAGATGTATCCCACTACTACTATCAACATTTTGATAAGATCAAGCACGTTCTTTCTAAATTAGATGACACAGCGTCAAGAGCAAAGAAATTAATGGAAAAAACAACTTTAAAACAAAATTTGAGTATTTCGACACATTTTGGTTTTTTAGTTGAAACAATAAAAGACTTGAAAATCAAAATTTTCTTTTATCAGAAAGCCAGAAAATAGTGGATGATTCCATACAAAAACTAAAAAACCTCCATGGAACATTTGCACCAAAAATCACACAATAAGTTCAACACGTTTTCAAAAACATCTCTTGGCTAAAACAGTTACGATCCGTTTGCGATATTCTAGAAGGAAACTTTGGAGAAAAAGATATGCCATTCAGCCCTAGCGAAGCATCATGTTTTAAAAGAGCTCCCGCTACATCAGTCGACGTGGAAAGATCATTTAGTAGGTACAAAAAATATTATCGTCAGAGCTTCACATTCGATAATCTAAGGATGTACACAATTTCAACTATTAATTTGTAAGAGGAATAAGCGTTTTGTAACTATTTTTTATACTATAAGGGTGCAATATTAGAAATTAAAAAGTACCTAATACATTTTTTATTTTGCATTTTTATTTAGTTTTGCCAGCATATTTCCCCAAAATAAATGCATATTATATGTACATATTTAAGGATTTTTATTGCATATAAATCCGGTCCCTAGTGATAACCGTTGCAGTTAGCGCAAGGGCCGGTGCTTCTTTTATTTTCGTACATTCTGTTTTAAAGGTTTTTATTTTGTATCCATGCTCTTCAAGATCGATTTTGATTGTATGGTATTTTGAGTTGAGTGTAAGGTGGAGATTTGGTATAACGATACGAAAAGGTTCTTCTTCCTGAAGCAGTTACGTGTGGAATAAAGCGCTTTGAGCTTGCAATATCTTTATTATTTTGCGATAATCGTCTAGAGTAGAAGGGTAAATGGTTTCTGGGCTATGCTGGAACGGCTGAAAAATCCACGAGGTCCGACTTCGGATGTTTTAAATTTTAATATTTTTTAAATGAATAGGAGGAGGCTTTGACTAGGGCAAGTTAAAGGTTTATCTTGATTATTAATTATTAAGGAACATGCAGTAATTATTAAGGAACATACGGTTTCATTAGGCGTTGTAGCTTTTTCTGAAATTTGTTGACAAATCTAATTTCTTGATAGCAATTATAGTAGAGGGTATTGGGTTGTCTGCTTTAGAATTCTTTATGAAAGGTGGGGCTTGTTTTGTGGTTTTTACAATATTCGGTTTTTGACTCTTGTCATCTTGCAAGTCCAAAGATCTTTGCGTATCGAAACTTGAACTTCTACGGTTCAAATTCGTCAGCTTTGTTCTTACTATTCTACTAAATTATCT
Organism: Arma custos; assembly: GCA_037127475.1. Lineage (NCBI taxonomy): Eukaryota > Metazoa > Arthropoda > Insecta > Hemiptera > Pentatomidae > Arma > Arma custos. The sequence goes on along the minus strand of CM073759.1, from coordinate 97,233,759 downwards.
TCTTTAGGACTAACCTTGTTATTTTCTGAGAGATAATACTAACGGAATTACTTTTCAAAGCCAAAGGACTAGCCTATGAGCACTTATTTTTGAAAGTTTTTCGTCTTCAAGTCGTTTAATACTGCATAAATATTATTTCAAATATCGATATAAGTTTAAGTTGATTTGCTTTTTCTATCGATCATACGGCTTATGTTTTAGAAATAAAAAACATTTTTTATTACTCGAATATTTAAAAAACTTATTTGGTGCATTTGGTATGTATTCATCTATCGTGAACTGTATACAAGATTATAAAATACTATAAGGATGATTAATGAACTTTTTTTATTTGGTTCTTTTGGCTTCTGGGCTGGATAGGGCTCATCTATTTCTATTTAAGATCTGAAAAGAATGGTTTGAAAATTCATCTCATTCACTATTTATCAAATAAATAAAGCAATTAAGTATTATGCAACTATAGTGAGATAAATGCCTTCTCCTTATTTATTTTTAAATATATATATATATATATATATATATATATATATATGTATACATATATACATAGATAAATGTTTTTTTCGGTTGGCTGTACAGACCATGCAAATCTTTGACCGAGTGAAGTTATCATTCTACCAACATATATTCCGGGAGCATAGAAAACCTGGAGGAGGTCAACCAACCATATTTGCTTGGAACCATGGTCCAGCGGCAGGCTGCTCCCTGTGGGGCCGATTAACCAGTGTCCTTCCCGCCGACTTACATTCGGGTTCAAGGACAATGATAAATTGGTCTAGATTCAAGGATCCAGGAGTCTGCTTATGATCACCAGGTGGAGAAGAACCTCCGGGGAGATATTGACAGCTTGGAAAACCACAACGCTATTGCCGATAGATATACGGCCTAAATCCTACTCCCAATCTTGGCGAGTTACCTCCAGTAGACTAACGGGTGGATACATGAGTAAATGAGTAACCCCGGGACCGGAATTGGAAGTCACCATCTTTGTGCATTGTTGTGATTTGAGTATATATTGGATATTTTTTTTATGATTCTTAGACGATTGTTTTGGAAGATCTGTATTTTGTTAATGTGAGAGTTGCTAGCTAAACTCCAGACTGGGCATGCGTAAGTTATCTTGGGCCTAATGACTCCCTTATATAATATTTTCTTCTTTTTTTCAGATAGTGTTGATTTTTTGTTGAAGTACGGATACATTTTATATAATATTCTTCGGGCGCTATTCAGTTTATTATTGACATGATTGATGAATAGTAGTTTGCGGTCTAAAGAAATTCCTAAATATTTAATATGGTTTGATATTGGAATTGGGATATTGTTAAGTAGTGTGGTAGAGGGGAGTACAGGTCTTCGGTTTGTGAAAATTATAGCTTTGGTTTTATTAGTGTTTGTATTGAGTCCCCATTTTTTCAGATATTTGTTAATTTTGCAAAATGCTTCCTGTAGTATTTTAATTATTGCAGTTATTCTATACGATGATGATAGTATTGCTGTATCATCAGCAGATGCACTTTTGGAAACGCGTTAACCCATCCCGACCCCGAAATATATATAGTTAAAAATAAATTAGGAGAAGGCTTCGTTAGGTGAGCTAAGGCTCCTGTAAGCTAATTTTAGCAAAGAAGTGTCTGTAACATAAACTATTGAAGGATATACCGAGCTTAGATATAGTTTTAGTTCAATTTACTCACATACGCGCGTGTGCGCACTCTCACACACAAACACTCATGCACACATCTAGTCACGCAAACATTAATCTCTAGACACTTAGTTGGAGTATTTTAAGTAGTGTTTGGGATATTAAAAAAGCAAAGATTATATTTTTTCACGATGGCAATACACTTTCATATATTCCATTAGTAGGAATTTGAAAATAAAAAGAGTCAATTTAACTAAAAGCTTTTAGAATTTCTATCATTTTATTGTGTAAAAAAAAACATATAAAGAATTAGAAGATTAAGGTCCTATGGACATATCGTCCCTGGCATCGCAAAGTATGGAAAGTAAAAGAAACACAGTTTTCGTTTTCGACTTATAGTAGTTGCTTTAGGATTGATAATTGATATAAATAAAATTCATATAGTGGCATCTATCAGTCACAAAAACAATGTAAAAGGAATGTCATTGGTTTGACTATAGGCACTAATTTTTATTGAAGTTGAAACTGCTTTTTTTGAAATCTCCTCGATTTTCACATTCGATAGTTGGAAATGGGACGATATGATGAGGATGCACCCAAAGAAATTAAATAGAGAAATGTTCTATAAAATGAGAGGATACAAAAGTGCATTGTGGTGCATCAACAGATGAAGGAAGAAACTGAGAGATTGAAAATAACAGACCAAGACTATTTCGATAGGGATGACTATGGAAAAAGACTAAAAGAAATTAAGGTCTTTGTGGGAAAGACAGGTGCGAGAAAAGAATAGCATGGGCTGAGGAAAGAACAGTGGGAAAGAATGAGGAAAAGGTGGGAAGAAAGAAGGAAGAAGAGAAGGGGTATGAAAAGAAGTGAAAATAATGATATTCGCGTGGTCTCTAAGGCCGTTTCGTGAAAATAAAACAAAAAAACAAACATATAGCATTACAAATAATGTAATTAAATATGTTTTACTGTTTTGTTGCTTGCAATTTTTTATGGCTTCATTGAAACCTGCGCAAACGGAGATATCTTCTTGTGATTCAGCACACTTGAGAAATTGCTTTATTTCATATGCGCAAGGACCGGTAGGTTCTGTAGCACCATACTGTTCCCTGGCTGCCTGCACTTCGCTGCGGCCTCCCGAAAACATTCCTGTTATTCCCGCACCCACTGCGTGGCCCTATAACAATGAATGTGTATTTAATTTCATAAACGAAATTAGCAGCTGAATAGCATAATTTGGATGAATCGCCAGTACAACTGTGCTGTATTGGTTATTGAAGTCACATGATGAAATTATAATTATAATTTTGGTATGGAATGAGATGATGTTACATCATGCAACTATAATAAATAGTGAACCATGTTTCATTTATTAGAATGAATATCAATTCAAACTGTGTTAATTTGCGAAGTCTCAATTTAGTCTGTTAGTAGGTCTCATTACTTATTTCTTGCTCGAGTTCTCAACATTTGGTACTGTAGCTCTTTAGGCTTGTGAGAGGAAGAATTCCAGGATGTCATAGGTGGGCTAGAAACATTTATTTTTTGATAGCATGAAAAGTTGCAAACATGTAAAAAACTAAAATATCATGTGTGATATTGGAAGAAATTTAGGCACGCCAAAAATAACCTTGAAGTTTTTTTTGTTTTTGTTAATGACTAGCCGATAAATATGATTTATAGTTTCTACAAAAATGTGTTGCTTAATTGCTTTTGATTTTACTTAAGGAATGCTTATAAAACCTGATGTCACCTAAAGATACCTCGGCACTTGGAAACAGTAAAAGCAAGCATTCGAAACAGTTATTGGTTTAACATAACATAGAGAGGAGAGGAAGGGGAAGTAGGGAGATATTTTACTTCAAACTCTAAACTGAATTGTAAACATTATCACTATGTACAAGTTACATTACTGACCACGGCTGACCCAACGGCCACGCCCCCAGCAGTTGCAGCCATCTGCTTGAACAGGCCTGGCTCCTTCCTCGTTGGTGGGGGAGGAGGCGGAGGTGGAGGCGGCGGCCGGCGTCTCCTGCAATTTATTAAAGAAATATATATATATATATATATATATATATATATATATATATATATATGTATATAAATCATCTTCAATCTGTATAAGGAATGGAAAATATATTGGGTTGTCAGGAAAATAATGCAGGATTTTATGTTTTATTTAAAATGGGTATTTTAAAGAGGGTTCTCTAAATAGTACCTAAGCTGTTACTGTTTGTTGGAATTTTGACTTATAAATATCAATTGATGAACGTCCTCATCAAGGGCAGAACTTCTTTGTCTTCAAGGCTCAAGTCTCCCTCTTAAAATCTCTGAAACAGCCGTAAAACAGTGTACTCACTTATATGCCTCCGTCCCAGACTTGACCCCGTTTCGGCTGAGTTATGCGAAAATCACGCTTTGTGATCTTAGCAAAGACTGAATTATGTACAACTAGCAAAATGTTACAGAGGTAAACAAACCTTTTAATTTGACTGAGGATTAATAAGTGTTCAGATTTAAGTTAAAAATCCAACAAATAAAAACAGTCAATTATTTAATGGTGTATTTTAAAGAAATCAAAAAATCCTACATTATTTTCAAGACACCCAACACATTTTCTCGCTTAAATGTGTGATTGAAGAACAATTACGACATGATTACAAAGAAAATATACATTTAAAAAAGAATTGGATTTATAAGATTAAAATACTCACCACTTATATAAATTTAAACTAAAATTGCAGGAAATTTTTGGGTGTACCTAAGTTCCTAAATTATTTGGAAATGATTGAAACACTCGCAACTGCTTAATCCTTCTAATTTGTTTATCATGTGTAAAGGAGATAGTTGGGGGGTGCAGTCAATAAGTACACAGAATAAGTGATGAACTTATATTATATTATGTGCCGACGTTTCGACCTACAGTGTAGGTTATCTTCAGGGCGATTATGGATAGCGGGGCTTAACAACTATCTCCTTTACATAAGATCATCCAGTCAACTATTTTCATCTCATAATTTGTTTATCGATCGAAAAAGTTGTGTTTGCCTATAGTTGTGTTGATTGCCTAATTAACATTGATGGCACGACTGTTGGCTATAAGAAAGTAAATCATTTCATTCATCTTATCATTCTGAGATGAAGCTTGCAAAGAGCCGATGAATTGGCATAAACAGCTCTGAAAAGAATTGGTTAAAACCAAACAAACAGTCTAGGAAGATCCCATTTGTAATAAACTCATCTATTTAATTGAATGATATCCAGAATTGTATTTTTAATTTTTTTTATGGGGCATGAATGCCACTACTTAATATTCCTTCCGTAGGATTTCAGAATTAAAAGAACTAATAAATTGAGTAAATTACCGGGATTAAAACATGGCTGATGATGCTTTATGATGTTATGTTTTTTTCTGTCTTGAATATCTCGCATTGAAAAAGAAATTAAAAAAAAATTTTGGTGGCAGATACGTTAGGGACCAATTATATTTTTAGTATAAGCAAATATAAATGACCATTTCTCCTACAGCTTAATATGAAAGTTAAGATGGCGTATTGAGTTTATAGTATCGTTCCCAAGTTAAATTATTTATACTAAAATTAAAATCGAAAAATCTTTAATCTATATAATTTAATATCATCTCTTCAAGAATTATTTCTACTTTCAAGAGCCTAAATGAGCTCATCCTAGCATTATTTTTACTATTTTAGCCCCTCACGTTAAGATATTTGTTTTTAATTTCAGTCAATACAATTCACGCCATTGATTTTTTTTGTTCTTGCGGGACAGGAGGCCCATGGAGCTGCCCTTGAACTAATCACAAGCTGATAGCCATTTTCTTTGTCTTTGGCATTGTAAAACCAAAAAACTCGATAAAAGTATCCGTTTAAAAGTAAACTATAATAGATTTTTTATACCTTTCTTAATAGATTTTTATACCAATACTCAGAAAAATACAGAGAAAATCTTTGAAACTGTTTCAGATTCGTCCCTAAATCTGTGCTGATTACTTTTTTAGTGTGCCGGGATCACTGTCCTTTGTACAAAATATGACGCCCTTTTGAAAAACTCATCGTGATAATCAATACTATTGTGGCGAAGGCATTATAATAACTTCTGAAAAATCGTTTAATAAAAGTGGTTAAGTCTTAATTACAATACAATATTTTGTTTTATTTTTAAAATTACAAATCTCAATTACAATTTCAGCGACCCTGAATCGCATAGGTGGTCCTAAAATAAATTTCAAGGTTCCATGATTATAAATACAAAACAATAGCCCGTGACCAGTTCTTTGTTCAGTAATTCGTTTGGAGGTACAGTCTCTTGAGCAGCCCTTTCAAAAAGACGATTCTGGTCAGGAACACGCTTAACCACCAACCGGGTTACCTCATTGAAGTATCATTTCCAATTGATTTGATCCGATTCCATTTGATCCGAATAAGGCTCCCTATTCTAAAATAGAAACCCAGCTTACTTAAAAAAAATCAATAATTGTCATTAGTCGGACTCGATGCCGGGCCCGTCAGTTAGGAATTATACGCCTTATCTACATACTATATTCATAGAAATATAATTTATAATTTCCTATCTATGTTATTTTCTGTACTTTCCTTTGTAATAGTATAATATTTATGGCTTCCAACAGCATTACTTACGGAGGACTTGACTTAGGTGCCGAAGAATATCCTCTCCTTGGGGATGCACCCCTTCTCATCTTGCCAAAAGATTTCACTTATTTCTAATAAATTCTATAAACACTAACATATGATTCTTTCAGCATATGATGATAAAGATTACATCGTTGATTTACTTCTAAGTTTCACTAAGCAATTAATAAATATAAATACATTATTAAACCTAAAGAATATTGTGTTTTACAAATTTCTCGGCTCGATATAGTAAAAGGAAAATAAGCATACCATTATTGTCACGCAAGTGCGCAAAAAAATAAAATTGTCTCTTGTTTCTGACTTTTCCGCGCTTTTCTCTTGAACGGGTAGATTGATTTTGGTTTTTAGGGCTCGAATATAGTAAAAGGAAAATAAGCATACCATTATTGTCACGAAAATGCGCAAAGAATAAAATTGTCTCATGTTTCTGACTTTTTTTTTTACTGTCTGCGCTTTTCTCTTGAATGGGTAGATTGATTTTGTTTTTTATGGATCAATCCTTCTGGGTCTGTGTAGTTTGTTATCACTTCAAAGCCAATTCAATTCAATACAAAACAAAAAGTTTCCTCTAACCACTGTCAGAATTAAGAAAGAGAAACAGCTCCAGTATTATTTATTTATTTTTCTTTTGAAGAGTATATTAGTGAACGCTTATATATTTCCTGTATTGTACTACACGTTCAGGATTATAAAGGAATTTTAAAAAGACGTTTATTCATAAGGACGGTCTAGGGAGAGGTGATATTGCAGCCAGCTACCAAAATATACTTTCTGTTAAAAAAATCATTTTGTAATTTCGCTTTAAAAATATATAAAGGGTGTTTCGGCACTGTATTATTTTAGGTATGCTTTCTCTAACAAAAATTAAACAAAATTTCATATTAAAATATATCTCAAACTCATTTATTAAACAGATATCAAAGGTTGAAGTTTTATTATTTATTATTACTATATAAGTATTATTATTACAACATTTAGAGTAACTGTTCAAAGGGGCCTCCGTTTTGTTGAATGCAACATTCAGCACGACGAATCCTGGCTCTTCGTATAGCATCAGGATGGTGCTTGATAGTTACTGCGGCTTCCACGATCCGTTTTCTTAGCTCATATTAACCATGGACTTCATCCAGCCACACACAAAATAATCTAATGGCGTTAAATCCGGAGATCTTGGTGGCCATTTAACATGTCCGTTTCGACCAACCCATCGATCTCCATATGTTGCATTTAAATAATCAGTGACACTATGAGAAAAGTGAGCTTGAGCACCGTCATGCATTAACCACAGCCTTTGCCTAATGCCTAGCGGAATATCTTCTATGAGTTTATGAAGATTATTTTGCAAACAATGCAAGTAAGATATACCGGACAGCCTTGGTGGCAAAAATAAGGGGCCGATGATGTTGTCGCCTAGAAGACCAAACCAGACATTTAAAGAAAAGGTATGTTGGTAATGTCAAACATCAGTCGTATGAGGGTTTTCTTCAGCCCAAGTATAGTTATTTAGAAAATTAAGAATCCTGTTTCTTGTAAAGCAAGATTCATCAGTAACCAAAATGCAGTTCAGGTAGTTAGGATCTCGTGTGCATTGTCGAACTAACCACTAGGAGAAATTTCAGCGCTTGTTATAATCTTGTGGTAATAAATCTTGCTTACTCAATACGTGAAATGGATACAATTGTTGTTCGTGTAAAGTTGGCCATACGCTGGTAGAGGAAACATCGAAACGACGCACAGTGGAACGAATCATCGCATTTGTTGGACATTGGACCAATTCTCTAATAATTAAATTTGTCCTTTATTTTGATCTTAAATTATACTTTATACTTCTTCTCAACAAAATCCATAGATAAATTAATTGAGAAATCAAATGAACAAATCTGAATTGAAATATAAATTTTTATAAAAAGTCTCATATTTTCAAAGCAATCCACTGTTTGAAGTAATGCCTTAAATCAATCGTGCACCTACTGGAAAACAACTCACCCATAGTAAGATATTTTAGGCAAATAAAACTTGGGATTATTTCAAACGTCTGGGACTTTTGGTGAAAATTGGGGGATAAAACTAAAAAAACTTCTTTTGTTTACCAATGTTTGTTTACACTCAATTATCCCAATAATCCTTATCATTATATACATAATAGTATTAACAATGAAACTCAGTTTGTGTGTGGTATTTGAACGATACAGGTGCAATGGTTCCTACAACAAATCGTCAAGTTTTTCAATTTAATCATATAAGTTTTAAAGACATGACATTGGAAGCATGGATTAATTCGTTTGGACTGGAACAAATTTCAAATACCGCAAAGTTCTGCTTACGGGGAAAATTAAGAAAATCTGTAGCTTGTACTCTCGTTGGATTTCGTCCCACAGGAATATTAATTATTTTCTGGAGAAGCATGAAAACTGGTTGAATTTGGATTTCATTGTTCCTGAAGATGTTAGCCAGGACCTACCTTCATCGTCATCATACATAGCCGCAAGTATACCATCTCGTTCTCAGTCATTCAAACAATTATCCGATTGACAAAGACGGAGACAAACGGAAAGTTTTAGAAAATGTTCAGTGGATATGTTCGCTTTTATCATGAAAAAAAGATTCAAATCTAATGAAAATTCGGATCCTTTAATTTAGACTCTTAGACCGAAAATAATAAACATTAAACGTGATTTATTACAAGAAGCACAATCACTTATTGTTACTTAGAATATAGAAAAACAAATCCTAATTAAAATTAAGTTGTTAATTTTGGTTTAATTGTGATCGTTATTTAAATAAAACAATTTTATATAGGCACCTACATTTATTATAATTTTGATGCATCAATTACACCTATATTATTATTATAATTAGATTATATAGTATATTGACTAACAAAAGTAATTATCAATTATTAAATTAATTTTGTTCAAGGATTAAATTTTTTGATTTGTTACTTTTTCCTTTGTATAACTTTATTACTTATGTATCTGTTTTTCCATAGAATACTGTATTGTACCTATTCTCGTACTCTATAGGTACAATAAACGGTACAATGATAGATAATAAATTATCTAACATCGAAATATCAAATCGAGAACTTTTACATATTTCCCCTAAAAGATCTGATCCTGTTCATTATATAATTAAATAGTCCATTCAAAAAGCTTTAAAACCGTACCAATAGCCTTATTCTAGGAGAACCAGAAGCGGAGATATTAATGAATGTCCAGTCATCCCTAACGCTCGTTCCACTGTGCGACATGACAATCTTCTGCTACTAGTAGTAGGAGATAACTGAAAAGCATCGAGGATTTCTCCTTTAACGTTTGCAGTTCGTCGAAATCTTTGTAGACTGGCGCTTACTCGTATAGGTTTTAGCGAGCCATTATCCCTAAGGCTTCTTTCAATTGCCTCAAACATTTTACGATTTGGTATTCTTCGGTTAGGAAATTTTTCACGATATCTTTGAACAGCAGCATAACCGTTTCTATCACCATAAGTTAAAAGCACTTTTGTTCTGCAAAAGTATATAGTAAATTTATTGTGTCTCCCATGATAATCATAAATTGAACTGTGTCACAGAATTCACTCAAACTAAAACACAGTACTAGACAAAAAGATGAGCAACTATTGTCATTGCTTATCGTTCATTTGTTTATCAGGTGATTAAAACCTGTAATAGTATTAAACACGTTGAACTTTGTACAGTCAGTCTGTAGTAAATACAAATTAAATCTTTAACCTTTGATATCTGTTTAATAAATGAGTTTGAGATATATGTTAATATGAACTTTTTTGATTTTTGTTAGAGAGCACATGCCTAAAATAGTGCCGAGTAATGCTGAAACATCCTGTGTATACAACCGAAATGAATCGGAAGACGAAAGTCTGTGCTTGTGAGTTCGGACCGAATATAAGTATTTTAAACTTTTGGAAGGCAGAACCAGAACTTTCTGTCCGGCTCAAAGCTATTTTCTATACTAAAAAGGTAACTAGCTCACTTATTAAATTTCAATTAATTTTAGCTAACCTAGACACTGAAATACTTAAAGAGGTGCCATACTTAGTTCAAAGCCTCTCAACTGAACCCTTAACTCATGACTGATATACACCTACGCAGAATCTCATAACTTTCGCATTCGGCGACTCCTAAAAGAGAATCATCGATCTCCGGGATTGTGACCTTTTCAACTTCTAAACGACTTAAAGAGCCTCGCCGGCACCTCTGTAACTTCAGATCTGTTATGCTATATGGTTTAAGGCGTTACCAGCTCAAATGCTAGCTACGCTGGCGGTTACAAGCGAAACTTTGGTGGATAAACTGGCAGAGATCGCCGACCGTATTGCCGAAGTTTACGAGACAGTATTAAGTTCGCACACGGAAAACTCTTTCTTCGCCACCTCAACCTTCAAAACTGTTGAGCACCTTGAAGATATGGTCTGGAAATCAAGGAAATTAAAAACGAATGGCGCAAAGGCGACGATAAGTATCACCATCAAGAAAACGGCAATGGAGCCGATCGAAAAGAGATAACCAGAAATAGTGTTATTTTCACCAGGCCTTCCGTGCCTGGAAATGCCGACAGCCCTGTGAACGGAAAAACAGCGCGACGGCTCAGGGAAACTTAACAGCGACCGAGATGGCGGACTCTGTCGCTCACACTCTTCAAAGCCGATTATTCGTAAGAGAGAAAGGTTCAGGAGATCGATATTTCGTGGACATAGGTCCATGCATACCTGTCTACCTGGGGGGGGGGAAGGGATCGGACAACTAACTTCCCTCTACATGCGGCCAATGGCACGACGTTCAAAACATATGGGCAAGTCAAAAGAACATTGAACCTCGGACGTGAACGACATGGACCTTCGTCTTGGCGGACATCAGCAGTCCCATCATAGGCGTGGACTTTCTTTTCCATCACAACATATCATCGATTATATCATCCACGACCGAGGAAGAGCAACGTACTTAGTAACTGTCTTCCATACTTAGCGATCACAGTTTAACCATTAATCCCTCCAAATCAGAGGTCTGCAAGACGGAGTTTGAATTTTTATTAGGATTATTAATTAGGTCTCGTCGACTCTAAAGGTATCAGGCCTCTACCAGCGAATTTTAACCAAATCGTCGAGTTCCCTTAATCTAGCAACAAGGGCAGCTTCGTCGTTTCTTGGGTATGCTGAATTTTTACAGAAGATTCATACCCAATGCACCAAAACACCAGCGTTCCCTGAACACACTCCTCTGTAACTGCTAGAAGAGAGACTCATCACTGCTGGAGTGGTCTGGGGAAGCAGAAGCAGCACTTCGGTCACATCTCTCGGACGACGCCGAATTCACGTTGGCATATGATATGGTATAACAGGGCATATGCCTCGAATATGGCAATCGGTGCTGTTCTTCAACAACACTAAGGCTCTGGATGGAAACCTCTAGGCTTCTTCGCCAAGAACCTCACGAGTGCTGAACGAAGTTACTCTACGTACGATAGAGAACTGATCGCTATACACCGAGGAATTCGTCACTTCAGGCCCTCAATCGAAGGACGTAACTTCGCCATCCTCACAGACCACAGCCGCTGACAAACATGTTTCTACAACGTCAAGAAACTTTAACACCAATGAGGATCCGGCTAGTAAAATGTATCAGTCAATTTACTATCGACGTTCGGCCAGCGATAATATAGTTGCGGGCAGGCTGTCGGGGATGGAGGTGATACCTCTCCTCGACGATGTGGAGAGAAGAGCAATAGAACAAGAAACCGACACCTGTAAACCCGAACTTCGGTAAAACTCGTTCTAAAACTCAAGTTGGTGGACATCCCACAAAACCTCTGCTCTACGAGACGAGCACTTCAATAGTGGGTCCGTACCTGCCTGCATCGTTAGTCAAGCAATTTTCACAAAAACCCAGGCATACGAAGTTCAAGACGTCTCATGTCCCCACGCTTCATTTGACCCAATTAGAACGCCGATATCGCCTCTTGGGCACGAGGTTGTTTGGCTTGCCAACGAAGTAAAGTCCAGCAACACACCGTTACACCTCCTGACACCTTTGCCCTATTTGGTCGCTTCGAATAGATCCACATACACATCATCGGACCTCTTCCGACATCGGATGGCAAGCGCTATTGCCTCACCATGGCTGACAGATACACCAGATGGTTCCAAGCTGAACCAATAGATGACATCAGCGCAGATACCATAGTCAGGATACTGCACAGGAGGTGAATTAGTCGCTATAGCATACCAGTGAAAATCACTACCGTATTGCAGTGGAAATGGTATTTGGGCAACCCCTACGCATAGCTGGCGAATTGCTTGAACGCAATCAATGTCTTGAAGCCAGCCATGAGTTCCTGAAAAAGTGGTGGGAACATTTGAAGCACCTTCGACCAGCAACACAACGCCCCAGGAGCAGCGAAACCCTGGTCCCTAATTTTGGCCCCTAACTGCTGGATCTCAAGAGCCGCGATCTCAAGAGTCAGGTCTTACAAAGATATGGCGCAATTCGTCAACCCCTAATGCCACCCTACTCTGGACACCATCAGGTACAAATCCGTCAAGAGAAGACATTAACCATTATTCTTCCTTCTGGCCGCAAGACTGTCTCTATGGAGAGATCGAAGCCAGCCTACTCCATCCTGGACCCAGCGCAGCAGACATCACCCAACTAACGGCTACATACCCACAAATTCCATCGCCTACATGCGACCATCCTTCGATCAAGGACTCAGCCACTCAAGCAGACCAAACTGTCCGAACCCGTCAAGAAAGACTCATCCGACTTCCTGGCCGCTTCCTTGAGTATATATTAGTGAACGCTTATATATTTCCTTTATTATACTACACGTTCAGGATTATAAAGAGGTCAGCCTTGTAAACAGAGGTGATTTGGCCAACCATCAGTAAAACCATTTTTTGCTATGGTTCTTGATTAAGTTGAATAGGCTGGAATCCAGTTTATAAAGACTAAGCATGTCGTACATTTACCTGTTGTTACAATATATATATTTTTTTTTTAAGTGCCTGGGAAGAACCTAGAATTTATCAAACTAACTACCCAAATGTTAGAACAGAATACATGAATAATAATTTCCTCTCCTAAATAAACCGTATATAGAAGTTACTTATCATTGGAGATTTTAGGTGCCAAATTTGTACTTCAAAAGTCAAGTGGGGAGATATGTATATTAGTGAAATTATTTCTGAAATTATACTCTTTTAGTAACTAGTAACTAAACGATAAGCAGCAGAATTGTGTCTGAAGAAAAAGAAAGGTTTGATATATAAAATTATTAAATGCTCGTAGACGATAATTTTATTTTTGTTTGTTCATTGAACGTCACTTTATGCTGCTATGGCTAATCGGACGATGCTACAGTGGGAGCTCTAAATTTTGCCTATCCAGGTTTAATTAGGATAGGGATTTTTAACGAGTACCTGACATCGTACAGGCTCGGGACCCCCGTTTAACGTCCCTTCCGAAGGACGGCGTAACTAAGGATTTTTTACTCCCTTAAAAAAAATCCTAGGGCCACCTGCCGGGCTGCGAACCCGCGATCTTGGGTTTAGTAGTTTGTTACGCTAACCACTAGACCAAAGGTGACCGTGCATTTTATTTTTTATCATATTATATAAAAGTAAATTATATTTTTTTTTAAAAGTATGTTCTATTTTTTTAAAAGTATATTATATTTTTTTTATCATCTTACTAATATTATAAATGTGAAAGTTTGTATGTTTGTCTCTCTTTCACGCAAAAATTACTGAACGGATTTGGATGAAACTTTACAGTAATACAGGTTATACATCAGAATAACACATAGGCTATAGCAAGCGCGAATTTAGGGGGGGGCGCGTGACCCCCTCCGACATTTTTTTAGGTACTGTGGAGAATCCATTATAGTACATAATTAAAGGCAAATCACATGATAATAGTTTTTGAAATAACACAAAGAACATGAGTGAAACTTTTTGTTTTGATATCCTACTAATCTTACTTAACATTATAAATGTGAAAGTTTGTGTGTTTGTCTCTCTTTCACGCAAAAACTACTGAACGGATTTGGATTTAACATTACAGTAATATAGGTTATACATCAGAATAACACATAGGCTATAGGAAGCGCTGATTTAGGGGGGCACATGGAAGCACATACCCCCCCACCGACAATTTTTTAGGTACTGTGGAGAATCCATTATAGTACATAATTAAAGGCAAATTACATGATAATAATTTTTGAAATAACACAAAGAACATGAGTGAAACTATTTGTTTTGATATCCTATGATATTATAAATGCGAATGTTTGTGTATTAACAGGTGTAAATAATTTTAATTTTTTAATTTAGATCTTTAATAGAGACATAGTAACGGACTAAACAATTGGAGCCCATTAGAAAGGAAACATAGGCTAGTTTTGAAAGATCGAAGATATGATTGATAGCGTCAAAGTATTTTGAAGGACGAAATCGCGTTTTTTTTTTGTTTTTTTTTTATGGTCCTTAGCAAAATTAGAAATTAGTTTGATTTTATAAAAATAAATAATAAAAACTAGCTCTCGAAGAATTGAGATGAAAAAAATTAAAATGTCGTTAGAGAAGATGTGAGGCTTTTGTTTGGACTATAAAATGTATGGGATTGGAAGGTTAAACGAACGAGATGGGACAATGTTAGTTTTCTCAGGACCAATCAAAGACTAATTAAGGGAAGAAGCTTTTTTCTTTTAATTGAAAAATAAATTCCTGGAGAAACAAATAAATGTGAGTGAAGTGCCGATAATTTTAGAAATAATTTATAAAACCTAGTTCTTAGGTTTTCAATTGGGTTTTTATCACTGCCTAGATTGTGCGGTATAAGAAAAAGTCAATCATGATTCAAATTATATTATTTGACCTGTAATTGACGGAGTAAATGACATAAAGTATTTATGTATATTTCTGCATACATAAACTATATATGTATTAATTTGTTTCTGCATTTTAATAGGGAACTCTATCAATGATGGCATTAAGCTTATCAACATTCATGAATATGCTATTTTCTGCAATCAATCTCTATTTTCCCGAAAGTATAGACCCTTCACTGAAAACCACCAATATTCCACAATCTTCGGTACAAAATGAATATGATTTTGTAATTGTTGGAGCAGGATCTGCAGGTTAGTTGATTTTGTTTAAGTTTTTATAGTATATTAGTTCGTACAATCCAGAGTACATGGTATTTTTTCAAATATACCCTCATTTGCTATTGCTCTTATATATATTTTGTTCTGTACAGGTTGTGTTGTAGCTAATAGACTTTCTGAAAACCCTAATTGGAATGTTTTATTAATTGAAGCTGGTTATGACGGTACTCCTCTATCAGATATTCCTCTGTTAAGTTTTCCTGCTTATACCTCAGAAATGGATTGGAATTATACAACTGTAAGACAGAGAAATGCTTGTTTAGGTATTTCATGAAATCTACTTAATACCTTTATGACTTATTTATGATTTAGATATACGATTTATTTTCCTCATCAACAAAAATGGAAAATATGTAGCTATAATTACATTGATTTATTTTATTCATTAATTGATGTATCCATATTTTGGAAATTTCTTTGATAACGCTCAAACGAGAATGATTTGATAAATCATTAGAAACGGTTGCTTACGATTATATATCGTTCAAAATTTGTAGGATTGTCTTTAATAAAGTAGTTAGGGTCTATTCTAGAATATTATAGACATCTAAATTTTAAAATAGAAAATGAAACAATTAGATATAGACAGATCAGCCCAAATTAACCAACATGGTTGGTTAAGATGCAAGATTGAGATTCAGTGAAATGAGATTAATCTATTTTTAGATATTTCAAAGCAATAGCCTGTTTAATCTTATGAGGGCAGTAGGAGATGGCGGTATTCAGAACACTATACCACAATTTTCATTGAATGTGTATTGGCAATCTTCTTGCCAATATTTGGTCTTAAGAGAAGTGCTGAGACCATCTGAGGACGTGGTAGTGGCTTTCAGGTAATATTAAACCAAGAATCTAATAATGGACTGAATTGGTCAGGGGATGCTGTCACGGATAACACAAAATAAGCAAAACTTATTTTATTATGTCAATGTTCCGGCCTAAGATGTAGGCCATATTCAGGGCAATCAGTAATGGGTGCCGAAGCTAAAGTGACGCGTCAAACTATCAACTGTCAACTGTCAAGAATCGAATATTATACCTTTGAACAAAAAATCCCGCTTTGAATCCCAGTGGAAAATTAATGCTACTTCCTTATCTCTATGGCTCACTCACCAGAAGATCGCATCTGTATTTGTACAAAATATATTGGATATTTGTGGAACAAAATGATCCGGATGGAGGTCAAATTATTCTCTTAAGGTGGGAAAAATGTTTATTAAAGAGCTAACGTTTCGACCCACAGTGCAGGTCTTCTTCTGGGCTGTCTAGACGGGAGAACCCCAGTATGGTTTCCTCACTAACTATTCACATAACTAACTGGTTATTGAGTTATTTATTGTTATTATTATTACTACTAATTTATTCAAAACTAATATTATGGATATAATATTAAATAATAAAGAAAGTTAATAAGGAAACTAATTTTTATGAAATACTAGATGACCCGGTGAACTTCGTATCACCAACAAATATTTGTGAAAAGTATGGTCAAAACGTAATACAAAATTTTTATCTACATTGAATGCAACACAGTTATACACTTAATCAAATTAAAGCTTTCTGATGCACTATATTTTTTGTCTTTTTTTTTCGGTGCGTAAATATATAAATATGATGATGCGTAAATTTATATAGATGGGAGACCCGGGTTCGAGTCCCGGTCCTGGTCATATCTTTTCTTTTCAAATAAAATATTTAAATAATTATATCATATAACAATAAAATAAATTATTATAAAGATGATGGTTTGCCGACTCGCGGAAACGCGACGTTTAATTGCCCATGCGCGAAACAGGAAAACTCTAAGTTGATTCCACAAATTTTCAACGACTGGCTTTGTGATGACCATCGCTAAGGCCAGACGCACGGTGAATTGTAGACGCTTAAAAATTGAATGGCAAATCCGATGGACTTGGGTGCTCTCATGCCCAAACGCGACAAAACTTTATTTCCCGCAATAAACAATTATCTTCTATCATGATCAATGTCTCATTGTAAATTTCTGCAGTAATTTGTAGTGTAGGATTCAAAGCTTGACAACGCACACGATGCAACACATCCTCAGACATGTCATCCCTATATTTATCCACAGTTTCCGACGCTGAAACGATTTTGTTGATGCGTTTCACGTGTAATAGCATGGTATATCAGCATACAGCAAAGGGAAAGCAAAATCTGTTTGAAAAATTAAAAAGAAACTTCTTAATGTGGTCTTGGTGGACGTGTTTCTCTATCCACCGAGTTCCCTTGATTGAAATATACTCGTTTTTTTTTTCATTTTCTAGATGAAGTGCCAAATGGACTGCTGTAGGGAATCTTTCGTGAATCGCAAATGAAAATATGCGCCAAATAGCTTCGTTGTTGCTTATATAGCGACCTATTTGCATTTGTTACAGCAAAGATGGCCGTGTCGCTATATTTGTTAACATATTTACTTTATTGATTTGACGGAGTTACAATATTCCACATTGATGTGAGCTGCAAAAGCTTTGGACAATATTGGCAAGTATGGCACAATCCACTTCAATCCCAATCAATCTTGTCGTTTTACCTTTACAACTACCGATCGCCCACGGTTCGCAACTGATCGCCGACGATACATTGGGTTACCGTCATTCCTGTGATGGTTTCAGCAATTAGGTCTCTCGGGTATCACTTCGAACACATGCCGTCGACCATACAGGGTGTGTTGTTGAAAACTCCGCAAGGTCCATGTATCATGTCTTTAGTCACTACTGCATGCAATATTGTTCAAATGTTTTATCGATAATCTCATCTAGGAACATTTTATATTAGAAAATTAAATTGTCGTTTTTAGTATTTTTCCGTTACTTATTATTTATGTTTCTCACCGTTTAAACCTTCCCTGAACTTTCGCAAATATTTCAAGATCAAAATTAGCCAAATCGGTCCAGCCATTCTCCAGTTTTAGCGAGACAAACGGACAGCAATTGATTTTTATATATAAAATAATTGAAGTTGTTAAAAACTACTATGTTTGACCTCTATAAATAGACATATTATTTTCAAGTTACGTACTTCATTTATATTGTAGCAGCATATCGTTATCGGAACGCTACTTATTTTTCCCCTTTTTTGCCTCTTTTGAATATAATACTTACGTGCTGTGGAGATGTAAATCAAACGAAAGTTAAAAAGCCGATTCACATGTACAAAGTTTATGGTGTAGTTGCATCCTACTAGATCTGTGGTACCTAAGTTTATTCATTTATAAATAAAATAAATGGTCGCATTGAAATCTACAAAAATGTGTACATTATTCTTCATAAATGTCTGGGACATTAGAAAGAATTTACTGTACATTGTTTCGTTAAATTATATTTCTTATTCAGACTATATTTACTAACATCATTCTTTTCTAGTAACATTAAATCTCTCCTCTCTGTCATGTTCATTTTTATTTTCCTTAACAAAAATCCGATTACTGTGATTTTCATTTCAAATAAAGGTTTTAGATTAAGCAAAATATTTTAAAAAATAATTTACTATGCTTAATAGCTCACATTTTCATTAGTAGAAGTGGTAAACTCCAATACTCTGGAGTTTTTAATTGTTATATTTTCAGAGGAACTGAATCCCGAACTTCTCTTGTACATTTACATCGTATATTAATGTAAGTAATGGTCTCAAATATTTGTGTTCTTGAATGTTTGTTTCCGATAAAACACTTTACTTTAAACCAACTTTAACACATTAGTTATTATAATGCAATTGGGAAAAACCACAATGCAAAGCCTTATGTTTCAAAAAATACACCTACTTACCAGTCGACGTTTCGTCTATTCGGAACGGAAACGTCGACTGGGAAGTAGGTGTATTTTTTGAAACATAAGGCTTTGCATTGTGGTTTTTCCCAATTGCATTATAATAAATAATAGTGCTTCTTTTGAGTTTTTGGCTCTATTTTAGTGATTTAACACATTAGTCTAAAAAATCTATTTTTGGTTGTTTGTTTGAAATTATTTTTAGGTATAGATGGAGTATGCACATACGCAAGAGGTCGTGTTATGGGAGGGTCAAGTACCGTCAATGCAATGTTTTATGTACGTGGAAATCCCGCAGATTATGACGGATGGGCAGCACTTGGAAATGCTGGTTGGAGTTACAATGAACTCTTACCTCACTTTATAAAGTCAGAGAACAATAAAGAACCATCTTTGAGAAATTCGCCATTTCATGGAACTAACGGTTACCAGCACGTCCAATATCCGAGCTTTGTGACGCCTTTGAGGGTACTTTATGTTCAAGCTGGTGAAGAATTCGGATGGAAAAGAGGAGATTTTAATGGAGAGCGGCAAGATGTGGTTGGTTATGTTCAGGCAACCGTTAGTGGTCCAATCAGAGATAATACTGCCAGAAGTTACTTAGACCCTATAAGGGACAGAAGAAACCTCAATGTCATTAAGGGATCGACAGTAACCAGGATAATAATCAATAATAATGTTACTCAAGGTGTGGAATATTACCGGGATGGAAATATATTCCAAGTATACGCAAGAACGGAGGTAATTTTGTCAGCTGGTTCTATAAATACTCCACAACTACTCATGCTATCCGGAATCGGTCCCAGTGATGAATTACAAAGGCATAATATAACACTAGTTCAAGATTTGCCAGTTGGGAAGAATTTACAAGATCATTTGCGTGTACCGGTATTTTTTGAAATCAATGCAAATGAGACTCTTACAAGTGATGTTTGGGAAACAACTGAAAGTATATTAGAATACGCTAGAGACAGGGGTGGTCCTTTGACATCAATCAGGGGTGAAACAATGGCATTTCTCAGAACCAATGAAGACTTAAAGCAGCCTGATATGCAGTTCTCCTGGTCCAGTGCTATAGTGGAAACGAATGAAACACGCAATAGGAATATAATCCTTATAGTATTGTCGAACATTAAACCATACAGTATAGGGACTGTTAGGTTAAAAAGTAGCAACTGGTATGACCCACCTCTCATTGATCCCAATTATTTGAACGATACAAGGGATTTCGAAGCCTTTCGGTTAGGCATAGAAACTTTGTTTCAATATATGAAAACTCCAACAATGTCTAAATTGGAGCCAGTCCTATTTACTGAAACTCTACCAGATTGTCAAGGAATGACAATGGAAGATTTTATTACTTGCGTTATTACTCGGTATTCTGCTACAATTTTTCACCCAGTGAGTACTGCTAGGATGGGCCGTGAAGGAGAGAGTGTTGTTAATTCCAATCTTCAAGTTTATGGCCTTAGTAAATTGAGGATTATAGACGCCTCAATTATGCCTTCCATTGTTGGTGGTAACACCAATGCACCTGCTATGATGATCGGCGAAAAAGGTTCAGATATCATTAAAGCGTTTTATGAAGATAAATGATTGGTCCGACAAAATTCGTGGTTATAAAACCATTTTATTGTTTATTGCAATTGCAAAATCTAATCTGTTGACAAAATCGGGTGACTCGGTTTATTGTTTATTATATGAATTGTTATTATAAATTTTGACATTTTTCATACAATTGGAAAAAAAATATTGTTTTCCATTTAAATATGTACAGGATAATTATGTTTTTCAATTCATAGACGTTTTAAAATTAATATAAAAAAATTATGTTAATGTTTTGTAATTGAAAAATCTTTTTTTGTAAATATGTTAATAAGTTTTACTTTCAAGTTTCCCATTGCGAATAATTAGTATCTTTCTCTACGTTTTTTTTCCTTTTTGGTGCTGTAAAGTTTTATTTGTAAGATTTAATTTTCGAGAAGTTTCCTGTAAATTAATAAACCTAAACAATTCAAACATGAAGTTTTTCACATTCAGTGTAAACCCTCCATCATTTCATCCACATTATTGTTTCATATGATCTTTCTATTATGGACTGTCAAAACAAAATGGTTGTATTTACTGATGATTTTCAATTCCTTTTCCACCAAAATCTATAATAGTTTTAATTACCTAGGTTTTCTAATATTTAATTTGTACTTTTTTACCTTTGATTATCTTTTTATAAAAAAATAGCATATTATTTGTGATTAAATGTGAGTAGGCAGTAATTAATTACATAAGGATAAAAATAAAATGTTTAAACGACCTCGTCTGCTAAATTATCAATGGTTATATATTTTATAAATTTATATGTTTATATTCATATTATTTGATATATTTTATCTGGTAATTATTCCACAGGTTGTCGCTTCGAGTTGAGTCATGACAAGTTGTAAATTTTCATTGGTTTTCCTCTTAATATTTTCTAAACATAAAAGTTATCATGAGCTTTAGTTTGGAAAAGAGAATGTAATAATGTAATAAAAAAAATAAAAACAAAAAAAATCTGTAATATCCATTTTACATTAATTTCAGCATGTTATGTAAAATAATTACTAATACTAAAATTTAAACTTTACTAGTTCAGTACTTGCTTATTAATATGTATCTGCGAATTTTAAAAATTCGAAAATATTTATATTTTATATTTTTATAATATTTCCACATAGCTAGCTGCTGTTAAAAAAAAATAAAAATCCATATTTATGATATGATAAACGCAATTACTACTAACTTGTTACGTAGTAGCATCAGTTTTTTTAACAAAACATTCTGTTTCATAGTGCTCAATAATAAATTTTAAAATTCCAATGATTGTAATTAGCTTTTAACTAACGCAGTGTGATGAACTGATTGATGTCAGCTGTTTATCTATTATTTCCCACAATTATAATGTAAAGCCTCTTTACTTAGATCTGAGATACCGGGTATTAACATTTTCATTGGAATAAAATGAACATTTAAATCTTGATTCTTATCTTAAATACTTTAAAATTGAATAAATGTGCATTTGATCACACAGAGAAGATGTTGGGGCAAAAGTTTAGTTAATATGATTACACTGGTCATAAGATCAGAACAGTCATACATCATATGAAAATAGACAGAAGCAATAAAACATCAGCATTTTTAACAGTAAAGTAATGAATGACCGTAACATTAATACAAATAAAATATTTGATTAAGGAGTATGGTTCCCCTTGCTCTTCCTATGCAGAATTTTTTGATCGATCAGTTTTTCAAGTTTTTTATTAATTCCGGATTTAAGAAATCATGTTGAGCTGCATAATAATAACAAAATATACTGGTAAAGATAGAAATAATTAGGAGAATGTCTTTAAAAAACAGACGCTTGAACTTGTAATTAGAATGATTATATTAAAACATTTGATTGTAGTTTAATTAATTTAATCCGAAATAAATCTTATATACTAATTATCCTTAATATTTTCATGTTCTTATTATACCATTAATTTTTTTATTAAATTGCTCTTTGATGGTGTTACAAAAGCCATTCTGCATTTCACTCAACTCACAATTCTTTCGAAATTCAACCTTCCCCGACTATAAAGCCGAAGTCAACTACACATGATAAGACAAATCATGTAAACATTTTCCAGCTAGTTAATGTTTTATTGAGGATATAAGAAAGTTATGATAGAATAAGAATTTCAAAATCTCAAGGATTTCGAGTTTAGCAAAACTGGAGAATAATTTAGTCATTCCACATTATTGGAAATCATCTATATATTCTACAGAAATGAGCTGTCACTATCTTTTCTTCATTTGAAGAATAATGGAATGATTACTAAGTTTGAATGATGAACAAAAATATTCGAAAATAAGGTATTACGCAGAGTATTCGGTTTATAAAAGAATAAATAGCAGCTTACAAAAAGCGGAATCGGTTGTTAAATTCAAGTGATAGCATCGCAAGATTAAGATAGATTTAGTAATGAACGTTTTTCTAAAAAAATAATTGCAATGCTAATCACTTGTAAACCTCCGAGGCATAGCTAGGAGAGTTAGACTAAGGATGATCTAAGAGGTTTGGGTTTGGATGGAAATAGGAATATGGAAGTTTGCAAGGAACTGTTGATGGTAAAGGCATCGAACCTTTTAGATCTCCAATCTTTTTGTTATTATTAGAAAAGTATTCCATTTATATAATCTCTGCAGAATACTTACTCCATTAAAAGGAAAAATGTAAATCATCTGGAATGGACGGATTATCGACTGTACTCACTGCTGATTTTTTGTGATCCTCTTTCAAATGCCTGTCGTAATGTTTCAGGCTAAACAGTCGTGCCATGAAAAGCTTGGAGCAAGAATATGACAAGCCTTGATTTATAAATTTATTCTACTTAAATTTTGTTTCGGGTGTAATACTCTTTTATAATATCAGGTTCTTTTTCGGCAATCATAATCTTCGAGGCATTTGTAATTCCACCAGGTATGCTAGGCATTAGGGAGGCATCTATAACTCTTAAGTGCTTTATGCTTCGAACCTGGAGCTCAGGGTTGACAACTGCTTCAGTATCTTCTTGTTCCCCATTTTATTTTAGTAGAATTGCATTATAGCCATATAGCAGTATTGGTACTCAGATCATATATCTGAGAATAGAGATTGATTATACATTTGATCAAAGCATTGTGATGTAGTTTTATATATATATATATAAGTTAAGACAATACGATGATCGCAAAGTCGCTAATCAAGCTGGCATTGTAAACAGCTGTTGGAATCTATAAATAGAGGTTCAAGATGGCAATAAAGTCAGTGTTTAACCAGCCGTCAAGTGTGTTGTTTATCTCCCTACTTATTCTTTTTTTATGTTCTGTGAGGTGAAATACTTAAGTGGTGCCGAAACCCGGGAAAACGTTTTAGCAGTTCAGTGAGAATATATTTTTTTCAAGGACACTAAAGTCTACAGCGAGTTCATTATTGATCTATTTTACTTTCATTTTTATTTTTGCTCTCTCAATTTGAAAAATAACTAGTCTTGCCATTATGAATGAACAAAGAGAAATCCTGAGACCGGCAACGTTAACGTTAGAACCTTCACAGCCAGAACAGGCGAATCCCCAGTTTCCGCCATTACCATCAACAACTCTAGTAATAGTGCGGGCAGACTTAGCTGCCCGGGAAGCAAACAGAATTGCACAGGAAACGAATGAATTGGAGAAAATGAAGTTAAGGAAGGCCAAAGCACAAGATTTAAGAAGGGAGATATCAGACTTGGAGAAATTTAACGGTGATGTGGGCGAACTAAATCATTTCCTCAAGGGCGGGGATGGTATTATGAGCAGCATTCAATCCCAGGTCGCAGCAGACTTTTTAGAGGAAGCGGATGCCAAAATGCTACGGTAGCCTTAGCACGACGGGTCAGAAGGAGCGTATTAAATCTAATCCAAGCAGATGAGGATACCTCGTGGCAAGTGATCAAGGAAAGACTAAAAAAAGCGTATGGAGGGGGCGATGGGCCCCAGAAGAGGATATGCTGCAGATGTTTCGAGAGATGAAACGTTCGAATCAGACAAACGGTCAGTACGCTGCAGCCCTGCTCGGGAAGCTCAATAAGATTAACGAAAAATTACGAGAAGTAATGGATACCAGTGCGGTCGAAGCGTGGATGTTGTTTATGACCACAGTCCTGAAGGTAAAATTAGCCAGGGATACTGGAAAGAAAGGCGGATTACTCAGGGATAGGTCATTCATGGAATGCGCACAGGACATGGTAGATGCGAGTGCCCGCGACGAGGAAGAGAGAGAAGAGATCGAACCTGGGTGGAAAAGAGTGTTGTACCAGAGGAACGAGGCAGGAAGGAATAGAGTGAGACAGGACATGGGAAGAAGAAGAGATGGAGAGTTTGGGAGAAGAGAAACATTACCCAGAGAAAGAAGACAAATTGTGGAGAGGAAGAATGGGAGAAGAGAGGAAAGGAGGTGCCACGAATGTGGCAAGATAGGGCACTTGGTGGCTCAGTGCCCACGTGCGCTGTGTTTCGAATGCCAAAGTGAAGGACATATGGCCAGACAATGCCCATATATACGGCGCCGGGAGCACGATCGAGGCGAACCTAAGGAGATCAATGCTCAAAGAATGTGGCGGAGAAACAGGATATCGTCGGAATCGGCTAGAACTTCGGAGGCTTCAGGGTCCGAGACGGAAGGAAGCGAACCTAGCCGCAGAGGAACCCCCGGAGGAAGAAGCAAGCAACGGAGCACAAGGAGGCGAAGTGAGCAGATAAGAAAAGAATGAGGATTGTGTGAACGGAGGGGCAACCTATTTTTTGTGAATAGTGTGGTAAAGAAGTGTGACAGGTTGCCTATTATCGAGTTTTGCAAGGGTGGAGGTGTCTTGTGGACACAGGGGGCTCGTGTACTCTAGTAGGTAGAGATAGTCTACACCCTATATTTAAAGGAAAGTGTGACCCAGAAATTAGAAAGTGTTTATGTCAGCTAGTCACTTTGAGTGGTCCCTATATGGTGGAGGGGGAAGTGGAACTGGCGTTAAGTAAATGGGGCAAAAAGGGCGACGTAGCAACTCTGCATGTGGTAGAGACCATGCCGCTTAAGTATGGTGGGTTATTGGGGTGTGACGTGCTCGGGAAACTAGGGGCGAAACTCAGTAATGTAGAAGGTCAATGGGTGATTAGAATTGGTAGGAAGACATAGAACGATGGAGAACGCGAAAAGGGATGTGAGGTGCGTCGGTGCAATTGCCCAGGGCAAGGATTGGAAGATGGGCATAAGGGAAGAATACGCGGATATTTTTTTTCGCGAGGGGGATCCACTGAGCGTGACGGGAGAAACGGTTCATGAAATTCATTTGAAATCTGAGAAGAGTACTTACGTGAAGGAGCGGCGGTATCCACAGGCGTTGCGGGAACACGTTAGGGAGGAGATCGCGGAGCTAAAACGGCAAGGTATTATCGTTGACAGCACATCACCCTTTAACAAGTCTTTATGGGCGGTCAAGAAAAAACCTGTTAACGGGGATCCAAGGGAGCGCTACAGGGTGGTGGTAGATTTCCGGCAACTCAACGAAAATACGTTGGATAAGAAATACCCTATTTCCAGATTAGAGGACATTTTGGACAGACTGGGAGGAGCAACCGTGTTCAGCACACTAGATTTGAAATCTGGATACCACCAAATTCGCATGCATCCCAGAGACCAATGTAAAACAGCGTTTATGTGTGAAAGGGGCCATTACGAGTTTACCCGTATGCCATTCGGTATAAAAAATGCGCCGATAACGTTCCAGAGGCTGATGGACGAGTTCTTGAGGGGCTTAGACGAAAACATGTGCCAGGTCTATATGGATGATCTCCTGGTTTTTAGTAAGACGGAGTTGGGCCATATAGAGGATTTGAAACGAGTCTTTGCCAGAATACGTCAATTTGGTTTAAAATTATCAGGGGAAAAATCAATATTGGGGCAAAAGAAAATCAACTTCCTCGGGCATTCGATATCGGCAGAAGGGGTGCGGCCTGACAGTAAGAAGGTGGAAGCCATAGGGAAAATGGCGATGCCAACCGATATCAAGGGAATCAGGAGATTGCTAGGAACCCTAAATTATTATCGTCGATTCGTCCCAGAGATGGCCGAGAGAGGGTCCTCTGAATGCACTGTTAAGGAAGGGACGCACAATTCGGATTACTCCAGAGATCGAGGGGAACATCACGAAATGCATATGTTGGCTACAAACGGAACCGGTCCTCGCATTCCCTAATTTTTCCAAACCATTTGCTATCACCACCGACGCTAGTGAATATGCACTGGGGGCGGTTTTGCCACAGGATTATGATAAGGGGAACGGCCTGTGGCTTACAGACGCGGAGACCCGATATAGCGCGCTCGAGAGAGAGTTATTAGGGATTGTATGGGCAGTCCAACATTTCCGGCCCTATATATTTGGAAAGCGGTTCAAAGTTCATACTGATCACAGGCCACTTCTGTGGGTGGGTAATTTGAAAGAATCGTCGGCTAGGGTGACGCGTTGGAAGGAGATCTTGAACCAATACAATATTGAAATAGCATACAAGCCGGGAAAGGATAATGTGGTGGCAGATTGGTTATCTCGTGCCCTCCAGGTCAACGCTATCGAATCAGGTGAAGGGGGACCTTCCGGGGAGCTTCAGAGGTTCGTACGGGAATGGACGCCAGATGTGGAAGGAGAAGGAGAAACAGACCGCCGGGACAACGGGGAATCTCCCGACCAGGAGGAATCACAAGACGAGAGATCGACTGAGATGGAGGAGGTGGATGAGGTAATAAACGATAAGACTCGGCAGATAATATGGAAAACAAGGACCACGGGGTTACTGAAAACGGAATTTTCCAGATACGATAGGCATAATATTGTTACCATTTGGTCCCAACCTGGGGTCCAGGAAGAGCAAATATGCCGAGCGTTAAAGGACGCCTCTAAAGCATGTGCGACCCACTATGTTGGCAATGCGACGGTGCGGGACAAGATACGTAACTTGTGGAGGTTCGAAAAAATAGGGATAGACAGGACGTTTATCCGATGCCGATCTATGGTAGAGACCATTCGCGATCAGGAACAGAAAAAGGATGTAACGATGGCATACCATCAAGGGAAGACGAACCACCGGGGAATCAATGAGACGTTGGCGGCACTAAAAAGAAAGTATTATTGGGTAGGGATGCGGAAGACGGTATAGGAGATAATAAGGAACTGCCACATTTGTCATACGGCTAAGTATGACCGCCATCCTCCCGTAGGATTACAAACCGAGACGATGACGCCTACAATACCATTGACAGATCTTCAAGTAGACACTTTTACGTGGAGGGGGTTTAAATGGGCAACAATAGTGGATACATTTAGCAAAACGGCCATAGCCCACCCGGTGAAGGAGAAATCGGCAGCGGCGGTGAATAGCGAGCGCCCTTCAAACATGGTTCCAGTTCTACGGGGTGCCAAATACGATCTTCTCGGATGGGGCAAGGAATTCGATAACGCGTACTTGCGACAGGAGATGAAACGGCTAGGAATTACATGGCACTGGTATACGCCCGGACATCCTAAAAGTAGGGGGGGAATCGAAAAGCTCCATAATACCCTGGCAGAACATCTCCGAGTATTCCACGCAGATAAAAGGTTGGAAGCAGATGAGGCGATGCCCCGAGCCATAGCAGCGTACAACCACTCCATACACATGGCCACCGGATTTTCCCCGTTCGAGGCCCTTTTTGGTTTACGAGCGCGAAGTAGAGACGAGGGTGATAAGGTTGTAGACGAAAACATGGCAGAACAACTAGTCATAAATAGAGTAGATCTCGAGAAAATGTGGGGAAAAGCACATGGCCGGATGGTAGCGGAAAAGAGTAGGAGAGTGACGCGAGAAAACGAGGGCGTGAAGGACATTATGGGGGATATTAAAATCGGTAAAATTGTGTACAAACAAATTGTATCGAATCGTGCAAAGGAGGTTCTGAAGTACGAGGGTCCATTCAGAGTGATTGCTATCAGAGAGCATAACCTAGTCACTATTCAGAGTGTGGCTGAGCGAAGAAAACATAGGGCAGTTCATATCGAACAGCTCAAGATTCCAGCTGGGGAAGCCAACCCATAACCTTGTACTTTATTTCGTACTTTTGGAGCTTATTTAAGAGGTGCAGTGGAACAGGGGATTTTCATTTCTTTTATATATAGTTTTTGTAAAGTAACTTATTTGTATATAAATATTTTTTGTTAATTACGAATGATAGTAATGTAGATTAAGCTAGTAGTAAGGTATTTTATTTTTATTTTTATGTAAGTAGAATATGATTCATGTAATTGATAATTTATTTTGTTTGTGTGTTCTTTCTCTGCAATTTTTGTTTTGAGTTTACGAGGATGTTCGTAAACTGGCAGGGGGGAGTTAAGACAAGTCGATGATCGCAAAGTCGCTAATCAAGCTGGCATTGTAAACAGCTGTTGGAATCTATAAGTTGAGGTTCAAGATGGCAATAAAGTCAGTGTTTAACCAGCCGTCAAGTGTGTTGTTTATCTCCCTACTTATTCTTTTTTTTATATTCTGTGAGGTGAAGTACTTAAGTTATATATATATATATATATATATATATATGTTGTTGTGAGGTACCTGTTTTTGCATTCAGGATAAAGTTCAGTGTACAGTTTGGGAGAAAGTTTCAACATTGTTAGTGTTTTCATATATTCTATCACATATTGAAATCCTTTTTGGTACATTGAAAAGTCGCTTTCTTTGGAAAAGTAATTCGGGCCAATAAGTGGGTTTTCTTTTCAATCTGCACTTTCTAATCTCACTCAACCAACACTCCTCGTTTTTACATTTGTTAAGATTATAGCAATAATATTTTTGTTTTGATTAATAACCTTGTTCCCTGGTAGTCCACAGAGCCAGGTATACTGTAAATACGATTGTTTGTAAGTCTTATTCTCTACCCTACTGGCTCTTAATATTGGGTTGAGGGTTAGGAAGAATTTCCTCAACGTGGTTCCTTTCTGACTCGTTACATACCTATTCCACTACTTATCGTGATGCTACTATTAGTTCCTCCTTCCTTTGCCTCAGCGAGTGGAGTGGCTCAGTGGTAGAGCACTGAGTTGCCATGCCGGAAATCCTGGTTCAAACCCCGCTGCAAAGCAGTACTTTTATTGAGTCTGTTTGCAGCCGGAGATGAATCATGTAGGATCTAGGACTCTCCTGGGGCTCACACATTCTCTTTAAAGTATTATAAAAATATGGTACCCAAAATAAGGGGGGGGGATCTGGCGGTTGAGCGTGACATAGGACAAGTCACCTCCTTGCAGAACCGTTGTCCATGAAACAGTACAGTCTCTACCTTGTACTGAACCCTAAACCCGGTACCTCTCCGCGTCTTTTGATGATTTCCACCTGCCCACATAAAAAAAAAATGTATGCATATATGCTTTGTATATATATATGTAATCTATCTAATTATATTATAATAAGATAATATTATGCTATAATACACTTCTTAATTATATTGAGCCTTCTGTCTATATATTGAGATACCATAAAATACCATTAGATCATATACACGGCTAAGGTAAGTTTTTTACTGCTCAGATTCAATGGGGCCTATGATCTAAAATATAAAATGATATAATGATAATGATAATGAAATAATAAAATGATCTATTTTTAGAAATTAAAGATTTCAAAAAACTGGAATTATTTTAATCCCATTTAATACATACCAATATTTAATAATGCCTCTTCCAGGCTGACTGTATAGCCACTTGCAAGTCTCCTGGTACACCCTTGGCTTTCAGTGCATTCCAAATTTCTTATATTCTTTATATCAAAATCAAGATGATAAATCCATTGACCGGTGAGTATCGATGTCATAATAATTTTCATTTCATTATGACACTAATGTTAATGATATCATTTTAGGTGAGGAAACCACCAAGAAGGTCAGCGCAATGAATTTTATATTATAGTTTGAAGATTCACTAATCGTTTGATGTCGACGCATCGAATAGATTGATTTCGTTTCCGCTGAATTTTTGCAATTTCATCCCAACGAAAGAGAAGATCATCAACAAAGTGTTTCCGAACATCATTGCTAACCACGAAATCTATGATTGGTTGAGTGAAAGAGCAATTTTAGCGGAAAAGAACAAGGATGAGGATCACTTAAACTGCACAGTTCAAAATCCTTCCTTCATTCCTTCAAATCTATCGACTGTGTAACAAACGAAGACGAAGCAATCAACTATCCAAATGAGTTTTTGAATTCATTGGATGTGCCTGGCTTGCCACCGCACAATTTACAATCTAAGGTTGGTTCAGTCGTCATCATGCTTCGCAATCTCAATTAACCAAAATTATGCAACGGAACGCGTTTAGCGGTCACAAACCTCATGAGCAATGTGATTCACGCGAGAGTACTAAAAGGAAAGTTCAAAGGTGAGGAAGTTCTCATTCCAAGAATTCCAATGATCCCAACCTATTCGAGTTTAAGCGAATCCAATTTCCAATTCTCGCATTCGCCATGACAATCAATAAATCACAAGGCCAATCATTGAGTGTTTGTGGCCTGAATCTGGAAAATTAATGTTTTTCATACGGTCAACTGTATGTTGCATGTTCCCGTGTCGGAAAACCATCCGCTTTGATCGTTTTCGCACCTGCCAACAGAAAGCAAAACATCGATTATCACAGAGTGCTTCAATGAGGGGAATATAGCTATAGCTAACAAGTCGTTAGCTCCACGTAATCGTGCGTCGTAAACGTCCACGTAACCCCTGAGGTAGTTTTAATGCGGTTAATATGTGGTACACTTTTTTATCCCGTTTGACTAATCTAACTCAAATATGATATTTAAACAAAATCGTTACAGCCGTTAAAGAAAACCGCACGGACAGTCAGAATTGGCAGAATTATCGCAGAATTACGTTTTTTTTCGACGGATGCGATATTTGCCCTACATACGTATGTGCAAGCGAAAATGTTGTGTATCATGCACCCTTAAATTGAATACAATCATTGTTCTATTCTTTTTTTTTTTAGATTTCAATAAAAAGAATAGAATTCAAAAAAATTAATACTTGATTTTATTCGATTTTCACCAAATATTGGACGGGACAAAGTCCGTCGGGTCAACTAGTTGAATATGAAGGAGCTGACAATTTACACGGCATTGGCTTGAAAAATTTAGTGGTGGAGATACGACGTTGGGAAAGGAGAAGGGCTCTGGGCCATTTTCTTCACGAGAAAAAAAGTGACAATTTTGCGGACGTTGAAACTACGGTTCAAGAGTTCTATGACAGCCATCTCAAGGAATGGTATCAGCGTGAGATCGAGCACATGGCTATCAGATGGCTGATAACAATGGACTATACTTTGAGTATTAATTGTATTTTACCTCAAAGAAATAATAACACAAATATTTGGTTGAGAAACGGTAATTTGTTTTTATACACACTATTATTATTTGTTAATAAATAATTTATATGACAACAAAACGGTGGATCATTTCCTTTAAGGGAATAAGAATACAACGTAAATAATAATTACTTATTTTATTTTTATAGTATATTATTTCTAAGAAAAACAATATGGTTGCCATGGACAATCCGATGAAAAGAATATAAAATACGCCCTGGAAATGAGACATCGTCAAAGTGGAGTAGCCAACAGAATCCTGTTTTGTTTTCAACAAAACTTCTGACATGTAAGGATCTCCCTCCATCATGAGTTCTCCTTTCATGCGCTTTCCCAAGTGACCACTCTCAATTATTCTTCCGGAGTATCTATCAAATAAAATAAAAGCAAAACATAAATTTCTTCAGTCAATTGAGCGGTTATCAATTAATTAATTGCTGAACATTTTATTTTATTAAGAAACTAGCATTTGCCCTCGGCTTAGCTCACGTGGAATTTGGTCTGCCACATAAATTTTCGGGACAGATCATTTTAAATAACTAATTTATTTATTTTATTACTTTTTAGTTATTCGTACATCCGCAATTTCATATGTCTAACTTCAAAACTGACGGATTCCATACAATCTTTGTACCCCTATTACATTAAGGTGTAATCCTTGGGGGTGGAATTGTCCAAACTCCTTTCTTAGTGCTCATTTAAGCTATACAAAGAACCTATCTGCGAATTTCAAGATGCTAAGTTCAGTGGTTTCTGCTGTGCGTTGACCGCTGGGTGTGTTAGTCCATCAGGCTACAGATTTATATAAACTTCGCCTGTGTAGTGTGTTGATAAAAAGTCCTATGTCCTTTCCCAGGTTTGAGATTATCCACATCAAATTTCATCAAAGACGGATCAGCACTGTCGTGAAACATACATTGACACTGATTAACAAACGGGCCGGGCAGAAGTTAACTGTTCTTCGTGTCAGTAAAGGATTAGTATGTAGTGTTATTGAATTTATTGAAAAGAATTACTTAGTATAAAGGTTTCACTTGTCGTACGGCAGCAGCGAGAAGTGAACTTGTTATTTGATTTGTTTTATTCAGGGAAATGTAGATATGTAGATTTTGCGAGTAAGAAACAGGTGAGCAAGCATACAAACTTCCCCCCCCCCTTTTTCACCCCCTTAGGAGTAGAATTTCGAAAAATCATTTCTTATCGGATGCCTATGTCATACAAAGAACACATCCTCCAAGTTTCAGGTCTCTACTATCAGCAGTTCAGGCTGTGCATTGATCCCTCGGTCATTCAGAACAAAGCATTTTATATGTATACAGATAAGTACGAATCATACAGATATTAAATATGTAAGAAATATTTCCTGTAATTTATAAAACATTTCATGGTCAATTTCGAAATTTAATTTTTAAATGAAAAAATAAATTACAGGAAAAAAGTTAATTTAAAAATAAACAATAAATAAGAATATATTTATATTTGTATTTTGAAGAGAAAAGATTTGTCCTGGCCGGGATTCGAAACCGAGTCGTCCGCATCCATTTTCTTCACCGATCCTATATCCCCGGTTCTAGAAATTTTTGCTATGTATATGTGGGGAAGAATGTTCATTGAACATTACTTTTTTAGTTGGCTGACGTGCGTCAATTTTATATTAATGTTTATTGTTTTTTATTTAATTGTGATTATTTAAATATTATATATTTTTATTTTGAGGGGAAAATATTTGACCTGGCCGGGATTTTCAAAATAAAAATATAAGAGAATGGATTTGCCTTAATGAGAATGTAGTCGCCTGGCCTTGTTACGAGCCCGGTAGCTTGGTAAAGTACCCCGCTAGAGTTGCGGAAGACCCGTGTTCGAATCCCGGCCAGGACAAATCTTTTCTCTTCAAAATAAAAATATTTAAATAATCAAATTAAATTAAATTAAAAAAAGTTATAAATATAAAGTCGACATACGTCAACCTGATCCTAATTAAAGAAGTAATGTTAAATGAACATTCTTCCTCATATATACATCGCGAAAATTGCTAGGACAAATATTTTCTCTTCAAAATAAAAATGTACATCTCATGTACAAAAAAATTGAGGATTATCTTCAAACTAACCATGAAGATAACCCACACTGTGTTTTGATCATTTTATAATCTTTCTAAAAAAATTTAAGAAATCCGCGAAAAGCTGATATTTTTTTTTATAGATGATTTTTAATGCAAGATGTACTATATGGATGATATAAGGGAAAGAATATTAGCGTTTAATTACAGAGTTTGTTCTAATTATAAAGCCTTTTAAATAAATAATTACTTATACCAAGTTAAGGGCACATTTTAATTAGGATAGAGGATTTTCCAATATTTGCTTGGAAAATCTCTCAAATATCAATAAAAATATTTTAATATAAAAAATATAATATAAGAACTGGTATTTTTAAATTTATATATTTATATAATAGTTTTTTAGATTAGAATCGAAAAAAATCTTATATCAAATATTTCATATACCAATATATAAGTGTGCAATATATTGTTATTAAATTTATTCATTTAACGTCATTTTATGCTGCTATAGCGAATCACACGATGCGACAGTGGAGTCCTAAATTTGCCCTATAGAATCTTTAACAACTACCTGACTCAGCACAAGCTTTTTTACGTTCCTTCCAAAGCACGGTACAACCAAAGAATTTTACTCACTTTTAAAAAATCCTAGTGTCAACTACCGGGTTGCAACCCCGCGACAGAAGGCTGTTATGCTAACCCAGAGGTTCCGAATGAATCTTTTTCGGTTGGCGGTGCCCTTAATACATCAGATTTTATTTTCTAAATTTTTGTCTTTCTTGAAAAATTGAAAAACTTTCCTTTTTAAAAGCAATTGCTCATTTAACAGCGACAAATTAAAAACAGATACTTACTATTTTCCGTGGACTGATATAAAATATCTAATTTCAACTGATTCTGTAATATTGTCTAATTCTTTAATTGAATATTTCTCGGCGCCCTTCAATATGACGGCACCGCCGTTCCCTGGGAAGTCGCGGCGCACACTTTGGGAATCACTGTACTAACTCCTACATCACAAGTCACCTCGTAACTGTATTATACAAATAGTAATTTAATTAATTTTTAATTATATTCCTAGAGGTAATACAATTTGATTAGTAGTATTTGACGTAATGATACTATGCAGAAAAATGTATATCTACAGATCTGTAAACATTTACAACAAGGATTTAGTGATCTGATGTAAGAATTAATAGAAGTGAAGCATCCCGATGATTTCAGTGGAAAATATGAATATAAATTAAGCTAATAAAGGCTTCCAATCTTATCAGCATTAAAGAAAAAAAAATTAAAGAAAAGATGAACCAATCAGAAACCAGCTAGTCGAGACCCACCCAATCAGACCACTGCATTAATAGGTTCCGCCTCCGAACCCGAAAAGTTATAAATGCCGAACTATAAAAGCATTTTCAATCTCAGATTAAGCCCTGAGGATGCTAGCAGTATGACAAGCGAAACTTTGGCAAAGAATTTGACCATTTGATTCGATGATATGATAGTCAGTGTCTGTAGATCAATCAACAGTTTTTAAAATACTCTGTATACGAGCCGTTAACTTTCTTTATGTATTTAAAATAACTAAGATATTTTTTTTACTTTTTGTGCTTTTTCATACGCATTTAATAAACTTTAAAATGCATCAGTCAGTAAAAGTGATGATGAATCAGATTTAGTGATGGTATTTATGATACTTCATGGATTAAAAGAGTATTGAGCATTAAATGTCTTACTTATTTAGAGCTGGTAACAGTTGAGATCCTGGGGTCATCGCAAACGTGATATAGAAAGTGGCCAATTTTTCACTGCTTATTTCGAAACCCGATAGCATGTCTGATTTCCAAAAATCTTCCATCATGATAAAAAACTTTTCCTCAAGTGTCTTCCCTAAATTAAAGAATACAAAACAATTTCGATATTAAACATTTGTTTATATACAACTGATTAAGAATGAATATTTACATGTTTACACAGTTCAGCTATTGTCGTTCAGTGTTTGAATTTGCGAATTCAATGATTACAATGGAATTTAAGGTGGGCTAGGAGTCTGTCCAATAGTGATTTAGTGTACCTCCTGACTACCTGAAGATGACAGCTTGTACTTTTCATCCATGCATTTAGTGTCCATATTTATTAGTGCTTCCAGATTTGAATTGCAGTTTATTGTTTAACCATTCTTTGCTTTTAATCGAATTTTCCACGAAACAGTTGTTATATTGTTAAAAACACCTTTTCATAGATGAAATTATTTGGCATAGGAGAAAGGTGTATCTTTGTCAAGGTAAATATGGTTTTCCCTATTGGAAGAAGATCCTAAGTACAATTAAATATTTTATATAGAAGATCATCATTATTCAATATTTTTCATGTTAATTAAAGTACAGTATTTAAAAGTATTTGTTAATTTGTTTTTTATAATACTACTAATAAATAATAAACCATTGGTGGCGAGGTGAAAAATTTAAATGTTATCATTCAGAGACAACATTAGTAATCTAGTTTTATAAGCCAGCAGCAACTTTACAGTGTAGCGTTTGCATTCTTGTGAATGGATAATGGAAAAGCAGAAAAAAACAAGAGGTCTAGGATAAGGCAAAGGTGATGATTACCGACCCGTGGCAGGGGAACCAAAGATGGGCTTTTGAGAGTGTGCAGGGACGTGGAGAAGTATCTCATACTCGTATTATTTTAGATATCCTCCGCCTTCGATAGGGTATAGTGGCCCTGCGTGCTGCATCAGTTCGACACCCCCAGCAACTGTACTCCCTAAGTAGCTACCTTAGAGACAGGACCGTCAGGATCAAAGGTAGCTACTACAAGCTTGAGAGAAGAATAGAGAGAGGCTGTCCACAAGTGTCGGTCCTTAGGCCGGCCCTGTGGAAGCTTGCGTTTGACCAGTTGCTGAGGGAGCTAGAAGAGGAAGGGTTCATTGCCACGGCATACGTCGACAACCTAGCAGACATCATGGCCAAGAACAGCAAAGCCAGAGAGGTGCGCCAGTCTTGTTTCGGAATGGTGCGTGAGGTGGAAGTTGAGTATGGCCGCAGCTAAGACCCAGGCCATACTCCTCAGAGGTTCCACTGACAGGGCTCACTCTATCATACTGGACATTCAAGAAGAGAAGGTTAGACTGGGTGAGGAGGTGACGTACCTGGGCGTAAAATTCAGGAGAAGCTTCGACGCCACCCCTCACCTGGGATACCTGAAGGATAGGGTGACCGTGTCATTTAACGGACTTGGAAAAATAGGGGGTGCTTTGTGGGGCCTCAGGTACATAGCAACGATGACCACGCGTGGTCTTGGGTATTCTGAGTTATGCATCCCCGGCGTGGAGCCGTAACCTCACGCAGCAGCAGAAGAGGAGACTAGCCACCATCCAGAGACTGGCTCTGCTGAATTTCTATGGCCTACAGAACGGTGCGCATGAGGCGGTGCAGGTGCTGACCGGAGCGATGTCCCTGGACCTCGTCCTGAAGGAGGACGCTCTGAAATACAAGGTGAAGAGGCAGGGGCTAGCGGCGCTCCCGGAGGGACTCCGAGAGAGGACTGGCGAGACCCCCAACAGGTGGAAGAAGATAGCGAGGGAGGTCTCCACTGAGGAGTGGAATGGATGGTGGGTGACTAGCCAGAAGAGCTTCAATTTGAGGAAGTTCTTCCCCACCGTCCATTCGAGATTGGCAGCCACATGGGTCCTCCCGGACTACTGGGTCTCGCCGGTCTTGACAGGACACGGTGGGTTCCGGGAAAAGCTCAGTGAGCATTGGAGACAGATCGACCCCCGGTGCCCCACTGTGGAGTTTCTTAGACGGCAGAGCAATTTGTGCTCTCCTGCACCGCAATGGAAGGACACTGAGCCAGGTTGTCAGGGAAGACCGGGATCTTCGACTTCGCCGAAGAAGAGTTCCCCGTCTGATGGAGGAGAACAATTATCCTTACTTAAGGAAATTTGTCTACGGTTGGAAGGAAGTGATCGGGTCTGAACACTTCAACAATTGGCAGGATCCGGCAACATGGTGAGCCATCAGATGAGCCACCATACGAGGAGCCCCTCAGGAGGAGAGAGTTGGAGGAGAGGACCGGACGGATGCGGAGGACCAGGAGAGCTGGACTGCATACGGACGGATCCAGACCAGCAAAAAGGCGTAAAAGGTGCAGCTAAGGGGACCGAAAAAAAAATCTGCTTCTTTTCAACCTCTTCCTTTACAGCTGAAACTCCCAGGTCCTCTCGTATTCTCTGATTTATGACTAGATCTCTTCTGGTTCGGCCAGCTAATCTCCTCAGGTATCTCATTTCTGCGGCTGTTACTCAGCTCCTGTGCTTGTCCAGTAGAACCAGGTTTTGCTTCCATAGAGAAGAGTAGATAGGTATATGGCCTTGAAAATGTGTAGCTTCACGTTTTGGTCCACTTCCCTCTTTGTGTTGCATAGTTGGTGGTAGACATTATTTGCCTTTCTGATACGGTTGGAAGCCTCCCCATATAGTTTTCCATCGCTGTTGATGACAGTACCTAGGTAGGTATATTTCTCAGTCTTCTCTAAAGTTCCTCCTCTGTATCGGATCACCACATTTTCTTCATTTCGTCCTATACACATTACCTTGCTCTTACTTCATTTGAGCATTATTCCCTTTCTATCCAGCTCCCACTCTATTGCTTGCTGCAGCTTTTCGTTTGAATCTGTAATGAGAACAATGTCATCTGCAAAAACCATAGCTTGGGCAAGGATTGTCCTCATATTCATTTATTCTTATTTCGCCCTTAGTATTGTGGTAAATGGATTTTGTAGCCTCTGTTAGTGCATTGGGGACGTTTTTAGCGTTTAGAGCCTGCCCATATTTCATGTCTAGGGACCGAATCAAATGTCGCAAGGATATCAACAAAATCCAGAAACATGCTCCTCCATCGTTCCCATGCCTTTTCCATAATAGTCCTGAAAAAGAATATGTGGTCCAGGATCTGGCTATTCGGTCTGAATGCTGCCTGCCCTTCGAGGTTTCCTTCTAATTTCTCTCAGCGATGTAAAAAGCTTGTAAACCACCTGGCAGAGACATATAGATCTGTAATTCTTTCAGTCGAACTTTCTTACCTGTGTATAGGAATGAGGATATTATGCTCCCACTCCTTCGGCACAGTTTTTTAGAGAAAGCTGTTAGAAAGAGGCCCTTTAGAAACACCTAGGAAGTTCAGAGGCAGTTCTGGCCCTCCAAACTTAACTAGGTCTGGAGCAATACCTCCCTGCTGTTTTGCCGGTCTTAAGCTTTTCTATAGCCCTTTCCACATCCTCTTTCCAGATTATATCGTCGTAAACTTCTTCTGATAATACCCTATCCGCAGCTGTTTCCTCGTTTTCACTGGAAAACACTTCAGCATAATGGCGGTTCCATCTCTTCAACATTTCCTCATCTCCAGTTAGCAGTACTCCTCCTTAATATCCTTTCATTCCTTAAAATTCCTTATGGGCTTATTTTTCTCCTCTTTCAATACCTTAATAATTTTCCAGAAGACATTAATATTTTCTTTATAGTAGTCATTTCGGAGGCTCTGACCAAATTCCTCCCAGCTGTTCTTCTTTGCCACTCTAATTACATTTTTGGCTCCATTACTTCTCCTGATATAGAGTTCCTAGTCCGCTGCACTATTGATCTTACAGTATGCTTTCCGAGCCACCTTTTTCCTTGCTATTGCAGCTTTAACGCTCTCACTCCACCACTTTGTTCTTTTTGCTTTAACGGATGTCGCTGCTGTTCCACCTATGGTTTCCGCTTTTTCCAGGATAGCTTTTTTCATTTCTGTCCATATGCTGTCCGCATTGAGCAGTTCGAAGTCCATGGTTACATTACACCCACACGTCATCTTCTTGGTTATTTATTATCTAACCTGCTTACCTCCCTGTATACATAAAGGTAAAGTTAAGCATTGTAAAGATAAAATAATCCTCTACATACCACCTGGTAGTATGTTTAAAAATCCATATTAAAAGTGAGAAATTATATAATCGTTAAGAAGACATATTTAATCCCCACTTCTGCTTTTGCAGTGTGTGGTTACTATTTATAGAGCTGGATCAGGTGTTTCTTTCTTTCTCTCTATTTTTTTTCTATTCTCTCTATCCCAAAGCCTTCTAAATGGTTCTTGGGCATTTTCTACCTAGGAAATGCGCGGTCTTACTCTTGGTCTCCTTCCCTCTACACACATCTCGCAGGTCTTTCTGGCCATTCATTCTTGATCCATCCTAAGAAGGTGTCTAAACCGTCATACCTTGTGCTTCTCTAGGATGTTTTAAATTCGAGACTGATGCGTATGGCGTTAATATACAACTTGTGTGAAAATGAACGAAATGAATACTAAGTGCGAGTACAAGGGGATGAGTTCGATTGTTTTCAGTCAATCATATAAGGGACTACGATAAGGGAATTCCTTCGTATGTTTCTTGTTCAATATGGCATGCGAAGATACTATCAGAAGATTTGGGAACCAAGTAGGAGGCACCATTTTCAACAGAGGAAAGCAGATCCAGGACTTTGCTGATAACCTAAATATTGCAGGAAGAAACATTGCAGAAGTAAAAAAAAGTTCTCAAATCTGCAGAGAGAAGCGGCTAGAGTCGGATTGGTCATAAATGAGGAAAAACAAAATAAATGAGAATGAACCCACAGGAAAGAGTAGCTACCCATAGAGTGTAATTGGGGAGAGTAATCAAATTGGGTCGACGAGTACGTATATCTTGGCATATAAGTAAATACAGATAGCGGCGTCAATCCTGAAATCCTATAAAAAGTCCTATCTGTTAACAGAAGTGACTTTAATTTGCTAAAGCTTTTCCGGAGCACAAGAACCACGAAGCTTCGCCTGTGTATATCCCAATCCTGACCTACGGCTACGAAACCTGGACAATCCCAAAGGATCAGGAACAAACTCTGTTATGCATAGAAAAGTGTATACTGCAAAGGATCTTAGGAAGGCTGTTTGTAAATGATAAGAAGAGGCATCGCAGCAACTAAGAATTTTTGGTCTAATTATAAGGAATCATTAGAACATAAAAGTCATTCCTCCACCGATGCCTCTCTCTAACAGGCCTCGCTATATATCTTCCCTTTTTTATTCCTCCTAACAATCTTCTCCGCTCTTTGCCGCATCTAAAGTTCTACGTGCTTCGCTGTTCTCCGAAGAAAAAGAGTGGTTACATTCGTCTTCTAACATGCCTTAAGTTACCTTCGTTGCAAAGAAAAAAATGGTTTTTAAACATTGGAACATGGTGTTTAAACATTTACAAGGACACTAAAACATGTAAGCGGACATGTAAACATTGAAAAAGTTTCAGAAAAAGCAAACAGTAGGTTTTAAAACAACATATTTGGAACATT
Source organism: Arma custos (assembly GCA_037127475.1). Lineage (NCBI taxonomy): Eukaryota > Metazoa > Arthropoda > Insecta > Hemiptera > Pentatomidae > Arma > Arma custos. The sequence goes on along the minus strand of CM073759.1, from coordinate 97,192,086 downwards.
AAGAAGGTGAGCGGATCTAATGAGAGTTGTGGTCTCATTGATAATGCTAATGATAAAAAAGCGTGTGCCCTTTTAGGTAAGATTTTTTCATTTATCTTCATAAATTGCATGGTAATATGTGTGCTTAGATTTATTTGTTTTGTATTTTCTTTATTTTCTTGTATATATAAAAAAAAATAAAAGATAGTAAGAAGAATTAGGAATTGTACTGTTGTTTTTAGTTATGTCTTTAAGACAAACAAATTGTAATGTACAGTATGTCCGATACGGATTGATCAGTATACTGTGTATTATGGCAATCCAATGTAGTTGTACAGCACTGCTGAAAAATAAAGCATTTCTCTCTGATGTTTTAATTCAAATTCAGATTTGGTACCATGGGCATGTAATGCGGTCACTTGACTATTCACGTGATCAAATTCTGGAAAAAATCTGTGTGCTTTTTTATTGGTTATTTATTATCTAACCGTCTTACCTCCCTGTATACATTAAGGTAAAGTTAAGCATGTATATATGTGTAAATGAAAAAAAACGGAAGAATGGAATCAAGCAAGTAATTTTACTGTATTAAAAAAATAATTTATATTAGATTTTCTATTGAATTATTACAAATACTAACCCCAAAGAACAAATTTGTCATTGGAAAGCAGCGCTATATGTTCCTCTTTGTCCTTTATCAATTTAAATCTTTTGGCCCACTTCATATGCCATGGATTCTACAAAGAATGGTAATTAGTCAATACACCAATATATTCTTTTGTAAACAACATGTAAAATATTGTTTATTAAACATTGTGTAAAATATTGAACAACGTGTTGAAAACGCAAGCTCAAAAACGGCACTAAAGATTTTGATTAGACTTGCTATGTTAATGTACCATTTAATGGTTTTATAATGTCAACTATTAATTGGCCTACTCTATTCCTATCTATTAACTACTACATTTATAGGTAAGCGAATGTAAAGATTTTATCATTTAATTACGTTTGTGAATAAGGTCGTGTCTTATACATCTTTCTTTGCAAAAGCACTATACTTCCAGAATTTCACATTATTGAGAACGAAAGTTATTCGATTGTACTTAATACTTACACTCAAATCTAAAATACGTTCAAAATCTGGTGTGTACGACAATCCCCAGAAATAACCACCTTCCACGAGCCCTTGGATATTTTCTGGCCTGTGATGCAACTCTGGCGTAGTGAGTTGAGAGATGAGAGAGCTCCCAACATTAATCATGAATGTAAAAGCGGTGAGAGCCCAGCAACAGAGCAGGAACCGAACTGGCCCTGGGTTCTTGTGATCCGAACGGTCAGCATCCACAGACACCATCCCAAAAGACATCCAACTGCAGGTCGACATGGCACTACTCCCTTTGCAAATCAAAGTATACAATTAGATAAGAGTTGTTATGAAAAAAATCAGTGTTTTGTGAGAAGTGGTTATAAGAATCGAGTCAGGAATGAAACTGAAGTTCTTGAGAGTTTAGGTGTAAGGTGCACATAATGTGAGAAGCATTAACGTAAATAATGAATATTTCTAAACAATGATGCATGAATAACATATTAATTGAATCAATAATCAGTGTTACCCTGAGTTTTTGCCCTCCCGGTGTAAACGTGTTTGATTTGTTTTGGAAGGAATACATGAGGCCGTGGGCCATTATATACAGACCATGTTCTAAGTTATGAGTGAGAGGACATCATTACTTCTAATACCATTAATTAGTAAGAGGTATAAAAGCAGGATTAAAGGAAAGAATAAACCAGTATGCTTTCAGAAGTCTAATAGTGAGTTTCTTTTCAACCATTCATTATATTTTTTTATCATTCTCGTTGTCACATCGCTTAACTTCTACAAACATCCATATTACAGGCGTCGACAGATGTTGAATTATAAAAGATAAATGGTTAAAGAAATATGAGATTTGATCTCAATGAATAGAAATAAAATTTAAAGAATTATAATAAATGTCATAAAGGATGGGAAGCACCTAATTAAATGTAGCATTTCTCCAAAGTTGAGCTCAGTCCATATTTCAGAAAATGTCTGGCAACGAATTTTCGATAATCGTTCATTTTTGATGCAGTATTAAAACAAAATAAATTTATAAATTATGGAAATAAAAACATCTACCGATGTTGCCTCCTCATCTACAGTCTTCTTGTTAGAGAAACTTCGGAAACTGGTCTAAAAGGTTTTGAGATACCTCTAATACTTTCATGAATGTTATGAAGAAGAAACAATTTTTTAAATTCGTTAGTCTACTTAAATCATCGTAGAAAATTTTCTATTTTAACATACGTTTTTAGTAAGTTTACTAATACAAGTTGAGTACATGTATATGACCTACTATTTATTTACGGCATCATCATAAAGTCTAGAATACAATATGGCAAATTTCTTATTAAAAAGGTTTGGATACCATGATGCCTTTATAGTAATAGTAGGTTCCAAAGACGAAACATTGAATCGAAAATGGTTTTATCCAATCTTCTGAAAATATTTTTATCACGTCAAAGAGTTCGAAATTGAGTTGTAGTTTTTATTTTACACATTTACTTAACTAAAAATTTGCTATACGACTCATTATACTTTCTCATTTATTTATGTCGAAATGGAAAACCATAATATCTTAATATACTTGTTTAATTTGAAATAATTACTTTTATAATCGATATCATTGCGGATTCTATTCGTACAGTAGGTAGTCGAGAAGATTGCTATGATATTAATGGAAACAGCAACTAAAAGAAGAGCCCATGATGACATTGGATAATGGCGGAAAATGGAGCTCCAGATGGCGTTGGAGGCTATGGGCCTCCTGATCAAGAACTGCAAGTTGAGATACATGGTCGGCGTGCTCAGCGACAGCGACTCGTACTTGTCGATAGACATCCAGATTGAGCCCATCGCTATGTCGGCCTGCCCGTCCATCACTGTCTTGAAAATCCCGGCAGCCCAAGTCCCATTGGGGTACTTCAAACCCCACTTATCCTCGATTATTAGGACCTTCCAGGTTACATTCATCAGAGGCGCCAACATTAAAAAGACGTAGAGATCTATGCCTTTGATCCAAGCTAAAACAAATTTAAATGTATGTAATACAAATGTTAATATATTTGTTATATTAACAAAAAATAATTACTCACTGCCTAGTTTGTTACGTTAGTTGTTGTTGTTATGTTAGTTAAATCATACTTTATGCTGATACGTCTAATCCAACGATGCTACAGTGGAAGTCTAAAGTTTTTCCTATTCTGGTATTTATTTATTATTTGACTCGACTCAAGGACTATGCAACTATGATCTAGCGGTTTTTTGTTTTGTTTTTTCAGTTTTTGTTATAAGGTTTTCGCTCACGAGCCCAACAACCCGATAGGTGGGGCGGATGTTTGAAAAATTCCGGGACCTGGATTCGAACTCACGACAATTACCAAGGGCGGATCCAGGATTTTTTTCTAGGAGAGCACAACGGACAGACGGGAAAAAATCAATAATAACTTAGAAATAAACTTGTAGTATATATAGAAATATTTCAAAGATTTATTAAAATATCATAACAATAGTTTCACTCATGTTCTTTCTGTTATTTTAACTACTATGATCAAGTGATTTGCCTATAATTATGTACTATAATGGATTCTTCACAGTACACAAAAAACTGTCTGGGGGGGTTCGTGCCCCTGTGCCCCCCTGGATCCGCCCTTGACCCTTAACATGATCTTAACCTACATATTATACATTTCGATTTCGTCCGATTAGCCATAGCAGCACAAAGTAACGTTAAATAAATAAACAAATAAAAAAAATTCTCATCTGAATTCTCATCTTCATCTCTGAGGAAGTCATCAGCATGGTTGACGAAACGTTGGCAAGAAATTTATCTACAGGTCTAAACCAGAAGAAATAAACAAAGTCTTTTGTAATCATATATATTATTTACACATATTCATTCACACACTCTTTGTGTTCTTTAATTTTGTATTTAAAATGACGCAGTTATTTTTATAGAATAAAAAAGTTATTATAGCTAACCTGGATGTCCTTTCTCATCAATTGGGCCGAATTCTGTGAACATAGATACATTAAAACCAGCAACTGTTATTTCGCGACCCTTGAAATTCATGATTGGAATCTGAAAACATATTAAAAAAATAATTTTTGTTAATTATTAATAAAATAATAGTACGAAAAAGCAACATATTTCTTCGTTTTTTAAATCTATGATTTAATTTAAATTGAAATATAATTTTTTGAAAAAGAAATACTTTTAACTAATTGAGGATGGCTGTACTTACTTGCTCCCCCCATGTTTCCTCTTCTCCATTTAGGTATATTTCATAAAATTGCTTCTCTATTTGGTCCAATTTGAAAGTATGGTAACCATCGGTGACTAATGCTTCAGATTCCCCAAATAGGTACGAATTGCTCTACGGAACGACAATATGTTATTTTAAGATTTTAAAAACATAAATTAATTATAAAAACAACCAAAATAAATATATATAAACCACAGAAATAAAAAAGATTCTGAGATTGTATTATTTTTTTCTCTCAGTCGATTGCAAAGGTTCATTATTGACAATAATTTTTATACTTGAAATGGATAATAAATTTTGGATTTTTCCTCCTGCTTCTACAATGGCGATGTTGTATTCCATATCTTATCGCCCATTTAGAACAAAAGTAAATAATCAGTTAAGTTCTTCCGAATCCTGGTTTTTTACCTGTGAATTTATGGTTCACCTATGTAGCCTTAAAACAGGCCGTGGACTGCTTACCGAAGACGAGCTTTTTAAAATTCAATAATGTCATGAAAAGTAAAAGCTCAAATTATATATATAAATTAAGAGGCACACGAAAATAAAAATAAAAAGAGTAATTTGGAAAAGAAACAACGCACTAGAAGGCTGGTTATACACTGACTTTATTTATCAAATAATCCTCCTTATATAGGATCTGGGAGTACATTCTCAGTAGGATTAAGCTCCTCTACTACCAGGCCCTGGCACTTAACTCCCCTCTCCCTCCAGTTTCCAGACACCTTTTGGAAACTAAAAGAAGTGGCCAGTCCGGGTAGTTAGTAGAGTTCGCTCCGGTACAATATTACAGTTCCCAGACGCAAGTAAATACATTACATAATAGTTTAATAACAAAGCAAAGAAAACTGTAGCGTCCAAAAACAAAAACAAAAAAACACAATCATTGTCTTCACACACAAAAAAAAAAACTTTTTGGTTTATGCACAAAACCGGATAACATACAAATAAAATGGTACATTCCTATATAGATAAAGAAAATAATAACAACCTCTTGCTTATTACTTGTCCTCCGTTTGCACTGGTGAAAGCACTCCAGATCCCAAGGGAAACTTTAACTGCTCGATATGAACCGTCCGCCGCCTCCTAGGGTCCTCTATGTTTTCTATGGTGACTGCTTTGTGTTCCCTTAGGACGACACGGAATGGCCCCTCATATGTCCTCGGTTCCTTACCCCTATTGGACCCAATCCGCGGGTATACTATGGTCCCAATTTTTACATATACAACTTCCCCGTGCAATCTCGTACCCTCGTGTTTTCCCTCGTCACCCTGGTTCGTTTTCCTTCAAAATTTTTCTCCGCGCTTTCTCCCAGGACCCTTTAATTTGTACGTGGTTTGCCACAATATCGCGAGCAACCGTATTGCCCCCTACTGTACACTCAAAATGCCTACTGGGTCCTCGAAAAGTAACTCAAACGGAGAAAACCCCGTTACAAAATGAATCGAATGGTTATAGGCCGCAATCGCTTTCCGCATCGCTATATCTGGAGTCAGCCCCTGTTCGACGTGATAAACTCTGAGGTGGTCGTTGAGTGTGCCATGCAAACGCTCTATTCCTTCCCTACCCTTCGGGTGTCCCGGAGTGTTCAAATGCCACGTGACTTCCAACTTACGTATTTCTTCGCTCATAACAGTATGTTATCAAACTGCCTCCGTTTATCGGATGTTATACTGTCTGGTACCCAGTAAAACATAAACCATGTCTGTAGGGCTGGCACCACTGACGCTGCTTCTTTAGGCTGTATAAGGTGCGCCATGGCGATTTTGCTGAATACTTACATGACCGTTAACCACGTAAAACCCCTCCAGGTGAACGTGTCTCGGAGTGGTCGATCGCCCGTTAGTGTTCCTGTACTTGAGGTGGGTGGCGGTTGTGCTTCGTAGTCATGCAGACCTCGCAGACCCCTTACTAATAACTTCTTGGAGAGTCCGCCGCATACCTGACCAATTATACCGTCTATTTAGCGCCTGTAATGCCTCATTGACCCCTCGATGGTTGGTCTTGCCTTGGTGATACTCTCCTTTTAACTCCTTCTGCCGTTCTTAATCCCTTATGGTGGTGTTACCCTCATAAAGATGGTGCGTATGGCCTGGTTTCCACGCGTCCCTTCCCTTTTCGCCTCTGTTGTGGCCTGTTCCCCTTCGCCTTCTGGCGACCAATCTTGAAGAAATTGGCGAATGTCTCTAGATGACCCCGTGGTGTCCTCATCGATGGCATTTACCATCAGCGCCCGAGATAACCAAAGCTGCGAGTACGTTCTCCTTGTCGGGCTTGTAGACTGAGTCCATCGAGTACTGGCTTAGCCTCTCTTTCCAGTGTGCAACTCGTGCCGACGCCTCCTTCAGTTGACCTACCCATCGCAGCGGCCTATGATCAGTCTGGACCCTAAACCTCCTACCGAATAAGTATGGCCGGAAATGATCAATTGCCCAGACGATGCCTAACAGTTCCCTCTCCAGTGCGCTATATCTTGCTTCGGCATCTGATAATCTCCTACTTGCGTACGCTATGGGCCGTTCCCCGCATTCATTCTCTTGGGACAACACTGCGCCCAAGGCATATTCGCTGGCATCCGTGGTCATCGCAAAATGTTTAGTGAAGTCTGGAAATGCTAAAAAAGGTTCCTCCTTGAGGTGCTCCATACATAGCCTTAGATTGTCCTCCATACTAGGTGCGACAATCAACCACGCTCCCTTTTTTAGCAGGTTGTTAATGGGTACCAAGTATCGCGACATGTCCGGTACGAACCACGGGTAATATTTCAGAGCACCCAGCAGTTTCCTTATGCCTTTCACATCTCGGAGTATTGCCATATTGGTGATTGCTTCCACTTTATACTTGCTCGGCTTAATCCCATCCCTTGACATGCTGTATGTAAATAATAAAAAAAATATTTCGGCCGTACCCAAAATGGACTTTTCCGGGAACAATTTAACCCAAATTCTCTAACCCTCTCGAATACCTGTCTAAGATGTTGTTCATGTTCCTCGTCCGATTTGCTAAAGACCAGGAGACCGTCCATGTAGACCTGGCAGATCCCTTCATCGATATCCCTAAGGATTTCATCCATTAAACGTTGAAACATGGGGGGAGCGTTCTTCAACCCAAACGGCATTCTGGTAAACTCATAGTGTTCCCGTTCGAACGTGAAAGCCGTTTTTGCCTGATCTCTAGGATGAATTCGGATTTGGTGGTGTCCGGCCTTCAAATCCAGTGTGCTGAATATGGTGGCTCCGCTGAGTCTAACCATCATGTCGTCGAAACGGAGAATTGGGTACGCTTCATCTTTAGTATTTTCGTTCAATTGGTGAAAGTCAATAACCATCCTATATTTTTCTTGCCCCGGCGTACTCTTCTTCTTGACCTCCCACAAGGGCTATTATATGGGGACGAACTATTGATTATGATTCCCTGCCGACTTGACTCCTCTAACTCCTCCCGAATGTATCGTCTTAACGCTTGGGGATAATGCTTCTCTTTCACAAACGTAATTTTTTCCTGTTTTAATGATATTTCATGCAATGTTTTTCCTGTGACTCCTAATACTCCCCCTTCCTTGTAAAAAATGTACCGGAACTCCTCCAATAAAATTCTTCTCCACTCGACCACCTTATCAACGGCGACTATTCGTGAGCCTATGCGAATGACCTACCCCTTAATTTCACGTACAATTTGCCCTGTGTATTTTCTACTTCTACGCCCACCCACTTTAATGGTTTACACCCGACTATGGCCTGATACTCCCTGGGTATGCTTTCTACCACATGCACCCACAAACGTGCCCCCGTTTTTCCCCACTCGCTCAGACCAATGTTCGTCTCGCCCGTCACTTCACACGGCCCACCCAAAGCAAGCAACCTACAATCGCATTCCCTGGTCTGAAGTTCCTTCCCCCAACACATAAATTCTCTATTGCTATTTTTGACAACAGGGTGCGCGTTCGTTTGGTCATGATAATATCAACCATATAAATGTTTGAGCTTGCCGGTTGTGTTATTGATGGTGGAGGCTCGGTCGCCACTCTGCTCGCACCCTCCTCATACTGATGTCTGCTTTCGTCTCGCTGTCAGCACCAGCGCTGTCCTCGGACCTGAGCTGCTTTCCTTTGCCGGTCCCGGCCACTACTCCAGCTGCCCACGCCGCCGCTGCTCCCCAGTTCTTCCTCCGTCCCTGAAGATCCGGGTGCACTAGTCGAGTCCCTGGAAGCTACACCTCGCTTGGCCGAATACCTTCTTTTGCGCATTCACCTTCATTGGTTCTCCTTGGAATGCATCTTTCCTACGGAAGATGTATGGGCATTGCCTAGCTAAATGCCCTTCCATCCCGCACTCATAAGATCTGGTGCGTGGATATGGTAGGAACCTAGTATTTGACTGTTCTGGCTATGAAGGCTCTAATGTTAAAGTTGCCTAACTGAGGATGTTTTGTCCCAGTTCATTCATAATAGCACTTGTTTTTCCGTGTTCTTGCAGAAGAAAAATAAAAAAAAAAATAAAAAAAAAAAATATATATTCTCACTATAACTTGTAACAAGGTCCCGGGCTTCGGGACTACTTAATTAAACTGAGTAATTTGGGAAAGAAACAACTCACTAGAAGACTGGTTAAACACTAACTTTATTTATCAAATAATCCTCCTTATATAGGATCTGTTGTTTAGACTCTCAGTAGGATTAAGCCCCACTGTTACCAGGCCCTGGCACTTAACTTATATATATATATGTATATATACATCAGAATTATATATATATATATATATATATATATATATATATATATATATATATATATATATATAATTCTGATGTACGTGTGTGTGTCACTGAACTCGTCCTAAACGGCTGAACCGATTCGAATGAAATTGTTTGTATTCATTTGGGAGACGCCCTGGATGGTTTAGATTCAAAATTCAGCACGGCAGATGGCGCTGCATTCGGTATCTAGGTCATTTATCTATACTGCAAACTAAACTGGATCTACTTGAATGATTTTTTGTGTATGCATTCATTCATTTCATTAATTTTGTGTATGTAGTCATTCAATTCATCTAATTTGTTTGTAATTAAAATTTATTTAATTTACTTTTGGTGGCGGAAAACTTGGAAATTTTCGGAGTTATTTCACTTTTTGGCTTGTATCTACTAATCGGTGCGTTTTAGGGAAAAAACATAAAAGACCATTTTTAAGGAAATTTTGCTACAATTTGAGTCCAAATTGAGCTGTTTAGATCTAACAGATCCTGAGTTCCAAGTTAAGTTCCAATCATATCATTTTTCATACCCCTAAGTGATATGCTTCGGCCATTATTATTACGTGTAATTTGGATCCACCAATTATGGAATCTTACACGTTTAGTCATAAAAAAACAAAACGGGAATGTTTTGGAAGCAGCAATGTTGAATCTTTAAAGGAGAAGTCATCCTGTAGCCATGTATTCCAATGATACCATCAGAACCCATAACACTGTTCAAAAGACTTCAGTTTGATATACGATTGGCTTTTGCTATTACCATCAACAAGTCTGAAGGCTAGGAAATGTCCATTTGCGGTTTGGACCTAGAACATCCATGTTTTTCCCATGGACAATTATATGTTGCATGCTCATGTGTTAGTTAACCATCTAATCTATTTGTATTAACAAAGGACAGGTTAAAAAAATATTGTTAATCGATTAGCGCTTAATTAAATTGAAATAAATAGTTATAATTTAAAAAAATATTATTAGCCGTAATTAAAAATCAACCATGTTATACCTCATTCATTAATCTAATGTTTATATTTGATCAGTTGAGAATTTTGTATATTATGTATTTATTATATACTGCACTTAGATATAAAATCTATTTAATTCATTTTTTCATTCATTCATTGGTTCTTTAAAATTCAATTTTTAACGTAACATTTTTTTAAAACTATTATAACAGCTACAACAACGCGTGGCCGGGTCGGCTAGTATTCTTATATATATCAAATATGTTAAATTGTCGTGTCACAGTGTTTGTAACAAAACTCCTCCGAAACGACTTGATCGATTTTATGAAATTTTGTTTGTATATTCAGTAGGTGTGAGAATAGGACGTAAACTATTTTTCATACTCCTAAGTGATACGTATCGGCTATTATTATTGATCGTGCGTCAATCGTAGCTATGACGCTTGATGATGCTGCATTTTTGATGTGCTGTAAGGGCGTCTGGTTAGTATAATCCAAGTTTGCACCGAAAAAAAAGGGATGGGAAAACATTTGGTGGTCGAAAAACCTCGATATTTTTGGATTTATTTCAGTTTGTGAACTGTCTCTCCTTCCTTAGATTGAACATAAACATGCGAGTACAATTACAATATGATCCATCAGCACACATATTTTCAAAACTACTACTGGATATTCGAATCGCTGAAATAAGGAATGTATTCTCGGATGTACAAAATAATTACATTGACCATTATTGGCTCTGCAATCGTTCTATTTTGGCAGCGAAAAATGTGACGGAATGATGACGAAAATAAGTTTAAACATAACAGTTGTTACCAGGTGATCCGATGTCCTTTTAATCAATCGATACTATTGTTGATGAAAGCCTAGCCTTAATTATCCAACTGAATTTTGTGAACCACACAATCATTAGTTGAAGATCGGTTCACCTATAATTCTTCTGCGTAATTTGAATCCACCTAAATTATGGAATGGTACACGTTTGGTTATCAAAAATTTCACCGGGAATGTTATCGAAGCAGCCATGTTGAATGGAATCTTTAAAGGAGAAATCGTCCTGTAGTAACATGTTCCAACGATACCATCAGAATCCATAGTACCGTTAAAAAGACTTAAATTTGATATACGCTTGGCTTTTGCTATGACCATCAACAAGCCTCAAGGCCAGACAATCTCCATTTGCGGTTTGGACCTAGGACATCCATGTTTCTCCCATGGATAATTATATGTTGCATGCTCACGTGTTAGTAAACCATCTAATCTATTTGTATAAGCAAATAACAGATCAACAAAAAAATACTGTGCATCAATTAGCGCTAAATCTAATTGAAATAAATAGTTATAATTTAAAAAATGTTATTAGCCATAATTAAAAATCTATAAACTTTTTTAATGTTTATATTTTATCAGTTAAGAATTTTGTATATTAGGTATTTATTACATACTATATACGATGATAAAATGTAAAACCAAAAATATATTTAATTCATTTTTTTCCATTCATTCATTTTTCTAGTATTCAGCTAGTATAATATATATATAATGTTCCGGAGGAAGGTCAAGAAAATTATCTTATATAGGGAGAACTGTTTAACTGTGGTAAGCCAACGTTTCTAGTAAGATCAATTTTCTTGACCTCAAGCCGTACCATTTTCTTCCTCATATATACAAGGTCAACAAATATTATTCAACAATGTAATTTTAGTTGATATGTAAACAGACGCACAGAACAATTGCTGTTTTGTGCGTTTGTTTATTACAGCTCAGTTTCATTTTCAGCGAAGTTAAATATTGATGAAAATCTGTTAATTTATCCGGTTTTATAGGTTTTTGATTGGATTAATGAAGGCTCTAGACTTAAGATTTAATCAGTAAGCAATTAAAAAGCACAAATATTCACTTAATATTTTTTTAAGTTGTTTTTCAATTAAGCTTATCTCCTCATTTTTCGAAAATATAATATTTTAATTTATCTTTCGTTTAGAAACATCTACTATGAATGATTCCATTTGACTTTATCTGAGAAACAAATAAGTTGAATAATTTTTAAAAATAATTGTAACATCCAAAATGAGAAAATCTTTTTATTTCCAGATACTAGCCGTTACAGTGGTTACAGAAGCGCTTCTTTGTTTTGTTTTTTATCGGTTATTTTTATCATTCGGTTTTCCTTCAACAATATAATTTTAAAAAACCACCTACTTTTCTTGTTAAAAATAAGTGATATATAGGGTTTTAAAGCAGAGCCGATGGTTTTTTCCCGAATTTTTTTGGCTGATGTGTATGGCATGTGCTCTATCCCAATTATAAAAGAGTGTGATTTTTCGGTCTTTCTCCTCCAAAAAAAAATGTGGTAAACTAATAAAAATAGTGGGGAAGAAGCGAGGATTCTGCACCAGTAGCGTGGTTTCTTCAGTTAATTCAGTTCTAGATTGTACTAAAACAACTAAAGACGCTGAATTATTTTCTTTGAACTGCTTTGAATCATATTTGTTTTAAAAATATAGAAATAATTTTATTGCTTCATTCTTTTTTATTCCCTCGCTGAATCACTCACTCAATACATTCTTCATCCTCTATCAATCTATAAATTGTATTTAATATAATTGGTTAAAAGAGATGGAATTGTTAATCTAGTTTGGTCTACTTTTATTTTTAGCGCCATCCAATTGTAGCGAATGGGTTCTTGCGCCATCGAAACCTTTAAAATTACGCCATTGTGCTCGACAGATACAAATTTTATTGTTTGTATAACAACCTTATAATTATAATTATTCTAATTAATGAAACAAATACAAATTTACTTGCCTTTACTAAATCGTCGAGTTTTGAAATTTTATATAGTAAGTAGCACACAATTCTATGGTTATAATATGTCTTCATGGTTAACAACATTTTTTTCAAATAAACAGTATTTGTAGCAAAAAGAACAAAACCATCGCAATGCTTATGGCTTTCATTTATTATAACTGGAACTCCTAATGCAGGAAAAACCTTATAATATTCCCTAGGCAAATCATTCAATGAGTACAGCTCAACACACGAAAAACCTGCGAAACTGTAATTCAAAACGCGATTCAAGTAGGAAAGATTTTTAGTATGATTACATTGAACAACCACAAGTAAATCCCAAGGGAGTAAAACAAACATGACGATCATTTTTAGTTGATTCATGTCTGAATTCTGAGATTGTCTATTGCTCGAAATAAAAATTTTAAGGCTAAGAGTATAACCGGCAATATCAGTTCTGATGACAGCACTTCAAATATATTTCTTAACGATGAAGAAACTTCTTTAGTTTAATTAACGAGGCTCTTCACTACACTAGACAGTAATAATGGGAAACGCAATCATTAGTGAAAAGTTGTCTCTGTCATTATTTTCACTTTAGTTATTTCTGTTAGTGAATTAAGAGTAATTAATATGGATACATTTCCGTTAGTAGAATAATATTGGATGGATCCAAAGGTTTTTGAAGGGTGAAATTTAAAAAAAATATTTTTCATACAAAGAATAAATTTTATTTAACGATGTATTTGCTGGACCACCGATCTGTTCAAACCTAATCTACACCATTTAGCATATTACGTGTAGCCTTTTGATTTATGTTATCATTTCTCACTTTTATAGATATTGTTAAATATAGTTAAGTTTCATGTAACCATAATATGACTCGTCTACTACATACATCAAAACATAGATACAAAAGTATTCTCCCTTTTTACAACGTGCTACCATTCTAACAGCTTCATTATTCCGGTCTCGTAAAACATGTGGGGTTTAAAAGCGAAAAACGCAAACATGTCTGTCATCAGCAAACGATTTTCCGGGAGTTTTAGAGGGAGCTGAATAAGTGGCAGTTGGATGGCGCAAGGTCAGACGGATATGGCGAATGTAATAAAACATCCCAGCCAAATTATACTAGCTAATGCTGTGTGATTATTGAGGAGTGTGGTCTGGCTTTGACATATTCATTACAATATATCACAAACAAAACTAATGCCAATAAAATCAAACACAACAGTTTTGAAGAGCAGACTTTGATCTTTCCAATAAGGATCACTATTGGCAAATAAGGCAAAAAGAACTGGAGAAATCAGCACAGATGAAGTGTTTTATCTTAATTTCTTAAGAAGCCATGGAGTCATTTCTGAAATTATGAACTGCCCCAGGTGCAATAAAAATCACAATGAAAAGAATATTTGAACTTAATCCCCCTTAAAACTTAAACTTAATATTTGATAACTTAATACATTTGATCTTAGCCCCCCTTGTTCTCCCAGGGGACCCGCCTTGTTAACACTTTACCTGTCAACACCTAGTAATAAGCCTCTTCTTACTCCATCATCTCCTTTTCTTCATACCGAGAGCGGATTTAAGGGGCAAGGGAGCAATTGCCGTCCCAAAAAGACGGCTTTTTGTATAATGTGGAAAATCCATCAAAATACATCCTTATAGGCAAATCACATGATCATAGTTGTTAAAATCTATGAGTAAAATAGCAGAAAGAACATGAGTGAAATTCTTGTCTATATCCATTCTCTTCACCGATCTCACATCCCCGCGCTCTCGCAATTAGTGATGTATACAAGGGGAAGAATGTTCATTGAACATTAATTTAATTAGTATCTTCTTGACTTAGGTAATTATATTATTTATATTAATTTTGTTTTATTTATTATTAATTTTTATTCATTAGAAAAGAGGTACGAGCCAGGCTAGATCAGGTGGCAGAGCACTAGGACGAATACGTGGGAGACCCGGGTTTGAATCCCGGCCCTGAACAAATCTCTTCTCTTCAAAATAAAAATATTTAAAAATTATAACAATTAATAAAAAAATAAAATAAAATGGAATCAAAAAACGATTTTTTAAGTATCCACATTTTAAGAATTAATCATTGTAAAAAATAAATCTCAGATATGGTAGTACATTCTTACGTTATCGAAATATCGATATTTTATCCCGATATATCGCGAAGGGTTGATATCGATATATTTGGGTATCAGAAGAATACTACTCCTGCATAGTAAGACCACATTCTCCCTTCTTGCTTCCCCACAAATTTTTCATTCCCTCTCTTCCATTTTCAGTCGATCTTTTGTATTTTTGAATTATACTTATATTTTATCGACTGATGAAAGGGAAGGAATGGCTACAATTGAATATGTAGGTATTGAAGTTGAGATGGAAGACAGAAGTTTAATAGAGACAGAATAATTACAGGAACTTAGTTAGTTGGAGCCTTTGAAAGAGGAACTGGGAGATGTTTTTTCGAGCCAGTCCAAGATCGTTCAGCCGATACATTTACTGGCATCGCATTATGTCGAATTGCACCAGGATATACAATCATTATTGACCTGTGGGGAGGGTATAATCGTCTACCACAACTCTTGCCGTACCACCACTTTACTTTGAATCACAGTGAAATTTTGTCGACCCAGTGACGGGAGCTCACACTCAAAATATTGAAAGGACATGGAGATCTGTACGTTCCAATATTCCAAGATTTGGAAGATCTGAAGAACATATGGCACGGCACCTCGCTGAGTACTGTTGGAAGAAAAGATATAAAATTAGTAACCGTGTACACTATTTTTGGTTGGAGGTGGCATGGCAATATAAACCAAATAATAATGCATAACAGATATTAAACAATGATATATCAGTTTGATGGATTGAATTGGACAGGAGGATGATAACCCAAAATAAAGCAAAACTTATTTTTTAATCGTGCCAGCTCCGATATATCAATTTATTTATTTTTGTTACAGCGCACAATATTGGCGAGTTATGCTGTTGTATGTTCTTTAGTTAATTGTTTTAGGTAGTAATGAAGAACCATGTCCTTTCACTATTTTCGGGTAATGGATCTACAAAAGGTGACCTGTTACAATAGGGTATCCTAGATCAGCATAGATAATCAATATAGCCCAAAGGATGCTATGGATATGGGGTTTAAAGTAGCTGTACCTCCGCTTACAATACCCAGTGTTATTTTTGTTAGCTATTAGCTCTGCTGAACTACAATAGATGATCATATCTTCTCCAATTGTTGGAAATGGCAGTAAATTTCTTGTGCAGTTATGAGTAGTATGATATCTCTTTTAGCGTCAGCTGTACGATCTTGGGTATACCCGAAAAAACATCTCTTCATTGCTCTTTACCTTCGCCTTAATGATCTTTACAAATAGTCCTAGATCTCTCAAGATCGGTTATATGTGTATAATATATATACTAATTACATCGTTATCTAACGGAAAGCTTCTTTAAAGAGGAGTGGTTAGGGTTCTTCCGATATTACCGATATGGGTATGGTATGGATATTTTTTTTCATTAACGATATTTTATCGATATCGGTAGAGATTTGTTTTTATAGAATCAGTCCAATAAGTTTTTTTTATCATCCGATATATATGGGTTTATTTACAATTAATGTATCCCGATACCCAAAATCTTTTCCCTCCAATTCTTCCTGTCAGTCCATCCAGCCAAAAAGAAAGCGTCAAAAATAAGTAGCGATAAAAACTATTTCAATTTTTTTTATCTTTTAAAATTTATGTATAATATCTATAGTAATAATTCCTAGTTTCGTATATGATATTTTTTAATTTCTACAGTGAAATAAAAAGTTATTTAACTGAATTACTATAATAACATATCCTCATTATACTATATATTAATACATACAGTATTTTATGTTCAGTTTTTGGTGAGAGTTATGAAAGAAAGCAAATTTGATAGATTATTTTGATTCTCAAATTCCCAGCGGAGCTTTAATAAAATGGTAGATTTCAACATTTCAATGGCAGTTTGCAAATCATCAATCAAATCATTCAAAATCAAAACAAGGCGTTTAGTATCAAAACCAGTTCGATCCATTTCATAAAATTTTTCAGGAGAGCCAACACACGTTTTAAAAATTCACAACCATCTTTTGGAACATTTAATACAAATGTTTGCTTCAGACATGTCAAAAGTAGGTTGTTATTAGATCAGTAGAACTGTTTTAGTCGATTCGCGGGGTTCATAATGTATTAAAATGTTTAATTAATTAATAACCAAATTGAATGCTTAGTCAACTAATGACATAAATTTGCATTATTTTTGATGAAATTATTTTGTAGGATGAAAAAAAAACATGGGGGATTCTCCAATATTTAAAACCGTTTTAAAAAATAATAATTAATTTTAATTAATTTAATTATTATAGATTGAAATAACAGACTTTTTTTTTAAACTGCTAATTTAAATTAGTTTCTCAAAGTAAGGTGACTGTGAAAATAATAACACATGCTTTACCGTAATACCGGGCTACTTTGGCCCTAGGGTCCTTCTTTGGCCCAAATGTAGGAAAAGATAAAACGTCCTCTAAATACTTTCAAGTAGTAGTTGTTCAACTAGTTACTGCAGTTTCTGCTAGGATGAAGTCGGCACTGATGTACACGAAATAGTTCGATAATTGCCTGCTAGTATCAGGACCTCTGGATTTCTTAACCTTGTGAAAACACGTGTTTTATTTACTCTCAAACTTTCAACTTTCGAAACCGTTCCACGTATGTTACAACTTTGGTAAGTACCTAATTAACTAATTTGCTTAGTACGGTAGGCAGTGGTATAGTTGTATTTGTCATTACGGTTTAGGTTTTTGGTAAAAAAATATAAAATAACAACAGCTCTAGTAACCTCAAAAATACGACCTACTTTGGCCCACCTGTTTTGTGGGCCAAAGTAAGTCGTGCTTTTGAAAACTTATTTTTGTAGTTATTGCTATACATTCCGGGGGGAGGGGCGGCATCATGAAAGTAAATTGTTTTACACAAAGAACAATGTTGGTTTACGAGAAGTTGGTCACGCAAGTAGAAGGGTGTCCCCTATGGTCCGCTTATGGTCAAGGTGACTGAAGAATTAACTAAAAGTGGGGGTCGAAGACTCAGCAGAAAGGGACTCTCTAAACAGATCCCAAGGAACTAGGAGGATGCAGAAGACGAAGCCGAAGAAATTTTAATTCTGGATTTAAGAAGGCTGGAATACATCCTATTAATAAAGAAGAAGATTTAAAACGGTTACATTCTAAGGATGTGTCTGTTAATTTTGATCTGGTTGGAAAAACTTTCATTCATCATTTGGAACAAAAAAGAAAAGAGGTTGTTCAGCCCAGAACAATTTAAAGACAAAAACTGGAAGTTGCTGCTGGTAAGAGCAGTCCAAGATATTCAATATCAAGAAATGCAAAAGTATCAGAAAGAACATCAGAAAAGAGAAAGAAACATGAAAAAAATAAAAAACAAGAATTAAGAGAAAAACAAAAACTTGAAAAAATACAACAGAGTGAATTGAAAAAAAAGAAAGTAAATGGTAAATTCCTGAAGAGAAAGACTACAAGAAAACATAACATCTCATCAGCAGAAGAAGATAGTGATAACTACAGCCTCATTTCTTCAGGCCACAGCGACCTCGTTTTTTCAAGTGATGATGAAAAAGAATTGGTTGACTCAGTTGTACCACCTACTTCCCAAAATGGCATTAATCCTCAAGATAGTAACGAATCTCCAGAAGGAACACCAATACACCTCCAGAAAGTACTCCTAAAGAAAATTTAAAGATAAATCTAAAAGAAGGGAATTTTGTTGTTGTGCAATGGAACGAGCTAGAGTTTCCTGGGGTAACTGTGAATGTGACGGATGAATCTGCTGATGTTGAGTGCATGGGACGCACAAACCAATTTTGGAAGTGGCCAGCAGTAAAGGAAACTTTGTTTAAGAATGGACTGTTATAAAGAAGATAATCGACCTTCTAAAACTGGATGAAAAGTTCCTTGTCAGCAATTAGTGAGACATAAGATAAATGTATATTTTTTAAATTGTTAGTTTTTTGTACCTTTATATGAAAACAAGAATGTTTAAATGAATTTTAAATGTATTTTTCTGTCTTATAAATGAATTTTCTTACTAATCCTAGTCTTTCTTTTACCCCACCTAATTCAACAATGCTTTAAAGTAGGTAAAATATCATTGGACCAAAGTAACCCAAACATGAGGGTAACATTGGCCCAAGTAAAAAATAAAAAATAAATAAAGAAAAACTTAATTTTTTTTGTTAAACTCATTAGAAATTAAATTTAGGGTAGTCTAGTTGTGTAATAAAGGTTACCAGAGCTTAGATATTGGAAAGTTATAAAAAAAATTTAAGGGTGATTAAATTTTTTTTAAAAATTGGGCCAAAGTAGCCCTGTTTTACGGTAGTGAAAAAAAATCATCTTTTTAAAAATTATTATTAAAGTTTTATTATTGTAGTATTATTATTTTAGTATTGTTATTATTATTAATTATATTTTAAAAAATTATTATAAGTAGTAGGTATTTATTACTAAAATATTAAAATGAAATTCAATTGAATTGCTATTTTATAAAATTATATAATAGCAAGAAAAATAAAATTATTTTCAGTTAAAATGTCTTCATTTTTGCTTACATTAGAATCTTCAACAGTGGATTGACAGTCCGTTTTTGATTAATGCTCGCAGCGGAAAACTGGGTAAGCTCGGGTCGAACTGATTTTGTAGCACAACTAATTTGTTGCCAATTTTGTATGGGATGGAACCGGTTTAGATCCATACGGTTAAACACACTTTTAAAATACCTTTTAATCTTTCAAAACACATTAACAAAATATTTTTATAATAATGGGATCGAACTAGTTTTGATACTCATTGCCTCATATATCTCCCTGCTTGACTGAGTCCAATATACAACTTTAGATTGAACATAATGTATGCATGTCGTGGATGTGGGATTGGTTAGCATCCACAAATTGGAAGGACTGACTGATTTTTTTTTTTTTTTGTGATTTCTCCAGCCTTTAGAAATCTGTAAGTATTTTATATACCCGGGTTCGAGTACCGGTCCTGGTCATATCTTTTCTTTTCAAATAAAATATTTAAGTATTTTAGTCTTCTTTATTACAATTAAATCAAGATAGTTGTGATTTTTGATGCTATTAAAGGTACATTTTTGTTCCGAGTTTCCGGTAAATTCGAGTTCCTTGATCGAGCATTGCCAAAATTGAAGGCAACAAGCCACGGGGTGCTTCTTTTCTTTCAAATGACAGCTGATATCGCCACTATGGACGATGATTTGTCTTAGACAGGGTTGCCCTATTTACGTGTTGATGTTACCACCAAATCTGACGACAGGGGTGATTTCCTGAAAAAAAATCCAATAATCCAGAATGTGGATATTTTATTTTCTTGTAAGCGCGGATGGAATAAGATTTAACTTACAAGCTGTGGATACTGTTATCAAATATATCACCTCAGAATTGCACATTGTTGAAACTTATAATTTTTTTAATAGGCTTACTAGTAATTTTTTTATGTAAGTTGAACATATAACAGTGGATATTATCTATGAACCTATCAAGTTTTTCTTGAACAAGACTTGAAATTTTGGTTTAAACTTAGGTCTAGATTAAAAAATATGTGTTTTAATTGTTTTTTTCTTGTACCTTCTACCAGAGATCTTTAAAAAAATATATAAAAATTAATTCTCGAAGAAATATAATTATTGTATTAGGTATGGATAAATATGAAGAAATTGATGAACTCTACTGAGAACAATGCCTAAGTTATTATCATTCACACTAATATAGTGTTACAGGTGATATTAAGCCTAGTACACTCCTAGCGACAAAGTCGCAGAACATTGTATCGCGACGGTATAGAACTGTCGCGATACATTGTCACGCGTCCACACCTAGCGCACTAGAGGATTCAAGCCAGTGCACTAACAAAATCGACGCGATGTCCCAACAAATTGCTATTTGTGCTGTTAACTTGTGCTTAAGTAATATAAGGTTAATTAAAAAGAAAAAGTGTTACCCTAAACGTTACCGAAGGAGAGCACTATTCTCTGGTAGGATAGTTATCCTCATATGGCTTTGGTAGGATACTTATCATAGTTATGGCTTTGAATCTATTAGAAAAATTGAAATTAGAAGATGGGATGGGATTCAGAAATTTTGTTCGAATGAGCCCTGCTGATTTCGAAACCCTTCTTTAAATGGTTGGAGGAATTATTTAAAAAAATAACACTGTATTTAGAGAAACTATTCCATATGGATTTTTTTGTCCATATCATGATATGACATCTCATATTTTTTGGGGGAGTTGCTCCAACGCATCCCTTCTTTTATTTCTGTTTTTGAAATCAACAGATGTCACATCCCAAAGGCATGGGAGCGCTTGAAAATTTTCTATTAAACGCAATGTTACCTCCATGGCGGCAAGGAATAAACTGGAGCACGTGTCCCGGAACAAGTACACACTACGAAAAGTTGCGGAACACTGTATCGTGTTCCCCGTTTTGGCGGGAGACCTGAGACTCGATACTTTTGTATCACGACAGTTCCGGGACACCAGAAAAATGTCCCCATACATACTGAGACTTGTCTCGCGACACCTGTTCCGCGACAAAGTCGCTAGGTGTGTACTAGTTTTTAGAGAAACAAATGTCAATTCCGACAAGCAATATAATATTCCCGGTCAGGCTAATTTAATTCACATATTTGGTAAAGCCCACATAGCTTGTAATGGCTATGTTGAAGTAAAAGTTTACTAAATGGATTATTACCGTTCCCAACTCAAAAATCTACCTTCAGTTTGACAAAAAACTGACAAAAGTACAGTTTGACGATCAAAAATAAAAATTAAGTAGAAACAGCCATTCTATATGAGTTGTATGCATGTTTTAACAATTATTTCAAACATATTAAAAAGTTGTATATTGCCAACATGATTCAATTGTTATTGTTGCATGATATGATAACAAGACCCATCTTGTTTTGATCCCATCTTGTTTTGATTTGCAAACTGCCATTAAAATGTTGAAACCTACCATTTTTTCTGTCATTTTATTAAAGTGCCGCAGTGAATTTGAGAATCAAAATAATCTATCAAATTTGCTTTCTTTCATAACTCTCACCAGAAACTATCATTTTCAAGAGCCAAAAACTGCATATAAAATACTGTATGTATTAATATATAGTATAATGAGGATATGTTATTATAGTAATTCAGTTAAATAACTTTTTATTTCCCTGTAGACATTAAAAAATATCATATACGAAACTAGGAATTATTATTATAGATATTACCTATACATACATTTTAAAAGATAGATATACACAATTTCCAAAAACTGATTTTAAAATTGAAATCGTTTTTATCGCTACTTATTTTTTGAGGCTTTCTTTTATAAATTTTCTTTCTGTTTTGTGGTTGTGGTTTAAATAATAGAATTCCCTCATTTTCTTCAATGTTAAGCCGTACATATAAGATTACCCCGATCATATCGTCAAGTTAAATTAAATTGTAATTACCACTGGACACATTAATAAATAATCTTTATTTGATTTTGTAAGTAAATACAAACAAAATGTGACAATTATTATAACATTAATTGATTTATAGAATTAGTATTAAATTAAGAATTAATATACTGGCAAATAAGTTGTACAATAGAAAATGTAAGTACTTTTCTTTTTTTGTTAAACAGAATCCTCTTCTGGAGCCATCATATTGCCTGAATCTTGTGACAGTTTCCAGAGCTTTGGTAGTTGATGCAATAAAGACAACATGGATGTAACGAGGGGATTATTGGGAATGTAACCCCCTCCATTGCTTAGAAGAAATCTAGAAATTTCCCTATACAATTAAGTATAGTAAGTTATTGTAACCAATTATTATTATTATTATTATTAGTCTGTCGCTACAACACGTTGACGTGTCCAGGCCTCCTCAACCAACAGCCGCCACAAGTCTCTGCTCCGTGCTACTGTCATCCAGTTGCAGACTCCTAAGCTTCTTGCATCCGCAGCCACACAGCCGATCCATCGAAGTCGGGGACGGCCAATTCTCCTCCGCCCATGGATGATCTCCGTCAGTGGTCTTTTTGGAGCTTCCTCGTCGTCCATGCCGCCACATGGCCAGCCTATCTCAGGCGGTATCGCTTGATCAGAGTCACAATGTCAGGCTCCTCATAAAGAACATAAACTTCTCCGTTTGTCCTCCGTATCCACTCTCCACCAACTAACGCCGGTCCAAAAATCTTTCGTAGAATCCTGCGCTCAAATATGGCTAAATCCTTGTAAGCATGTTTGGCCATTGTCCAAGTCTCTGCTCTGTATGTAAGGACTGGGCGAATCAACGTTTTATACAAAATGATTTTTGTCTCCCTGGAAATTACCCTACTTGCTATTTGTTGCCTCAGTCCAAAGTAACATCGGTTGGCAGCCAATACCCTTCTTCTGGTCTCTGCTCCCATTTCATTATCGCATGTCACCTGTGATCCCAGATACGTCACTCGGAAACCCATTCGAAGGAGCATGCCCAAATTCCACTTTCTCCCCAGGATGTCTTGGGCGCTGGTCAGTTATCATATACTTGGTATTATCATGGTTGACCTCCAGACCAAGTTTTCTTGCAGCTTCTGCCAAAGAAAGGAATGCCTCCTCAACTGATTTTCTAGAGCGTCCTACAATATCGATGTCGTCGGTGTATGCTAGGAGCATACGTGTGCAGCATGCTGCACTGATCTGTTAAAGATGGTTCCCGTCGTCTGAATCCCAGAATCTCTTATTGCTTTCTCCAGAGCCAGGTTAAATAGTAAGCAGGCAAATGCATCGCCCTGACGGATCCCTCTTGTAGATGGGAAACTTTCAGAGCGATCGCCCTGAACCTGGACAATGCATTCAAGGCCTGTCATAGTCATTCTGATCATCTGATGAGATTGTGAAGGGCTTTTTTCAGTCTCTCTCTCCACCAAACTTCAGCAGCTCAGCAGGCGTATCGTCTGCTCCTGGTGCCTTGTGATGCTTCAGGTTTTCCAATGCATCAGTTTTTTCCTCAACATCCTCCTCCAGTCGAAATAGATGATTGCCATTTCTCTCCCCATCCTGATCTCTTACATAGATATTCGCATAGTGCTCCTTCCACAGGTTCATGCACGCCGATTTCTCAACGATGATTTTACCCTCACGATCCTTGCATGCTGAGTGGGTGGGCCTATATGGTTTCCTGCCTTGATTGATTCTGGCATAGAATCTTCTTATGTCACCAGCGGCTTAGAGCATTTTGGCCGCCTCTAGCTCCTTTCTCTCCCAAGATCGTTTCTTTCATTTATGAAGCCTCTTCTCCGTTCTTCTTTTTTCCCTGTATTCCTCAACAGTGCGCCTAGTGCGTCTTGCTATTAGGACTCTGTATGCTGTATTTTTGGCCTCTGTTGCAAGCGAGCAGTCTTTGTCAAACCATGGGGATTTGGTTTTTCTATCTTCTTTTCCCAATATCCTCTCCGCCTCCCCGGTCACTATTGACTGGATCTTCCTCCATTGGTCATTAACTTTCTCCTCCTCATAGTCGGATATTGAGAGTTTTTGGTCCAGCGCGTTTACAAATCTCATCCTTTCCACTGGGTTAAACAGCTTTTCCCGATTGAATCTTTTTCTTCTTTGGATTCTGGGTTTTGAGATATTGATTCGCCCGATGATATGAGCAATGCTTAAGTAATGGTCGGAATCCACATTTGCACCACGATATACACGGGAATCTGTGAGTGCGTTTACATGCCTCTTATCAATCACAATATGGTCGATTTGGTTTACGGTTATTCCGTCAGGAGAGGTCCAAGTTCCTTTATGAATGCAAAGATCGTGGTTTCGATAACAAGGTCTTTGGAGGCAGCAAAGTTAATCAACCTCGACCCATTATCATTACAGTTTTCATGGAGGCTGTATCTACCAACGGTCGGGACATACATTTTTTCTCGTCCTACCTTGGCATTCAGATCGCCTACAATGATTTTCATATCATAATGAGTCGAAAGCCCTCTCCAATGCCTCGTAGAATTCATCTATCTCATCTTCTTCTGATGTTTCTGTCGGCGCATGAACGCTTAAAATACTATAGTTATAAAATTCCCCTTTAACACGCAAGACGCAGATTCGCGGACTGATAGGTTCGACGACGAAAAGAGCTTCTTACAATAAATCCCGGTCCAAACATGTCCCTCTCGCTACAGCTATAGTAAATCGTGTGTTGTTTCTTTTTGGGGACCCCTTTTCCATTCCGTCTTATCTCCTGGATGGCAGTAATATCTAGTCTAGCACATTAAGTGCTCCTGGTCTGTAGAGTGACAGAACATTCCAAAATCCCAAGTTAAACCGTAAACAATTGCCGTGCTGTTTCCCATTTAGACCAGTTACATCAGAGGCTGATTTATGAGGTTTCGTAGTGATTTAATTTCGGATAGTGGGGCCACTAACCCTCTCTACGTATCCTAGTATGCTGGTGGGGCTGCCTCCTTTGTGCTTGCATACCTGCACCCCTTCCGGGACCCTTCCGGGAAGGCTTCTTAGGTAAGGTTGTCCTAGGTTGTATACTGTTTGTGACCTTGTATGAAGTGTGATGTGTTTGTGTACTGAATGCGTGCTAGTGTACTGTTCCCCCAACCTGGAGGGCCAGTGGCTAAGTGCAGCCTTATGTCTGGGCGATGTTGTTACCAATTGTTTATGTCTATTATTTTATTAACTTAATAATTAATTAGGCTTGTTTAAGCAAAGCAAAAACAATAATGAATGTATTTTTAAAAAGTATGATTTTTAGATAATAGAACAGCTGAACTATTTACATATATTGCATCAACATCTTCCTTCTTCCAGAAAGATGAGTTAACGTCTGTGAATGAGTGGATCGAATGGTTACTTCTTTCTTCTTAGGTTCGCCATCCTCTTCTGCTCTTCCTTTGTGTGAAGTCTTGATGTAAACTCTGTTCCGTCGGTACTTCTTTCCAGCAACATCAACTATATATGATCTTGGGGAGTGAACCTCAACAACTTGGCCTGAGACCCATGGTTCACCTCTCCTATCAGGTCTCAACTGCACCAATACTGCCTGACCTTGCCGAAGGGGAGGGAGGCGCTGGGCTGTCCTGTCGAAGTACCTCTTCTGTATTGTTTTCTTTCTATCAATTTGTTCAGTTACTCCGATGTGTATGTAAGGTTCTAATTTCTTGGCCACTACTGGTAGTGTTGATTTTAATCGGCGTGACATTAACCTTTGTGCCGGACTGCTATCTATAAGTTGGGTTGGAGTATTTCTCCAATTAAGTAGTGCTAAATGGAAATCCGTCTTGTCTTCTTTGCAAGTTTTCATCAATATTTTAGCAATCTTGGCACTGCTCTCTGCTTTCCTATTACTCTGATGGTGGTAAGGTGGAGAGCTTGCCATTTCAAATCCCCAATCTTCTGAAAAATTCTTCAGCTCAGCACTGATCAACTGGGTACCACTGTCCATGATCACAACCTCAGGAACGCCATATCTGCTGAATTGCCTTTTAAGGGTGTTGATGACACTAGAGCTTGATATTTTAGAAAGGTGGTCAACTTCAAAAAAAGAAGAAAAATAATCTGTTATCAATAAATAGTTTTGCTTATTAAAATCAAATATGTCAATAGCAACTCTCTGCCATGGTCTTGTTGGTGTTGGATGGGAAACAAGAGGTTCCTTGGGTTGTGAAGGTCCCAGTTTCTGGCAAACATTACATTTTTGAACTTTCTCACGAATGTCATTCTTCATTGCCGGCCAATATACTATTTCCTTTGCTTGTCTGATGCATGATTCTGCCCCAATATGTCCTGAGTGAATTCTCTCCAATAAAGCAGGCCGGATCGAAACATTGCTTCCTTAATTTCTTCTATTCTTTTTATAGTAAGGTTAACATAGTTTATTGACTCTAGTTCTTTGAAAAATTGTTCGCTGTCATGATTAAAAACATTTTCTGTTGTCCACTTATTCTTGTCCTTTGCAGAGGACTCTGGTTCAATTGCTCGAGACAAATAGTCTGCAATAAACATTAGCCTACCAGGCTTATAGGTGACAGTCAAATTGAACTTCTGTAATCTAAGAAGCATGCGCTGAAGTCTCTTAGGAGCTGCTGTTAGATTTTTCTTGAAAATAATTTCTAAAGGTTTGTGATCGGACTCCACTTGAATAATATCTCGGCCATATAGGTAAGTTTGAAATTTTTCACAACCAAAAACGATGGCTAAGCACTCCTTCTCTATTTGAGCATAGTTCTCTTCAGCCCTTGTTAATGCCCTGGAGGCGAAGGCCACAGGTTGCCCGCCTTGAAGGAGAGTCGCTCCTAATCCCACTTGGCTGGCGTCACACTGGAGTGTTACTGAAGCCGCTGCATCGTAATATTTCAAAACTGGAGAACATGTGATGAGTCTCTTCAAGTGAGTAAAGGCTTCCTCCTGGGGTTGCTGCCAAGCCCATTCATTTTCGTTGATCAGAAGTCGTCTTAATGGTTCAGTGTACTCTGAAATTTTCGGCATGAACTTCGAAAGATAGTTGACCATGCCGAGAAATCTCTGAACATCTTCTTTCTTCTGAGGAGTAGGCACCAATTTTATGGCTTCCACTTTCTGTGGATCTGATTTTAACCCATCCTTAGTAAACCCATGACCCATATACCTAACTTCGGGTAACTTGAATTTAAGCTTTTTCCTATTGAACTTTAAATTAACTTTTCGGGCTTGTACTAGCAAACTCCTTAAATTGTTATCGTGGTCTTTATCAGCTTCTTCATCAGTACTGCCACCTCCGAATACTAGAAAATCATCATCAATGACCTTGACTCCCCTTAAACCCTCTGTGACTTCATTCATCCTTCTCTGGAACTCTTCTGGCGCGTTCTTTATACCGAAGGGCATTCTCAACCCTTTATACCGACCGAGTGGAGTCCAAAACGTAGTCAATTCAGATGCTTCTTCTGAAAGCTGGACTTGCCAGAAACCATTTTTTGCATCAAGAACAGAGAAAACACACGCATTCTTAAGGTCTGGCAGTAGCTCCTCTATAGTGGGTGTCCGATAATAAGCTCTTTTAAGTGCTAAATTTAAGAATTTGGGATTGAGGCATAAGCGTAACGTCTTATTCGGTTTCTGAACGACCACCATAGAATTAACCCAGTCAGTAGGTTCTTTAACCCGAGTGATGATTCCTTGTTTCTCTAAAAGCTTAACTTCGTCTTTAATTTGTTCCACTAATGAGACGGGATACCTTCGGGGTTGAACTACAGTTGGTTTTATGTATTTATCCACCCACAAATCAAGTTTACCTGGAAGGCAGCCTAGACCAGAAAATACATCTTCAAATTCTTTTAAAATTATTTCCTTACTATCAAACCCTGAGACGGACTTCACTGATGCAACCTAGAATAGATGCAACATGGACTAGGCCTAGACGTACACAATCGTCTGCTCCAACAAGTGGCATTTCATCACTTTTAATTACTTCAAACTGAAGGGTGGTTTTTCCTGAGTCTGTTTGGCAAATAAACTCAATTTTACCTAAGGATTGAATTGACTCCCCATTGTAAAATTTTAGCTTAGCATTAGAGGGTTGGAGCCGGGGATTGGTAGACTTAGTAATCTTGCAAACATGTGAGAGCCCGATGACATTGCAAGTGGCACCAGTGTCTAATTGCACCTGACATTCATGAAAATCGTTCTTAGAAGAACATTTTAGGTACAAGTTAGATATAAACTGCCTATTAACTTTTTTGACAAGAGCATTCACCCAGTAGACTGTTTCAGATTCACCTGAAGATGTAGTTTCCTCGTTGTCAGCTACTTGCCTAACTGCTTTTACCTTACACATTTTGTCAAAGTGGTCCTTCTTTTTACATTTGCTACACACTTTGCCAAAAGCTGGACATGCCGTCCTATCCCACTTATGTTTCAGACCGCAAAACTTGCATTGAACATCAGTTGGTGTATAGTCCTGGGTGATGCAATCTCTTTTAGATTTATTTTTAACTTTATGGACACACTCCTCTTTCTTACACCCTAGATTTATACTAGAAGCCTGGTGAGTTGCCTCCTCACTCACCCTACACATATTTAAGGCTTTTGCCATTGAAAGGTTTGGCTTAGTTAATAACATCTTTTGAATCTGCTGGTCTTGCATTCCTAATATTAATTGATCTCGTAAAATTTCATCTTCTGTAATATTATGAAAGTCGCAGTAGGCTGCTTGCAAAATCAACTACAGATTCCCCACACTGTTGCCTGAGGGAGCTGAACACAAATCTTTCATAAGTAACATTAGCCTGTGGTATAAAATATTCGTCAAAGGCTTCAATGAGTGAATGTAATGTAAACTCATCCTGAGGCTTATTAAAAGATTGAAAAATTTTAAATCCATCCTTACCTAGGATTGAGAGGAAGGTTGCCACTTGAACCCTTTTTCCTTTCTTGTCAACTCCTGTGACCATGGCATAGCTTGCCCACATCTCTTTAAAGAGTTTCCAGTTTTCTTGGAGATTTCCATTTACCTCAAGTTTTTCTGGGACTGGGATCTGAGACATCTTATTCTCTGCCTGATTTATATACCTGACACCAGGTTTATGTCTATTATTTTATTAACTTAATAATTAATTAGGCTTGTTTAAGCAAAGCAAAAACAATAATGAATGTATTTTTAAAAAGTATGATTTTTAGATAATAGAACAGCTGAACTATTTACATATATTTTATCAACACCAATAAATAGGGTTACTTGTATTTAAAATATATTTCTTGATTGCACTTCCAAAAATAACATTTATAATGGAAATAGCATTTATAACTTCCAAAATAATATTTATAAAAAAATATAATCTATTTTTTTAATTTGAAGCTAGATGATTTACAGTATAATATATGTTATACCTATATTACGAGGCATCTTTTTTGAAGGGAGTAATATGTTGGAGTGGTTGACTGGTGAGGGTTAACCCCCCCTCATGAGTCAACTCTAGTTACGCCAATGAAAGACAAGGTGTAGAGCATCAAATTGGAAAATATTTTGTGACTTTTAAACATTTAAACAACCTCCAGAAATTAATTTTTTTTATGATTTTCTTTTTACATTTACTGGTTACTGGCAATCATTTTTTGTAAGCAAAAATTAACTAGACTTGTTTACCCAATCATTTAAATGATTTGAATAAAATCAAATACATTACAATATATATATATTCTATATTCTAAACACAAATCGATATAATTTTTCAAATTCAACATAGTAAATAAAGCAGTTTGGATTGGACATTTGGATCACCTAAAAATTTTTAATTGACATTAAAACTTCATACTCTCCCTTTTGTGAGTAATATGAAATGTTTTTTTTCATGAAGGATTGTTCATCTGATGAAAAATCGCAGATGAAGTTCTGAAAAAAACAAAATTTTCTTCCATTGTGAATAATATTCCATGAAAAATTTGTTATAACAATTTTAATAACATACTGAAATTGAAAATAAAAAAATAAGTTTGTAGAAATACAGCAAAGATGGTAAAAACATTACCCTAAATTGTCTTATAGATTTTGCAGTTTCTTACAGGTTTTCAAATAGAGATTGGTTGTGTCTGCCGAAAGCGGCTTGTGATTTTGAGAGAATAGACCATATCAGAAAAAGTGATAAACCAAAGCTGTAATAGGTGGATGTAGTGGTACAAGCTGTCAGGTTGTTGGTTTGACTTAGCAAGATCTTTGCTTATCCACATACATGTAAGACGTTTAGAAACCAGAGAAAAATGGCCAGTTTTACATACAATTATGTAGATAAGCAATCAAAGGCAATTACATCTTCCGACTATAACACTGTAGTTTTTTATATAGCGAGTTATTATCAGCTATAAGATTGCAGGTCATTATATATGAAAGTATATTCCAGTCCTTTGTGTTTTAACTTTTCGTTAAGTAGCTATATTAATTACCAGTTACACAGTAAATGATAAAAATAAATTAATTTAATTTCAAGCTTTTTATTTTTATTAATTGTTATTTTGATTGTGATTATTTTTAAATATTTTTTTTTTAAGAGAAAAGATTTGTCAGGGCCAGGATTCGAACCTGGATCGTCTGCATCTCCGGTGCAGTGCTCTAAACCACTGAGCTACCAGGGGTCATATCCAAGTGAGACAAATCCGTTCTCTTCACCGATCCTATATCCCCGTGTTCTCACAATTTTTGTAATGTATACAGGGGGAAGAATGTTCATTGAACATTACTTTAATTGGGATCTTGTTGGCTTATGTCAATATATTATATATAACAGAACGTATTTGTCTGACTTGGATAGGTCCCTGGTTCTCAGTGGTTTAGAGCAATCCATCGGAGATGCAGGCGACCCGGGTTTGAATCCCAGCCAGGACAAATCTTTTCTCTTCAAAACAAACAATAATAGTTGAATCTTTCCTTCTGTATATCTAAGTGCTGCACCATACACAGAAGAATCGAGTAAATCGGCAACAAGCTATGAACTATCCAAAGCAGTCTCCAACCTTAGACTTGAAATGGGGATTAGTTTACCTCGTCCTAGTAGTTTAGTGGATAGGGCAACCTACTTTCGTTGTTGGTCAGTGAGTTCATACCGGATTTAGCAGAGAGGAAATTCCAGGAAATTTACACCGACCATCCGCACATCTGCCATCTTTAGGGTAATTCTCTGTGGTAATAAGATCTGCACAAGCTCACTTCAATAAAGTAAAATAATACTAGACACATAATTGACAAAATTCCTATTATTATCATTTGAATATAATAGGAGCTTTGAGGTATTGAATCATTTGCAAAGATAAAATATATTATTATTGACAATAGGTACATTCAACAATAAATTTATAAAATCATAATATGTACATGAAATCGGTAATAAACAATATAAATAAATCCAACATAACTATCAACATTGAAATACTGATTGTTTTAGATAATGCAAAAATATAACATTCATCCATATCCATTATTCACACCCTTAGGATAAAAAAGTGAATAGGGTGGATTAAAAAGTAAAATTTACTTTTTTAAACATTTATTTGAAAATAAAATATTCAATTTTATCAATCAATGTTTCAAAATAACATATTCAAACATACGTTCCAATAGAGAGTTGAATTATTAATTAATAACTTGAAAATAATTATAATTAAAATAGTAATTTTTATGAAGATGCAATGTTTCTCATTTCCCTAATGGCAGACACAAGTCGGGGTGAACAGCCTGCACTGCCTGCTTGATAAGCATCAGAAGGGAGTTTTAGGAGAACTACCATTTGAGCAAGAGTTTCTGGTAAAGTCTGTCCAAGATCTTCAAGCACATTACCTAAATATGCTGAAAATGAAAATAAAAACATTTATTAATTTTTCATATTTAAAAAGAAAGTTTTCATTTCCAATTTGTAACTTTTGACAGTGCATTATAATAAATTAATATAAAATTCATTACATTTACATAATTTTAATTCACATTATATTTTATTAATATTACATCTAAATAAACAAGAGGAGTACTCCTGTCAGTCTTCCAATTGTATAATTATTCAAATAACTATAACTCCAAATGTTGTATAATTGTTGTTGTACAGTATATTTTTCTTATAACTTTGTAAATTTTTTTCATATAATCAAGAGATATTTAACTATTAAATGATTAATAAAAAGATTACCAATATCCACAGCTATCTGCTTGGCAGTGTTAGGTGTGACATCTTTGGTGTTCAAGATAAGGTCCGCTAAAGACGAGCAGGTCTGTCTACATACACGGCCCAATAACTGAACTGCAGAACTGTTTCCCTCTTCCTTCAAAAATGGTTCTAAATGCTGAGGCAATGTCATCAAATATTCCCCTATCTAAAAATAGGTCAAACATAAATTTAATAGAATTTAATGCATACTTTATTAATAAGCATAATTAAAATATTTATTTTGACACCTGAGTGATATATTCAAGTGGAGCATAGCTGTAGTCTGGGAGTTGGTTTGATAAACTAACCGATGAACCCCATGAGGCTCTTGATAACTGAGACCTGATCGGTGTGAACATCACATCCAAACAGCATCCAGTTACTCGTTCAGTAACTTTTGAAAGTTTGGACTTTACTCCCTCCATAACAGAAGATTTATTACCTAGAATTAATAATGCTAAGTTAATTGTGGCTTTTCTTTTACAATCAAATATAGAAATAGATAAAAAAACAATGAGAAATAGATAAAATAGAAACACAATAATCATAAATACAGAAATACAAATATCATAAAATATTTCTGTAATAGGCCTGATGGAAGCATGCAACATACTACATATGTTAAAAAAATAAAAAGTAAGTTCTAAAGGACTAAATATAACTTAAACAGCAAAAAATAGTAACAGTATATCTTACATGATTTTTACATAATATTTTTGAAACCTATAAATACCAACTGTTTACTGTTTACCAACAGAAAAATATAAATACCAACTGTTTACTGTTTACCAACAGAAAAATATAAATACCAACTGTTCAAAAACATTTTTAAAAAATCAAAACCTTAGATACGTCAACAGTTTCTTATTAAGTACAAGCAGCCCACTCCAGCTTTGCTCGGATAATAATTTATCTGTACAATGTATTTTTTTTTTATCACATACCGGCCACAACGGACCATGTGAATATCATTGATTAGGCTTCTTAGGGAGTCTTGATTTTCTTTGTTCCCATCTCAGCTGATGTACCTTATTATATAGAAATTATAAAAATAAAAACAAAAGCAAATATTTCTTTATATACGAATTTATTATCTTGCACATTAGATAATTGCACTGGATTAGGCAAGCAGCGTCTTCGGTGAAACCCATCGATATTCCAATCCATTTACATAAAACCTCGACAAATTATATACCTAAACCTTCCTGGTGAATCACTCTATCTATTGGTGAAAACCGCATGAAAATCCATGCAGTAGTTATTGAGATTGAGTTGAGTTGAGTTTACCGTGCAGTAGTATTTGAGGCCGAGGACTTTGTTTTAAATATGTATAGATGATCTATCTCAAGCACAGATAATTCTAACTGTGGGTGCATACATGGAGTAATTGGGAACAATCAAATATGTAATGGGATTATTTTAGAGAACAAAATCACACACCACAATTTTTTTATCTAGCATTTTTTTCTGTAAAAGAGCACTTTTTTGTAGTATAATTTAAGTTGGAGCCTTAATTATAACGAATTAAAATGAACAAGTTTGTTAGTCCTATCTTCTAAATAAACAATATAAAATATATAAAATACGTAATATATTTTATATCTTTAAAGTATACCTTCTTTAAAAGAATTCATAAATGAATCATATTGTTCCAGGGCTCCTTTGGTTAGCATCACATGTCTTAAATCAATTTCCAATTTCTTTTCTTTTCGCAAAGCTTTCTCAAGTGTCTGTATCAACTCTCTATCTAATTCCTCAATGGTATTTTGAAGTTCACCTAATAGAAATAAGAGATTATTAATGGTATAAATTGACAATATATTTAATAAGAGTTGAATAATTTATGAAATAAATGTATTTTATTCTATTATATTTAATTTGTTTAATATTCTATTATAATATTGTATTATACTAGCTTTTGCCCATGGCTTCGCTCACGTTGAATTTGGTCTGCCACATAAAGTTTTGTGACAGATCATTATAAATAAATAATTTAATTTTTTTTAACTACAAGTTACTCGTAGATCCGACATTTCAGATGTCTAACTTCAAAAGTGACTGATTTCATACAATCTTTGAACCCCTATTATATTAAGGGGGAAACCCTTGGGGGTGGAATTGTCCAAATTCCTTTCTTAGTGCTTATTTGAGTTATAGACAGAACCTATCTGCGAATTTCAAGATGCTAAGAACAGTGGTTTGTGCTGTGCGTTGAACGCTGGGTGTGTTAGTCAATCAGGTTACAGTTTTATATAAACTTCGCCTGTGTGGTGTGTTGATAAAAAGTAGCCAAGGTCCTTCCCCAGGCTTGAGATTATCCATATCAAATTTCATCACAGACGGATCAGCACAGCCGTGAAACATACATTGACACAGATTAACAAACAGGACGGACAGAAGTTACTTTCGTTTACTGTTGTTCGTATCAGTAAAGGATTAGTATGTAATGTTATTGAATTTATTGAAAAGGATTACTTATTATAAAGGTTTCACTTGTACGGCAGCAGCGAGAAGTGAACTTTTTTTTTTCACATCCTCCAAAATTTTATTTACAATATAATACAAATTTACAATAAATACATGCAAATGCTTCTATATAAACAAAATCCTTCTGTTACCTTTCGGTATAAAGAGAAGTGAACTATGTTACTTGATTTGTTTTGTTCAGCAAAAATATTTAGATTTTGCGAGTAAAAAACACGTGAGCAAACATACAAACTTTGCCCTCTTTTTCACCCCTTTAGGGATAGAATTTCGGAAAATCCTTTCTATTTTTATTGAATACCTAAATCATACAAAGAACATACCCTCCAAGTTTCAGGTCTCTACGATGCATAGCAGTTTAGGCTGTGAATTGATCCGTCAGTCAGTCAGTCATTGAGGACAAAGCATTTTATATGTATAGAAGGTTTCTATATTTCATGGAATTCTTCATTAAAGAATTATATTTGACAAAGTCCTTGGTCTGAAGACTCATAAAGCTCCAGGAATTGACAGAATTCTAGAATAACTTGATAAATAATTGGAGAGGAGGCATATTCGATCAGCCATTATTTGACATATGGATGAAGGAGAAGATCCCACAGGATTTAAAAGTGCTCATGTATTCTATTTACATAAATGGTGACAAACTCAATTGTTTCAACTACAGAATTGTTCTTATAAATGTAGCTTACAAAGTATGATCCACAGCGATCAATAGCTGATGGTTAGGATGAAGAAGGAAGTTGGTATTAAAAATGTTGCTTCAAAAGAGGGAGATCCACTAAAGATATAATATTTGTTGTCCAGCAGATCTTAGAGGTGAGCCAATACAGTATTGATTTGTACCATATATTTACATTTTCAGCAGGAATATGATTCAATATACAGATATACCTTGAAATTCTATTTTATATGTATGTATAAATAGGATACCTTACAGCAAAATCTAGGTGAAGATAGATTCACTGTACATTGACACATGTGCAATCTAAACATAAATTTAAAGAAAAATGTAGAAAGAACAGTCACAACACCCTAATGCTTTGTAGTAATTCTATGTGTGGCAGATAGAAACAACATAAGGTAAGGTAAGTAAAGGTCCAAAGCTGGTTGGAAAATACTGACAGTCCTTCCCTCTTCTGACATCTTCAATATATTATAATCAATTCAATATTATATAATCCTCACATGTTCCTTTGACCCGATTCCGAACACATAATTGTTTGTTAACAGTGTATGACTTTTATAGGAACATTTCAAATTTATTATAATTATTATTTATAATTAAAGCTATATAAAAATAAAATATAAATAAATCACAATTTTTATGCTAAAGGTTACTCAAAATTGCAAATGTTATTATAGTAATAATAAAAAACTGAAGAAAAAAAAATCCTCCTTAGTGTGGAGGCTCTAAATTAACACTAAGTGAATTTTTTCAGGATACATTCAGAATATTTTACAAAGTGCCTATTGGTTTAAGAATTAGAATTAATTATTTTTTTCTATTAGAATAGAAAAAAAATTGCACATTTTACTTAAAGACTTTTTCATTACTAAAAGTCATTAAATCGGAATTACTCTTTGGCTCTCAACTTTCGTCTGAAGATATAAAAAACTGTTTTCACTTATTCTCTAACTATTCATCTTTGAAAAAATGCCAACTATGATGGAATTAAGCCTAATGCTGAATGACTGTGACCACATAACTATCTCAAGATGTATTTGTTAGTGCGCCAATGTTGAACACAATTTTTTCTAGGAATATTGTTTTTTTAAGAACCATTAGTTTGAAGTAACATGAAAATAAGCACTTTAAAGGGATGCGGAGATGGTGTGCTCTGGGAGGAGATGGGTCTTGTGACCTGCTTGCCAACTAATAAATAATGATTTGCTGGCATAACCAATAAATGTCTTTGAAACTATTTCTCATTTTAACATTTTTCTTGTCAGTTTTTTCTGCTTGAATGGTCATTGAAAGTTTTTTTTTAAAAAGCAACAATTTTTATGGCATAAATTGAAAAAAAAAAAACCTCTCCAACCGAACCCACCCCAACAAATAAGGTCTTTTAATCCCTTTGTCCTTAGGCACCAAGAAATAACAGTAAACATTTTCAAAACATGTTAGAGAAGAATTGGTCGACTGTATCTTCTAATTATCTTAAATTTTCAAAACATGCAGATTTTTTAAAGTTTATTTTTAGTTAAATTTTACTGGGCTATTTTACAAAACTTTCTTTTGTCAAAGTAGAGATATAACACCTTCATATTTTTTCAGCAAAAACCTTATTTAACTGAATAATTTTAAGTGTACAGAAGCAATTACCTATATTTAACAATAAACCAAGGCAAATCTGGAACATAGACCATTCTTCTTTTGACTGTTTCTTAATTTCTATTTCTCGCAGAACATTTTCATATTGTTCCAAGTGTTTCAATATTGAAAACTGAAAAAAAAAGTAATAAAGATAAATAAATTAGAAATAAATAAATGATGAATTATATAACCTTTCAGTTACAATAGTCTACAATGCCAAATAATGTGCATTACATATATCATATTCATAATTAGCTGATTCCATTCCACAAACTTATTAAACATAAATATTTAGATAAAACCAAAAAAAATATTTTTACTTTCATAATAAAACAGAGGCATACCTGTACAGCTGATATTAGAGCAGGAAGACCCAAACCAGAGGTGAACGCTTCACATCTTTTTACAGCTTCTGATACTCCAGACACAAATGACTGTCGTTCTCTAGTAAGAACTCTCACACTCTCAGACAAATCACCTTCCAGTGGAGGAACAACAAGCTGTCTTTCCTCTAATCTTCTATAGGCAGATACCCAATTACGATAAATAACATACACTGAGTGTAGAACATCCTTCCAGCATTCTGGAGTTTCATTTCCTGGAACAAAATATGAAATTTAATTAGGTCCTGAAGACATTAAAATTGTTCCAGATTTTCTTAATTTTATTTTTAATCCACCTTAAGTGCTTTAGGAAACAATATGGAATTTTTATTGAGAAAAAAAAATGTATATGTTTGTATATAAATAAACCGTTTTAGATATCTTATTTTCATATCTATCTTAATAAGATAGATAAGAATATAAGAATATGAATCTTATATTCACATTTTGAGCTGAAAATATAATCCAATACATTTTTACTAATGTTTATTAGGAAAAAATGAAATTAGGCAATAATTGTGATCCAATTACTGTTTTATTACTGAGGTTCATTATTGATTTATCGATTTTTTTTCATCATTCAAATTATCAATTTAATACATTTTAAAATTTCAGACATCTTTGATATTGAGGAGTCTCATTGGGTAATTTGAAGTGACCAATGTTAGTGAAATCCCTTTTTTATTTATTGGGAGTTTTCTCGAACTACTTTGGGTATACACATTTAGATATTACGGCTACCCTTTTCCAGAAGTCCATTCCAGCGATAAGTAGTTCTTTGTTTTTCTTACCTAATTTCCATGTATCACAGTCATATAACATTATATGCATTTTTTTTTTGTGGGTACAAAATCACACTGTGACCATACTTGGTCTATTATGCGCCCCTATGTATGTGATTATTATAATCTTAGCTTGGCTAAACCCACAAATTTAAGAATACTTGCAGGGTTGATTAATTTGGCCTGCCTAGGGTTAGTGACTATCCTGACCAAATTTTGCAAACATTAGGTCAGCAAACCTATCGCATAGGAAGATAACATGATAGTGTGTTTCGTCCTCTGTACGACAATAGCGGCATGTGGAAAGGCCCGACAGTCCCAGCCTGAACATAAGGGCTTTGAGTCTACAATGACCCTTATAAGCCGCTATAATTGTTTTTAATGCGTCACTGTCCAGATCCAGAAGAGCATTACATGTCTTCTCATTGA
This sequence comes from Arma custos, assembly GCA_037127475.1. Classification (NCBI taxonomy): domain Eukaryota; kingdom Metazoa; phylum Arthropoda; class Insecta; order Hemiptera; family Pentatomidae; genus Arma; species Arma custos. Next base: position 97,153,086 of record CM073759.1, on the reverse strand, counting down.
AGCTGTCAAAGAATGATTTAGAATGTTTTAATCCTTTTAGCCTCACCAGTATTGGTACGATTTCTTAAGGTAGATATCCTTTATTCTACTCTTAGCGTAGCTGAGACTAATGCCGCATACGGGAGTGCATGGAATGTTATCCGATCCCAGCCTGGCTAGCCTATCAGCTTCTTCATTACCAGGAATGCCAGAGTATCCAGAGACCCACTCAATACTAACCCTGTTGTTCTCCGCCAGTTTGTTGAGAACCAAATAGCTGTCCCATACAATCCGTTTAGTGCACTTAGTGCACCAACGGTAGCTTGCCTATCTGTGAAGAAGATTATCCTTCTAGAAGACATCCGCTCCTCCAGTAGTGACCGTACACAGTAGTTTATAGCAAGTATCTCTGATTGAAATACAGAGGTATACTTAGGGAGATCCAAGTGCCTGTGCTAGGTTTATCTTTCCTCCAGAATCCTGCCCCAATACCAGTGCTGGAAGAGAGCCATCTGTATAACAGTTGATGCTGTAGCAAGATTTGTACAAATTTTCTGTGTCAATTTTGACCTTGTATTTGGGTGACATAAAGTCCCGCAACTTCGAATCCGATCTCATGGTTAAAATGCGATCAGTCTCAATTTTAGAGAACAGCTCCTATGAGCTGCAGTGAGCCGAGACAGATAGGATTATGTTCTGTTTAAGCAGCCTGTAAAGGGATATCATGGCTCGGTACAAAAGTTCTAATGCTAAAGGCCTGAGACCAAGTACCATCTCCATTGTAGCAGTCAGAGTCGTCCTCCCCCCCCCCCCCAATGGAACCCTTCCTCAATAGACAGGCCAATCTTTGTAGCTTCCCCAACTTGAGTTTGGGTCCACTTTTACCAGCGCCTCACCACCACACCAGGGCTGCACAATGGGTCTAATGACTGTTATAACCTGTGACAGCCAGTAGATCATTCTTGGTTTCAAACCCCAAGACTTACTCACTGACTATATGCATTACAACAGCATGGAAAATCATTTTGTGTGTGCTTTTTTTAGGATGGTGTAATTCTAAAGGACTGAGCATGCCAATAGCTTTTCTTCCTTCTATGGTTCTTCATACTACATCCACTTCGGATGTTCCATCTTTTTGAAGGAAAGATCTTATAAAAAAGATCGCAGAAGGTAACATTTTTAATTTGTAAATGTTGAACTTCTAAAGGTCCGTCTTCTTCAGTATCCAAGTATTCAGTTTTTTCAATATTCATCTTCATTCCCCATCTATTATATTCTTGAGGATAAGTTAAAGCTCAGCCAGTTAAGGAGTTTTACACACATGTATTCTGTGTTTTCTTTGTCTTGTGTTATAATGACTTGGTCATCCGCGAATAATAAGTGGTGAAGGTAAAAATCATCCTGAAATGAAGCCCCCCCCCCTACATTTCTTGACTACCCACTTATAGAACCCTATATGAATATTTTAAATATCATAGGTGACATATACCATCCTTGGAGGAGTTTTTTAGAAGTTCAGAATTTACAAGATAGCATGTATTATTGCGGTAAATATGTTTAACAGCACAAAAATTAATCACAAAAGTTTATGAATCAGAAAGTAAACTAAATGACTTTTATCAAAATGTACAGGCTACTTTCTCTAAGCCTCCTAATATCATACTGAACTCAGGACCGTGAAAAAAGTAAAGCGTATCCCTATATACTATAGAATAATATGTAATACATTTTTCAATATTGACATAATATACCAACATTAAAAATAAACATACCATGATGTCCTAAGGCAATCTTCAAATCGGATATAAAATTATCAGACAGCGATCTTAAAGCCAGAAGTAGTGATATTTGTTCTCCTTCTTGCCTGATACCAGTATCAACAGTAGCTGTAATATCTTTCTCAAGTGAACTGAGGGCATCTGCAATAACACCCATGACCATTTTACTCGAATCAAATACTGATGTACACCATTTCACCTGAAAAATATATTAATTCTTAAGTGTAACTAAGGCAACCGTTCAATAACAACACATCAAGTACTATAAAAATTTTGGACTCATATGAAATAACCCTTTACTGTAATACCTTATGCTGCCTATTAGTCTTCCTGAGAAAAAATTATTACTTTTGAATAAGAAATAGTAAAATTTTAACTGGCACATCTGATTGTGATAGCACTTTATTGTAATATAACACCTTTTAATGTAATGTTCACAAAAAATGTTAAACTTTATTCCAAGCTTATTTTGATGATTTATTTTTATCTACTGATGTTGGTGAAAAATTCAGGATGGATCCATAAAAAGGTGAATACCAACTATGATCAGTTTCATTATCATATGATATGAATGAATAAATGAATAAAGCCTTTATTACAAAAAATTAACAGGAATTATTAAAATAATAAAAACTAAAATAATTTTACTACAGATACTATATACAATTTTTTGCTTGTTAATTTATGTAGGCCTTCCCCTTAGGGAGTGATGGTCTAACTTCCCTGGAGACCAATTCCTACTGAGAAGTGATCATATGATATAAATAAATATTATATGAGATTTAATAGCAAAATATTTTAAAACAAAGATTTCCAAAACACGCCTTTTTTTTCTTAGTTTTACAAATCATTAACAGTGATACAACATTCAGAAATGACATAGGTCAGCAGATGAACCCAACTTGGGATTATAAATTATCTTTCATTATGGATATGTTAATGAGAAAAGACCTAAATTTTTCAACGTAATGTTGAATATTAAAGACTTTAGACAAGAATAATTAGAGAGAGGAGTGGCTCAGTAGTAAAGCACTGAGCTGCCATGCCAGAAATCTGGGTTCAAATCCCGCTGCAGGCCATGACTTTTATTTTATTTTATTTTTTTAGTCTATTTGCAGCGGGAGATGGATCATATAGGATCTAGGACCCTCCTGGGGCCCACCCAGCCTCTATAAAATATTATAAAAATAGGGTACCTAAAATAAGAGGGAAAAATCTGGCGGTTGAGCATGACCTAGGACAAGTCATCTCCTTGCAGAACCGTTGTCCATGAAACAGTACAGTCTCTACCATGTACTGAACCCCAGACCCTTCGTGGGTTGTAGTGGTATAGGTTTTTTTTTTTAGATAAGAATAATTATTCTTTAATAATAAATTCATAGTTTTTATTAAGAAAAAATTGTATTTAACTTTTATTCAAGGTAATGAAGAACAAGTTATTATTGCACTTATACCGCATTATGTTACAAGGAATGGAAGAAGCCTACACTTATTTAATACATTTTGACAAAAGTTTAATATACTTGTGTATGATATTCCAAAAGTAGTTCTTGATAAAACTGACTAAGCAATTCTTGAATTCCTCGATCTTGATCCACATCGACTAGATTCTTCCATTTTTGGCAAAGGAAACTTTTTTCACATTTCACATAGTATTTTATAAGCTGAGGTAATCTTTCTATTCCAGTAAATATTTTTACATATTTGATAGATTCCTCTGAAATAAAATTTTATAAAAGATTTTTTAAAATATTAAAACATCTTAAAATAATATTTTTATAATTTGTAAATATAGTTTGGTTTATTATTTTCAATAATGATCTTTAGTAATGCACAAAAAAAAAAATTGGTCTGCTTAATGCAGTTCACAGTTATTCAGATGATAAAAATAAAACTTGAATCATTTCCTTGCAATTATCATTACTTAATACAGGCGGTATTTGTCTTTTCATTTTACTTTTCAAAATCCCTAAATTAAAATTTCCTGCAGTATAAAAACTTAATAATTTCTTATAAACATTAATGCAGTTTATAATACAATTAATATAAAAATCCTAGGAAATGTAAATACCACAAAATTAGTAATACCCCTGTTCATTATTGCACATCATACATCCTTGTTTTGGGGTTTCAACCAATTTTTGACAAATGAAATAATATATATTTAGGCTATAAATATTTGTTATAAATGCTTGTGAAGCTTTGGGTGAGACAGTTCCCTGCCTGTGAGGCATACAGGGTTTTACCTCCAGTGGGGGTACACCACTGGAGATACTATTGCCGGGATTTTTTTATTCTGTTTTTTTCCTTTAATAGTATAATCAACTCTGGAACTGTGGTGTAGCCCAGTGCACGGTTGTGGGTGTAGTGGGTTTGGTGAGACAGTATTGTAGAGCCCTTCTTAGATGGAGTGGATTTGAGAATGTTGATATTGCTACGGAACACGTCTGGCAAATGCATCTGTGCCGTATTTCGGCACGTTTTCTTTTACTATAAATTAATTTAATTTATTTTTAATTATGCCTAGAGTCGTAAGATATCATAGACTTACAGTCAATTTTTCCTAGTGTTAAACCCCCACCTCTTTTAATTAGAACTGCTAGCACCCTTAGTTTCTGGTTCTCCCGCACTTTAGGCAGTTGGGCTGTTTTAAACAGCGTAGTCTAATTTGAGCCGTGGTGAAGATAAGAGCTTAAAGTTACAACTGTGTTTCAAGTGGTAGCCACATACCTACAGTTATCTATTTTATGTGTATGAAGATTTGATTCCTTTTCGTTCCTTTTACACCATTACCTTTTCTCCTATATTACTAATAAAAACCTGCTCCTTTTCATCACACACGTGAACCTGGTAGAGAAACCACTCAGGTATCATCTAACCTTTTTTTCTTTGAATTACTCCGCCTTATGCTGCTTTTACTAATTTTTTACATTATTTCTACCTTTAGTCGGCTACCACAAAATGTACACATTCAGTTTTTTACCATCTAAAATTTAGATTATAGAAGATACAGATATTCAGGTGAGCTGATCTTTTTCTTACCCTTTTTCCTTTCAGTTTATTACTTTGTAATTAATTTTCAGCCTAATCACTCATGTGAATGATTGATTAATTTTCAGCCTAAATTTATTTCTTTTATTACAACATTTCTATGGTCCTCCGTTCTATGCGACGAAACGCCAATTAAGTATATTAAATTCAATTGGCTACGTAAACTCGACAGAGAAAATTTAAATGATTTCGTTCTTAAATTCTTTTTTTTCTCTTACAGCATCAATAGAATTCCCTCCAAATGGGCTCAAGGATCTAGGAACTCTACCCCAGAATTATTGGAAAATGCTAAGGCAAAATGGGAGAGTTTTGAGATATTTAGGCATTTTAAATTTACTCTCAAAATCACTTATAAGCAGCAACTAACACTTTAATTTCAATTTATATGTTAAAATTTTATTTTTTTATAGTGCAGGTCTAAGATCAGACAGATATTTTGGCTTTATCTCTCCATTTGCTTGTACTCAATAATTCTATCATTTAATTTCTGTATATAAAGGGGGAGGCTTGCAGGGAATCTTAAATATTGACAATAAAATTGTCTGTAATGAATAAACTGCCTTAGTCAGTTTTCTTTGGGCTTTCACTCCTTCTGGATCTATTGGCATGTCACACATGAAATGTCCGATTTTTTAAATGCCCCATGGACAGCCTCAAACATCAATAGAGGACAAAGATCTTAAGAATGTTGTGGAAGAAGACCCTCATAAAACAGTCAGAGAATATGCGTCAGAGCTAGGCACAAGTCGTACAACAGTTTTCAGGCATTTAAAATTGATCGTAAAGGCAAAAAAGCTCGATTCCTGGGTCCCACATGAGCTCAACGAACGTCAGCAGTTAAAAGTCTAGAGGCGTGTGTTTCTTTGTTTGCTCGTCAAAGAAACAAACCATTTCTCGGCCGCTTAATAACTTGTGACGAAAAGTGGATCATATATGACAATCGACACAGATCTGGGCAATGGTTAAAGGCCGATCAGTTTCCTGGGCACATGCCAAAACAGAATCTCCATCCGAAAAAGTTAATGGTTACTGTATGGTGATTTATGGCCAGGGTCATTCATTTTTCTTTTCTATCAAAGGGAAAAACAATTGATTCAACATCATATTCCCAAGAAATTGGCCAATATTTTCCAACAAACCAACTGCATCAAACAGCCGGCACTGGTAAACAGGAAAGGACCTATTCTCCTTCATGATAATGCCCGACGTCATGTTTCAATACAGACAGTGAAATAATTAAATGAGTTGGGCTATGAAGTCTTACCACATCCCCCATATTCCACTGATCTATCGCCTACAGACTACCACTTTTTTCAGAGTTTGGACAGCTTTTTGCGAGGAAAATTGTTTACCAATGATCTAGAATTTAAGAATGCATTTTCTGAATTTCTTTCATCAAGTGACTCAACGTTTTTGAAATCTGGGATAGAAAACTTGGTAAGCCATTGGCAGAAGTGTATCGAAAATGATGGTAAATACTTTGATAAAAAATATGTTAGATTTGATCTCAAATTTTTATTTTCCTCATGGTTCTAAAAACTGTAATTTCATGTGTGACAACCCAATACTATTGTTGATATGCATTCCGAGATAGAGGTATAAAAGTTTACTTTACTATATTCAGAGTAAATAGAAGACAATGATCATCTAAAGATGCCATTAGTAAAGGTAACCTTAACATATCTTGGATACTGTAAAGATGGTTTTGTTCTATCCTGTTTACTGGGCTCCACTAATTTGCATTAAAAAGCTCTGTATGCCATGACATTATAGTGGTTATGACTTGTTTAACACATCTTTCATACGATACTTTACCATCGTAAAGGGTAGATATGAGCCTCATTTCAGACATAATATAATGGATAGAGCATTTAAACAATGAGGCATAGTTTGAATAAAGGATCTATTTTCAGTCCCATTAGGTGTTACATGCATATTGTTTAGTGGCAGGAGGATATGTAAGCCTTACACAACCACACAATGTGTAATACAAGTAATTTTACCAACTATAGTTTACGATTAATATATATAAATAAAAGAAAATGACGAATAATGAAGTTAATAAGTTATATAATTAAAAAAATAAAGTTATTTAAATAGCAAAGTTAAATAATATACCTAACCATTCAAAATAATAGCAACTTACCAACATTTTTGTTTGTGAATGCATTAACAAGATGTGGACTAGCCATTGCTTCTAACCTATTCTTGAATCCCTCTAACTGTATTTTCCGCTGTTCGTAATCAGTAGAATGGATTAATGCAGGGAGTGATTGTTGCATACTCATTACTTTTTCTGCTATTGCTTCAATTTTATGAGATTCAAAAACCTAAAAAAAATAAATAATTTCAGGCAGTTTTATTAATAAGAAACAGTAACAATAATATCAATAAACAGGTATAATAATAATAACAAAGGAGTAAATAAATAACCTCAGTTGCTACCTACTTCCTCAATGTCTGAAGCAAGAACAGTCCAGTTATCAGCTTCATGTAGAGCTTGTTTAGCAGTGAATAATTCCGTCTTCATTTTGTCTAATTTTTCTAAAGTCTCCATGGACGCTGCTGTATCTTTTTCAATCTAGAAAAAAAAAATTGTCAGAATGAAAATGTGATCTTTTATAATTAAGGAAACTAAAGTAATCATCAGAATGCCACAAATAATTTTTTAACAAAAACATAACATGAAGTGGTTTGTATGATCCAGCTATGTATCAACTCAACGAATAACACAATTAGTTAAATTTTGTAAAATAGAGGATGACAAACAATGAGGAAAAGATGGGTTGATTTTGATGGACATATCCTACGAATTAGTACAAGCTAACGAAAAGAATATTTGAATTCCTTAGAAATAGAAAAATTAACCAAAAAGGTTTAGGTACCCAATTATTTTTGAATTAATGGGGAATCCATCCAGAAAAATTTATGATTAATAAGAGGAGACTAACATATCCCATCTCTAAAGTTGGATGAAGTGGGAGATTTTAGAAGGGAAACTGACTGAGACCCTCAGACTCTTATGGAACACTTGGGAAACTAGCTAGGATGGACACACACACATACTAAAGATGACTAAATTTCCTGGTTGACTTGATTCCCAGCAGAAATATATAAGCTATAGTCATCACTAAAGTGTTTGAGAAGAAAAAGCTGAAGATGGTTGCAGCTAAGACTCAAGCAATTATACTGACAGGAAAAACTTATAGGAAGCACCCTATTACCTTAATGTTGGAGGCACAAGAATACTTCCATATGAGTCTGTCACCTACCTTGGAATAAGGTTTAGTAGAGGATTTAATGTCACCCCTCACTTAGTCTATCTAGGAAATAGGGTGGCTCAGGCCTTGAACAATCTTAGTCACTTGGACTTCAAAAGTGAATTTTCTACACTTTTGAAATATGTCTAAAGCACATTGAACATTCTTGAAGAAGTACTACTTTTCCTGCAATATTATTTGAGTAGCCTACTATCAATAGAATCGGCTAATTGTGTTAGTAATAATTAAAAAATAATTCCGAAGGTAAAGCTTAATGTTTTTTAATAAGAAGATATAAAGTTTATCATAAACTTGAAATCCGATATCTAAAAACTTTGCACCTTCATTATGGATGTACTATGTTTACACTAACTTGAAAACACTAAAACTGTTTTCTGATGTAGTTTTATTTTTTGTCAGTTAGGAATATTGGAATGCTAATGTTAACTTTCAAAGTAAACGAAATTCCAGGATATGTGAGATATTCTTCATCAAATCTAACACACCATTAAAAAAATAAAATAGAAAAATCTAGAAACAGTTGAGGATAAAGGACCAAAGGAAAACATTTTTTTTAAACTCCAAGTGATAAATATAATCCATATTCACGTAATTAATGATCAATGTAACCATGCTTGCCTTCATTATTTCTTCTTTTACCAATTGCATTTTTTCTTTCAACATAAGTGCTTCCTTTAGGATCATGTCTGCATCATGCATGACTCTTGGCAAACTTTGAATCACCTAAAACAGAGTTAACAAGTATTCAGTATAAATTAAATAATTATTGACAATTTCACATTGTTCAGACACTTAGATTTGTTATACTAGTTCTGATCCAGTTAGTAGGAAACCTGGGGGTCACCCAGACTCAATAAAGTGGGCACCCAAAACAGGGGGAAAAATCTGGCGGTTGAGTATAATCAAGGACTCATTACATTCCCGCACAACTGCTGTCCAAGAAACAGTACAGTCTGTGAACAAAAGACTTCATGAGTTTTAGTGGTGCAGGTGTAATCACTAACTCAGTGATAAGTTTATTCAATATACCAACATCAATTGGCGGTAAAGGATTATCAAAGTCAAATTTTACAGAAAAGAAAATTAATATTTGTTGTTAAATTAAATAAAACTCCAATGGCCATACCACGTTGATCACACCATATCCCGTCCGATCACCGAAGTTAAGCAATGTCGGGCGTGGTTAGGACTTGGATGGGTGACCGCCTGGGAAAAACAGGCGGTAACCATCTGGGGAAAACCGCATGCTATTAGCATCTAACTTATCAGTTAACCAAGTAAAAACAGCTGGCTGTATGGATGGAAGTATCCAATGCCAATAAAAAATTTTTTTTTTAATTAAATAAAATAATACAGCCTATATATTAGCTGTATATAGACTTAGCCGGGGGCATATCTTTTCTCTTTAAAATAAATATAATATGTCATCTATACTTGGAAATGTTAGTTGAAACTTTTATTTCTTGATGAAATTATTACCAAAATCTACTTCTTGCCCATAAATGCAATCTTTTTTCCATGCTAAGACTCACGATAACTTATATTTTTGGAAAATATTAAAGATGAGACGAATAAACAGTTAAAATTTGTAACTCAATTCGAAGCGACAACCTGCGAAACAAATACCACTTCCTTTACTAAATCCTAAGGTCACATACCAGGCTACACAGGCAGCCTAGTTTTATGACTATCATGGAAGCAGATAAAAGAAATAATAGTTAAAACTGACAGACTGCTTAACAGCATAATAAAAGTTAAATAACACAGATATTTTGACTGTGTATTTAAACCAAGGGTGGATCCAGGATTTTTTTCTGGGGGGACACAACATGCAGGTGGGAAAAAAATCAACAATAACTTACAAATAAACTTGTAGTATCTATAGAAAGCTTTAAAAGGTTTATTAACACATTAAAGGCGGGAGTCGTAGTACTACGATTTATCTCAACAGTAGCTTAAAGACGGGAGTCGTAGTACGGTTGCGGGGCGGTCACCGCGTTACCTAGCATACTTTCGTCATGATCCCCCCTCCACCTTTAATGTGTTAAAATATCAAAACAATAGTTTCACTCATGTTCTTTCTGTTATTTTAACAACTACGATCATGTGCTTTGCCCATAATTATGAACAATAATTCTTCACAGTACACAAAAACCTATCTGAGGGGAAGGGGGGTTCCCTCCCCTAAAACCGCCCTTGATTGGAAATGAGGAAACCCAAAATATCTTAGTATATCAAAATATTATTTACGTGTTCACTGGTATCCTCAACTGCACCATTAATCTGTTGGACATATAACTGTAGCTTCGCAACCAAAGAAGATAAAAAAACCTGTTGACAAATAATAAGTAAGAGGCTGGAAGAAAACAACAAATTTTTAAAGATTAAAAAGCGGGCATCAAAAAAAGTTTTAAAAAAGAATCTTTATAAAATAATTTTTAATGTGAATTTCTACTACTAACATTGCCACAAGACTATAACATCTAATGCTGAAAAAAATAATAAAAAGAAAAAGAAAATTTAATGATCCAAAAAGGAGAATATTTTTCCTCCTAAGAGACAAGCAATTAAATAATTTTTGACATACAATTTATTATAAGGCATTAATGGTGTAAATTCAATAATTAATCATTAATATTTTCCTAAAAAAATAAAATTACAAACACAAGAACTCTTTTAGTAGCTTTTTAACTCTTTGAATTCACTATATAGCAAATTATGGCTGACACTCCTTGCCAAAAAAACATGTATAAAGTGGAATAATGAATTAATATATTTATGACATATTACTTCTTTATTTTCCTGTGCTTCCGGTGTTCTAAATGTTTTATTAATCCACTCTTTTGAATCAAAACTTTCTTCAGAAAATGCTGATATGTCCTAAAAAAATAATAATTGAAAACAACAAGTACCTTATTCTATAGGAAATAACTTAAATAAGTATATTGAACTTTTACCATAATTTGGTATATCGTAATAATCATGTGCCATCCAAAGAATAATATTCTTTTAATTAATCATAAAATTGCTGATTAGGAATAACCTACTTGTAAACAAAACAAGATGACAAAGAGCTCGGCTTTCTGATATCAGATCTTTCATATTGAGGTAAGAAAAAGAAGAAAAAAACTATCATATTTTATTTGAAAAGAAAGGATATGATCAGGACCGGGATTCGGACCCGGGTCTCCCACCTCTCCGTGGTGGTGCCTTAACCATTTCAGCCATCCTGGTTCGCTTCTCGGTCAGTCATATCCCTTCTTTCCACTGATCTTTTCTTTTTAAATAAAATATTTAAAAAATTATACCATATAACAATAAAATAAATTATAATAATATTAATGACTTAAAGTCAACAAGATCCAAAAATAAAAGTAATGTTCAATTAACATTCTCTCGTGTATACATCGCAAATTGCGAGAACACGGAGATATAGGATCAGAGGAAAGAAGGGATATGACTGACCGAGAAGCGAACCAGGATGGCCGAGATGGTTAAGGCACCACCACGGAGAAGAGGGAGACCCGGGTTCGAGTTCCGGTCCTGGTCATATCTTTTCTTTTCAAATAAAATATTTAAAAAATTATATCATATAACAATAAAATAAATTATAAAAAATATCATACTTTCTTCATGTTACGTAAGGAAAAATTCCATATAAATGAATCATAAAAAATAAAGTAGTGGTAACATGGTTTTGATAAGTGTTTAATATTTCAATCGAATGAGGGTTGATTTTTTTTTTCCAAACTCCTGTCCATATAAAGAAAAACCTTGGTTGTAATTGAATATCTTGGAATCATTAAGATTGCTGCGCAAATTGAAGTATTAATAAATAATGAATGTAAAACAATTAAAATATAGTAAAAAATATATGATTTTTTTACCTTCTTGAAACCACAATTTCTTTAATTTATATTCCCATGACAGCCAAAGAACCTGCAATCTAGATTACTCCACACCATTTGATCTTCCACAAGCTGGGCTCCTTATCGTTGAAATTTCCTTTAATGTTTCCCCTCTGTTTTCCCGTTGGATGTCGTCCTCCGCTTGCTGGATCTACCCTGTCCAATTTGGTTCCTCTCTATACAAAAATAATAATCTCCCTTGTCTGAACACATATTTCAATGATAAGTTCTATTTGTAAAATACCTTTAAGATGTCTTTAAATTATCGACTCTGTTCAGATTTTTCTTTTATGTTCCTATTTCCGGTTTCTTTTCTATCCTCGAACGAACTAATCCTAATTTCATATAATATTCAACCTCTGCCAATCACAAATAGAACCATAATAAATGGAAATGGAAATAATAAAACATAATATTCCAGAAGAAAATACCCTCGATTTTTTTTATATTCTCACTTCTAATCTTCTCGAAATCCTTAATACCATGCTCTCCTTAAAACCTCCAATTTAGAAGAGTCAAGAAATTAAGGATCTACAGAATGTAGATCAGAAGAATGATGCTGTTCGTATATGCTTTGCTTTTGACGTATAAGGCTTGCAGACGATTACCGAGCGTATTTGGCGTTTTACAGTATGATACAAAAATTCAGCCAGACAAATATCTCTATTGTTATTAATCATTTTCCTTAGCCACTGATTTAAAAACAAAATGTGTGTTTCTCCGCAAACTTTCTCTTTCTGAACCTTTTTGGATTCTCTCTCTCTCTCTCTCTCTCTCTAGTCAGCTTCACCTAATGGCTTACATTAAAATTGCTACATTCCTGTAGCCCTGAGGAAGCTCACAACACGATGAGCAAAAGCTTGGCAAACAAAACCAACACCACACGGTCCATCCCGGAAAAAGAACATACGGACAAAACCGCAGACCGTGGAAGCCTACGTGAACAATTTCTAACCGTTCAAAACATTAAGGAAGATTATTGCATTCAAAATTTTCCTGTTTCCTTGAACAATCTCATTAATTTATTCAATCCAATCTGGTTCTAGAACCAATAACTAAAATTATCTGTGATATTCAAGAAGGTTTATAAGTAAAGGAGTTAGCTGCCCTTCTACTCCGTGATAGACTAGGCCAGATAAGAGACTCGAATTTCTTTGATTCCATAAACCACTCTGTACATTTTTCTTGACTTAAACACTATCCTTGGTTCTTATAATAGTGTTTTTTTTTAATAGGCATCAAAAAGAAGGTAAGGCCATACGAGACACATATTCTTAAGAAAAATTATGCCAAATTATAATTAAGGCTGTTTATGACGATATCCGTTCTGTGTATACTATTACAGCGCATTGTTTACTAAGAACAATAAAGCACAAGATCTTGCTGTATCATAGTCATCAGCACTCCGTCATTTTTTTTCTCCAGATTTTGCCCATTTTTATTTACCTCCTATCTAGATCATTTAATTGTTTTTCTTAAATATTAGCCTAAGGAGAGATGTGAGAAATAATAAAGTTAAGATTACTAAAATAGTTTTTTATTGTGACACATTGTTATATGTTCTATTCTATCAATTAACCAGTTATTGATATTTCACTCGTCATCCCATCACTATGCTCTTTCACATCAACACAAACAACACTCATGGCTCTAATACACTCAAAGTTCAATTACTTCCCCAATTATCTGTTCAAGGTTCCAAGGCAATATGTGATGAAAAAATGATAGAAATATTTTGTCGCCCAACTCACAACGGTTGCGTTTCGAATTATTTTTAAAAATCACGGTGCATTATATCAGATTATATTAACTAATATAGAATATTACAGTAAAAATAATTAGATGTGACAAAACCCTGCGTCTAATGAACATTACAGCATGAATCATGTAAAAAAAAATACACGGCAAAAACAGAGTCTGCAGCTTAAAAATGATTATTCTCAAAATATTAAAATAGTATAGTACCAGAATCAGCGTTCATTGAGCACTAACATATTTCAAATAGATCACTGCTATTATCATTGAAAATAAGCACACACATGATATTATAACATAACTGTATTTGATAGCATAAATAACAAGCACAAAGGTAATAATTACAAACTAAGTATAAATAAACCAAACAAAATCATGTCATCTGCGCAGGTGTAACCTAGGGGAGGGTAGTTAACCGATAAAACAGTCTTACGCACATTATTTTCTTTCTTCATCCAGGTGTCAAATCTCGTAAATGATGGGGGCACTGAAGATTTATGTAGCAGCGATGAAGTTCTGGTTGGTTCCTGTTAGGTGACTGGTTTCGATGGTCTTGAGGATGAGTGCTTTGAATTGCCATTGGTCGTGGAGCGCGTAAGTATGGAGAATTCAGGGTACATGTTGGACTGCTGAAGGGCTGTAATTTTCTCAAATGCTAGAAAACTGACCTATCCTGGTTTCAATTTGGCAACTCTAGCATGATATTTGAAGATTTTAGTTGTTGAAAAGAGTCTGTTCTCTACTCGTTTAAAAGCTGATTGTTAGTGGGTTTTTAGCACAGAACATAGAACTAACTAGAAGCGGCATTAGGGCCGGTTTGGAGGGAGGCAAGTGAAGCCAGCTCTGAAGCCGTCCCCCCACTCCATCCGCCCCCTTACAGCTGAGAAAGTGTTGCAGCGCTCAGTTTATTTAGCCCAAGAATTCCTCGTGTTTTATCTTGTCGGGGTAAATACATCGTGGAATGTTCCAATTGGTTGTGTCCTTAGTAATACTATCACTGGGGAGCAGCTGTAGACCTGATACCCCAAACAATAAAAAATCTTGCCGGCAGCCAATATAGTACATTCATCTCCACACCGCTCTACTTACTTTAATACTACCGTTCGTCTTAATGTGGTAACCTTTTATATATAGTAAAAAATAATGGGTGAAAAAACAGGGAAAATGAAGCTCATTCGGTTTATAGAGTATTTTAATTGTAAACTACATTACTTTTAATGTTTTTGTCCTTTAAATAAAACAAGTTTATTATTCTTCGCACGTATCTTTTCCATATGCAGATTGTCATAGAAACGTTTCAATTCGTGGTACATTCTAGTTTTTAAGTTTTTTTTTAGTATGACAAAAGTAATGTAGTTTACAATTAAAATACCTTTAAACTCTGCTGCGAATCTGGCTATCTCACTTTCCATGCACAGTTCTTTAACCAAATTTCTGGACTGGCCATGGGAAATCCCCTCGCTCCTGACCTCTCCAATATTGTCCTAAATGACCTTCTAGACTCCATCCTACCCCAGTTCCGTGACGATGTCATTTTCATTAAAAAATATGTGGACGACCTCCTCCTTATCCTAAATCCTAACATCATTCCAGGTTTATTATCATCCTTCAATGCATACCATCCCCGCCTACGTTTCATTGTTGAACTAGAACATAACAAATCACTACCTTTCCTTGACCTCCGTATCATTAGAAATCCCGATCACACCTTATCCACTGATTGGTATACGAAACCCACCTATTCTGGCAGACTCCTCAATTATTACTCCCAACATCCGCACCACCAAATAATCAATGTCGCCAAAAATATCATCCACCGTGGCCTATCCCTCTCCGACTCTTGCTTCCATAACACTAACACCCACCGCATCAAAGAAATCCTATTAAAAAACAATTTTCCTCCCCATGTTATCAATAAACTCATCCATCACCATTATAACCCACCCACCCACACCCGATCTCCACATCCGCCTTCTATCCCTATATACAGATCCTTGCCATATATACTCTCCCTCTCTAATAACATTCAAAAATCCCTACGTTCCTCGATCCCCAATTTACGCATCGCCTTTAAATCCCACAACAAACTCTCCAATATTTATACCCGAGTTAAAGATCACATTCCCCTAAAACATCGCTCTCAGGTCGTCTATCGTATTCCTTGCTCTACTCCCAACTGCAACTCTTCCTACATCGGCGAAACCAAAAACCTACTTAAAGACCGCATTACCCAACACAAATACTCCATTTCCTCCCACAACCCAACCGCTTCTAAACTCTCCGAACACGTCCAATCCTTTAACTACATTTTTGACTTCGAAAATACGTCGATCCTAGCCTCCGTTCCTAATTATAATAAACGCATCCTCTCAGAAACCATTCACATCAATTTAGATTCCTCTACCGTTAATGCCAAGACCGACTCCCATCACCTATCCCTAACCTACTCCCAAATTTTTAATTTACTAAAATAACCTTACATTCTTAATTTATTATGCCATTGTTTAATTAATTACATTTTGACCATTGACTTATAATTTTTCACGCAATTTACATTATTTACGTGTCACTTATATCCACTGCATCTGCATTTCCCCTTCCCCCTTCTTTGTCATTATTTTTTTGGCCGTCAGAGATCGCGTTTATCGCTTCCTCCCGGTCTAACGTATTTTTCACTTGGGTCTGAGCTCGCCTAGCTGCCGCGTGTTTTATTCGGTTAGTACATATCTTAGTATTTATCGTATCTCCATCCTTTTCACATTCACCTTTCTTCGCACCTGTTCTCACACCTACTTTTAGCATCCATCTAGTTAATAGCATAGAGTTCATTATTATTTAGCCTCATATTTTTCATCTACTGTATTTCTTTACCTTTTTTCTATATGTTTATGTTATATTCACATCTTATTTTGCATTAATGCCACTTCTTTCTAACTGTATACAGTTATATATTAACTTCCCTTACTTATATTTTCTATTTTCTTTTCATACTTCATAGTTATAAATAACACTATTTTCAATGTTTATTTTTTTTAAATTTATCAATCTTTTCTTTCTATATATGCTTGTATTATTACATTTTACCTATGTAACCCCTCATGTTTGGTATCATATCCATATCTATAATTAAACTAGTTTTTTCTAAATCCTTCATACTCAACCCCCCCTTTTCTATATTTTAATCTTCTCATTTTGTATCTTTCCGTTTACCTCCTCATTTTTCTTTCCCTTTATATTATTGTTTACATTTTATCCTTTCTTGACATGTATTTTTTCCATTTTATATTCGTATTCTTTTATTATTATATCTGTCACTATTAGAATTTCTGTTCATCATCTACAATTTTATTTTTATCTATCACTATTTTAAGTTTATTATATTCTGTAACCACTCTTATATTCATTCTTTATTTATCATATATCTATTCACTATTTCATCATATCTAGTCACTATTTTAATTTCCACTCTTGTACCACTTTATATATTCTTTTAAAAGTTTTTATATATTTCTGTTTGTTTCTCACTCTTAGCCCTGAAGATGGCCTACATTGTAGGCCGAAACGTCGGCACATAATAAATAAGTTACACTTATTTAGGTGTTTTGATTGACTGCACCCCCAACTATTTCTTCCTTACATTAGAAGATACAGTCGACCAATTCTTCTCTAAAATACTCTTTAAACCGTATGAGCTTTATTTTCCCTGTTTTGTCACCCATTATTTTTTACTACCACATAAAGACGAACGGTAGTAGGTAGTGCAGGTGCTGGAAGTATTAAAGTAACTAGAGCGGTGTGAAGATGAAATGTACTATATTGGCTGCCGGCAAGATAAGATTTGTTATGGTTTGGGGTATCAGGTCGGTCTGCAGCTGCTCCCCAGTAAACGTCTCAATTCGTGGTACATTGTAGTTTTTAAAAATAATATTCCCACTGCAGAGATGATTGATGAGTAGTGAAACTCGTCCTCTAGAAAATGTGTTACATTAGGAAAAAAGTTTCTGCCAATGCAATGCTTTATTAGAAGTGATGCGAAAGCCCCCGACTTGGGTGAGAGTCTTTTCTGTACTTGGACAAGTACCCAAACAATTTTTCACTTATTTTCAAATTTCAGTGACATCATCACTTGGTAGGATCAACCGCCCTCGATCCTAAATTACAATAAGTCATCCATTTCCAATGGCGTTCGGGTTTGATTCCACAGCTCTCAAACATTCTTTACATTTTAATGTCAAATTCAGTCTTCTCACTCTAAACCTAGTAATAGAAATAAATCGTAGCGTGAAAATCTGAATGACACATTAGGTAACAATATGATTAAAATAATGTACTTATTATAAATAAGGTATTATTAATAAAAGTTGTTATCCTTATTTAAAATTCTTTGTAAAATAAAAAAATCAATAAATAATGGACATGGAAAATTAGATAGGTACCTGAAATGTATTCTACATCTTGTGACGTGTTTGAGCTACGTAATATAGAAATATTTTAGAAACACTTCCTAGTAAAAATTAGTTTAATTATGGCTATGGATTTTTTAAATAACTAAGGAGAAAACATAAAAAGGTGATGTCGGATATCACCCCAGCCATATTTTTGAAAGAAGGAAAATTTGTAAAAATTCGAAAAGGCTCTCTAATACTTTCGTTTCAGTTCCTAATTCACAGTTTTGCGTTAAAATTCATTGAATGTGACAGATCAATCGATTTCTTCAAACGAAGTTTCAAAAAATAGAAACATGTGGGACCTAAATTGACCCCATGGTACTTGGAGGGTTACGTGAACTATGAAAATATTACATTTTGTGGTATATTTATTTATTATATATAGTTAACAGTTAGGTTTCGAACTTCAGGTGAGAGGAGGATTGAAAGACTTGTTGGCATTCTTTGTACTGCTTCCAAATGCAACACAACAAGGCATTTTGCTAAATAAGCGTTCAGTGATCAGATAAAAAACTATACAAAACACAAAGACACCACGAGATAACACAATTTTCAATAATATGTAAGTAAACAGAAGTACACGAGCTGCTGGGGGCGGAAAGAGTGGGGGACCAGAGGGAGGCTGGCTTCACTTGCCGTACCTGGCATGCCGCTTCTAGTTGGTTCTATGTTCTGTGGTTATTATTAACTTTTTAATATTTGAATATAATTCAGGAGGTAGTTTCTGAAGGGGGTTGGGTGATAAGCAAGGACGGTCAAGGGTACATATGGGAAACTTAGGAAATAAATAAAACCAAATCATGATCATATAGAAAAAAAACGATACTATATTCAAACAAAAGATATAACCAACAACCATCAACAATAATAACATTATACAATAACTACAATCTAATACACTATCTATCTGGTTGCAACACGATCACGATTGCACTCGATGACTTGATTTTATGTTGCAATTTTATATTATACTAGCTTATGCCCGCGGCTTCTCTCGCGTGGAATTCGGCCTGCCACATAAAGTTTCGTGAAAGATCATTTTAAATAAATAATTTAATTATTTTTTTAAATATGTTACTCGTACATCCATAATTTCAGATGTCTAACTTCAAAACTGACGGATTCTCTACAACCTTTGAACCCCCATTATATTAAAAGGGAAACCCTTGGGGTGGAATTTATATAATAGTGGGGGACAAATTTCTTTCTTAAACCATAAAGTTTCATCCAAATCCATTCAGTAGTTTTTGCGTGAAAGAGAGACAAACATACAAACTCTCACATTTATAATATTAGTAAGATTGCAATGTACCTTAATTATAATTATCTTAATTGTAATATTAACTTTGAAATCATATTACTTAGCAATAAGTAAATCAATCTATTATAGCTTTACAGTGCAGCGCAAAATGAATTATTCGTATATATAAATTCAACTATCTTTAATGACAAATTTTTTAACAGGCATTAATTGTAATGGTTCATTTAATAAAAGCTATTTGTAACTGCAATAACATTTTCTTTATATTTTGCTCCCAAAAGGTTTAATGAATAAAAACAATATTATAGTTTCTCATATGGTTTGTAAAACACAATAATTAAAATATGTTTGGATGCAATACTATTATCTCAATGAATGATATGGAGGACCTACGTTCAGAACTTCAAAGTTTGAGCGCTGGAGAGCTTCATGATCTAAGAGATTCAATTGAAGAAGAATTGGAATGTTTGGACCAATATTCTGACTACTGGAATGAGTTTAATACGAAGTATAAGGCTTCTGTAGACAGCCTAGAAATGCTTTCAAAGATCAATTCTGACGAAAACATAACTTTGATGAAACTTGGAAACCATGTGTTCACACCTGGTAAGTTAATAACATCAAACAAAGTTTTGGTTTTCTTGGGAGATGGATATTACGCTAAGATGAGCATAGATGATGCAAAAAAATTTTTCAAAAGAAAAACTAAATGTCTGTTAAAGGATTTCGACGAATACGAAGAAGGCAATAATATTAAACAACATCTTTTTATGTTAGTTCAAGAGACGTTAGAAAATAAGATCAAAGGAAAAATAGATAACTTCTTGGGTGTAACCCAAAGTCAGGAAATAAGTTCACCAAACCATAATCCAGCAAACCCAGAGTGAAAAATAAATGATTTCCTATAAATAAGAGATCTTTTAGCGACTAATTTACGAAATTAAAAATTTTTCGGGTATTATACGAATCCAAATCCGTTGATGACAAATAATTTTCAAATATTTTAAATGCCGAGGTAGTGCTTCGATAATCATTACCAATAGTGGGATCAATCATTTAGGGCGATAGGTTATATCAAAAGGCTTCATAAAAGGGATGAATTTATCGCAGCTGGGCGTTAATGCAGAAGTTGGACCCTTAAGAGAATCACTAAATTAGATGAAGACCATAGGGTCGTCTAATTTTGCCATTAGCGGATCTAAAGTTCTTTGCAATAGTAAAAACTATTCGTTGACGTAAAGTTTTCGTTTTCATGCACAACAGAAGTGAGAGCAGTACGAACTGAGGAGTATTTGCCACAAGCCTTGAGAAACCAGCCTTTCAATTCGATCTATTTACGTGTTTAGGGATTTTGGTCCATTTTTGTCAGATGTAACAAATTTAGTCTTTTTAACTGAGATCCTTAGTCCTATTTGGCTAGCCATCTTTCTTAAGAGATTAATTTGTATGACCGCTTATTCCGTGTATTCCGATAGTACTGCAACGTCATGCGCAAACACTAGGTAGTTTATTTTAATTTCCAGCGATCTTCTTTTGCGGCAAATTGGATTTATAACTTCTCTATCCAGTTCCGCGTTCCAAATTCTCACAATCTTTTTCAAGACACAATTG
Source organism: Arma custos (assembly GCA_037127475.1). Classification (NCBI taxonomy): domain Eukaryota; kingdom Metazoa; phylum Arthropoda; class Insecta; order Hemiptera; family Pentatomidae; genus Arma; species Arma custos. The sequence continues at coordinate 97,132,014 of CM073759.1, read as the reverse complement.
AAGAGGATATGTGACAGACCACTCCCCTGTATTACTTTCGATCGACGAGAGACCTCACACATGAACCGCGTCCTGGAAGTCATGTTTGTTGGGTTCTCTTCAATTAAACTTGCTGGATTGATTGTAACTCCTAATTCTCTTATATAAGGTCTTTAAATTTGAAAACTGTATCAAATACTATTTTTAAGTATATAAATAATACCATTATGTTGTTATTTTGCATTCTATGGTGGATTACTGATTTAAAGTTGAAGATTTACACAACACAGGATCGACATTTTCTAAATCCTCCTTAGTTTCTAAAACCTGATTGATAGTCCAGCGTGTCTTCTATTCTCTTGGACAGAAAATGATCAGTCGTCTTCATATAAATACAAATATCTCGTTGAGAAGTACTTCAACGTTTCCGGCATCTGTCATAAAACAGAACAAACTCGCTTTTGAACCAGAAGTATATGGATCATTCTTTGAAAAATGAAATATGTCCAATGAAGAAAGAGGCAATTTCTTCAAAGATATTTTGATGTTCAAATAACTTTTCGACTTTGATAAAAATTAATATTAAATTGTGTTATCAGTGATAAGCAAAATGTTAAAAATAACTTTATATGTGGAAATATGTTTTAAACATCAAAACCTCATTTCCTTCATTAACTAGAAGTAATACCACATGCTGGATACCTCAAAGTTGTTTAAATGATCCATCCAAGGAATTTTCTCCTAGACATCTACAATTTTTATTTTTAATAATAAAAGATGTAAATAAATAACAGTACTGCATCGTCCACCTCTTCTGCGACTAAATCTCGAAACAACTGAATTTATTTTCTTGAGATTTGGCAACAGGAGGATCCTAAGGACACATGATTAAAATGTCTACTGAATATAGAATCACTATACTGTGGGAAACACCTTCACAATCAACTAAAAAGATTTAAGACTTTAAACATTTAATGTTTAAAAATTTGTATAACCCATGTATGGAGAAGACAAAATAAGCATTTGTCTATCTTTTTTCCGGGGCTGATATTTAAATTCAATGGCTTATAATATAACCCTAGAATGGCCTGGCATCATCATTACAACCCACTTCAAGTTCCTAACTGAATTTTTAAAAAACCGGTGCGACTGCAAATCATGACGTCTCGTGGTCTGTATGTGGTAACGATTGTACTGTTTCTTGGACAACAGTTATAATGAGATTTATTCTAGATCACACTCAACCACCTGATTTCCCTTATTTTGGGTACCCACTTCATATAGGCTGGGCGAGCCACAGGAAGATGGGAAGGGAACCTAAAATGTTTATGGTTAATTATTAGCAATAATGAACCTTTTGTAATAAACATCAGAGTACCCTGTACCTATTTTCCTCAGATTGGCTGGTAATATCATAGATTACTCCAGGATGATTCACATATCACCTCATTACAATCCATTTTAAGTTTAAATCAGTTGAATTATGGCTATGTCTGAATCGTTTATGAAAAAAATGTTCAGTTAAAATACAAAGGATGCATTAAGAGATAATAAAAAAAAGGGTTTTCTTCATCAATCTTGGGAATCCTGCCTGGTTGAGAACACATGTACTAATTTTCTTGGATAACCAAGTTCAACATCTAAGATATCACAAGTTCAACTTTACCAAGGACTCCAAAAGTGGGGCAATGAGTAGTTCTGTACTTTAGTATTATCTCCCTGAATTCCCCATCACATCTAGTTGTTTTTCCGCCTTCATGAATTAACCTTCAATTAATTAACTTATTAATGAGTCCACCTTGGTCAATAAGTTAATTAATTTTTTTTAAACAATGATTTGGTTATTATTTTTTAAATAACCAATTTTATTTCATACTTAAATGATTTAAAAAAAAAAGTTCTTCCTCAGCATAACTCACACACCTCCCTTGCATACTAGATAATAATAAAATTGTGTTAACAAAATGGCAATAGGCAAATTTAAGAACAGTAGTATACCCAATGTGTGTGATTTTCTGAAGAATGGATGACATTGGATATTCGACATGATCCGATGCAGATGAAGCCTAATTCTGAATTTTAAAAATAATTTTAAGTGAGTGGGAATTTCGAGTTTTTAAAATATAAACTGTCAATTATTTACTATAACTCAAATAATTCAATAATGTTTAACATCAAAACAAATTTATCTACAATAAGTGTGTCTTCACAGAAGACATACATGATTATACACAGTTAAGAAATACCAATTTCTATAAATGTGTATTCACAGTATTATATTCACATTGACAACAGTTAATAATAAAAACAGATGTCATGACTTCAATCCCACCAAAGTAGAAATGTCTGGTTTTATATCACATTCACTTTTCTTACGTCCTGTAAAATAAAAATATACACTAGTTATTCATTGAATAAAATGATAAGATAAGATTACAATGATCAGTAATATCAAATACACCTAACCCTATGAACCACCATATTCCAAAATTCCAACTCAGTAATCGATTAGCTGGTTTAATTCAAGTTTATGAGGACTAGTTTAAGCACTATTGTATGTTAGCTAAACTGATCAATAGTAGTGGATTTGTTGTGAAATATATGGTGTAACTTTATTTTATTAAACTATGCCAGTCAATGATTACATATAATGTAAATGTGTAAATAAAGTTTCGGCCTTAGATTTAGGCCATCCTCAGGGACAAAGAGATGCAGAGTTAAACTGCAACTGAAAACTGGCATTGAGTTGTCAGTTGCTGATGGACTCTGCATCTCTATTGCAATGCTTAAAATCTGCATGTTCAATGCCCATATCATAGATTAATTTATCAAGTGCTAAATTTAGATTTATTAGAAATAATTACAACAAAAAGATTAAATAAATGGCTAAGTTTTAAAGATTCAACTTTTTTTAATGTTTTCCAATGTTATGATTCATATAAAATATTACAAAATGACATTATACAAATTTTAAATACCTCTTTTGGTATTGTCAGTATCATCTTCAGACAATGAACTGCCTCTACCTCTCCTACCCGAGTCTCTTCTTCTCCTTCGACCAGTTAAACCTTCAGTAATTTGAGTGGCTCTAGCCTCCCATAAGAGGGCTTGCTGCTCAATGATTTCTGGGTATCTTAAACAACAAATAAACAGTTTATCAATCTATTTAGGCATAAAATGTTAAAATAAGCAGAATTAAAAGAAATGACTTGACTTGAATACTAAAACAAAACTACCACATTCTATTGAAAACTAAATGCAGGGTGTTCAATAAGGAACTGATTACAAAATGCCTGAGAAAAAAATCAAAAGGTTAAAATTTCAGTAATAATAATGATGACCTTAAATCACACTCGGTGTAGGTCTTTTTCTGCACAAGAAATTCTTATGGCAAGGAATCACGAAGTTTCCAAGAAATAAGCCAAGTGGTCATCAAACAGAATGGAAGATATTTGACTGATAAAAGTTCATTTTTAAACCTGTTTTATATCACACTCTAAAATTGAAATTACTTTCTTGTCAGCCCTATAAAACTTTACTTGAAATGATATTCTCGATTTCTATGCAATTAGTTGACTAAGATTTTCTATTTAATCAAATGGTATCCATTCCACATGTTGTCACACAGAGTTGAGTCACAAGTTTTAACTTTTCATTTGTTTCCTTTTAAATATTCTCAAAAATAAAAATGATCGTGAATTTTAGTATGAAAAAAAAGTGTAGATGTGGGAAATGTTAGCCTCATATTTTTATATCTACTGAATTTCTACACCTATTTTCTATATGTTTATGTTATATTCACATCATATTTCATATTAATACAACTTCATTCCAACTGTATACAGTTATAATATTAACTTCCCTTACTTATATTTTCTATTTTCTTTTCATACTTTAGAGTTCATTTTTATGAGAATTATTTTTAATTTATCAATCCAATCAACTACTTTTATATTACATCCCAATCAATTTTTCTATAATACATCCCATACTCATATTTTCAAATTTTTTACATTTCTGTCATTCTATAAGATACCTACTCATTTCTTTCTACATATTCTTGTATTGTCCATATAATCTTTTTCCGGGATGGACCGTGTGGTGTTGGTTTTGTTTGCCAAGCTTTCGCTCATCGTGTTGTGAGCTTCCTCAGGGCTAGTCAGTAAATGAAGAGCGGATGGTGGAGTCAGGGTGTATATACCTAGGGGTGGGGGGGTCTCGGTCGAAGTCTGCCTTCCCATTGGCCCGCTTGTATCGAGTCCGTGGACTGTGTTGTGTTCGGGTGGGTTCGTGTGTGTTCGGTATTGTCGTATGTGTGTGGATGGTAGGTTGATGTGTTGGTCTTTTGTTTTATGGCAGGGTACCAGTTTTTGCTGAGTTTGTAACCGTCTTCCTTATTGAAATTATCGGGTTCTTTAATAATTTCAATGGCTTCTCTAATGGTGCGGAGGTGATAATTATTTTCTTTAACCAGTGTGGTTGTGTTTTCGAAAGGTATGTGGTGGTTGGTGTTGTAGAAGTGTTCTGCTACAGCCGATTTTTCCGTCTTAAAGTTTTTGACACTAGATATGTGTTCTTTTAACCTTCTTTCAATGGTCCTTCCGGTTTGTCCAATGTAGACCTTGCCACAGGAACAGGGTATGCTATAGATGCCTGGAGTACGTAGTCCTAACTTGTCTTTGAGTTTCGGTAGGATGTGAGCTATTGTTTTGTCTGTGGAGAATGTGGTCTTGATGTCGTGGTTCTTTAGAATCCTGGCGATCTTTTCTGAGGTGCCTTTGATGTAAGGAATGGCTGTCTGGTTTTTAGGTTCCTTGTCGGTTTCGTTCTTGTCTTGTTTTTTTTAGTTTTCTCTTGCTTTCTACTCGTTTAATAGTTTCTTTGTCGTATCCGTTTTTTAGGAAGGCTGTTCTCAAGTGCCTCTTTTCTTTAGAGAGCTGTGACGGTTCAGCTATCATTTCAGCTCTGTTGAGTAGAGTTTTGATGATTCCTTCCTTTTGAGACGGATGGTGGTGTGATGTGGCATGAAGGTATCTGTCTGTATGTGTAGGTTTACGGTAGACGGTGTGTCCAAGGTGGTTTCCCTTCTTCTCGACCAGGACGTCTAGGAAGGAAAGTTTCCCATCCTTCTCCAGCTCCATGGTGAATTGTATGTTAGGGTGGATACTGTTTAGGTGGAGTAAGAATCTGTCCAGTGCATCTTTTCCGTGCTTCCAGATGGCGAAGGTGTCGTCCACGTATCTGAACCAATATTCAGGTTTTTGGGCTGCGGTGGAGAGTGCCTTCTGTTCGAAATGCTCCATGTACAGGTCTGCTGCCGGTGAGCTCAATGAAGATCCCATGGCTGTGCCTTCCATTCGCTTATAGTACTGTCCATTCAACAGGAAATATGTTTCTTTCATGCATATCTCCGTCAGTCGGTACTCTTCTTCGCTCAGAAGATTTTTCATAAGGTTCAGGGCTTCATCGGCAGGGACCTTGGTGAAAAGCGACTTGACGTCGAAGCTTACTAGGATGTCTTCTTCGTTTATATGAATGGTTTTGATTATGTCTATGAATTGTTTGGAGTTGCGGATGTTGTGTTGTGTTTTGCCAGTGTGGGTTTTAATTATGTCGGAGATGTATTTGGATAGGCGGTATGTAGGTGAGCCAATGGTACTGACTATGGGTCTCATAGGGATACCGTCTTTGTGTATTTTGAGTTGTCCGTATAGTCTTGGTGGGATTGGGTCAGATATTATGAGCCGTTTGGTTTTTAGTGTCTGGCTGGTGTTGATGATGGTCTGAATTTTCTTGTTAATGTCATTAGTAGGGTCTTTCTCCAGTTTCTTGTACGTTCCATCGTTGAGGATTTCCGTCATTTTGTTTAGATATTGGTCTGTCTTCATAATGACGGTGGCATTTCCTTTGTCAGCAGGGATTACAAGAAGGTCGTCTCGTTTCTTTAGTGTAGAGAGTGAGTTGTATTGCGTCTTAGAAAGGTTAGGTCTTGGTGGCTTGGCTTTACGTAAAATGTGACTAATGTCTTGCCGGATGGTTTCGGCGGCGTTTTGGTCCATATTCTTGATACATGCTTCTATGTTGGTTATAATCTTCTCTGTAGGTACATGTCTAGGTGCGATGGCGAAGTTGAATCCCTTCTGGAGGACGCTTATGGTTTCTTGTGGGAATTCTTCATTAGTGAGATTTATAACAGTCTTCTTTAGTGCGTCCTTGTAGTCGGTGCAGCTTGTATTTTTCATTGATAGTTTGTGATATTTTCGTTTTTGGATGGCGGAGTGTTTACGGTAGGTGTTATCCGCTTGTTCCCAGGTGAGACGGTCAATCTTCTCCCAATCGTCATTTGCTATTTGGTTTGCTAGGAGCAAGTGGTTATCTAGCAGCACCTTCGCCATCTGGAAGCACGGAAAAGATGCGATGGACAGATTCTTACTCCACCTAAACAGCATCCACCCTAACATACAATTCACCATGGAGCTGGAGAAGGATGGGAAACTTTCCTTCCTAAACGTCCTGGTCGAGAAGAAGGGAAACCACCTTGGACACACCGTCTACCGTAAACCTATACATACAGACAGATACCTTCATGCCACATCACATCACCATCCGTCTCAAAAGGAAGGAATCATCAAAACTCTACTCAACAGAGCTGAAATGATAGCTGAACCGTCACAGCTCTCTAAAGAAAAGAGGCACTTGAGAACAGCCTTCCTAAAAAACGGATACGACAAAGAAACTATTAAACGAGTAGAAAGCAAGAGAAAACTAAAAAAACAAGACAAGAACGAAACCGACAAGGAACCTAAAAACCAGACAGCCATTCCTTACATCAAAGGCACCTCAGAAAAGATCGCCAGGATTCTAAAGAACCACGACATCAAGACCACATTCTCCACAGACAAAACAATAGCTCACATCCTACCGAAACCCAAAGACAAGTTAGGACTACGTACTCCAGGCATCTATAGCATACCCTGTTCCTGTGGCAAGGTCTACATTGGACAAACCGGAAGGACCATTGAAAGAAGGTTAAAAGAACACATATCTAGTGTCAAAAACTTTAAGACGGAAAAATCGGCTGTAGCAGAACACTTCTACAACACCAACCACCACATACCTTTCGAAAACACAACCACACTGGTTAAAGAAAATAATTATCACCTCCGCACCATTAGAGAAGCCATTGAAATTATTAAAGAACCCGATAATTTCAATAAGGAAGACGGTTACAAACTCAGCAAAAACTGGTACCCTGCCATAAAACAAAAGACCAACACATCAACCTACCATCCACACACATACGACAATACCGAACACACACGAACCCACCCGAACACAACACAGTCCACGGACTCGATACAAGCGGGCCAATGGGAAGGCAGACTTCGACCGAGACCCCCCCACCCCTAGGTATATACACCCTGACTCCACCATCCGCTCTTCATTTACTGACTAGCCCTGAGGAAGCTCACAACACGATGAGCGAAAGCTTGGCAAACAAAACCAACACCACACGGTCCATCCCGGAAAAAGATTATATGGACAATACCGCAGACCGTGGAAGCCTACGTGAACATCTATCCTTGTATTATTACATTTTACTTATGTAACCTCTAGAAGTCTAGTATCATACAATTTATATATATATATATAATTAAACTAGTTTTTTTCTAAATCCTTCATATTCCACCCCTTTTTTTATATTTTAATCTTCTCATTTTGTATCTTTCTGTTTACCTCCTCATTTTTCTTTCCCTTTATATTATGTTTACATTTTATCCTTTCTGTACATTTAACATTTATTTTCTGTATTTTATATTAGTTTTCTTTAATTATTATTTCTGTTCATCATCTGAAATTTTATTATATCTGTCACTACTTTAATTTTATTATATTCTGTAACTACTTTTATATTTGTTATCTTTAATTATTATATCTATCCACTATTTTATCATATCTAGTCACTATTTTAATTTTCTACATTACATGTCACTATATTCTTGTTACTGCAACGTTTTTTATATATTTTTGTTCTGTTTGTTTCTCTGTCTTAGCCCTGAAGATGGCCTACATTGTAGGTCGAAACGTTGGCACACAATAAATAAGTATACACTTATTAAGGTGCTTTCATTGACTGCACCCCCAACTATTTCTTCCTTACAGAATATATTTTAGGTGAAACGTTCATTTCTTGGAGAAATGATTACCAAAATATAAATATTTCCTATGATTTCACACTCTTTTTTCTATTCTAAAGCTCACAATTATTTGTATTATTGGAGAATATTAAAAATAAAACAAATGATGAGTTAAAACTTGTAGTGACTCAACTCGAAGCGACAACCTGCGGAACTGATATCATTGAATTATAAAATGTTAATTAGTACACCTAAATCACAAATCAACTAGTTGATTACATTTATGTTCTACATGTAAACATAGAAACATGATCCTTCAAATATAACTTCTTCTTTATTACTAACTCTAGTAATGTCTAACATGAAAATAGTCCCATGGAATTTTAAAACATTTTCACATCGGAGTACTACTAATGAGGAATTGATCCCCAATGTGAATCTGTGCTACATGGGTAACATAACCACAGCTTATTTACTGTAAGGCCTAGCTTACTGTTATCAATTTCAATAAATAATGCAAAAATGATTACATACCTGGTCATAAACTTTACATCTTGGGGTTGGCAAAATATCCAAGCCTTACGATGATTAAGTTTACCAACTTCTGAAACTATCTCTAAGATAACTTCAGGAGGCAGTCTAATGATCTCTCCAAGCTTCGACCTATCAATAGCACGCCCTTCAAAATATTGAAGCAACTAAAAATAAAAATAAGAATCTAAATAAATATCTAAATCTTTTGTAGTACAGTACAGAACTAAAATTTTAAACAATTATTATTTTTAAAAAAATAATTGATGTTTAGATAAAGTTGTCAAGATCAGAAATACCATTTAAAAAAAAAAAACTAGCACTTTTCAAATTTGGTTACAGGTAGTTAAGCCTATATTTCATATTTTCTAGGTGATAAAGTTTTAACTTATCACAGAAAATCAAACAACATTCTAATTAATGAATCTAAACAAATACTGGAATATTGTTAAACAGCATAAAGCTCCCATGATAGTATACAAAAATTACTTTTAGGAAGATTGTTATTTAAAAAATATATATATATATATATATGAGAAAATTTAATAAATGAAAGAAAAAATCCTACATAACATTTTTCATCAACCTTACCACATAATCTCGTGCACGAATGAGTTGTTCTTGTGGCACTGCATGAGCACCAACATATCTGAAAATAACAGGAAAAAATTAGCTGAATATCATTTCATCTATGATCATTAATATACTTTGTCTATAGAAAAATTTCTTGAATTATAAATTATTTCTTTATCAAGTAAAAATAATCTATTAGAATAAACTATATAAATAAAGCACAACTTCTTCTTCTTCTTGATTATTCTTTAATCTTTATCAGTCTATCTTACAATTTTATCAAAGATGAAGTAGAGGACTGATAGAAATGTTAGTTATGCCATTTTAATGGTATTACTATAATGAAAAGGAAAGGTTAGCAAAATAGAAGAGCATAATTTATTATTAAAAGTGAACCTACATTATTATAACAACATTATGTATAAACCAAAAGAAACAATTTAAATTTTTCAAAAATTAATTATTGAAAAAAAATACAAAACTTTGTAAATACTTTTATTTATATCAGAATAGTTTATGGATTTGAACATAATTCTTTAAATCATGACCAACTATTTATTAAAAACCGACATTTCCATCATTGTTCATTACATAAATAAGATTTACCTCAGGTCAGACCTCAGTACCCAGACGCCTTGGACAAGGACTCCTGATGTTTGAAGACAGGGCAATATTTCAGCTTCAGTAACACCAAGAACTTCAGCAGCTACAGAAGTCTTGACACATTTAACTGAAACATAATTCTCATTTAAATCAACCATTAAACCTATCACTTCCATTTAGCTATTTATAAATTATAAAATAAGGAAAAGTGTTGAGACTATCAAATACATTATTATTAATAGAAATGTCAAATTCAAGTTTCTAGTAGAGTTGTACTTTCCCTATAAATAAACAAGTTTCCCAAAATTACATCTGTTCGTACACATGTGCTTGCTTGTTTAGTAAGTCTAGCTCTAAATTCAAAGTAATGCAAAAGAAAGAAAAAAAAAACTGTTCAGAATTACATGTAATACAATAAACAACATGGAAAAATGTAAGTAAAATAAATAAAAGAATAAATATCGCATCAGCCAAAATAAATATATTATTTCTTCCATTGAATGGACTGGTGGTAAACTTTCAGAACACGCATTAAACTTCAATCACACATTTAACTTTGATAATACCTTAGCACTCTCCAGTCTTCAACTGTGACAACACCTCCCAGAAAGTATCTAACTCTCAACATTCGGTTTATTAAAAAAAAAAACACTAACTTTTTTTTTATTATCCATCCCCACACCCTTATCACTATACATGTTTTTCAAGTTGTTTATTTGCAAGGACATTAAATTAATTCTTTCAGACTTTAAACCAATTTGTTTTAACATCAGTATGTTTCACCATTTTTTGAAATCAATAGTTTTATCTTCCATATCAAGGGATACGTAAATGTTTGGTTATGTAAAACAAGTAAGTTAACATTTATTAACAGTGGTGACTCTTGTTCTCAAAACACTTTTTTGATATTTATTTTGTTGGTGCTTAACTCTATACTTTTCTTTCATGTTTTTCATTTTATTAAATACTAGCTTATGCCCGCGGCTTCACTGGCGTGGAATTTGGTCTGCCACAAAAAGTTTTGTTAAAGATCATTTTAAATAAATAATTTAATTATTTTTTTTAAATATAAGTTACTTGTATATCCAAAATTTCAGATGCCTAACTTCAAAACTGATGGATTCTATACAACCTTTGAATCCCTATCCCTATTATATTAAAGGGGAAACCCTTGGGGTGGAATTATCCAAATTTCTTTCTTAAACTATACAATGAACCTATCAACAAATTTCAAGATGCTAAGTTCCTGATTTGCCTGTAATTATGTACTATAAATGAGGGGGGGGCACGTGCCCCCGTGCCCCCACATAAATCTGCCCTTGCTGTAGCCTATGGTGTACAACCTATTTTACTCAATAAGTGTCATCCAAATCCGTTCAGTAGCTTTTGCGTGAATGAGTAACAAACATTCGCATTTATAATATTAGTTCTGTTATTTTAACCACTATTATCATGTGATTTGCCTTTAATTATGTACTATTGCGGATTCTCCACAGTAATTAAAAAACAGTAAGGGGGGCACGTGCCCCCGTGCCCCCTCCATAAATCTGCCCTTGCTGTAGCCTATGTGTTATTCTGATGTATAAGCTATATTACTGTAAAGTTTCATCCAAATCCGTTCAGTAGTTTTTGCTTGAAAAAGAGACAAACTTTCGCATTTATAATATTAGTAGGATATCAAAACAATAGTTTCACTCATGTTCTTTTTGTTATTTTAACAACTATTATCATGTGATTTGCCTTTAATTATGTACTATAATGGATTCTCCACAGTACCTAAAAACCTGTCAGGGGGCACCCGTTCTTTCCCCCCATAATTCCACCCACCGTGATCAAACTCCCTTACTACCACCTGGAGACCAAGGGGTATTTACCACCCCAAAGGGAAGTTGATTGGGGTTGGTGGTGATAGAGAAACCTGTGTCTTCACGTACGAACAAAGCATTTTATAATATTTACTAGCAGCGAAACCCAGCGTTGCTAGGGTTAAAATATATTGCATGTTTAATGGCATAACAAATATATGAGGATATATTTTTAACATAGATATAGATTTCTATTTTAGATATTGGGAGACTTATTCGGCCATTAAACATGCGGTGTATATAGAGTAAACTAATTAATGAATTGAAATAATTTTAAGAAAAAGCTTAGTAAATGAAGAATTTATGTTTTATTTACATATTTACATATATACATATTACATACATTCACATTTTTTATTTTAGTATTATTTTTTGTTATGAATTTATTTTTACAACACTTGCTTATACACTAAATTTATAGTTTTGTTGTTCGGACTGTAAATAAACAAATTTTCGAGGTGATTCTACTTGTGAGCATGCGACATATAATTGGCCGTGTGCAAAGCATGGGTAACTTGAGTCAACTCCACAGTACTGGAATTTTTTGCCCTGTGCTTTATTAATAGTCATGCTGTAAGCCAACTTCACCGGGAACTATAAGCGTTTAACAGTAAATGGTAATCCATTTGATATTAAAGGTATCCGTGGTATAAATACTATCTTTCCTTTTCCTTTACCAGTCATTATACTGGCTTCGATGATGTTATATTGTAGCTGTTTGATGCAGAGTCTCGTAGCATTACACAGTCTCGGCGAGTTCAGGCGATTTTCTATGGGACATTGTGCATTGGTCCCATATAATGGCTTTGCACTGTTTCAATATTTTTCCACGAGCTGATGATTTTTTTCTACATTTTGGAACTTTCTAGATCAATCTAGAAATTTTTAAAACTTTCTAGAACATTCCAGATCAGTTATGAATATTTCACACATTTTGAAACTTTCAAGACCATTTCAGAAATTTTGAGATCTTTTCAGGACAGAAATATATGTTTTCACATCTTCGCCCACGTGGAATTTGGTCTGTCGCATGAAGACTCGTGACAGATCATTTTATAAATAATTTAATATTTTTTTTAACTATAAGTTACTCGTACATCCAAAATTTCAGATGTCTTATTACCATCTTTGAACCCCTATTATATTAAAGGGAAAACCTTTGAGGGTGGAATTATCAAAATTTCTTTCTTAAATTATACAAAGAACCTACTGCAAATTTCAAAATACTAAGTTCTTGATTTGCCTTTAATTGTATACTATAATGGATTCTCCACAGAACACAAAAAACTGTCAGGGGGGCACGTGCCCTCGTGCCCCCCCCCCATAAATCCGCCCTTGCTGTAGCCTATGTGTTATTCTGATGTATAACCTATATTACCGTAAAGTTTCATCCAAATCCGTTCAGTAGTTTTTGCGTGAAAGAGAGAAAAATATACAAACTTTCGCATTTATAATATTAGTAGGATATCAAAACATTAGTTTCACTCATGTTATTTTAACAACTATTATCATGTGATTAGCCTTTAATTATGTATTAATATTAATTGATTCTCCAAAGTACCTAAAAAACTGTGGGGGGGCCCTTGCCCCCGTGCCCCCCCATAAATCCACCCCCCGTGACTAAACTCCCTTACTATCACCAGGATACCAAGGGGTATTTACTTACCAAGGGAAGTTGATTGGGGTTAGTGGTGATAGAGTAAACTGTGTCTTCACTGTGTCAATCAAGCCAGATGCAAATGAAATTATGCTTGATTGACACATAAATAAAACATTGTTTTATGAGTGGTCTATATGCTTAATCTGAATTAATATGTTCTTAAATCCATTGGCAAACAATATCACCTGAGTATTCAAACAATTATACAGGGAAATAATACATAAACAAAATTACTTATTATATCTTAAAAATAAACAAGAATTAGAAAATTTAAATATGTAGACAAATAGTTGAATAGTAAGTGGATATTCATTCAATGATAAGAAAAAATAAATAATAGATAAAATGCTAACACTAATGCATATATAAATTTATATAAAATCACTGAAACCTACCTCGGCTCAACAGCTCAGCAGCCCTTTGGGTTAAACCACCAGATGCTTCAATATTATTCAAGCCACCATCTCGTTTCGCGATGCTGTCCAAGTAATCTACTGAAGAGAGAGGTGTCCGCCCTTCCATCAAGGCTTTAGATAGCCTTTGTCTCTCAACCTAATCAAGAAAATTTGAATAAAAATAAATAACAGTCAAATTCTTATTTTAATATTTTTTAAAAAGATCTCCAAGAAAATTATAGGCATAAGTAGTTAAAAAAGGCAAAACCACAGATTAACTTTTTCAGGACCATTAAAATCAAGTTATTGAGGAAATACTGACAAAGTAATGAAAATGAAAAATCTGTTAACATTACATTAATTAATTTGATAGCAAGTGAACTGGGCAGACATTCATGTTACCAGTGTAAAGTGGGAGTACTGATTAGAGAACAATTTAACATTTTTTTTAACCACCATTTTTTTGAACCAGAAACTTAAAATTATGCTTATTTACTACAAAAGGTTTGTCAATTTTATTTTTGAGCCAAATTAAATTAATTCCAACCTGAGTAAGTGTTGAACTAGGGCCATGGTATTGTGTTTGGTACCAAGGCTCTTCTGCTGATTTTTGACAGTAATATGAATAACTTTGCTGTCTTGCTTTTTTGGATTTTTCAGTTTCAACTTTTGAAAACTGAACACGTACCATTTTAGCTTCTTCTTCAGTAACCCCAGCTACATAAAATAACAATAAAATTATATTTGGATCTTAAAAACACTTGCGAAATAATAAACAGTGAAGACTAAAGGATTCAATAGTTATTGAACATACATTTTTAGTTTTACTCATTAGTAAATAATAGTTAACTTTGAATATTTCATCCAAATTTTAGTTGAAACTAAACTCTTTTATTTAGAATAGTATATTTTGAAAATATTAAAAGATAATACCCACAAGAGTCAAATTTAACAGAAATAATTAATACCTTGACTTTCATCAGTTTTAGAACTGAAATGAGAAAGACTAGGAACGAGTGAAACTGCTCCTTTTAACGGAGTCAATACAAGAGAGCCATGAACCATTGTTCCCACAGCATAACTTTCTAAATCAACTTCTGCTTTCTTTGATTCAAGTCTCAAATGATCCATACATTTCCTAGAAAAAACAAATTATTTAAAAACTTGGACCAGGAACAATTACATTAATTTATAATTATATCCATTGATTATAGCCAACAAGTGGAAGATATTAAACAAACAAAAAATATTTTTTGAGCAGAGCAGTTATGAAATATAAAACTTAAAATTCTTAGCTCAGCAAAAACATTTCAAAGATTACAATCATCTCCTGCAGTGGGTATATTCTAGCATATTTTGACACAAAAGTCTCCTTCTGTCTGAATTAAAATAAAGGAGAAATAGATAAGCAACTATAAAAGATAAAACCCACATATAATGTTATATATCTAGCCAACAAATAATAAGTGAAAGCCGCAACTGAAACAGTTTCGGCTGGAGCATTAAGTGAAAAATAATGAAACTTTTCAACCAATTATGAACGATTCCTAAGCATGTCACCTGGTAACAGATAAACCGTGGTCTGGAGATGTTATATCCAAAATAAATAATTTAATAAATTGTAAATCATTCCTAAGGAATATTTTAAAAATTAAAGAACACTTAAAGGCAGATAATTACACTTACGAAGGAAATGTTTTGGCAATATTTTGTTTATCTTTATCAGCATTAAGAGCAATTTGTTCCCCATGACTTCGGTCATAGTTATTGCTTTTAGAGTCTAGACCTAGTTCCAATATAACTTCTTGATTCTCGGGTTTGATCTGGCTCTGAAAATTAATATCATATATAACATTAAAAAATCCAATTAAATGAAAAAGGGAATAAGAGACTAAAAAAAAAAGATAATAGGGTATACCTTAATAACATTCAATTTGCTAGAAGAAGATGTGATAGGAAGAACAGGGTATTGAAATATAAATAGTTTGTCTTCTAAATCACGGGACAAATATACAGGTATCTGAAAAAGACAATAATAATAATGACTAATGGTTCAATAAATAAAATGAAATCAATATCTAGCAAAGAGATGAACTTAAGTTTGTCATCCCATGTTAGATGCATGAGCATGATCAATCAAAAATAAACGGTGACAATTTAAAAAGGGGCAATACCTCACTTACAACAGGATCGTCATCATCATTGATCATTTTAAATTACTCAACAGAACTGTTACGAGTCAATCATAACTACTGGCACCAGTTGAAAAACTGGAAAACATTAATAGCTTAACCACACTATCACATGGGCAATAGTCGATAGTAAAAGCGATATGGTCAGTTACGATCTATCGAAATTCCTAAATTCTCGTTCCAGACGCTATTGATATGTATAGGTCTTTGGAGCTTAGGGAAGATAATTTTCTAATTATTCATATCTTTTACATTGAAATATTTTTACTCCTGCTGTTGTGTGATAAAATATTTCATAAAAAATAGGAAAAAAGTAATATTTCATAGATACGTATTAAAAATAAATAAAAGAGTACCAAACAAAGATAATAATGTCTTAAAACATTTTTTATTAAACTATAAATCAGACAATGATGCCAGTATACTTTCATGTAAAAAAAAACCCTGTACCACTACAACTCGTGGAGGGTCTGGGATTCAGTATATGCTAGAGACAGTACTGATACTTGGACAATGGTTATGCAGGTAGTTGATTTGTCTTAGATCAGACTTGATCGCCAGATTTTTTCCCCTTAGATCCTAGTACTCTATAGTATCCGTCTCCAGCTGCTATCAGATTAACAAAAGTCTTGCCAGTAGTGGGATTTGAACCCAGGACCTTCGGCATGGCAACTCAGCACTCTACCACTAAGCTACTCCGCTCCCACAATTTTATGTAATATTGGTAAATTGGGAAAAGCGGTCTTCAAAATTGAAGAGCATGCACATTTTTTTTTTTGCTTTTTCCTGATTATAACTAATTAGACTAAAATACGTACATATTTAAATATAATATTTTATAATTTCCTACTCCAAATTCGAGGCTTTTATAATTATAAAATTGTTCATAGAATTCACCAAATCGAATTATTTATTTTATTTTTTCATTTGCCACAAAACCAAAGGTCATCTATAAACCAATCTTTACATTTAAATATTTTGCAGTCACTCTTTTTTGAACCTAAAAACTACCGTAATATTTTAATAGGTGAACATGACACCAAGGTGAGAAAAAATAGAAAATTCTTAGTCATACGTAGTATCGGTATGACTAAATATACTGTTAATATAAAATCAAAAGTATTATATGTCATGGATACTTTCTTTTGAAAATGTTTAACCCTGAGTTTATCCATATAGTCAAATAAAAAGAAGGGGTTCGTTATTACTACATAGAGTAATACAGAGTATTGATTGGGTATAACTATTCACTAAAATGTTGGAAAATTCCAAAAGCTGTAATTAAATTAGATAAAATTCGGGGGAGTTGAAAATAAGAAGAGATGCTAGACAAGAAGAAGTAGGCATTTATAGCTAGCTACCTTAGGCTATATGATAAAAATTTGTGCATGGCACCAAAATGGGATATTAAGAACGGCGAATGGTTAAACCACCTCGAATTCACTTATGATCAGGATCAGTCAGTCTCAAAATAAATTAATATTAATATGGAGGGTCTTGAATGCCCTGTTGAAAGCACCAATTACGTGATTTTAATAACACTGCCCTGCCTAGATCGTCAAATAAGTGCTGTGAGGCAATTTAACGAGATAATGAAAATAGTCCCATGGTGTTGAAAGGCCATCGGGTAGCACAAGGAGTTTTACAGAAGCAAAAATTAATTTAAAATATAAAGATTTAGAGGTGTCATATTGAAATGCCCTAAGTGGAACTTTTTGAATTTCTCTTTTCTCCTTTGAATTCAATATGGCTGAATCTAGGACCAAAATAAACAGTTGTGGGCTAAGACTGCAACCATGTCTAATCCCAGCAAATGTGTCAAATTGTTTTGATATGTTATTTGAGAATCTGACTTCATTCCTGTTTTTTATATACAAACTATCCACCGTCAATATGTGTCTTGTGTCCACAACCTTTTCTCTTAAGGCTTTGGAGATATCTCCTTTCTGGATTTGGTCGAATCCTTTTGTCATATCTACGAACCAATCAGTACTTTGCCTTTCTCTAATACTTTTATTGGATTTGTCTCATGGTGAAAATGAGATCCTGAAATGAGATATTTCATTAATTCTGGCTGATTTCCCCTGATGCATATCTGACAGATCATCCTCCAATTCCTCCTCATATATGTAGCCTCCTCTTCCAACACCACTTTCATACTCTCCTCTCCAGATTCACATTCGAGGCTACCTTCTTCCGAAAATTCTCAGAAATATTTATATATAATTCTTTTCTTTTTGTATTGCTCGTAGTTTTCTTTGCATCTGTTTTCATGATATTCTTCTTCAATAGCACTCTTGATTTATTCGGTCCACCAGACGGTTCTTTTGTTACCAGATACTGTTTTACTCTTTCCACAAACTAAGGCAGCAGCTTCCAACAGCATTTTCTTAAAATATTACCAGCTGTATTCAACATCATCGCTTTCCCAAAGGTCATTCGGATCTTTTGCCTTTGTTCTATATCTTGCTGGAAATAAGTGGCCATCTCTGTCTCTTTTAACCTGTAGGGTTTTATAGACCCCTAACTGTTTTTTTCTTTTCTTTGTGGTTATTGATTCTTCTCCTCTCCATATTCTACCCATTTTCAATAAATAGTGGCCACTTTTTATTTCGAAGCCTCTTTTAACTCTTACGTCTAAGACATCTTTTTTGACCAGTATATAAACGATAATGGATTTTTCCTTTCTACTAGATTCTTCTGTAGCATATTTGTGTGCCTCCTTGTGGGAAAACTTCATATTAGTGATAATTAACCTCTTGACTGGATACGTGTTCAATATTCTCTCTCCATTTTCGTTCGTGATCACTTATCCATATTTACCCAAGGTATCTTGCTACTGAGGCTGGTCTTTTCCAACTCTGTCATTCAGATCTCCCATAATAATGGGTTCTTCTTTGGCATCATCTTTTTATTCTTAAAGATCTTCGAAGAAAGTTTTCTTCTATGCATTGTTTGCGTTATCATTAGGACCATAAGCAATTATTATGGAGTTAAGTCTCACTCCTTCTTCCACATCTACTACCATGAACCAGTCGCTCAATTTCCAGTCCTTGACCTTCCTACTTCAACTTTATGGGAATATAAAACCTACTCCTCCTCCAACTGATCCTCGCTATTCGTAACCTAAATAAATTAGGATGTGATCCTGCACTTTGATTGTGCCTTTGTTTGTATGTTGAGTGAATGCATGCGTGCGTGTTTACCTGTTGTATGAATATGGGTATACTGTTCCGATAATTGTGCATGGTTCATTGCTCCCCAGGCAACTGCATGCAACCCTTCGTGGTAATAGTTTTAAATTATATTAAATGAAAGTAGTCATAATATAAAAAAGTCCAATGAAAACAAAACTGTTACTTACCGCTAATTCCGCTAGATAGAATCAGTGTCGCGTTGTGAATTAATAATGCGGCAGCATTTGGGAGTTGTATAATTTATTTATATTTGTTTCAGAGACATGAAACTAATACAAATTGAAATGAATGCTGTTTATTTAAAAAAAAAGTTTTTAGGAACTCCAATTAAAATTTCGTCATTTCCAATTTTTCTTTACAAATTAAGAAGATTATTTATTTAATTTAAAATAATCCGATCCGAAATATGCCAATGAATTAAGTCAATCTTTTATTTAAATTAAAACTTGGGAAGACCTGATTAGAAGTTGATAACCACTTGTTGTCGGTTGATTGTTGTCAATGGTTTTGACTTGCCTTGTGCAGTATGTTTTTATCAGATAATGAGAATAATGATAATGGAAATCAAAATGATACTTCGTGTTTAAATGACAATGATATCTGGTCCATTTCTGATTGCATATTTTGTAATAAAAAGTTAACTTCCAAAAGTGAATTTAAGTGTTCAAAGCTTCTTCAATGTTTACACGCGATTTGTTACAATTGTTATATTAATTGGGATGAAAAACGTAAGTTTAATCGAAAATTAATGGTTTTTTTAAATATTTTTAATTTGAATCACGTGCAAAACCTTTTTTTTTATTAGATTGTAGATTAAAAAGTTAAAATGTCCAATCATCTAGTAACCAACTTTATTTGCAAATTGGATATGTTTCATTGTACTATGTTGCTTGTTTATTCAACGTCACTTTATGTTGCTATGACAAATCAGAAGATGCTACAATGGGAGTTCTAAATTTTGCCTATCTAGGTTAAATTAGGATAGTTATTTTTAACGAGTACCTGACATTGTACAAACTCAGGACCTCTATTAACTGGACTCTAACTGCTGGGGTACAAATTCATGATCTTGGGTTTAGTAGGTTGTTATACAAAGCAATATACCACTGGTCGCCCCAAGATTTTACTTTGTTTAGCTAAATTATTGGAATAGTTTTAGTAGTGTGATGGTTCATTACATTCAAATCAGAAGGCCTGAGTCACATTGACCAGAGTCAACTGTATTGTAAAATTGTTCGTACCCAAGGTTATCACGCTGGTTATTGAAAAACCGGTATTTCGAAGCTATGCCTAGTTAATGATGTCAGCTAGATATTATAAGTCAGCTTGATCCAGTTTTAGCATTTGTTTGAAGGGCGTCTTACCATTTGAGCAGCTGAATGTTTGTTTGGTTTTACTTTTTTTAAACTACAATTTAGTTATTATTTATTTATACTAAACTTTCTTAGTTATTATTTTTCTCCTCTGATGAGTTTTTTGAGAAATGGAGAACCAAGAGGGGTATAAGAAGAGCTAGGAGGTTTCTTTATTGAAGATTTTAGTTCAGAATAGTGATGGATGAATACCAAATATAATTTAAACATTTGGTACAGAAGAAGAGTAAGTAAAGTTTTTAATCCACTCGACTCCAGTTCAGATTCCGTAAAATATCGTGAAACTAGTTAATTTATAGTATACTAGGAAATTTTTTTTTAAAAATAAGAACAATTGTTTATGTACTTAATGGTCTTGAATATATTTTTTGAGTTTTATTCCATCAAAAATTTAAGACGCACCACTGAAATATAATTTAATTATTGTTGAGTCAGGTTGACCCTGCCTAAACATTTTTGTTTCATCTTTAAGCCATATCAATGAAGGTTAATAAGTATCCATGCACCTTTTTTATTTTAGTGTTAATAAGATTTATTTAATTAAGCAATTGTTAGTGTTTTAAATGAATTCTTTTTCACAATATATTTTATGTGAATTAAAAATTAAATGAATATAACTAAATATAAATGCTGAAATGTGTTTATTCAACAATGTTTACTTTCTTTTAATTGGCAAACTATTGCTGTGCTGCATTTAATAGGAATGTCTTTGCTATTTGTAGTCATAGTTTCTCAGAATAAAATATTGTTGAATAGCACATTAATTACAATAATATTATTGTGTGAATTAGTTCGAAAACCAACCAATGAATGTTGTCATTAAGAAACAGAATTGCATCCTTATTTTAGCTTAAAGTCAGCTGCCAAATTGAAAACAAATCCGTGTGATTTGTTCAATACTATAATTAATTAATGTATGCATTATGCCGACCAAATAACAATATTACATTAACAAACATTAATAGATCAGCCAAAAAAAGAGTGCTACTACACTTATCTGACCAGCAATTTGAGTGGAACAAGGATCTTGATCCTAATGATGTATCAAATGTTGAAAGTAGTCCAAAGTAGTAGTAGCAAGGTCCATAAGTTTCTACTGTTGGAGAGAAGTCAAATCAATTTGTTCAAACATTAAGGTACATAGTAAAGTCCGTAAGTTTCCGCCTGTTCTGCTTCCCCTCCTTCAAACGTGCTGGGACCTGTACGCCTATACATGGGTCCATGCCTGCTCACTCCATACCCATCGCCCGCACTTCCTCAGTCCTGTCAGTCAATGTCCAGCCTTGAAGGAAACTCCCCAATTTTATAATGTTCTAACTCGAGTACCGTGCGGTTTTTAAATTCTTTTGTAAAGAGGGTCTTTATTAAAGAGCGCTTGGATTGTATTTACGGGCAGTCCTCATATTCCACAGTGAAGAATGGAAACAATTATTTAAGTCAAGGAGAGAACTTCTAGAAGATGACCTTCGTCCCGGTCGCCCATTGGAAACTGTCACTTCTGAAACAATCCAACTTGTGGAATCTGAATTGCTGTCGAACTGGTAACTGAAAACCAAGGAAATAGCAGCGAGGTTGGGGCTTTCAAAAACAAGTGTTTTGAGGATCATCAAAGAACATTTGCATATGAACAAGATTAGTGCAAGATGGGTTCCGAAAATTCTTTCATCTCTTTTTCTTCCTTTTCCAAAAATTCTTTTATCTTTTCTCAAAGTTAAAATCTGACCTTCGTGGGAGGCGATTTAACACCGATGAAGAGCTCCAAGCAACAGTGGAAGAACATTTTTTTTAACAAAGAAGAAAATTTTTTTTTCATGGTATAGAAATGTTGCCAAAGTGTTGTATTAAGTGTTTTGAACTTAGAGGAGAATATATTGAAAAACCGTAAGACCAGTTTTTTCTTTCACCTTTCCTTCTATCCCAGGCCGGAAACTTTTGGACCTTACTACGTATATTGGATGCCTTCCAATGAATGTATGTGAACATTCATACCTAATCAGGAAATGAATATAGAAGTTACCGCAATTGTTCTTTTATTGATCATTGATAGTGACGATCTGTAGTTTTCAAATTATTATGGAAAACAACTTTGAATAGCAAAATGCAAAGCCTTATGTTTCAATTCCATCCAGTAATACACCCACATACCGGTCGACGTTTCGCCTATTCAGGCATTATCAAGACACAAAAACAAAAAAAGGTTATGTGATTCACATATTTATTTATATAATTTATTGCATTATAATAAATAATAGTGTTTCTTTTTGAGTTTTTGACTATTTTATTGATTTGAATAGCAGTATTTGCAAAACTGGGAATTAGAGGAAAAATAATTGATAAAATCGAGAAAACAAATGCAAAATTAAATTAGTGAAGACCAAGTTAATAATGAAATAAAAAAATTTATCATAATATGGAAGAATAATTTAATATTTTTAAATTTTTATAATAACTGAAAATAAAATCTTAGTAATCTGATCTCTGACCACTTGTTTATATAGTTTAATTTTTAACCATTTAAATATATTTTTATTGAGAATTTGCCCGTTTTTTTGAGAGAAAATAGCAGCATAATCAAGAAACATTAGAGATTATAATACTGTTGTGTTCCAAATTATGAATTGAAGTTAAATAAGGTGAATCTGTTTGTTTGTTTAACATCACTTTTATGCTACTATGGCTAATCGGATGATGCTACAGTGGGAACTCTAAATTTTGCCTATATAGGTTTAATTAGGATAGGGATATTTAATTATTTTGGGAGTACCTGACATCTTATTTAATGCCTCATCCGAAGGACGGCATAACCAAGGATTTTTTACTCCATTTAACAATTCCTAGGGCCACCTGCTGGGCTACGAGCCAACAATATTGGGCTTAGTAGGTTATTATGCTAACCACTAGACCACAGGGCGCTCCATTCTAGATAATTTCAATATACTTTTAGTATTTTTTAATATAATATATTTCAGTGTTCTAAGTTCCTATTTTTTAGTGTTTTATCCTATTTTTATGGAAAGTTCATTCTTCCCTTGCTTCTGATTTTTCCTGGATTTCTACCTCTAGCAAATATAAAAAAGTAGTCTTCAGTTATTTCATTAGAATTTAAAGCTGCATTATTATTATTTTTAATACGATCCTCTCTTTAATTTTTGTTTTCAGTTGACAAACAGTGCAATGTGTGCAGTTTTTACTCTAAGAAAAAAGATGTTACCGAAAACAAAGTTCTTGCTGAAATGGTCATTGATGAGGAGGAATCATCTAATGAAGATGTTTGTACCATTCACAATGTTCCAGTTACCCACTGGTGTATGGACTGTACAGAATTCATATGTGAAGATTGTGTCAATGTACGTTTTTTATTTCATAATTTCATTGATATTTGAATAAATTTGTTATTTATATTTTATTAAATATCAATTAGCCTCAAGCCTTATTGTTTTTTCTTATGTTTATCTAATAACCATTTAATTATGTTTATAGCACCATGGGCAGTTAAAATCAACCCAGAATCATAAAATTAAGACTCGCAAAGAATACCTTCATGAAAAATCGTGCTCTCAGAAATCTATTTTTCCTTGTAATGTTCACCCTCAGGTAATATTAAAATGTAATATATTTAATTTTAAATTAGTTATGCTTTGTATTCCTAAATATTTTTAATTTGAGAAGTTTAATTTTTAATGTTAAATTATCTTAAACATTCTTAATTTCAAAAAGTTTAGTATATTTTCTATTTGAAACTTTTCTCATAAACTATCAGCATCCAATGTATTTGGTAATTATAAAATGCTCTTTTAAATATGGGATGGGGTATTTTTATCAATTTAATCTTACTTACCCTTAATAGGTTAATTAACAGATATATTACCTACTTATTTAACACGTTCAGTGCTAATAGAAAAATCCGTAACTATCCACAAGTGCGACACGGGGTCAATTAACCCCGTGCAGTAACTATCCACAAGTGCTTCGCGGGGTCAATCTGCCCCGTGTCCTTTCCTTAGTTTAAACGTATTCAGCTTGCTGAAAATTGATTAATTTAGGAAAAATCAATTGTTTTCCCACTTCATAGGTTTAGGTCAGTATACCACAGCAGCAGGACATTAGCCCCATTCTTTATTTATAACTTACGGTTATATTGTGCTTTTTATTTAGATTCGGTTTTGAAAACCGATTATATTTGGGAGTTAGTTATAAATAACGAATGGGACTATTAATTGATTTATTCAAAAGTTCATTAACCTAATTGAAATTGTACTCGTAAATAAATTATTTTTGTTTTCAAATAAAGACACTTTTTCCCTTCTTGAAATTAAATTTTATGAGATTTTATACACAGGAAATGAATTTAATTTTTTTGTGAGATTCGGTACCACCCCCTCCCCCCAAAAAAAAAAGAACATATCCTTTTACATATTATAGGAAAATAAAACTCACAACAACTTTTAATAAAACTTACAATAACTTTTATTTTTATTTTGATATGTTTACATTTAATATACCTATAACATTGCTTTAAAAAAAATTAGTAATTGAGGAAAGCAAAAAAATACATATTGAATAAAAAAAAATACAATAATTGAAGCGATGTAGCATTGGGATCGTCAATATTTATTTGACAATCATCAATGTTTTCAGTTTGGCCTTTCGAAGAATGGCTGGAAATCTTCTGATGAACATAAGCTAAATCATCTTCGTCGTCTGAACTTGACGACTCATCAGACTGGAATTCAAATTCATCTTCACTACTGTTATCAAGGCTTGATTCACTTTCACTGGAGGATGGATTTTTGAGCGATAAAGTCAAGTCAACCAAATTCCGACCACGTAAGGTCATCGTGAAAAATCATGTGAATGAGAAACTATACTGAAGACTGAAGAGAAAAAAGGAGGGTGGATAAGCAAACAAACAAAGGGCCGTCGCAACAAAAAGGGGAAGGGAGCGAATGACTCGTCATTTCCGAGAAAAGTAGCACGGGGGGAAAGCACAAAAAAGGGCCGTCTCAAAAGTAGAGGGAATTGAGAGACTCGTCATTTTTCGAAAAAAGTAGCACGGGGTCTTTTGGCCCCGTGCCGCACTAGAGGTCTAATTTTAAACCTCAGTGCGGCCCGGGGTCATTTAACCCCGTTCTATTTTTTATCGAATTTTGAGAGATTATTGAAGTTTATAATATATAGCCATATTAGTTTCAACCCTTTGAAAAAATTAAAAGCTTAAACAGGTTCGAGCATTTTTGAAAGTTTACCTCTTACAGGCTCAGCACTAGTGGAAAGTTCCACACGGGGTCAATTGACCCCGCAACGTACGGAACGTGTTAACTTCTCCTTCAAATATTCAACTACACTTGGGGTGATGCATATCCAAAGAGGAAGGGTGGGATGTATTCCCGTTTGATGCCTTTCTCATCTCTTACCCTCTGGAACTCCAAGTCTTTGGCTCTTCTTTCAAGCATTCTATCATCTTACATTCTCATACGTCCTTCATCTTTCATACTCCCATCCGTTTCCCTCTCTCACTTTCTTCCAAGCACATCACGACACACTTAGCAATTTCACTAAAATATTCATACCCTCTTTAACTTAAACGTCCTCTCTTATCGCATGTATGAGATGAATTTCAATTTGCCACAATTTCAATATGCTGTCGTATTCTCACTCTCTCTCCTGCTCATATTTCACACACTCAAGCATTACATGCCTTACCCCCTCTGTTACTTTCATATCGCTGTCACACATTTCTGCATCAACCAAATCAAACTTTTTCAGATTTTCTCTAAAACATCCAGGTCCACGCTATACGCCTGTTTAGTATCATCCATTTCATTTCATTCTATGAGATCGTTCTATATGTCTATGTCATTCTCAAAAGCACCTT
This sequence comes from Arma custos, assembly GCA_037127475.1. Lineage (NCBI taxonomy): Eukaryota > Metazoa > Arthropoda > Insecta > Hemiptera > Pentatomidae > Arma > Arma custos. The sequence continues at coordinate 97,105,633 of CM073759.1, read as the reverse complement.
CCTCTGACTACTTCTTAGTCTTCTTCTTGTCCAGCCCGTCAATTGCCCTGTTCAGTCTATTGCCTGCAAGAAATGGAGGAGAACATGTCAGTGTAGGGCCTTAGAGATGAAGGCAGGCTCAATCAAGATCATTGGTGGCAACTTTTGGAAACGATTAACAATGAAATTGTAAAAAAAAATTGTTAAATATCAGTTACTCTTTTAGCTCTTCCTTTAGTTAAGTAAAAGTGTTATAGAAAAACAAAATTATAAAATGATGTGTGTGAACTCAAAACAGTTTTATGTACCAAGTATGCCCTGAAGAGGGCCTACACCTTAGGCTGAAACGTTGGTACAATGAAATCTATCATTAACAATTCAATCCATCATTAACATTAAAATTGTTAAAATTTAACCATATAGTTAGCTTTCTATCAAAACCTGTTATTTATATTTTTTACTTTTGGGTAATCATCATCATAGTCCAACCTCTCTACCGCTCATGCAGTGTGAGGTTTCCTTCTGTACGGGCGACACCATACGATCCTCTACCATTTCTCTTCTTCTGTTCCTCTGCAGGCCTCTCTTTGAGAAGCTTTCCTTAACATCATCTTCCCAGGTATGTCAAGGTCTTCCTCTGGACCTTCTTCCTTCAACCTTAGCCTCCTACTTCATCTTGGCCAGCCTGTTATTTTCCATTCTTAAAACATGTCCAAACGATTTAGACTGTTTTCTTCAATGACTTTTTCTGCAAGCTCCACACAGAGGCTTGATCTAATGATCGAGTTGCGAAATTCGGTCTCGTCTTGTTTTCCCCTCTATCTTCCTAAGGAATCTCATTTCTGAAGCCTGGGTCCTACTTTTATGTTTGGGGGTTAATGCCCAAGTTTCTAAAGAGTATGTTAATATTGGGAGAAAATTAGATTTGTGTACTCTGGATTGACTTTGTGTCCTTGGATACTTCTCTTTTATTTAGGAACCTTTTATTTAGTGTATCGAACAATTTACCAGCTGAATTAACCCTTTCTAGGATTTTATTGTCCATGACGCCATTCTAATCAAGGTGTGCTCCCAGATATTTAAAGCTTCTCACCTGTTCGATGGGTTTGTCCTTGATTCTTATCACTCTTATTTTTCACCAAGGGATCCTGCCAATCCTCATAACCTTTGTTTTGTCAGGGTTTATTTCCATATTGATCTTTGCTAGTTCATCTTGAAGAACCCTGATATTGTGTATTAGGTCTCTATCGTTGTTGGCAAGGACTATCATATCACCAGCGAATGCCATCAAGGAGTAGGTAACTTTATTCAAGTATCTATATCCCAGATGGAAACTTCTCATCTGGGCTTTGGCCGGCATAAAGCAGAATCAAGGACCAGAATAAAGAGAATAGGGCTCAAGCTGCAACCCTGTCTTATACCAAGTTTGGTTATTAACTCTTTGGAGTAACAATTGCATTCACTACATTTCAGCTGTTCCTATAGAGGCTCATTATTGCTAGCATTAGTCCTTTGTTAATGCCTCTCTCTGTAGGATAGCCTTACGGATATCCTCTTGCTTTATTTTGTCACTTGTTTTTGTGAGGTCTACGAAGCACACTGTTAACTCCTTGCTTTTTTCTATTACTTTTTCAGTGATCTGTTTTATGGTGAAGATCAAATATTGTGTGCTCCTGTTTTCTCTAAAACCATATTATTCCTCCTGGAGTTGTGGATCCACTTTTTGCCTTGGCCTTCCCTCCAAGATCATGGAGTATATTTTACTAGGAATGCTTAAAAGGGAAATGCCTCGACGATTCCGACACTCTCTATTTTCACTTTTTTTTAATATAGGGATTAAAGTGGCAACTTCCCAGTCCTTTAGGATCTTCTTCTTTTTACAAACCAAATTTAGCAGGTGAAGCAATATCTCTTTCCCCCTCTCTCTCTCCCATATACTTAAGCATTTCTAGGGTTATATCATCTTGTCCTGCCGCCTTTCCAAGCTTCATTGTAGAAATAGCATCCTTGAATTCATCCTCCGTAACCATCTTCTTTCCCTTCTTCATGATTGTCCTCTTCTATTGATGGAAGTGCATCTTCGCCTTCAAGTAAATCCATGAAATGTTTTCTCCATCTTTCCATGATTTCCTGTTCTTTTCTGAGGACAGTTCCTATCTTTTATGAACTTCTGTAACGGTGGCTTTTCCCTTCTCATGCTTTTTAGCACTCGGTAAAATAGCTTCTGATTTGCTTGGGCATCTTCTTCAAGCTTCATTCCGAGTTCTTTCTCTTCTGCATTGCTATCGTCCTTTTAACCTCTTTACTCTTATTTTTATCGAGATCATAATTTGATCTGGAACTTTAACTGGCTTCTTTTATGCCCTCTGTCCACCAAGCAGAAACACGTTTCCTGTTACCTACTCTGATTGAACCACCGATATCAGTCGAAGAATCAAATCGGTCGAAGAATCATCGGATCTCTACTTCTTTTTTTCACCTCTATTTGGTATTCTGGCGCTTTTACTGGGTCTTTAAGCTTGTAGAAGCATATGTTCGATTTATAGGATATTTTGACTTCTTTTTAGTATTCAAGGTATTTTTCTTCCATATTTTATCCATTTTGAGGAGATAGTGATCGGAGCCTATTTCAAATCCTCTTTTCACTCTGACATCTATGATATCTTTTAGGTAGTCCCCTTTGACTAGAAAATAATCGATTATTGATCATTCTCCTCTATCTGGTGTACTAATGTGCCTCCCGGTGTGGGAACATAGTACAGTAAAACCTCTACTAACGGACACCCCTAAATAGCGGTCACTACCCATTACCGGACGATTTTTTTTGCACCGGCATTTTAATACAATGTTTAAGGCATTTGAACCTCTATTTAACGAAACCTTTCATTAACGGTCACGGACAGGCTTTGTTGGTTATAAATCGATTAAAAAAACCTCTAAAAGACGGACAGTGTGATTTTATCCCTTTCCCGTTTCTCGGAAACAATTAGTTGTTTACGGTCTAAGAAAACAAGGACAGCTGTGTTTACTTTTGAGTAAAGGTTTTCCACTTAAATACTTTCTTTTTTTTATTCTCGAACCTGCTTTGTTAAAATTTAGTTCTATGCTAACCATCGTGGCAGGCGGCTGAAAATGTCTCCCTCACATAAGAGACTCACTTTAGAACAAAAATAAATGTAATCGACGTTTATGACCATGAAAAGTTATGTTACCGTGCACGTGCACTAGTGGAAAGACTCAATATGAGTATTAATATTAATAATAATAAGGTGCTTTTCAAGTTATGTAATGAAAATAAATACAAAAAATTAAAAATGTGTTCACAAATAGAAAAAGTTTTAAAAAGCTTGTTAGCTAAAATGGAAGACGCCTCTACATTTTTTCACCTGTCAAAATCAATCACGGTTCTCGACGCTGTTGTTTGGATTATGTCTTCGGTTCAGGAAGTTGCACAGCAAACTGTTAGAAACTGTTTTTATAAAGCGGGATTTAGAAGAATCGATTCCGTAGTTCCTCCAATAGTTGACAATGAGCCGATAGACGAACTAAACCAATTGTGAAACAATTGGATAAATTAATGAAGACTATTGGTCAATTGATGAAAGTGTGGTTATTGATGATAATTCTACGGACATTGCTACGATAGTCGCAACTTTGGAAAAAAATCGTAGGAGTGAAGAAGAATTTGATGAGGAACAGCAACAAGTCAACAAATATGTGAAATTTCCTGAAGCATTACAGTGTTCAAAAAAACTAAAAGACTTTTTTCTCTATCATGAAGACGCTCTGAGTGTCAATATGGCTGCTGACATTCAGATGATTTTAGAATCGAAACACGGATATTGAATAACAGAGAATTAATTTGTACAAATACATATTTTTGAAAAAATAAAACCTCTCTTTAAAGGACACCTTTAAATAACGGACAAAAACATGTGCACCAGGGCTGTCCGTTAATTAGAGGTTTTACTGTATTACCAATATCCAAGTTATTACTTTTGGGTGATTAATTTACATTTATCATTCTTCAACTTTAGTACTTTTTTTGTCTTTGTTTATGTTTCAATAATAATGTTCTATAGTAAATTGAAAATTTTTGTAATACATTAATAATTTATCAACTATTCATCTATTATATTTATATTCATTCAGTATTGTTTTTTACATGAATTTATTTATGTTTAGAATGACTTGTCAATTGTGTGCCACACTTGCAAAATAATGACATGCCGTGATTGCCAGCTTGAAGTGCATAAAGATCATAAATATGATTTTATATCTGATAGTGTGACCAACACGAAAACAGAACTATTTGATATATACAAAAAAGTGGAGTAAGTAAAATTAGCCCATATTTAAATATTATTACTATAACAATGATAAAGGTACAATCATATTTAAACTTCCAATTTATTCATCAAGATAAGTACATTTTTCTATTGTTATGTTTCATTTCCTATAAAAACTGTTTTTCTTCTTCCGTTGCTCCGATAGTTTTTTTCTGGTCTTTTGTGTTGCTTGTTGGCACCTTTTACTTAATTATTAAATATTTTCTTTAGATTTTATCTTTCTTTTATAAATTTTCTTGATATCTTCAATTCCTCTTGATCCTCTATGACTTGAGTGAAACATATATCTCTCGTTTTTTATTTTTATTTTGAAGAAAATCAAAAATCTATTGAGTTAATCTATTTCCTTTTATTCTCACTTAGTATGAAAATTTACTATAGGAGTAGAATGCAGTTTGTCTTTTTCCTTCTGTATCAAGAATTCTTTCTACTTCGGTGTAAAGTTTATCATTTAGTATTATTTTTATCTGGTTATTTTAAAATTTTGTGCCTGAAATTTTCCTTTTAATCTTTTTCACTTTCCTTATTAATAATGTAATCAAAATGTTACAGTGACTCTGGACAAAGTGAGTTAGTATATCATTAAAAGAAATATTATTGATTATTGGAAAAGTTATTATTTTTAATTGTATGTACATATACAAGTTTTGGCAAATATAACAAATCATGCACGCTGAGACATAAAGATGAATAATTTTAATTAGTGGTTTTTATTATACCATAAATTTTAAAATAACTGAAACAAAACTAGTAAGGAATGCACTATAAAATGAAGCCTAACTTAAGTTCTTGTGTTAGTTTTGTTTATCAAAAGTCCTCATGTGTCATTTGGTGTCTTCCTCCAAATGAACAAGTAGTCCAGAAGCCCTTGTAGCAAATTGTAAATTATTTTTCGTAAAGGTTTGCATGTTTCAGATTACTATGTTCTTGAATTAGAGCTAAATGATGGGCTGTCAAGGAGCCTTCAGAATGTAATAATAATAAAGGATTTATTTACTCTGGGGCAAGTCCCTTTAGAATAATAATTAAAAAAAAAATGAGCAATATTGTCTTGGAGTAAAATACACTTACAATTTAATTAATTAATTAAATTAAAATAAATTATGAGTTAGTTCCCAATAACAAATTAAAATAAAGAAAAATATTAAGAAGATAACAACAATTAGAAAGAAAGAAAACCATTGAAATTTACATGTGTTACCTGCAGCACTTCTCTTCAACCCTATGGACACCTAAAAAGAGCTGGGAGAGGACAGGGTATTGTCGAGGACACATAGGGAAACTGGGTGAAGAAATAAACCCAACACATTCATCTATAAAAATTAAACACTATTATATTAAAATAAAAATTACGTTCAGCTACTATTAACAAGGCATTAATAAAATAATAATTACAAATTTAAAACATGATCCATTATCCATAACAATGATCTTCTTCTTCTTCTTCTTCCATGGCTCTACAGCCCTTGTAGGGCCCTGGCCTCCACAACAACGCCTCTCCAATCTTCCCTGTCAGCAGCTCGACCTCTCCATTGTCCGATTCCCATCCTCTGCAGATCGTCCTCCACATCACCCAGCCATCGCAACCTGGGCCTTCCTTTTCCTCTTCTGCCTCCTGGTTTGCCATGTAATAGTTTCTTTGGGTACCTATCTTCTCCCATTCTCCCCACGTGCCCAAGCCATCTTATACGGGTTGATTTGACATAGGTGACTAGGTCTGGTTCATTGTACAGTTCCCGAAGCTCTCTATTATTTCTTGACCTCCATTGGCCTTCGTTACATACTGGCCCAAATATCTGCCGAAGTACCTTCCTCTCCCAGATCTTGCAGCATCTTCTTGCATTCCTGGGTCAGGACCCACGTTTTACCAGCCTACGTGACATTCGGTCTTAAGATTGTTTTATAGATCAACAATTTTGCTCTCCGTGACAAGTTCCGATATCTTAATACTTTTCACAATGCAAAGAGACATCTGTTGCCTGCTGAAATTCTTGCTTTAATTTCTGCAGTGATGTCATTCCTTTGTGTCACCAAAGCCCCCAGGTACTTGAAGCTGTCCACTTTCTTAAATGTGTGGTGGAGCAGTTGCACATGACTCTGCTCTTCCTGCCCATTTTTTGTGGAAATCATGTATTGGGTTTTTTCCTTATTTATTACAAGACCCAATTTTTTCTCCGCTTCTTCAAATTCCTGCAAAGCTCCCGAGAGTGCCGCTTTTGACCTTGCTGATATCACTGCGTCATCAGCATACGCCAGGTGTTGGGTCATCCTGTTGCATATCGTTCCTCCTGGGTTGGTCCTGATTGATCTCGCAGCTTTTTCTAGTGCTATGTTAAACAATACAGGTGAGAAAGGATCTCCTTGGCACAGACCATTCTCCACCTCAAACTCTCCTGATAGCATATTTTGGATTTTTACCCTACATCTGGTGTTTTCCAAGGTCATCGCACTTAATCCGACTAGCTTTTCTGGGACTCCTAGAGTTTTCATTACTTCGAGCAGCTCATTCTTATCAAGACTATTGTAGGCCTGGTAGAAATCTATGAAGAGGTGATAGAGGTCAATATTGTACTCATATGCTTTCTCCAGCATCTGCCGTATGGAGAAGATATGATCAGTTGTGCTTCTAGTTGGCCGGAAGCCACTTTGGTATTCGCCAATATTTCTTTCAGCCCATGCCATAATTCTCCTATTTATTGCGACTGAAAGTACCTTGTAGACAGTGGGCAATAGAGCGATACCTCTATAGTTTTGGCAGTTTAATCTGTCTCCCTTCTTATGTATTGGGCACAGCACTGCCATATTCCAGTCCTGTGGCATCGTCATCTCCATCCATACATCAAATACGAGGCCATATATCTCCTCCACCACCACCTCACCCCCATATTTCAGGATCTCATTCGGGATACCATCTATTCCAGGTGCTCTGTTGTTATGGAGTGCTCCAATTATTTCCGCTATTTCCTCTCTATCTGGTGATATTTCCTCTTCATCCACATTCGACGAGTCTCTTCCGTTTTCCAATACTGCTTTTTTATAGTAAGTTGGTCCTTCAATATTCGGATTTAATAGTTCTATGAAGAACTGCTTCCTTCTTTCCAGGACAGATCCTCTATCTCCAATCAGGTTCCCCTCTCTATCTTTAATGAATTCCAGCCTTGGTATATATCCATTTCGGAATTCTCTGGTGCTTTTATAGAACTTTCTGGTCTGTTTGGCTGAAAAGTCTTCTTGAAGCTTACCTAGCTTCTTTGTTTCCTGCAGCCTTTTCTTTTGCTTGCATATTCCTTTCGCTTCCCTTCTTTTGGTCCTATAGTGTTCCGCTGTAGTTCGGGTCCTTCGTTGGATCATTTTCTACCTGGCACTGTTTCTTTCCTCTATGGCTTTTATGCAGTCCTCATCAAACCAATCATTTCTTTGTCTCTTTTGTGCTGCGCCAAGAATGTCCTCTGCTGCACCTTTGAGAGCATCTTTAAAGCGTGCCCATCTTTCCTCTATATTCCTGCCAATAGATGAGTTGTTATTCAATCTATCTGCGATCCTATCCCTGAATTGCCGGGCTACATCATTCCCCTTTAGCTTTTCCACATTATAGATGGTGGCATTTCTCGCGTTTCCTTTTCCTTGTATCTTCTGTCTATCTTCTGTTTATATAGAATCTTGACCAGATAATGGTCTGAGTCACAGTTAGCTCCTCTGCAACTGCGAACATCAAATATATCACTGGCGTGTCTGGCAGCAATGAGTACATGGTCAATTTGATTTTTGGTGATGCCATCCGGGGAGGTCCATGTTTCCTTATGTATTTCCTTATGCGGAAAAAAGGTGCTTCTTATTCTAAGGTTCCTTGTCATCGCAAAATCGACCATTCTGAGTCCATTCTCGCTCGTTTCCTCTTGCTTGCTGTGCTTGCCTATTATGGGGAAGAACATAGTTTCTTTTCCTATCCTACCATTGAAATCTCCCAAAATTATTTTCACATCATGCTTGGGTAGGGAATCGTATAGATTTTCTAGCCTTCTATAAAAGATTTCCTTTTCCTCTTCATTGTCCTTGCCTTCTATGGGTGCATGTATGCTGATAAGAGAGATATTGAAAAACCTTCCTTGCATCCTTAATAAGCACAATCTCTCATTTACTGCCACGTATTTAATGATAGAGTGCAAGAGGGAATTCCTTATCGCAAAACCTGTCCCTAGTATGTTCCGTCTATTGCCACTGTTAATGACTGTGTAGTGCTTCATCTTCGTTAATACTGTGTCTCTCCAGCGGATTTCTCGTAGGGCTAATATATCTATTTTGTATTTTTCCAATTCCTTTTCAAGATCTCTCCCAGCTCCAGGTTGGAACAAACTCCTCACGTTCCAGGTTGCCATATTTATTAATCCATGTCCATTCCTAAGTCGTTTCCCATTTGATCCATTTCTTTCCGAGGCTTTTTGTGGTTTCTTAAAAACACTTACAGTTTTTATGGAACAGGGTTGTTGGCCCCGCATCCGACCCCCAACCTGGAGGACCAGAGTTTTCTGTCGGGGTTTCCTCCGCTAGTCGAAGGATCCAGTTTTAAGGCGCTGGAAACTCGCCTTTGCCCTCTCCCGTCAGTCAATGTCCACCTTGGTGTGCATTGTCCAGCGGTCACTACGAGGAAGTGGGATTATGACTTGCTGTCACGTCCACTTGTGGACTAGGGCCATTTCTCAGGTTTTCCTGGGCTATGGATATCGACATACCATATCCCGCTGAGAGCTACTGACAGCCATTTGAACACCCATAACAATGATCATAATCCCTAAAACCGCTAATAAAATAATAATTTCAATTTAAAACATGATCCATCATCCCTAACCATAATTCCATATGCACTAATAATAATTACAACATAAACATTCACCATCAGTAATCATTATCTCATACAGCTAATAAAATAATAACTCTCATTTAAAACAAGTTCCCTCTTCTCTTTAACTAAAACATTCCCATCTGTTTTGTGGCCGGAACGCGACAAACAACAAAGAACATCATTTGTTTCTTCTGGTTTAGACCGTGTCGGTTCTAATTCCGGTAGCGGAATTTTCTGCCAACGTTTCGCCAGACATGCTGCTGACTTCCTCAAGGCTTAATTGAGACTGAAGCTGATCAGCTGACCCGTGGCTTTATATAGGAGCCACTCGGATCCACTCGTGATTCATCGAGTCCTTCCGTTAGTCGCTCGAGCTTTTTCGTGTCCGGGAGCGGAGTTTGCTCTTCCATGACTGTGATTGGTTGGTTTTTGATTGCTTGGGCTCTGATTGGCTGGAATTCGGCTTGATTGTTGCTGCTGGGTTGATATGTTGTTCCTTCTTCTGTTCTATGTTAGGGAGCCATAGTTTACTTAATTTGTACCCGTCCTCCCTGTTGAAGTTTTTCGGGTTTTTAACTATTTCTATTGCTTCCAGTATTTTCCTTTCGGTGGACTTGCTGCATTTCTTAACTACTCTGGTTTTGTCAAATTCTATGGCGTGGTTTGTAGTAGTGAAATGATCTGCCAAAGCCGATGTTTTGCTGTTAATTTTTTTCATGCATTTTAATGTGTTCTGTCAGCCTTGTAGATATCAGCCTTCCTGTTTGTTCCGTTTGTTCAACTTGTTTGTAGTATTTCCCGTTAAACAGAAAATACGACAATGTTAAACACAGTTCAGCCAATTCTGTATCTGCTTTACTGAGTGCTTTTTCTATAAGTGGAAAGCCGAGCGACTAACGGAAGGACTCGATGAATCACGAGTGGACCCGAGTGGCTCCTATATAAAGCCGAGGGTCAGCTGATCACCTTCAGTCTCAATTAAGCCTTGAGGAAGTCAGCAGCATGCCTGGCGAAACGTTGGCAGAAAATTCACCGACACGGTCTAAACCAGAAGAAACAACTTGTGTTTTTTGTATAAATAGTGGCCGTGGAAACTTAAAAGAGTATTTAACAAAGAAAATTTTTAACTGGCTCTATCATCAACTGAACCACCATCTGGCTTCACCCCAAATCTAGTCTGACTACAGTATATAGAAAATTTCCTACCTTCCTTCTGTCTCCTTGCTCAGGTCCCGGTACTTCTCACCGATACCAGTCTTCAACTCTAATCAACCTATCTCCCTCTGGGAGACCTCGACCCTGGGGCCCGCAGTACCAGTCCTGAACCTCGACACTCGAGGGAAAACGGTCGGGTATTTCAAGGCTTATTCGAGCTGGCGTAAATATTCTTACCCCTGGGTCTGTGATATGCTGCCCCCTGGTGGTCACAATTATCAAAAACATTCCTGAATTAAATCTAACTTTTTAAATATTCGATTAAGGTCGGCTATCATTGGCAAAGCCCTGAGTCATTTCCGACCTTATTTCCGAATTGAACCTATGAACTGATTACATAGCACGGCCTCAATCACAGGTGTGAACCTTCTAACAATATTTAAATTTTAGTAAAATATTATCAAAACTAAATTTAAGGACCTACAATGCCTTTAACCAAAACCATATACAAAAAAAATATGTAATTAGTCACAAAAAATAACATTAGAAAATCTTATTTGGCCTAGGATAGCATATACTTACATATTAATGTACAAAATCCTTTAAACCTAAAGTATTTTTAAAACATATTAACGAGAAGAAGCAAATAAATGCTAATCATTTTCTATGATACGTAAAACTAAAAAATAAACTTTTGACTTCAAATGATAAAATACTTCTTTTTGGATCACCAAGATTAGAGTACAACATCTTAACACACATTACTTTCATTAGATGTGTTCTAATTTAAAATGGCTGATTAAATATAAAATTCGATAACATTTTTAGCATTGAGCTAAAAGCTGTAATTAATGCACATTAACTAAACATATTGTTAAGAATTTATATATTCGTGGATAGTTAATTAAAAGTTTATGTTAATTATATTTTTATTTGATTACAAAATTTTAAATTATTACACATAACAGTTTGTTATCTTAAAATATTTTATTTAAAATGAAATCTTTTATCTCTATGGGTCAATGACAATTAATTACAATTTGGGATAAATTAAACAATTTAAATTTAAACACAATTTTTATAGCACTCTAACTAAAATAAACACTCACATGTATCTCATCCAATCTGTGTCCTAAAAGTCCTTCACAACACAGTCTATGAATCACAATTCCATCCAACTTCTCTTGAAATCTTGAAACTCCTTACACCAGACTGCCTATGGTATAGTAAAATAACTTGGAGAGATCCTATCTTCAGGACATCCAATAGTCAAGTAAAATAACTTAAGAGGTCCTTACTTAGGCACCTTCACACAGAGAGTGAATAACTCGTGATGTCCTCTTCCCTGGACGTTCCTGTAGAGATAAAGTAAATGTTGAAAAAGTAGTAAATGTTGAACTAGCCCGAAACGTCGAGTGGTTTCTTGTCTTTTCAGTCTTGTATGAGAATTCCAGGTTCATCGCTTGTCGAGATGCAACCCTAAGTAACGGATCTGTCCTACAGGCACAAGTGGGATATTATTAAAGGATACTGAAGGGCAGGAAGCCATTGGTGTACAACGTAAGGTAAAATTGATTTGATGCAATTTTTGAGAAATAACTCGGAATTCCTATCCTCATGACGCCCAAACACTAAGAAGAAGACCTACAAAGTAGATCGAAACATTGGCTACTTGATAAACTTTTCTCTAATCCTAAGAGAAATTCATTGACCTCTACCCGGACCACTTTCTTCCACACATATTATTAAGGTCAACAATTATCATTCAATATGAAGACCAATATTTAGATTGGAATATTATTTTTTATAAACCTGGTAAATTTAAACATTTTTTAAAAGTTAATCACACTGGACCATTATAGAATTAGTCAATAAAATTCAATTTAAAAAATAGGTTGTGCTAGTTTATATTTAACAAAAAAAAAAAAAGGACAAAAGAAATTGCCAAAAAAAAAAAAATTAAAACAGAAACTTCCATATTGCCTAAGATCTTTTTTGTTAATAACTGTTAATCGATTATAATTGTGTTATATGTTCTAGGTATAGTTCAGTTGTGTTGAACTCAGCTCTTAAGAAAATATCAGAACGAGAAGAAAAGATTGAAACAATTAAGAAGTCAATTATCTCAGATATTAAGAAGGAATTTGATTTGTAAGATTAATATTATTATGTTTAATTTTAACTCATTTTCAATTTATTAATATTGCCATATTTTGTATGAGGTTAAAAGAGAAAATTCGTATGCATTCAAATTTAGTTTTATATCTCATCCTTGGTGCAAAGTGATGATGTAAATATTATTGTAATTTAAATAGCTTTAAAATGTTTTCAGAATACAGGAAGTTCTAAAAAAAAGGCGTGAAAATCTGATGCTAGCAGCAATAGACAAAGCTAATCAAAAACTTAATGACTGTGAAATAAATAGGAGAGTAATTCAAAAAAACTTAGAGTTACTTCACCATTGCTTGAAGTTTGTAAAATTAGTTTTGTACTCTAGTTCAGATGCTGTTTTGTTTTACACAAAAGAGTAAGTATAAAAATAATTTATATTTTAAAATAGTATATTGCTGAAACATGTAATGTTACATGAATTTAGCACATTTACATGCCCATTTCAATTGTTTGTGCCTTTATTTCCTCTGGAATTTCGTTTTTTCTAGTTATTATAGATCATAAGTACTTAAACTTCTTGACATGTTCAAACTTGTTCCCTCCTTGAGCAGTATCACCAAAATCTCTTCCTTGTCTGTTACTAATTATGTACTGGGTTTATGTTGAGCCCTATTTCATTACTTGCATTCACCAACATTTCTGTATTCAGTTTTTTAATTTTTTCATGGTTTCACCCAGCAATACCAAATCGTCCGCAAAACCCAGCATAGACATTTTAGTAATCAAATAAAAATTCAAACTTTTTTCAATTTGTATCACCTTTTTAATAATGTTATCAAGTGTTAAATTGAATTGTACAGGTGAAAGCGAATCACCTTTTTTTTAAATTTTAGTGATCCTCAAACTTTTCGAAAAATAGTTACCAATGTTAATTTTATAGTATGTTTTGGTTATGTCATGCACATCCTTACTATACAGGGTGTCCTGAATTTAAATGGCAAAACTTCAGGAACTTACAGGGGACTGAAAAACTAAGACAAAAAGTCCTTTAGAGATTTGGTCGTTTTTGCTTAGTTCTAGAGAAAATCACAAAAAAAAAGAAACAAAACAAGTTTTCATTTTTATACTTATTTATTTACATTTATATTTATGTTATGTTCTTTTTATGTAAATATTGCTCAAAATGTTGTCCTCTTGCACCAATGCAAGCATTACATCTAGCACTCACTTGATAAATTGCAGCTAAACATTGTTCTGATGATATTTGGTGCACTGCATCTATGATTCGGTATCTTAATTGCTCTCTTGAGTTGATTGACACCGAATAAACTTTCTGCTTCAAGGTTCCCCATACGAAGAAATCCATGGGTGTCATATCAGGTGATCTGGGTGGCCAAGGCACTATTCCTCCACGTCCAATCCATCGTTGTGGATATTTTATATTCAGCCAAGCTCGAGCAACTCTGCTATAATGAGCTGGACATACATCGAGTTGGAACCACATTTCAATCCGCTGTTGTAAGGGAATGTCATCTAAATAATTAAAAAAGTCGTTCTCCAAATAATGTGTAAATGTGATACCATTCAATCTTCCAGGTAAAAAATATGGTCCCACCAGTAATCCATTCCAAATTCCAAGCCAAACGTTTATAGCAAATTCATGCTGAAACCTATTCTCTCTAATAGCTCTGGGATTTTCAAGAGCCCATACATGATAATTTCTTTGATTAACTATTCCTCCTCTTGTAAAGGTAGCTTCATCGGTCCATATAATTTTTAATGGAAATAAATTATCATCGCGAATTTTTTCAAGAAACCAGTTACTAAAATTCAATCTCTCATCATAATCTTGAGGTAATAAATTCTGAACTTTTTGAAGATGGTATGGGTAGCAATTATCACCTTTGAAAGTTCGCCATGTTGCTTGCCGTGATATTGCTAATGCAGCAGATGCTCTTCGGGTGCTAGTCTCAGGATTGTTATCGAAGTGGCGTTGGACACAATTTATTCTCCGATAATCTGCTCTTACTGCTGCCTGGAATTGGTCGCCTTCATTACGTATTAAGAATGACCCAGTCTCTCGTAGTCTATTAAAAGTTAACGAAAAGACTCGTCGATTAGGCACTCTTCTATTTGGAAATCATGCATACTCCTGCACCGCTTCTAAAGCATTACCGTTACAGAAACCATACACAAAAATCATATCAGGGTATTAAACATTAGAATATGTATGAGGCATTGTGGCTGATGCTATTCAAACAAAAATATCTGAGTAATTGACTGAAGACTGATTTAGGAATTATAATCCTAGAAGGAAGCCAAAATGTAAACAAATAAAAATGTAAAGGATAACATTAAGAGTTTACCTTTAGGCCGTGGAAACCTGAAAGAGTATTTAATTAACCTCTATGGGGAGGATATAACTCGAAGGGTGAAGATATTGGAGAAGTCCAGAAGAATGAAAACGAGTTTACCCGACGAACTATGAATGGACCCGAGCGGACACGAACGACATCTATATAAAGCCACGGGTTACCGGAGCATCTTCATTCTCGAATCAGCCTTGAAGAAGCCAGCAGCATGTCTGACGAAACATTGGCGAAGATAAATTTAACAACACGGTCTTAACCAGAAACCACTAAAGTTTTGTGTATAAATAGTGGCTGTGGAAACCTGAAAGCGTATTTAATTAACCTCTATGGGGAGGATATAACTCAAAGGGTGAAGATATTGGAGAAGCCCAGAAGGAAGAAAACGAGTTTACCCGACGAACTACGAATGGACCCGAGCGGACCCGAACGACATCTATATAAAGCCATGGGTTACCGGAGCATCTTCATTCTCGATCCAGCCTTGAAGAAGCCAGCAGCATTTCTGGCAAAACGTTGGTGAAGATAAATTTAACAACACGGTCTTAACCAGAAACCACTAAAGTTTTGTATAAAAATTAATTATGTTTTGCTCAACTTGATACAAATATAAAAAATACGGAAAATGTTATTATTCCTTTTGAAATTAATGAAGAAGAGGCTTATGCTATCGATGATATTAATAAAAATGCAAATGAACTTTTTGCCAATAATGAAGAAGAAATTGATGAGGAAACCACTATTAAAGAGAAGAAGAAATCCAAACTAACTTTTTCAGATGATGATGATAGTTCAACAATTAAAAAATTTGTAATTGAAGATAAAACAAGAGATAACCAGTGTTTTAATGAGAAAATGGAATGTAATGATTTTTCATCAGAGGATGAACTTAAAAGTAATTTGGAGGAGAAGAGTTTGATAAAAATCACCATGTGAGTGATTATGAATCTAATGATGAGAAAGCTACCAATGACAATTGTTATGATGCAGTTGATGTTTGGGGAATTGATAAACCCAACAAAACAAATGAAGATAATATTGATGAGCCCAATACTACCGTGAAAAATAAGTATTTAGACAGTGATATTTATGATGCTAAAGTGTCTTCAGATGAAGGCCAAATAAAAATTAGTGATCATGAGGTGGAAGAAAATTTTGACCATTCCAAAAAGAAAAAGAATGAAAGAAAGGACAAAGCTAAGAGAAAGAATTTACAAAGAAAAAACAAGATAACAGCCAGTGAAATTTATATTGTGATAAAATGTTGGAAAAAGGCTGCAGACATCCGAAACTATCTGCAGGGAAAGTGAAGGAAAAATGTTGGCTTTCAACGCCGGTTGGAATTTAAGGAACCTTATAGGATTACAGAATGACTAAATCACAATAAAATCTTTGTTTAAATTTGTTCACTCCTACTACTAAATCTAATAAAACTAATAATTATTATTATTATTACCAAAAAATAATGTAAATTTAATAATTCAAAAAGAATCCGGAAAATAAACATTTTTTTTTTTATTATTTTTTTTTTATAAGACAGGCGAATGTTGAGGTTCAAAAAATTGGTTAAAAATAAATAAAAACTATCGATGTTTAGCGTATCAATCAGACTACCGTAAAGTTGATGTAGATTTCTGATTAGTTTATTTAAGTAAATAAAAATAATTCTAAAGCTTATTAAATACTTTTTTATTAATTTAATCTTCGGTTTGTCAATAAAACGCAATTTTTATAAGTATACTTGATTTAAATATTATACAATGGCATTGCCGTTCCCAACCAGCGTTTCCCGCCATATTCCACTCACTCATTAGAGGGGCGTCCAGGGAAGAGGACCTCCCAAATACCCAATCGAGTACGACGCGCCCAGGGAAGAGGACCTCCTAAGTATTCTACTCTACTTGTGGGTGTGCCAGAGAGAGCATCTTCATATTTCATCACTTATCTAGTATGAGGTGTCCAGAAGACAGGATCCCAAGTTATTCTATTCCACCAGTGGCAGCCTGGGTGCCAGGATCTTCAAGTTGTCAAGAAGAACGGTATTATATATTGATTCAGAGGGAGTTTCAAGACAGAGATTTGGTAGATATATATGTAAGTGTTTATTTGAATCATTGTACTTTAAAAATTGTGTTTGTCATTTAAAATTTGTTCTAGTTATCCCAAATTTAAAATAATTATCATTGACCCACGGAGATTTCATTTCAATCAAATATTGTTTTGTTTTCTTTGTAATAACTTCAATTTTGTAATAAAATTAAAATTAAAATTAACGTTGATTTTTTATTAACTATCCATAATATTATATTATGTATATATATCTTAAATTATATTAAAATATTAAATTCTTAACAATATATATATATATATATTTCAACTTGGGCTATTAATCCCCTGAAACATTCCTCACCCAGAGTCCACTTGATTAGAGGACTAGTTTGACTCCGGACGTTTGCTTTTTACATCAGAAAGATCTATGACTATCAGTAGTATTTTTTGAACTAAACATTAAAGTGAAGAGGGCGGGCGTTCATACCTACCTCACATCCCTCCAGCAAGCCTTACATCCCTCAGAAGCCTACCTGGAAGGCTACCATTGTTGGCCAGAGTCCATTAGACCTAGCCGGAAGGAACTTGCAAGGAATTTCCATTGACCATTCCCACATCCGCTACCTTTGGTACACCCTTCTACACAGTAATGAGATCCGTGCAATTTTTTTAGCAAGTACTTAAAGCTTATTTAATATTATAACAGCTAAAGATTAATTAATATTACCTAGCCCATTTCAGTGTTTTTAAACTTGCATAATGTGTGATTTAATGGTTTTTAAATTCAACGCCACAGAATAAACTATAGTTTTAAGAAATTAATTAGAACTTATCTGTTTTAGTTTAATTCTTAATCACCTGAAGCGTATAAGCATCACTCAGTCCATTCCAAGTTCAGCAGATGTAATACATTTGAAATTTTCTACCGAAAATATAGATGAAGCTAGAAAAAGTATGTTTATTAATAGTCTAATAATAAATGTAATTTAATTAATATATTAGGTAATTAATATATTTAAGTATATTAGGTAATATATTATTATATTATATTTTGTATCTATTCTTTTGAAAGTATTTTTCTATCATATGTAAAAATGTGACACTCTATTTTACTAATTCTGTCATAATAGCATAAAGGGACAAAAGTAATTTTTACTGAGCTTATGTTATATATACATTTCTTTAAATTAATATTTTTATACGGCTTTTCCATCGAATTACAGTGGAGCATAGATTATCTGAATGTGGATTATCTGAACATTCGTTTAACGGAACTGGTTTTTTTTTCCATATGTAATTTTAATTAATTTGATCAGATCGTCCAGTTACTCCTTTGTTAAAATTATTGTTATTTTAAATAAAATTTGACTAAAAATAAAATGATTTTTTTTATGGACGTCAATAAGAGGGGGCCCTAATCATTTCTCGGTAACTGCAAACAAATGAACTTAGACTTCAATACAGTTTTGTTTACTAAGAACTGTAAACCTAATTTGTAAGTAATTTCATTTGTTTCTCTGAATTCCTTCCTACTCAGTTGGTTGGTAATAGGTTGCTTATCTTCAGTTTTAAATCATACTTTGTGAGGTGTATTATGATTGGAAAATCCAAAAACCCACGATGTTTCAAAAATGTGAAAGTCCAGTTAATATATGCAAACCAAAAAAATGTGTGGATGAACAGCGATTTGCTTATAAAACGGTTTGAAAACAATTTCATTCCTAAAGTAAAAAAGTTTCAGCAGCATAGTGGAAAAGAAGGCAGGGTTCTTCTCCTTTTGGACAATGTTCAGTCAAATCCATCCCCTGAAACTTTGAATAAGGTTAGTGATATGTTTGAGGTGAAGTTTTTCCCCCCTAATGTAAACTTCCCTAGTTCAACCTATCGCCTGCTTTTAGGTGATACAAATGATGAAGAAACAATTTTTTCTACATACAAAAACTCACTTTAAGAAATAGGGATGAAGTAAAAAAACTGCACCTTGCATAAGCCGTGGAATAGACTACTGAAGCCATCCAAAGATGAAACCGAAATTCGTGATCCTGTTGATGAAGTTGCAGTTGATATTGTGGACACCATTAAAGTTTATATTGTGAGCAACATTAAAGTGTTTGCGGATTTGATGAACAGAACATGAATGAGTGGCTAAATATGAATAGTGACGATCCAGGCTGTCAGATGCTGACAACCGATGAAATTGTTTATGAATTACTTCATGATGAAGACCTCACAGAGAACAATGATACAAATGACGAACCAGATGGAGATGACTCGGGACCATCTCAAATCACGGGCCTTTAAAGCGCTGGATTGGCATTCCGGTGGTTTGAACGACAAGAAGAATGTGGTGGAGTTATTGCTACTAAAAAGAATTAGAGATCTAGCTGCCATGAAGAGCAAGTCAACATTGAAGCAGACAAATATTAAAACGTTGTTCAAGCTACAGAATTAATTTGGCTAAATCTTTGCATAAATTTTATTTTGTTTGTACCTACATATTTTTTTTCCTTGCATTGTGTTGCATTTTTTATTTGGTCGTTTTTAACCATGTAGATATATATATTTTTACGCTAATAAACAATCATGTTTTTGGTAAACTTTTATTAATTGTTTTAGATTTTCCTTTCATGCATGTTTATATATATATATTTTTTAGTGAGTTTCAATTATCCGAATTTTTTATTATCCTAACCACTCCTGACAACATTAGATTGGATAATCGATGCTCCACTGTACTTAATTTTTTCTCAATTGTAAAGTTCTTTAAAAAGATGTTATTTTAATGATATTGTTATTTTATTGATATCATAAATAAAAAGAGTTGTACCTTTTTCCCTACATAGCACTATTTAATTTTCATTTACATTTGCGAATTTCATTTTCTTGATTTCATCCCTTCTGCTCTTTTGCAGTCTCTATTTTCAGCATATAATAACCCAATAAAATTGGATGAATCTATATAATGGTTCTGGTTCTCAAATAAATGAATCTGTTGAATGAAGGTTACAAATTACAAATAACTAAATAACATTATTTATTTATCATCATTACAGAAATTGAGATTTGTGGTGCTATTCAGGAAAGTGAAGATATAAGCTCTGTTGATAAGAAATATTTGTATGCTGCATATTCAGCTCTTATGTCGATATACAAAGCAAAAGCTGATGGTAATTTTCTTTAATAATTCTAGTTTCAAATCTAAATATTTAGTTATTTTTTTTAAAAAACACTATTTGTTGATACTAATATATTGTAATAGTTTCAAAGCAAAAGAAAGATAAACATATTTTTTCTGATGTTCCTCAATCAACTTCATCACCTACTACTGAAACCGTTCAACCATTTGCATCTGTCATTCAACAGGTTAGTATCAGATTGTTCTGGGTTAAGTTTGAAAATTAGGGTCATTCCTATAATAATAGATTATGTTTTATATATAAAAATCACTTTTGATTTTCATTCAATCATTGCTAGTATCAAGAGGAGGATTAATTAAATCCATAAAACATTTAAAGTAGTTGCCTTGAGACTTTAATTGTAGTACAATACAATGTTTTCATCAAATTTTGAACTAGAACAGTCTATTTGAAGAAAAAAAAAGTTTCATGTATCTGGTGAAATTTTCCTTAAAAAATTCTTCAATATCATGATATGATTTTATTACATTATGGGATACATAGTTCATATATTTCTATTGATGACGATAAACAATGAATGAATCAGCATGCATTATAATTAATAATTTGTCATTTCATAATTATTATTATCTTAATTTAAATTTAAATAGAATAAATGTATTGTTTATGATTTAAATGATATAATTATTTGGAATTCAGTCTATGATCATTATGTTATTTTATTTACTGTAGGTCAGTAACACCAGTATAGTAAAAAAATCAGCTTTATTGGAAAAAACATCAAAGGTAAGGAAGCCTGAAGAAACCCAGCGACAACAAATAATGCCTCAGGTAATTATGGATGATTTATTCTTTCCCAACTTTTATTCACTTATATAATAATTGTTATTGCTTAATATCAATAAAGATAGTGCTGAAGAATGCTCAACTTTTAAAAAAAATAATATACCTTTTTGAATCTAGTTTGTATGATTCTATCAATCTAGCAGAAGAATTCGCGGCTTCACTCGCATAGAATTTGGACTACCGCATAAAGTTTCTTGACAGTGCTTTTTGACAATAATTTAAAATAATAAATAATTTAATATATTAATTTTTTTCACTATAGGTTACTCCTACAAAATTTCAGATGTCTAACTTCAAAACTGACGGATTCCATACCTTTGAACCCTTATTATAATAAGGGTGGAATTATCCAAACTTCTTACTTATATCATACAAAGGACCTATCTGCAAATTTCAAGATGCTAAATTCCTGATTTGCCTTTAATTATGTACTAAAATGGATTCTCCACAGTACCTCTAAAACTGTCGGGGATTGGGAAGGGGCACGTGCCCCCATGCGCCCCCCTAAATCCGCGCTTGCTATAGCCCATGTGTTATTCTGATGTATAACCTATATTACTGTAAAGTTTCATCCAAATTCATTCCGTAGTTTTTGTGAAAAAGAGAGACAAACATACAAACTTTCACATTTATAATATTAGTAAGATTAGTAGTATATCAAAATAAATAGTTTCACTCTTGTTCTTTCTGATATTTTAACAACTATGATCATGTTATTTTCCTTTAATTATGTACTATAATGGATTCTCCACAGTTCCTATAAAACTGTCGGGGGGGGGGGGGAGGAGGGGGGCGCACGAGGGCAGGCGCCCCCCTAAATCTGCGCTTGCTATAGCCCATGTGTTATTCTGATGTATAACCTATGTTACTGTAAAGTTTCATCCAAATCCATTCAGTAGTTTTTGCGTGAAAGAGAGACAAACATACAAACTTTCACATTTATAATATTAGTAAGATTAGTAGTATATCAAAATAAATAGTTTCACTCTTGTTCTTTCTGATATTTTAACAACTATGATCATGTTATTTTCCTTTAATTATGTACTATAATGGATTCTCCACAGTTCCTATAAAACTGTCGGAGGGGGGGCCTGCTCCCGTGTGCCCCCCTAAATCCGCGCTTGCTATAGCCCATGTGTTATTCTGATGTATAACCTATATTACTGTAAAGTTTCATCCAAATCCGTTCAGTAGTTTTTGCGTGAAAGAGAGACAAACATACAAACTTTCACATTTATAATATTAGTAAGAATAGCACTTTTCTCGCCATAAAAAAAAAAAAAATTCTACTTTTTAACTTTTAGATTCATGGTAGGTAAATCTCCTCTAGGTCATTCACAGTAAATCATAATTATGTCTACTCATCTCTCTTTCCTCAATCTGCTGGTATTCCTCAAGGCAGTATCCTCAGCCCAATTCTCTACACAGTTTATACAGCTGATATCCCAACTCCTCCGAATAATATCCTTACTACGTATGCGGTATAGCATTCCATACTCTTCAATCCTATATCATTGCCTTGAAAAATGGTGTCAAAACTGGAAGATTAAAATCAATTCCCTCAAATCACTTTTACCCTCCATCGTAAACCAATGACTTCCTGTCCTCCTGTGTCGTTTAATAACATCCCACTGATTCCTGTAGAACAGGTTCGGTACTTAGGACTATACCTTGACAAACGATTAACTTGGAATCCACATACTAGACTGAAATGACAAGAAACAGCTCGCCGTTTCAGGCTACTTCAACATTTACTAGAAAAACGCTAGCTCCCAATTAATTGCAAAAGACTCATAAACATCACAATCATTAGATCGATCAGAACTTATGGAGTAGAGCTTTAGAGCTCCACCCAGCCATCAAATTCATTTCGTATTCAATTTTTACACTCCAAAATCCTTCCTAAAATCCTCAATGCTACTTACTTTGTTACGAACGAAGATCCATAATGACCTTAATGTCCCATTTGTTGCTGATTTGGCTCCAATCCGATATCAATCTTTTCATGACAAACTTCATTTTCACTCAAACCCACTAGTTTCAAACCTTGCAACATCTTCAATTCCTGATAATCCTCCGAGGCATCTGAAAAGATGGCCTTGTGACCTTCTAAGTTGAACTTTCATTTGAGTACTACCACTGGGTAGAGTTTCTACTTGTGTTTATTCCAGAACCTGATTTATCTTTGATTATATTTACTTGATGTATTTAGTATACAGTTGTAAATTTCAATAAATACATTTTAAAAAAAAATGTAGGTAACTTTTTCCACAAGGAGTTAACTTTAGTCTAGGTTATTGGCTCTAACACTGGAATCACCGAAAAATTTTATATTAACTTTATATCAAAAAGACTTTTGTTTCGGAGAGCATTTTGAAGGGCATAGGAAAATCCATGTATTGCTATCATTCTGCCCTTAACTTCAATTTATAAATTTTAAATCTCCGTCATGACTTGATGTACTATGGCAGGTACTTAAATGTACTATTCCTGTGAAAAGTCTTTTCACCCAAATAAACAATATCTCTTCTCTGCCTGGTCTGTCTGGATGTTTTTACAGATTTAGTCTTTTCAATGTTTATTCCTAGCCTAACCTCTTGTGCTGCTCTCTTGATTTCTTCTGCTGGGCCAGCCAATGCTGTTTTGGTTCTCCCAGTTCTACAAATTTATGCTATGTGATGTAATCAACCAATGTCAACATGAGCCTGTTGTAAATGGTTCCTCACGGACTTGTCCTTATACTTCTGAGGGCAACATCTAGCACAAGGATGAATAGTATCGTTGATAAGGGGTCCTCCTGTCTTTTCCTTAACCTTAGCCTTGCAACTTGTCTTTTCCAGTGTCATCTTTATTTACCTTATAAACTTGCTAGGTATTCCTACTAATACTATCATTCACTTGTCGTAAGTCAATAAATAGGTGGTTTAAATTGGTATTATACTCTTATGTTTTCTCCAGAATTTGTCTAATCGAGAATAGGTGACCTGTAGCTGATAGCATGGAAACCGCTGTGGTACTCGCCTTGTAGTTTTTCACTTTTCTCCACTACCCTCCAACAACTGCTACCGACAGGACCTTTTAAACTGTTTGCAGAAGCATTATGCCTCTGTAATTTTTTCACTCCAACCTATTCCCTTTCTTATGTATAGGGACTAATAGCATCTTCCCAGTCAGCTGGCATTTTATACTTAAGATCATATATAATTAACTTTAACTCTGTTCAACAGAAATTTAATATATTAATATACTAGTTAATATACAAAAAATCAGAATCATACTTGGTTCAATTTTTGTCTATAAGTTTCAATTACAAACTTTTATAATAGAAACAATTTTTTTTTAAACATTTCATCACTTCAAAATTTTACGTTTCAAAAGATAAATGGGAAAAACAATAGTTGATACTCTTCTATTTAAGCTACTGGGCCAATTTGTTTTTAATTTGTCACTACATTATACATCACTTGAACATAATTTAAAGGTTTTAAAATGATGTGTTTTTAACTCAGCTATAGTAAAATTTATTTATTTATCTATGATAAGGGCAATTTTTGAAGCTCTTTTGGAATTAGCAGTACCCCATGTACTCAGCTATCCTGTTCTCAAACAGCCTCATGACTTAAATATTATAAATTTAAAAATGTTTAGGTTTAATTAATGATAGACTATAGTCAAGTTATTTTAATTACGATTCATTATTATAATTTTTAATCTTTTTTTTTTTTATAGCTTTGGCATATTCCTGAAACAATGCCTATTCCCACGAAAGCTGTTCTGCCTAGTGGCTCATCACAAATTGGGAATAATATAAAAAAAGTTAAACTACAACTCCATGGTGTAAACAGCTCACCTTCAAATCTAACGTCATCAGATAAAAGTAGCCCATTATCTTCATCAGATGATGTTGAGGTTAGATTCCTTAATATTTATCTATTAATCAATTGATTTATAAGAGTTCAAAATAATAAATTAATATAAGAAAAGTAAAAAATTTATTATGTAATAAACTAATAAATATGTTTTTTAGAGAAGATATTATATTGGAATTTTAATTGATTGATAACTGATTTTGAGCTCTTGTCTAACTCATGTAGAAAAGCTACAATTACATATGATACTCTTCGAACAAAATACAAAAAATGTGACCAGCATCCTCTAAAGAATCTATCAGGGCAGTGAAAGAAAAAGTAAAAGTTTACCATTTGAATCTGGGGGTTTTAGGAATGCAACTTTTAGGACTATTAGGACTAATTCAACTTTTCAAGTACATTTCTCGTCAATTTGCAATTTACATTTACATTTCGTTAATTTATATTTCTCCCAATCTCCGCATTGATTAAGCACAAAAATGTTTAAAATCTGTAGTACACCTCTTAAAATAGGCAATCGTTTTTTGCAAACAATAGGCATTTTTGTTAATAATGTTAACAGAATAATGTTAATCTTGGATATATTGTATGAATCATCATCCATCTAGAGAAAAAAATCCAAGTTTTCAATTTCCTTCCAGCAGTCCTTGTTTTCCTCTCTTAATAAAATGCTAAAAAATCTTAGTTTTTCCAAAAAAACTCACTTTGTCATTACCAATTTTACAATTAACATTAAATTTCCTCTTAGGAGCCATCGAACCAAAACTTTTGGGAAATTGGTTACGTTTTCTGCATCTTGTTCTCTGGTTTTGAGTCTTCTTTCTTTGGTTGTAAATTGAGAAAAAAATAATTTTATTTTTTTGAGGTCTCTTAATTTAAAAAAAATTCAAATTGCTTTGAACAATATTATATTTTTAAAGCATAATTATTTAAATACATCATATAACCTTTTATTTATATTGTATTCTTTAACATAATACTTTCATCCCAATAGTTATTACATTTATTTCTGATTGAATTTAAATGAATAGTTTTACTTTATAGTAAATACAATGTGACTTTGTAGTAAAGACAACAATTTTTTCTTTAAAAAGAAACAAAACAATTATTTCAAGATTACAAATAAACTTTGCTCTAAATTAGATCAGTTTTTAGATACTGATATAATACGCAAAGGCATAATAAAGATAATGATTGTTCCACATGATCCAACTAAAATTCTATTGAACCACTCCTTTCTCAAAAAGTTTGATAATCTTTTTAGTAGTAGAATAAGAATTATATACCACATTATCAGTGTTTTTTAAAGTATGAATAGTCAGTTTTAGACAAACCATTACATATATATATATATATATATATATATATATGTAATATATATATATACATAAATTATATATATACAATAACTGTATTTAACTACAATAACAGTATTTTAAAAACATATTAGAAGAAAAGAAAGAAAAAAATTAAAATAAGTTTACAATAATTATATAAGAGAAACAAATTAATGGTCACATATATATATATATATATATATATATATATATATATATATATATATATATACATAGTTTTTTTTGCTAATTTTATTTGATAGATTATTGATGAAATTATGGATGTTCTGAATGAAATGGAAAAGAGAGAAGGATCTTTGACTGTTGCAAGACCTCCAGAACAAGTTTCGCCACCAGGTAATTGTTTGATTATCATTAATTTGATATAATAATAATAATGATGATAATAATGCCTTTATTTATTCTGGGACGAGTCCCTATAGAATAACAATACAGGCATTGTAAGCTATTATGTCTTAGAGTGTAAAATAATTACATTTAATTAATTATTACAATTAATTTAATAAGCGAGAACGAATGAATAAATAAAAAATGTGAATTACCTACAATAACAGTATTTTAAAAACATATTAGAAGAAAAGAAAGAAAAAAATTAAAATAAGTTTACAATAATTATATAAGAGAAACAAATTAATGGTCACATATATATCAAATTTATGCCAAGAAAAAAACAAAAAGAAAAAAGTGAAGTCAAATTAAACAATATTATCTGAGATTTACATTTCATCCCTTTTTGTCCTTTTTAATATCTATGTATATGACATTAATAATACATATGTACGTGGTTTAAATTCCACACACTCATATATATGAATACAAAATAACACACACAAATGTACATCAAAAAACATCTTTCATTCATCGAATAAAGAGAACATTAAGTCAAAACTGATCACCTACTATTTTCGATTTTTTGGGAATTGTAGGGATAATAGGTGCTGGAATATACAGGATTTGAAGGTTGGAAGATTATTGGAACGACAAATGGAAGAAGGTATAGAGTTCCAAAGGGAGGAGGATCGGATAAGGAAAGCTCTGTCAAAAGCTGCTGTTCGGTGGGATGCTGTATATAGATCAGAGAGCCGAGAACGGGTGTTGAGGGAGAGGGCTGTGGTTTTGAATTGAAGGACATCAAAAATGTAAGATGGTCGGCGGGATTGAATAACTTGCTAAAGGAAAGATGCTAGGACGTACTTACGGCGGTAGGAAGGGTAGAGCTATTTCAATTCTTCGTAATATCGGGTCACCGGAGCATCTCTTGGGATCCCAAAGATGAATCGAACGAAGCAATTAAGCAACCGTTTTAATTTTGCTTCGAGATCCCCAGAGATACCCCCATACACTGTACAACAATAGTCAAAATGGGGGAAAATTAAGGAAGAAACTAGGAGTTTACGGATTTCAAAAGGGAACAGGTGACGAAGGTAATTGAGACGCTTTAAGGTGGAGAAGGTACAACGAGAAATTTCAGAGATATGGTTTTTCCAGGAAAGGGTTTGGTCAAAAGTAATTCCAAGGTTTTTGACAGTTGGGTAGAATTTGATAGGATTATTGTTTAGAAAGAGGATTGGATTATGGGGAATAGTTTTAAGGAGCTAGTTTGACCCTATTATTATTGCCTTGGTTTTGTCCACGTTCAACTTTAGCTTGTTATCCATTGCCCATCGATTTATTCGATTCAGGTCATCTTGGAGTTTTTCCGTGGCTAGTAATAGATCGGAAGGGGAAAAGGATAGGTACACTTGAAAGTCATCGGCATAGAAATGATACTGGGAATGTCGGATAAGAAGTGGAAGGTCGTTTATGTAAATGGCAAATAGGGTGGGGGATAGTGATGAACCCTGTGGGACACCACAGGATAGCGGAAGGGTTATGGAAGGAGGTTGACCGGAGACCAGAACATATTGGGAGCGATCTGAGAGGAAAGACTTGAACCATCCTAGAGCACTGTTGGATAGAGGTGTTTCGTAGCTTGGCGAGAAGGATATTGTGGTCTACTGTGTCGAAGGCTTGGAAAAATCTAAAAGGATCAGAATTGTTAATTTTTGCTGTTCAATTGCAGTATGGAGATCACGGGTGATTTTGAGGAGAGCGGATTGAGTTAAATAGCCTGGTTGAAAGCCGGATTGGAGAAGGTTAATGAGGGAACGTTCTTCTAGAAAATTTGAAATTTGGTTTTGGGCTAGGCGTTCTAATGGTTTTGAGAGGTTAGAGAGAAGGGAGATACGGCGGAAGTCATTTGGAGAGGAGGGATTTTCAACTTTATTTAGCGGGCGCACTAACGTGGTTTTCCAAGGTGTGGGAAATACAGAGTTTTGTAACGAGAAATTATAAATATGATGTGATACGGGCATTATGACAGGAAGGCAGGATTTTAGTAGCTTTAAAGGAATATTGTCGGGACCATAGTCATTGGTGCGCGATTTCAGAATGGCGTTTAATAGTTCGTCATATGATACATGAGAGAAAAAGAAGTTATCAGAGTTAAAGTTTATATGATCAATGTCGGTAGCGGATGAGGATTTAGGAGATGTGTTGGGTACGGAGTGGTTATTGAGATTGTCTGGCGTGATTGAAGAGGAACAGAGTTTACAGGATACTGTTGGCGATAATTGTAAGTATTTTCCATTTGGATTTGGGATCGGTTGCATTGGAGAGGATGAATTGGATGTGGTTTGATTTTGCACGACGTATTGCAGATTGTGTTTCATTGCGAAGTAGTTTGAAACCTGCATAGTCTACTGATAGACGTTTGCGACAAAATTTTCTGCTTCTCTTTTCTTCATCATTTCTTTTATTTCCGGGGTTAGCCAAGGTGCCGTTGGACGGCATAAGGTTAGGGTTTTTAAAGGAGCATGAATGTCTAATATGGATTGCAGATTGGAAGTCAAGGTGGAAACCATCTGATCGATGGAACTATAGGAGTAAATGACGTCCCTAATTATAGGGCATTATAGTTTTCTTTTTCTCCTTCTTATTAACTTATCAAGTTATTTAAACCAAAGTTTACAAGTTAATGGTTTTTATTTAATTCAGTAATACAGAATGCCATCCTCAGCGCTTTGATGCTTGGCTTAATATAAAACTTACCCATAACTAAGAAGAAATCACTGTGTACTTCATATACCAAGTAGCAGTGAGGAATAAGAAAAAAACGTGGAAGATTCGGCTGGTCCAACATTGATACATAAAAAAAAAATCATGAAATTTTTGAAAATGCAATGAAGCCTTATACCAACACTAGTGATTTAACTTGATAGGGTTGAAAGCGTTGGAAAGTGTGCAATAGGGATGATCTTCAAAATGTCATTGTTGTGGCAACGAATAAATAACATGCACGAAAATACTGTAAATTTAAAATGGGGAAAAAAGTGGAAAGTGGCATAACATTAGAATATTTGAATTAAAAAACTTTTTTAGATTACTAATAATTATGGGATAGGTTAGGAAACCAAAAATTAATAAAACAGATGCTGAAGAAGATTCCCGTATGAATAACTGCTCGAAAC
Source organism: Arma custos (assembly GCA_037127475.1). NCBI lineage: Eukaryota > Metazoa > Arthropoda > Insecta > Hemiptera > Pentatomidae > Arma > Arma custos. The sequence continues at coordinate 97,076,061 of CM073759.1, read as the reverse complement.
TGTTTTGAGTTAGTGTTTGTGAAAACCAACAGGCTTATTATGCACCAAGATGATGTTTTCAGATGTTAGTGCGTGTATGTGATATAGAATCGATAATTAGAATCATTAAAACAGATAGAATCAGCATACATTTTAATAAAAAATAGAAATAGTGAGTAATATAAAAGTATAATGTAAATTACTTTAGGTTATACTTGTCTTATAGCAGTATAACTAATCAAATTTTGAATTTCAGCTTTTATAAATTGGTTTACAGCTGCTAGAATAAAATTTCAAACTTGTATTTAGATGTCTGTATTTTAATTGTAACTTAAAATTTATTTCAGATTTTCAAAATGAATCTTGGTGTTCAGTCTGTTTACAAGGAGGTGATTTAGTTTATTGTAACAATTGCCCTAAAGTGTTTCATGTAGGATGCCACATTCCTCAAATTAAATTGCCCTCTAAGGATTGTTTGTTTCCTATTAAGTAAGTAAAATTTCTTAATTATATTTAATCAATTACATTGGTAGTTTTATATTTTAAGTACTCACAATGTTAAGCTATTGAATATTCCCTTTGCAATTATTGTTTTTTATTTACAATCTTTTAATTACACTAATCTTTTACGATTTTTCAAAGACATTATTAAGTAGCCCTCCAAATGTAAAACTTTCATACAAACAGAAGGTTTTCATCATATTTTAATACATACATATTGGCTTAGCACTATTTTAATTATTTACATTATTAATATTTTTACACTCCAATCTTTACCCAATTCAAGCTGGAGTTCCCCAGGGCAGCATCTTGGGTCCTATCCTATACAAACTGTATACCGCTGATATCCCAACTACTCCTGAAACCTTCCTTGCAACGTTCGCATACGACACAGCCATCGTATCATCTCATCCAGATCCTGAAATGGCTTCCTCGAACCTCCAAAGGAACCTTTCACTCATTGAAATTTGGTAAAACCAATGGCGGATCACAGTCAACGAGGAAAAATGCAAACACATTACTTTTACACTTCGCCGGGGAACATGTCCTTCGGTCGAATTCAATGAAACCGTCCTACCTATTTCCAACGCAGTACGATACCTTGGCTTCTTCCTGGACAAAAGATTAACATGGAATCCTCATACCAGAATCAAAAGACAAGAACTTAACAGACGATTCAGCCAACTATACAGATTGCTATGTAGGGCCTCCCATCTTTCAATAGACAATAAACTACTAATATACAAGACGATCATCAAACCTATCTGGACCTTTGGACTGGAACTGTGGGGGACCGCAAAAAAAATCGAATATCAGACGCATTTAATCCTTTCAATCCAAAGTCCTGAGAACTATTGTCAACGCTCCTTATGTCTCCAACAAAACCCTCCATAATGATCTCAACATTCCTTTCGTCCTCGACCTCATCCCTACTAAATTCTCAAACTTCCACCAAAACCTTGCCTGTCATCCCAACCCCCTGGCTCAATCATTATCCAGTTCCACACATCCATCCGTCTAAACCGGCAATGGCCCTGAGACTTGTTATAATAATGTTATTTGGAGTACTGGCACTGGCCAGATTCTCCACTCACGACCTCTGTGTGTGAAGCGCCCTTAACCAGCTTCCATTGGAGTTTAATTCCAGTGCCGCAGCTGGGAAAGGGGGCAGGGGCCTCCTGAGCTCCTGCTTTGCCCTCATTCCTGGGGAAGAAGCTAAGTTCGGGGACCCAGGCAAATTGTAAATTGGGTTTGAATGTGTACATTATTATTTTTATTTTTTATTTATTATTATTATTTATTTAATTATTTTTTTTATCTACACTTTATTTTATTATCATTTTTGCATTTATTTCCTTTTATTACCGCATGTACATATTTTTCCACATGTATATATTTTAATACATTCACTTATTTTATTTTGTTTATATCATTTTTTGTTTTGTTATGGAATGGTTGTAGCTACATAGCACCATTACTTATTGCCCACAAGTGGCAGATTGTAATGTTTTTAATAAAGTGTTTAAAAAAATATATATATATTTTTACACTGTTTAGACACTTTTTTTTTTTTTGCAATCCACTAGTAGACACTATGATAATAATAATATAACATATAAACATTTTTACGTATGCAATAAAAATACTTAAACATAAGAAAAAATAAATATTAAATTATACATTTAAAAGAAATTAGTATGTCAGTTTTTGTAAGTTTAATTTCCAAATAAATATATAAGAAGTTTTAGGCATCATAGTGTAAATCCTGAAAGTTGACAATTAAAACAAAATGGTTTACTGGTTAATATTGTTTGAATAAATGAAACTATTATGAGAAAAAAGTGATTTAATACCATTTGGCAGCAGCTGAAAATGTAACAAAAAACAATTATACTGTTTCAATAAAACTTTAATATACAAGATGGGATATGCAAACATGCAGTTTATGAAATGGGATGTACAAAATGTAAATATGTTATTGCAATTAGATAAATTCATGTTAACAGTATTATATAAACAGTCAGGGGAGCAGAGTAGCTCAGTGGTAGCTGATCTGCCATGGTGAAGGTCCCAGGTTCAAATCCGGCTTTGGCAGATTTTGTTTAAACTGTCAACTTTCCCGGACTCGCGCTCAGTTCCGTGACACGAGGACTGAATAGGGGGAGGGAGATCTGAGTGCCATCTACAGTTAGCCTTTCAACTCCATTTCTCTCACAATACCCATCACAACTATTGTCCAAGAAACAGTCTCTACCATATACTGAACGCAAGACTCTTCATGAGTTGTCGTGACACAGTTTTATTTATTTATTTATTTTTTTAAACGTAAATAATCAATACAAGTAAATTAGTAATAATACTTAAGCATTCTTTGTCAGTTTGCCCTTAGATCCAAGAAAGAAAAAATTAACTTACTTCTCAGTCACTCTAGTAGTTGCAAGAAACTTGTTCGTTCATAACAGCTGTAATGATTAATGTAGTGTGCATACATTTTCTTAAGACTTATTAAGTACAATAGATATACTCTCTATATACTACAATACATATACTTTTAAACTTTATTTAATTATATGAATAACTGTGAATTTAGTATTTATTTAGTTAGTAATTTTAATGCACAAAAACTATTCAAATAACAAATGTAGTCAATCTGTAATTGCATATTTATTGATTGAATAGATTCACACATAGTTCAAATTAATTCAGTACCAATATTTGAACTTTCAGAAACATTGGTTGGAGATGCCTTCTGTGTCAAGACATACAACCACTTCAGTTAGATCCTGGTATATCTTATCGTGAAAAGGTAAAAAGAGAATTGAAAATAGCCAATCGATTGCTGCTTGAACTTTACTGTCAAGTTGAAGCCAGTACTCCTTTTAGATATCCTGTAAGCCTGCAGTTTAATTTATCTTTGAATCAGTTGTTTTAGTTTAATAGTGTTAGATTATTAACATTGTAATGACTAGAAATGAATGTTTAAATTAATTTCACTAAAATAATCAATGCCCTACATCACAAAATATTAAATACATTCTAGTTTATTATTTGAAATAATTAACAAACATTGATCATAGTGATAAAATATAGATAAATATAAATTATAGAAGAATATTTAAATACATAAAATTTATATAAATGAAAACTATATTATATTTAACTAAACATTTGTAATGGTCAAAATTATATTTCTGGGAAAAACAGCAATAATATTGATGTATAATATACCGTTTGACAACTAAAGATTTTATAAACAAATCTTATATAAATGTCGTGTGTTGATTGAGTGGAAAATAATTGAGTGGTGAAAAATGCATGAAGTTAACTGATCGTTATAGTTTTGTTTGAAATAAATAATTTGTTCTACTTCTTTATTATATATTGAAAACTACAAGTTTTTGTGGCAACAGCATAATATTTACTTTTAAACTTTCAAAATTTCACTACTCTTTTGAATTTTAAAGAGTAGTGGGAAGTAAAAATTTTTTCTACACAATTTAGAATGGAGAGTGAAAGTGAAGTGTTTGATGTTTATATTTTAACCATTTTTTCCTGTTTTTAATTTTTTGTAACCACTACATATTGTTTTAAACTATAACACATTGCTATGTAAAACCTTAACTTTTTGTTATTTCTTATACATTATTACAGAGTAAGGCTGCTAATCAAAATATATGCCTTGGAGACATTAAAAACAATCTGGCTTCTTGGAAATATTTAGATATTTCATCATTTGTGAAAGATGTGAGATATATGTTTGCATGTTGCTTTCACTATGAACGACAGGTGAGAATCTGGTTTTAACTTTTTTTTTTTTCGTTTTTATTTTAGAAATATTTAAAAAAAATTTGCTTGGATTTGTCCTAATGGATCTAAATCTCGAGATTTGTTATTTTCCCCCGAATTAATAAATTGGAGGCCCATCTAATACTTTCATTCTTCAAATCTTAAGGTGCGTTAACACGTGAGAGGAACTCGTCCAGAGTGCTCTCGAGAGTAAGTCGCAGAGCCTTTTACAAGGGAGAGTGAAATTCACCCTAGTCCACTCTCGGATAGCAACTCGCCATGGCAACTCTCGAGAGTACCCTTCAGACCGTTCACACGGGCGATTTCTATTAGTTCTGAGAGTGACTTCTAATTGTAAACATCTCGTGATTTCAGTTCAGTGCTATAAGTTCTAGAGTAATTTCTACTGAACATATACATTATTTGTTGTCTTCAAGGAAAAGGAGAAATAGCAGCGGCTTTGTTGATTTTGTGTATGTCAAAGGAAAATTAATTGAAGAAGAAAAAAAAATGGATCAGGTCTTGGGTCCAAAGACGGAATGATTTTGGTGCTTACCACACATTGACCCGGTAATTGGAACAAGAAGACGCCCATGAGTAATTCACTGGTGCCACTTCCACTCTTCTCATCTTCATTTTTTTTAGTTCCTGAGAAACCTGTAATTATTGAAAAACGAGGTTTGAAAAATTGTGAATTTTAAAATGTACAATTTTTATTGTTTATCTGAAATAAACTTACCTGATTTCTCAAATCGTGGTTTTTTCTGTTTATTTCCACTGCATTTGTATCAAAATTTGTTCAAGAATTGTGTTTTTTTTAACTCTATTTTTGTAGTCTCGCTCCTTAATGTCCCAAAGGATTGGGTGAGACTCGTATGCTTCGATGAGCCTGCAAACTTCCTCGTGCGTTCATTTTTTTTGGTAAAGACATTCTTGAGAGTACTCTTGGGAAGTCAAACTGGAATTGAATGTCTGAGAGTAACTCTCAAAAGCGTTTACACCTCCTACTGTGACGAAAGAGGAGGAACTCTTGGCGAGAACTCTCAGGACCCTTTACACTTGCAAGTTTTACTCTCGAGAGTAAACCAGCTGCTCTCGATAGTTAAAAACTCGCACGTGTACATGCACCTTTAATTTCATTTTTTTTTTCAACCAGCTTGTTCGACAGTACTTCGTGATTTTCATTCTAATCCCTATTGAAAAAATACTTCCATATTTATATACTGTAAAATCTATATTTACCTAAAACTATACTGATTAAAATAGATTTAGTTGGATTCAAGAGACAAAAAATAATCATATAATTCTCTTGACTAAATTCTATTGAAATTTTTTGTTTAAAATTAAAAATAAATCACAAAATCGATCTAATGACAAGGAATAAAAGATAATACTGAGAATTTGGTTCTCTTTCTTAAGAATTTTGGAGTTTTTTTTTTGTTTGTTTAATAATTCTTGAGCTCTGCACAAATATTGTAATTTATTACAATTCAAGTGATGATTATATGAATCTCTGTAAAAAAAATATTAGGATTCTTACTTTTTTAACGTAAAAAAATTGAAGACATTAACATATTTATTATAATTACTTCTCACTTCACAATGGTATTCATAAGTTTACTTTTTGAGACACTGATTTGTAGTTAAGTAGGCATAAAAAAGGAATGACTTGATATATAAATCCAATATTTTATAGAGTTTTGTACTAATAATTTTCAATTTGATATCAGAACTCATAAGTTGATAGATTCTGCATGGCATGAATGAATGATCATTAATAGCTTTTGGTTGGAATTATGATTAATTTTCTGGTGACAAAAAATTATAGTATTTTGTTTCTTTCTCTGAGAGGAGGGATAGTTAACTAGAAGAATTGAAGAGTATTGAGTGATAGTTAAGACTACTACTTTCTATTCTATAATATAATCTTACTACTATAATTTGTGTTTGTATATTAATAAAATCTTTTCTCCATTTTTAGGATTATATGAAGATAGTTCACTCTCGTTCCTTAGAAGAAATGTTCAATAGGCTTCTTTCTCAATTTGTTCCTTGTACTCAATGAAAATAGTTCCTTTATTTTATATTAAATAATGTAAATAAATATATTGTTTCATAAATGATTGCTATTAAGAATGCAATAATTATTTTTATTCATGTATTTTTTGAGGAATACTATTACTTTTTTAATAAAAACATTTTTATTTTGTTAACATTATGGATTTTAACAATTTAGGGAATTTTTTATATACAATTTAGATATGTATATAAGTTTTAAATAAATAAATAAAAAAAGAAATATTATTGGTTATATATTATAAATTCGGGATATTAATCTTTATTTTTTTTCAATGGAATAATTTTACTGATAAGTCAGTTGACCAGATATAGTTGATAGTTCACACAGCTGCTTCTCCTTCTATTTGCCCTGAAGATGGCCTGGCTTTCTCATTTGGTGTTATTATTGACTGCACCCCCAGACCAATTTATCCTTCATTAGAATAATTTTATAGTTTGAAGAAATAAAATTTAAAAAAGGAAAAAGATTAAGGATTTAGTAATGTAATGTGTAAATTGAACATGGTCTGTTTTATATTATTTTCTATAGCAAAATTATTTCTTTAGACATGGAGGGAGCTTTTTTAATGCCTCAACATTATTTTAAAAATGGGATAATTAGATTGCTATTTTTAGATATAATAAAATAATGTGCATTGGAAGTTATTAAATGATAGTAGTCAGTGTTTTTTATCTGGTACCATAAACTTATGTCTTTCAATGATTGTAAGTTGATTATTGTATATAATACATTCTTAAATGAATAAATACATAAATAAAGCATTTAATAAATTAATAATAAGCATTAATTTAATAAATATAATAAATTTGTAGGTATAATTATTGTATAAAAGTAATTGTAATTTATTTTCATGTACAACAATCTTTTCTATAAGATATAATTCTAATATGAACTGAATCATTAAATTTGACCAAGTTGACCTCTGACTTTTCACAGTTAATTTGATCTCAAGAATGAAACATCTGAAAAATTACTCCTTAAGTTTGTATTGTATTGTGTTTGCAATTACAAAGTTTAAAAAGTCAATGCTTATTTTTATATGTAATATTTTATCACTGATGTTAACATAGATTTTTTTATTTGCTGTTTTCAATTTTATTATTTTTATAATATTTTGTTATATTTAATTATTTAGAAGTTATAAGGCATAAAAAATTATTTTTTACTCGATATTGGGATTTTCCCTACGTTATAAATGAAAACCTTGAGCTTTGAAGAGGGAAGGGGTTAACAGTTTTTTTATTTTAAATGACCAAAATATAAATGTATTAAACTTTTTATAAGTATAATAATATAAAAATAGATGAAAAAGATAATATAAAATTGATTTTTTTTTTCAAAATCATCAGTATAATGATGATGGAGGGGTTAGAAGTTTATTTGCTTGATAACATAAGTCTATTATTTTTATTATAAAACAAAAGCATTAATATAGAACTTTTATTTCACTTATTTTTTATTTAAATTTCCTCTGTATACTGATTATAAAACTTTTTACATTTCCCCCCTATCTTTATTAATTACAGAGACATAGGTGTATTAATTAATTGAATTAGTACCAGTTTTAAACTTATATGCTGGAAGCTATAATTCTGAGGGCAGTCCTGTAGTGATCTGTGACATTGGTGGTTATTCTCAAGAAAATCAGTTCACTTTTTTGGAGGGCATATGGCACTGACCCATTTTTTAATTTAATATTATGGTTATATTATTAGTATCTTAAAATGGGAAACCTCTTAAGTTTCAGTAGGGGTTACGTTTTTTTTTCCTCTGTCGATTTCAAAACTTCATTATTGACAATATTAACCAAAATTATATTAATTTTTAGTTGAATAAATTTCTCAGTATAATGATTCTAAAAATAGTTTTCATTATTCCTTTTTTTCTTATAAGTGTTTGAGAAATTGTACTATGGATGATTGGACAGACGGGTTTTCTTGATAGACATTTGGATTCAACATAGATTGAAACGTAAACATCAAACTTTGAATAGGTATTACATTTTTTTCCATTGGCCTATTTTGAAGCTTATATAATAAAACAGAATAACAAAAGCATTTATATAGAATTTTTTTGTTTATGCAATGTATTATGATAATAAGATGTATATGTGTGATGTAAATGATTTTATACAAATATATGAAAACAAATTTAAATTCCGTAGCTAGCTTTTGAAAATTATTTTTTAAAAAAAGGTCATTTGAATTTTTATTATTGCATGACACCATGGACTCCCTCCCTGGGTTTAGAAGAAATTAAATTTAGGAATGATCTCCTTAAAGCTTACTCTGACTTGTAATTTTATTTGTTTCTCTAATTAAACTTTATTATATTATTGAATTCCTAGTGTGGTAATTATTGTGCAACCAAGAGTTTAGCTCTAAATGATCAATTATAATCTGATATTCTGTTGAATTTTATCACTTAAGACCACAATTCCGCAGTTTTAAAATGAAACATTGAAAATTTAAAGAATGCGTTGATTGATATTTTTGGGCTAGAGGCTTTGATATTGTTATGTCAATAATGGCCAAAACAAACCTAATTTTCCATTTTTACAACCAAAATACAAATGTATTTGGATATGTATATTTATGGCAAACAAATTTAGGTGAAACTCTCAGGTAAGGACTCTATCTTTAGAGATAGAATTACATTTTTTAATTACCATGCTTGATTTTTCAACCCTTTTTTTATCTCCTTTAATTAAAATTGTGCTCTGGAGTGGTGGGAGGGGGGCATGTGCTCCGTTTGCTCCTCTAGAAGTTCCCACCATGACTTTAATATAAATAATATGATCAATAAAGCCTTAGCTGATTTGTGATGGAGTGACACCAGAAATGGGAGCTGTAATTGGAGACTAAATGAAGTCCATCTGAATTTTACTTCTAACAACTAAGAGGCTGCGGCTCTCTGGAGGGCTTAGATCACCTGGCATTGCAGAGCTACTTTTGTTGCTGATAGCTCCTAAATACACTTCTGCACTTCTGAACACTTAAAGGTGACCATGTTTTTTTAATCTCTTTTTTGCCACATGCCAGAATATTTTCATTCTTCTTTCTATTTTATAATGTTTCAACCATATCAACAAGCTTTACTGTGTTGTTAATATGATCTGCAGCAGCTTACATCATATTATATATCTGATCTTTCGCCTCCCATGTGGTCTATATTTATATACATATAACAAATTTATAAACACACTAATGAAACTAGAAATTGATAACCAAATAAAACCAAAGCATGTTCAGTCTAACAACATTTCAACAGGACAAACCATAAACAGAAGACACGAGAAACATATTCATAGCTACAAAATGAGAATTTTTTTCATAAAAACCATGTAATCTCTCCTATTCACTGCATGACCTGCAGACAGCATAACTATTCGAAGCCCTCTGTTTCACTGATAGCATAACCAAAGTAATCATGGATCAGCCATATACATATACAAATAAACTGTGTACAAAATATAAAAAATAATGTAATTGATATGATACCAAAAGAAAGGTAAACATAATAATCATTGCATGTTTGTAAATATACATATATTTAATCAACTAAATCTTATGCAATACAAAAAATACTAAGTATTTGAATAACTTGAAAGTTATGGAAATCTACCCCATACAAATTAGTAGGAAGTTGGATTAACAATTTTTAATAATGAACTTCATCATTGTGCTCTAATAAGAATCATCATGTTTCTATCTCTAAAAATAAAAACTAAACTTACTATCACAAATAGTTTAGGTACAAAAGCCGGGTGAAACTAAATAACTCCTATTTCTTGGAATGACTCATATTACTTTTTTGTATTTGGTATATATGGGCCTACGTATGTACGTATGAGTTCCTTGAAAGTAACTATAATACAACCATAGTTAACAAATGAGAATTAACGACATTCAACTTTCTCAGAGTAATTCGGTACACTGTTCTTTGGAGGGGACATAAAATGGGGGTCCTGAGCTGGGACGGTGTCTAATTATACATGGATAGGCATAATTTAGAAATCCCGTTGCAGCATTGTACAATTAGCTATAGCAGCATACAGTGACGAGGAATGAATAAACAACCAACAGAGTAATCTCTCAAGGTCGGTCACCCCAAATTTTATGTACATAGGTTTACAAACATTATTAGTAGTGAGTAACTTATTCTATTAAAATTATATCATAAGTTTGTTAATTTAATATTTGAACTACAATATCTTTGCTGGAGGACAAAAAAAATTTTAAATTTAGCATACTGAAGGCCTCTAAATCACCAAATCTGTACTTTGAGATTCAACACTAAAAGCTATAAACATTTTGAATTACAGAAAATATAATGCTCTGTTTCATAATTCATAATATAAATAAATATATTGAAACTGAAATTAAAAAATATATTCAGCCTAGCTAGTTAAATTTTTTTTTTTTTTTCTTACCCTCCTAACCTAACCTAACAAACTAACCAATAAATAAAGTTAAAGTTGACAGGCTTCTTTGCTTCTTTGCCTTGGCTTAACAAATGGGGAGTGACCATTTTACTAAATATGCTTTAAGGGATAGGAAAAAGAAATGGGGTGGTAAAGGAAAGGAATGAAAAGGATGAGAATTCTCATGTGCCCTGGATGATTTGCCACAAGTAGTTCCAGTGCTCTATCTGAGATGATCTCTAAGTAGTGGAGATGGTTGCCACCACTCCATCTATTTCGGGCATGCCTTCGAAAGTGTAAATCACAGACCAATGATCTGATGGAACGGGAGCGTGATGCAATCCATAACTGGTCAGGAGCAGGTAAATGTTGAAGTCCAGTCAAGTTGGGATGCATGCCTATAGGTGTGGACACCTAGTTGGAAGACGACCTACCAGGTCTTTGTGATGCATGTATCCAGAGTGTTATTGCTACCACAGAGCCAGGCGATATGCTTGGCATTGAGGTACCCAAGGACAATAAACCAGCTCACTCACGGGGTGAGTTGTAGCAATATCCTGTGAGTATAGCCCGAGGTCTCCCACATACAGTGCTACATGGACCTGCTTCAGTTTCGCTTCAACTGCGACTATATGAGTACCATCAGTCAAACTCACTGAGTTTTGTACTCTTCTTGAAGACACATCCCTTCTGACCAGAATGGCAACGCCTTCTTGAGTCTCTGATGGACATACCTACCTGCAGATAGGTATGACCCTGGAAGTAAAGGAAAGCAGAGGAAGGTATCATGGTGTCAGTCAGCGCCGATACTGTGGGTCAATGCTGCTGCAGGAGGATTTCTATAGCAGCCATGATGGCTCTTCTTCAGCACAGTCTTCACTAGGTCTATGACAAAGTCCATCATCCAGTCTATCCTGTTGATGAGCTGGTCCAAAAGTAGGTCTGTTCTCGATGATGGGTAAGCTTTTTATATGGTACCTGGAAGGGTTTACATAGGTGGGGGTAATCCTGAGGTAGCTGGAGGGGGTGAGGCCCCTCCCCTGATTGGCCCAACAATGTGTTATATCCTCCCATGAGTGATGAGAAGCTGATGTTCTGGTGGGTGTTACAGTTTTCTTCCTCAAAGGAGCAGCAAGAGATGTGGCAGCTATGGGTTTAGCGGCAGCAGTGTTGGTGGCTTCCTTCTTCTTCCCGATGAGTCCCTGCCAGTAGAGACAATCTCGCAATGACACCAGGTGGACATCGTTGCAGTGAAGGCATTTGGGTGGTGCAGTTTTTGATGGGCATCTCTGTTCTTAATGCTCTTCACTGCACCACGGACATTTAACAATATTTCTTCAGTATGTCATAATGTGCCCAAAGTGCTGACAGTTTCAGCACTGGGCAGGAGCACGCTCTTCCTTAAAGTGTGTCACCAAAACTTAAACCCTGGCAACAGCTTTGAGGGCTAGGATGGTTTCAAGTCTTACCAAATTGGGAGGATAGGTTCAATCAGTACCGTGGTGTCTCCTATTCGTCTATCTGGCCTTTTGGCTATTTGAAATCCAGATAGGCGGTCCTGTAGGTCTTCCACAATAGCTGGCATATAGTCCACATAAAAGCCGTTTATCACAAAATTTCTTCAACCGCTTGGTTCCCCTGGAGGTGAAGTAGTGGAAGTGTGTCTCAGGACAGTTCCTTAGTATTCTTAAGGCTTCTTCGAGGTCCATCTTGGTTTTGAGGTATAGCCCCATCTCCATCCTTGTAGTGTGGGTGAAGAAGTCGGTGATCCCAGCACCCATTAGGTTTCTATTCAGGCTTAGCTGTGAGGCTGGCGAGTTGATAATGGAGGATAGAAGTTTCTGCTTTGTCAGTTCCACCAGCTGATCCCCCTGGGTAGTACTGTTAGGGGCGATTGGTTTGAACACCAATTAGCCATCACCAGAGAGCATGATAATAATGAATTTATTCTGTTGAATGCAATGATTTTTTTACATCTTTCTGTTTCTGTTAATATACTTTGTGTTGCAAAAGTTACCAAATGAGAATGAACAAAATTAAATTTTCTTATGATCATTTTTTTTTAAGATACCAATATTTCTTAATCTCACTTTTTATATGGAATGTTTGAATAATTTTTTTTGTTCATTATTCACAATTTTTTTAACTTTCACTGATCAGTCTCAGATATTAATAATTGTTTGCAAATATACTGAATATCACTAATACCCAATGTGCTTCCCCAGAAATATTGAACTATAAAATTAGATTAAAAAAATTTAGATGATATGATTTTAAAAGGATAACTTACCACTGATATTGTTTGCAAATTAAGCTAACCGATGAGTTTGTCTGTTGACAGGGCGGGGTTTAGTATAGAAATGAATGAACCTTATGTTAGCATAGAATTAGAGCTTTATAGCAAACCTGAATGTATTAAAAATTCATGAGTGCATTACACACATTTGATACAATAATAACAATAAACCTATTTATGTTTAAAACAAAAATAAGCTAGACAGACTAAAGCACTTACTGTTTACGAGAGTGAATCTTAAAAAAAAAATGCTCGTGGATATCTGGTTTGTTTTCAATAAATTTAAATTTGCATGTTTTTTCAGTTCATATCTAAACTACACCGAATCTAACCTACAAAAATTGACTTTTACAAGTAACTCATCACATATGATCCAGCCTTTACAGCTAAATCATTTCTGTATCAGATCTCAAAACATATCATTAAATTAATAATAATGTTCTCTTCTAATTAATTATATTATCATTGATTTATCTTATTAATTATCAATATTCTACACAATTCATTGTAAAAATTAGCCATTATCTAATGAGTGGTAATGCCCTTCGACATTTTATCACTTGTAAAGATCTATAAATATTCCTACAACTCCTTGCATATTGTTTCTTCCCCAGCCTCCTCCTGGGTTTCTAATGGAGCTTTTAATACAGAAACCTGACCTCCAAATTTTATTTCAATAACACATGGAGATTGCATCCAAGGTTCCCCATCCATCTGCATTGGTTCTTTTGATTTCAGAATGATCTGCAAATATAGTAAAATAATTACCCTAATATAGAAAATTATGAGATAAAATTATCTAATAATGGACATTTTGAAACAAATGATAATAAAAAATAGCTGCCAACCCACTTCCTTCCTCATTTTGAAGGAGCAATAAATGGAAGATTGCCTAAGACAGTGCATTGTTTCCGCACTTAGTCTGTAGAAGCTGTTCTTAAATTTCTGTAGTCTGAGAACCGTGAACATGTGGGAAAAAAGTTTCTACTCTTTACAAATACAAATTTTGGTGATGTACATTAGCCTTACTTATTAATTATCATTTCCAACCATAATCAATAAGCACATAACACAGCTTATTTTAATAAAGCCTTGCACATTTATCAAAATAAATATTATTATTAGAATAAAAAAATAAAATGAATATAACAAGTTATAAAAAGAACTTAAAATGTTAAAGATCTAAAAAATTGATCATATTAAAGTGTTTTCTGTAAATCTTTTTATTTAAATGGATGAAGTTTTTTAAACCTTAACTGCCATGTCAGATTCTGAGTTAGAATTTTATTCAAAGGTTTACTTCTATTTCTTCTATTAGGTTTCATCTATATAAAAATTGAATTATTCTTTAGTTATCTAAATAAGTAGGTAACTTAATGACAACAATTAAAAGTCTTGACCATGAAGGATTTTTATTAAACGACTTATTTGAATACTTGTGAAAAGTTGGAGGATCTAAAGTTAACGTCAAAATTGTTTTTTGTGAGCTCTTGCCAATTCCTACACAGACACCAGTTTAAGAATCTATGACTTATAGTAAAGAATGTAGTGAATTGCTGAAGCGTACAAAGTGTTTGTACCAAAATCCACTCTGTGAGGCTTATTACCCACTAATCAGTTGTGAGTAGGCTTACACCTCCAATCACTTGATTCAGAATTCAAGAATCTTGGGTTAGTAATAGTTACATAACATAGGTCAAAAGCCAAAGTGACATCTGAAAATCTGTTACTGAGAAAATTAATTTTAAGTAAAGTAACTATATTTTACGTTAAATTGGTCATATTTAGAATCAATCACTGAATATCATTTTCTGCTAGAAAATTTTGGCATTTCGAAGGAAATTGGAAACTATAGGTTAAAATGAAACATAATTGAAAAATCTGTGCCCCGGAGGTAAAGGACACCATATCCAAAAAATAGGTTAATTGTCATAAATAAATACTAGGATCATTACTTCCAATTACATATCAATGCCAATAACAATGTGAAGAATTTTCTTTCAGCTGTTTCTATAAGTAATGAAGAAACAAATTTTAATATTTCAAAGTTATGGAAAATTGACTCTCCTGAACAAATACAAAAATTACAAAATTGTGACATGCTATCCTTTAGTTCCAGTGTACAGAAATAGCAATTTGCAGGTACAATGGATTGGATTTAAATTAATAATATCTTTCTTCACATGATGTTAATTTGATTTTTTAATAAGTTTTTTTAAGATAAATTTGTTTAATTCTTAATTGGTCAAAAAGGTATTTAAGTAAAATTACTTACCTTGACATTAGAAGCTTGACCAATCCTGTAAGGGTTTGAAAGACCAACTTGCATTTGAGCCATGTGGAATGAAGAATATATCCCAACAACCTCTAATTTGCCATCAGACATTGATTGTTCATTAATCTGTTCATCAGGTTCTGTAAATCATTTTAAAAAAATAAATAATAAATTTTAAAAAAATATATATATATAGGAATATATAGGAAATAAATCCTTCATGTTCCAACCCTTTTCTATATGTTAATCTTCTCATTTTGTATCTTTGGTTTACCTCCTCTTTTTTATTTCCCTTTATATTATTTTTACTTTTCTATCCTTTCTGTACATTTATTTTCTGTATTTTACTTTATATTCGTTATCTTTAATTATTATATCTGTCACTATTTTAATTTCTTTTCATTATCTTTAATTTTATTAAATCTGTCTATATCTTAATTTTATTATATTCTGTCACTTTTTTAATATACGTTATTTTTAATTTTCATATCTGTCACTATTTTAATTTTCTACATTACATATCACTATATTATTGTTACTGTACGTTTTTATATATTTTTTGTTCTGTTTGTTTCTCTCTCATAACCCTGAAGATGACCTACACTGTAGGTCGAAACGTCGGCACATAAATATAAGTATAGTACTTATTCAGTGTTTTTTTTTTTTTTTACTGCACCCCCCAACTATCTCCGTTCTATATATAAGATATAATATATATTTCATATATTGTGGAGAAATGTTTTGTTTTAAATTTAAAAAAATAAATAAAAAAAATGGACGATTGAAAGAAAATAGTTTGTATGGTGGAGGTAAAAAAATAATTCCTTAAAAAGTGATGAACTATTTATAAGAAACCGACATTTAAACCTACCATGCAGGCCTGATTGAGGGTTGAATAAACCAGATTCAAAAATATATAAAACTAAAATTAATGGAATAAACAAGAATATAATATATAAAATGTAACAATAGGAACAAACAATAAACAAAATGCTATATACATAATTAAAAATATAAAATAAAATTTTCTTAAGGTGAAAGTTAAGTAATTAAAAGAATTATATAAAGTTGAACTATACACAAAGTAGGTGGGGAGTAAAAATTAGAAAAAATAAATGTAAGCACTAACAGCAATATCAAATAAATAATAAGTAAATCAATTAAGGCCAAGTAAATATATGAGATCAAGTTATATATTATATATATGACCTACACGATCTGTGTGAAAAAGAAAGGAGCAAACTAAAATAGGTGCCATCTAAATGACAGAGGTACACCTCTACAAAAAATTGAGAATAGCCAAATACTAAACATATACTTAACAAAAGAAAACACTGTGTAATAGCAAAGAGGTAAAAATATAATAATAAAAAAAAAAGCAATCAGAGAAATAATATTTAGCAATAAACACACACTTGTACAACTATATAAAATGAAAAAATGAAGAGATGTGTAAATAATAAGAATAAATGGAAGAAAGTAGAGGGAAAGAGATTAAATATTTTTGAATAAGGTTTAAAATACATCTTTAAGTAAGTCGGTTCAGAGAGTTTGTAAATTGATTCTGAAATTAGTCTTTTTTTCATGGTTTGGAACTGTGGCAAGGATGGAGGATCGATCAAAGGAATGGCTAAAGGTCAAGTATGTTCTGATGATTTAGAAATGGATAGAGGAAATATAATTTAAAATATAAATTTTTAAAAACTAATTGAGCTGTCCTTCATAGGAAACATAACATATCGGTTTCAAGTCTGTGTTGTGTCAAGGACTTGTTAAAGATCTATCCTAATTATATCTTGATAGGCAAAGTTTAGGACTCCCATTGTTGAATCGTTCAAATTAGCCATAGCAGCATTATACAATGACATTAAATAACCAACCATCAATAGGGGTTGAATGAAAGCTACATGCAACTTAAACAAGAGAAAGGATACAAATTTGCATTAGTCTAAGATTCAAATGCACTGGAAAAAATTATTTACAGCTTAATAATAAAAGGTATAAATAAAGTATAACCGTCAAAGTATGGATGTTAATATCCAGCAGTGTGTATGTAATATTCAAAAATATACAAACTAAAACAATAAATGTATATATAGTAAAAAACAGAAATAAAAATAATTAAATAGAGTGTTGTCAGAAGAAAAGAAAGACAAAATAAATCCCTGAATATAAAAATAAAATATATATGATTACCAAAGTGAACATAAACGTGAAAATGGGTAGATAGAATAAAGCATTAGAAATAAAACAGCATAATGAAGAGCTTTATAAAAAGAAAAGGAATAGATTTATGGTAATAGACTTTTACAATTTTTTATTAGATTTAAAATATGTCTTTAAGTCAGGGAAATACAGCTTTTGTCAATTTTATGATTTACCTAGTTCAGATAGGTTAAATAATTAAAAACATACCTTTTAATTCCCAAATATGGCAGCCTGCACCCCAAGATGCTATATTTAGAATAGCAACTCCTTCTAATTCAGGTAACTGAATTTTGAGTCCATCTAATTCAACTTCCATCTTCTTTTCCAAACCAATACATCCTCTATCAACCACTTGCTGAGTTCCTAAAGTAAATAAAGAATTTAAAAAACAAATATTTGAAACATTTCTTGATATAAGAATGAGACAGTAATACAGAATTAAAATATTTTTATTTTAAAGAGAAAAGATATGCCCCCAGCCAGGATTCAAACCCGGATCCTCTGTCCCTCCGTGACAGTGCTCTAACCAATTTAGCCACCGGAGTCGCCTGCCGGCAGGGGACAGATCTATTCTCTTATCTCTTATCCAATATTTAAAAATCAAAACAATTGACAAATAATTATACAGAATTAAAATAGTATAGATAATATAATGTAGAATATGGTAGTTATATCCTCAGTTTGGTGGTAAAAGAGATCAACAGTATTTTTTGTGGGAGAAAGTGTGGATTAATTGATACCTAAACCAAAAATATGCGATAATATAAATATATAAATTGTGAACTTTTTCTCAAAATTTGGTAACAGTGGTTTATGATAGATTTTTCAATGGTGAATAGGATGATTTGGTCAAAACAGGAGAAAAACAATTTCAAAGGGCTTAAGTTTTAATTTTAAATATTTGAAAAAGGTCTTAATATTTTAAATATTTCAAAATGACTGAAAAAGTATTTCATGAATGGGAAAAAATATTTCATCCAAACAGGGAAAAGAGAGGTAGCTCAGAGTTTGGCTCCAAGCCTCTCAAACATCTTCATTGTCAGTTGGACAGTACTAGCAATCTACATGGACTTTAATAAAAATAATAATAAGGATTGAAGGTCAATTTTCTTTCCTTAACATTTAAAACAAGTGAGTTACTTCATTTTTTACCCAATAAACTGCCAATACATTAAATTTAGCTCTCTCTTCTACCTTCTATCTAACTAGCCACTTCAGGGTGCCATCTCCAAAAACAAAATTAGAGAGCGAAATTCATAAACATTTGTATGAGGATTTTTAGCAGGAGATTATAATTATTTATTTTTGAGTGGTTTGGCCCATTTTGAATTTGAAGGACGGCTGGCTCAACTTTTAAAATGGAGGAAGGAAACTGAACCAATAGATATTGGGAATAATGCCATTCTTATATCAAAATTTACTAATAATATTAAGATTATAATTACCAAATGCAAGGTATAAAGCTTTGTTGATGAGACGACCCCCAAGATATAATGATGAATTCCTTGCATTGTGAAAATCCAATGTAACTCTAGCATCAACTCCTACGGATATGTAATTATACATGTATTTTACTTGTGCAGAACGAGAAATGCCTAGTCGACGGCTTTGTACAATATTTACCTCCCATCTGGAAACATAAAAAAATAATGAAGAAACTAAAGCTTACATTTTTTTTTAGTTATGCAGTTTATTAATACAAAGATTATGTCATTAAAATACCATCATGGTCCCAATTCACATGTCTGAGGGCACAGGGATGAAACTAAAAAGAACGTCAATGAGGGATCTCTTACCATATGAATATTAAATCAAGCCACGGGAGAAGCACGACAGGGAATTGTTATTCTTCATGACTCCGATGTCATTTTGCTGTAATTTTACTAACAGGCAATTGACTAATTGTCACTTTGATGTACTTGACAGGTGTGGATAAATACCATCATGGTCACAATTCACATGTCTAAGGACAAAAGCATGAAACTAAAAAGAACGTGAATGAGGGATTTGTTACCATGTGAATATTAAATCAAGCCACAGGAGAAGCACTTCTTCATGACTCCCATGTCATTTTGCTGTAATTTTACTAACAGACAATTGACTAATTTTCACTTTGATGTACTTGACAGGTGTGGATAAATACATAAATCGAAAAAAAATACAAAAACACTTAATTCCACCAATTTCTGCACAAGTTTTATAACTTTATTATTATTATTATTATTATTAGTCTGGCGCAACAACACGATGACACGTACAGGCCTCCTTAACCAGCAGCCACCATAAGTCTCTGTCCCGTGCTGCTGCCATCCAGTTGCAGACTCCAAGCTTCTTGCATCCGCAGCCACACAGTCGATCCATCAAAGTTGGGGACGGCAAATTCTTCTCCGCCCATGGATGATCTCCGTCATTAGTCTTTTTGGAGCTTCCTCATCGTGCCTCAACATGCCTCCTCAACTGATTTTTTAGAGCGTCCTACAATATCGATGTCGCCGGCGTATGCTAGGAGCTGCACTGATCTGTTAAAGATGGTTCCCGCCGTCTGAATCCCAGAATCTCTTATTGCTTTCTCCAGAGCCAGGTTAAATAGCAAACAGGCAAGTGCATCGCTCTGACGGACCCCTTTTGTAGATGGGAAACTTTCAGAGCAAACACCCTGAACCTGGACAACGTATTCAAGGCCTGTCATAGTCATTCTGATCAGTCTTATCAGGCCTGCTGGAACATTGAATTGTCTCAGTGCTCCCTAGAGACCCTCCTGATTGATACTGTCATAGGTCGCCTTAAAGTCCACGAACAGGTGGTGAGTTGTTACACAAAACTCGGGTAAGGGTCTAGCTCTCTTTCCACGAATGGGAGTAGCCGCTGGAACAGAATGTTGGAAAAGACCTTGTAAGCACATGGTAGCAGAGCTATGCCCCGATAATTTCCACAATCGAATGGATCTCCCTTTTTGAATATGGGACATATCAAAGATTTTCTCCATTCTGCCGGCATATCTTTCTTTCCCCAGATATCCATAATGAGATTGTGAATGGCTTTTTTCAGTCTCTCCACCAAACTTCAGCAGCTCAGCAGGCGTGTCGTCTGCTCCTGGTGCCTTGTGATGCTTCAGGTTTTCCAATGCGTCAGTTATCTCCTCATCATCCGGTGGCTCAACATCCTCCTCCAGTCGAAATGTATTATTGCCATTTTTCTCCTCATCCTGATCCCCTGCATAGATTTTCACAAAGTGCTATAACTTTATGCTTTAAACAAATATATTTTAGAGTAACTGTAAAAAAAAATGTCTTTATTGCTTTACAGTGCCAGAAACATAATGTTGATTTATTTTTATTGTTGAGTACAGTACACTCTGGTAAAGCTGGCTATTCAGAGATGTTAGAGAGGGTCCCATAGAGAGAAGCAATAAGTGAAACACTGCTAGGAAACAATGTCTGTCTTCTTTGGATTCAGTATTTCATAAGGAATACCTTTCATAATGGGGTTCCCTGTCCAGCCATAGTCTAGAGTTCAGATATAGAAATTCTTGATCTTTCCAAGTTTTAAAACTAGAGAAGATCCACGAAACTCAAATCAAAGGCAAAGTGCTCAGACCCTGGACTCTTATATTAACACATATTTAAGGTGTTAATAAGAGACATCATTATCAGCCTGGCTAGTTGATTTCTCCATTTGGGCAACGTTAATTTGATCTAAAATCTATAAGTTTAAAAGTGTTGGAGGTTCTCCAACCTTTGTTTTACCTTATTGTTGCATTAATAAAAAAATCATAGTTGACAGCAGTTTTTCATCAACTTCAGCTAAACTCAAACATTCTTTTAATTTATAATTTGTGTGTTATGGGTCCAGTTGAGAGTGGGTTAACCAATATCCTTGGTTATGCCGTCTTTCGGAAGGGACGTTAAATGGGGATCCCGAGCCTGTACGATGTCAGGTACTCGTTAAAAATCCCTATCCTAATAAACCTGGATAGCAAAATTCCCAACACAGCAGTGTCAGATTAGCCTGCACCATAAAGTGATGTTAAATGAACAAAAAAATAACAAACCAGTATATTGGATATTGATAGACTTCAACCGAAAAATTATTTATTATAATTTATTTAATTGGTATATGATATTATTTATTTTTTTTAAATATTTTATTTGAAAAGAAAAGATATGGCCAGGACCGGGACTCGAACCCAGGACTTTCACCTCTCCGTGGTGACGCCTCAACCGAGATGGCCACCCTTGCACGTTTCTCGGCCAACCCTATCAATTCTTTTCACTGATCTTTTATCTCCGTGTCCTCGCTATTTGCGATGTATACACGGAGAGAATGTTAATTGAACATTACTTTATTTTTGGATCTTGTTGTCTTTAAGTGAACACGGAGATATAGAATCAGTGAAAAGAATTGATAGGGCTGGCCGAGAAACGTGCCAGGGTGGCCGAAATGGTTGAGGCGTCACCACGGAGAGGTGAAAGTCCTGGGTTCGAGTCCCGGTCCTGGCCATATCTTTTCTTTTCAAATAAAAATTATTTACTCTTTTATAGCCATGAATCTACCCTGTGGGATAACCTTGATTGGGGATAATCATTGAATGTTTCATCTCATCCCTGTTCAACCAGTCATTATATGTAAAACCTTTATGGGATATAGCGGTGCAGATTTTCTTCACTTCATGGTCTTAGTCACTGCATTTTTGTTGGGCTGGATTGCAAATTCATCAAGGCAGTTTGTGTTAAAAAATTTTTGGATTGTGCAAACATGAATTAAGTAGATTTTGGAGGTTTGTATTGAATGATAATATAATGTAGATAATCTGAATAGTATTGGCTTACTGGAGAGACAATTGGAATATAGAAATTCTAGATTGAGATATTAAGAAATTAAAGATGCATTCCATTATTATGAGAAAGTAATCCAACTTCCAAGAATTCACTTTACCTCACTATTTTATTTTAGTATAGCAAAGTAAGGATCTACCTCATTGGGCATTGGAAGATTATAGAAAAATATTTAATAAGCCATTGATTGAAAAAACTGAAGCATGATAAAATGTACGGACACTAAGCCAAGTTGTGCAAAAGCATGCACCCAGTTATTAAAATTGAAGTCATGCATACAAACTGTTGGAATGAGCATGTAATGTTCTTGGAGCTTGATCATTAATGAAGTAGTAACAAGTCTCCAAACAAATACTAGTAAAGCAAGAATACCTATCCATTGATAGTTGCGTAGATGTCAACAATTTATTCAACATTAGATGAGCAGAGAATGGTGTAGGTTCCTCTTTCCCCCAACCAAGAACTCTAGAAAGGTCGTTTCCAGTACCAAGTGGTATAATGCCAACACGAAAATCACACTGAAATTAAAATTGCAAACTTACAATGCCACTATAAATAAAAAACTTGAAAACAAATATTACAATTTATAGAATGATATTTAAACTCCACAGTACAAATATCAGTGATATAATTAGTGTAATAGTTCAAATAATAAGTATAACCATTATATCTGGATGTAAAAAATAGTTAAATCCAGATAGACTCAACTCAATACTGCATTCTTATTTTAATGAAATAAAAAAGAATAATTATTGCCAATACCATCCAGCATTTTGTTCAAGGGTGGATCCAGGATTTTTTTCTGGGGAGGCATAACGAGCAGATGGGAAAAAAAATCAACAATAACTTACAAATTGACTTGTAGTATCTATAGAAAGATTTCAAAGGTTTATTAAAATATCAAAACAATAGTTTCACTCAAGTTCTTTCGGTTATTTTAACAACTATGATCATTTGATTTGCCTATAATTATTTACTATAATGTATTCTCCGCAGTACACAAAAAACTGTCTGGGGATGGTGGGGGAAGGAGGGGCACGAGCCCCCGTGCCCTCCTGGGATCCGCCCTTGATTTTGTTGATGACAACATTCATTGGATCTATATAGAAGTCATTTTTAAAAACTTCATCAATCACTTGTTTAATAACATACATATAAAAAAACGGAGAAAATAATTATCAATTATTAGATATTAATTAAAGAGCCCACAGTAGAAAGGGAGATACACATTTTATCCAAATTGGTGTTATACACATGAACATTTTAAAATAGTTTAGTAGAATATAATGTTAATAAGAAACAAAGAAAATGTGAAAGTTCGGTAAGTTTTTGAAGATTGCACCATAGATTGGAGAAAGGCAAAGCTCCAAAATTAGAAAGTTGATTTTCTCAAAATATGTTATTGATGAATCCCCATTCTTCAATGAACTCTTTAATTATAAGTAAAATAAAAACCAAAGGGTTAATAAATATTTATCTTATACCTTAATATTTTTACGATTTTTATACAGCTGAGTAATAATTGATGCCACAGTTCCATCTCCACCAGCTATAAGTATGATAGGTTTACAAGTTTCAGGTAACAGCGTTAGAATGAACACCAGTCTTTCTAGAGAGCGATAAGAAAGTTCTAAAGTCTGTAAAGGATTGAAGAGAGATCGAAACCTGCTCAAAATTTCATCTGCTGCCTGAGATCCGGAAGATTTATTTGCTAAATTCATAAAAAAGATTAAAATAATACAAACATTATTACAGAGTGTTGTAAGAAATTAAGGATGACTTCTACTAGCTCCCACATATCTTCATGATGTTTACGCTAATCACGACTAATTTATTAAACAAAATACTTTGATTTTATACTAGTTTATTTAGGTTGTATATCTAATAATAAGATAGCATTCTTGTTTATTTTTTAATGTTCATCAATTTAGATTAAGGCATGGAAATTCCTTAATTTAACATTTAATTTAATAATAATATATGCTTAAACATAATATTTTGGTATTATATTATGACGTTTTATCATAATTATGTAGTTTGGGGTAATGCTTTAACATTTAAAGTGGACAGTGGAAATCACACATCATGTAATTATTTCTAAAGATAAACTAATTCGATAAAACATACTTATTTAAATCATTTTCATAGGTACACAGGCATGATGTTCAATTATGAGCTATTATTTAAAATACAGAGAACAAAAATCATATGGTTATTGTTTTAGAAATTTACAATTTTATAAGAATATAAAAAAAGTAAATGTTATAACAAAATAAAACACGTTCTTAGCTTGAGAAAGATCTACTCATTGATAGCACTTCAGTGACAGTGACCCTTCTATATTAGGTGGTTCCGCAGCTATCATCTTTTCAGATGCTTCAGATACAGGAATTGCTAGGGAAAAACGTTTATGGACTATTGAGTTGTATGACCAAAGAGATTGGAATTGAAGTAGGTATTTCTATTTCAAGCTATTTCTGATAAGATAAGATAAGAAGTCAAAAAAGTGCGGTTTATTCCTCATCTTCATTTGTTACCCCATTAGGTAGATCCCGATAATTTTTCAATCTTTTGCATATTTGCCAACGTTCTTGGGTCAACAAAATTGTAACTGTGGTTCACAGTTTTATGTACATAACGTAGATTGTACAGATTCATGTATCCCTTCCAGCTGTTGGGCACAACAATACTTCCAGGATGAATCCTTCTTTCTATTACTGCTAATATCGGGTCTTCTGATCTACCCTTTACCAATTCTAGGAAACATTCATTTGTTTCCCTGCAGATCCTTCCAAACACCCATTTTCGTCTTGAACCTTGCGAAATATGTTTTTTTAACGAGAAATATTTTCACACAAATAAAACTCTGTGTAAAAATATATAATTACCAATTTACATATGATTACTTCACATGGGTTTCATAATCATGAAATGCAATAAATTCTATTACATTATAAAGTGGTGATACCATAACATACAAGTACCAAATTAATATATCACATATGTGTTAAGAGCCGAAAATGAGATTTTACAGTAGTCAACTTTGCTAATAATTTAACACAAAAAATACAGTTCAAGTTTAAGCACACAATATATTTTTGTAACCTTCACAGCTTCTCTAGTAATTTGATATCAACATATCGCTGCTCCAGAAGTATAATGACGCAACTGTAAAATTGATATTATTGTCTTGGCGGGCTCATAAATGCATATTTTAGATGTTTGTAAATCGACGTAACCCATATATGTTTATAAACTACTGAAATAGAAGAATTAAACCTATCTATATATAGGCCATTTTTTATAATGCAATTGGGAAAAACCACAATGCAAAGCCTTATGTTTCAAATCCAGTAATACACCCACTTACCAGTCGACGTTTCGCCTATTCAGGCATTATCAAGACACAAAAACAAAAAAGGGTTATGTGAATCACATCTTGAAGAAAAATGTGCAATACGTCCCAACGATCAACAGCCCAAACAGGCTCCAAACATGAGACAGCACCCCATCACCAAGACATTCAACATACAACGCCAACACTTACATACATACACATAGAGTTGAATGTCTTGGTGGTAGGGTGCTGTCTCATGTTTGGGCTGTTGATCGTTGGGATGTATTGCACCTTTTTCTTCGAGATGTGATTCACATAACCCTTTTTTGTTTTTGTGTCTCGATAATGCCTGAATAGGCGAAACGTCGACTAGTAAGTGGGTGTATTACTGGATTTGAAACATAAGGCTTTGCATTGTGGTTTTTCCCAATTGCATTATAATAAATAATAGTGTTTCTTTTTGAGTTTTTGGCTCTATTTTATAGGCCATTTTATTAAGACAAATTGGAATTACGTATTTCTCTTTTGCTTGTCCTGTAAATTTCATTTTTGCAGTTGTGTCATTATACTTCCGGAGCAGCAATATGATCTATGACTTCCTGATCAAAACTTTACAATATTTACATAACAAAACCCATTTTTGAAAAATTTGCACTTAACACATTTGTGAACTAAAGCATCGATATAGTGAGCTAAGAAAGGAAAATAAGATAAACCAAAAATAAAATAAGAGTGAAGATAAACCAACATAGTAAATATATGTACCTATAACAAAAACTGGTGACCAATCTAATATATTTGGATCAGAAATAGAACGAAGTTTGTAACCTCCACGAACCATCCTAGACTTCTTTTTACTGATCTCTACGTGGGTTGGAGGAATTATTACTTGACGAAGTTTTCCGAAATCACAGACCTAAGGTTTAGAAAAAAATTAAGTATCTGTTCCACAAGGCGCCTCGAGTGAGTTACAAGTTTTAACTGTATAATCGTTTCATTTTTAATATTTTCCAAAAATACAAGTAATTGTGAGCTTTAGTATGGAAAAAAAAGAATGAAATTATGGGTAATAAGTAGATTTTGGTAATCATTTCAAAGTAAAAATCATAAATGCTTGTTGACATGTTCATTTCATGATAACTTGTATATGTGGAAAATATAAACATTGAAATGAGTGAAAAGTTCGAACGTGTTTGTTTGAATATAAATTGAATAGAACATAAATAATAAAAGAAAAACAATTCAGATTTTTAACAACTAAAGTTATCTTGGTGATTTTGGAACTATTTAATTTCACAATGAGGATAAAATACATGAAATCTGTCAGTATCTCAGATCATAATGAGATATTTGAAAATATCTACAATTCAAAGACAAATCTGTCGATAAATTTATAGTAGAAATATATTTGACAGAAGAAATAATTAACTCACTAATATGACTTACCTCACCTAAGAATAATTGACAACGTATGTGCACGGTTTTATGGCACCAAATGCATCTCTTCCATTTTCCGTCTTTTGAATAATCTTCATTACAAACCTCACAACTGACCTCAATAGAATGATTACCTACATATGAAATAAATTAACATAAATATTCCAGTTCAATCTTCAAGTCAGTCTTGAAAATCAATTTAAAAAAAATTGTGTATATATATCTGTTTGTTTTTTAAAGAATAGAACAATTTAATACAACTGAAATACCATCAATCCATCTGTGCTTAAAAGGAATTTGAGAAACCAGAGAAACTTCCTTGCATGCGAAACCAGAACCAATGGCTTTAGCACACAAGGCATCAGCACTCAATCCACAAATATCACAGACTACTCCTTTGATGAGGAGTGTATGACAACCACTGCATCGGTATGACTAAAAAGAAATGCTTAACATTTGTAAATTCAAATGCTAATATAACATTTTGCTATGTTGAATTTAATACCTTTGTGAAGTCAGATACAGACTGCCAATTGTGTTTTTCATCATTTAGATTCAAATGAGAATCGCGACAATACCTCTCTTGTAAACTAAGAAATATCACAAACACAAATAGGAGGATGACAGGTAAAATTATATTAACTGATGCACTTTCCCAGGTAGTAATTTGATCCATTTTGAAGTCAGAGATCATTAATCAATGGTGTACATTCAAAATTAATGAAAATTATTTTAAAATGAAATGTAGTATCAAAAACAACTTTAAAAGTCATTGGTAAAGCGACCAATAACCATCACTTCAAAGCTTTGTTCAACTTTTAATTTGAGAAAAATCACACATCAACAACGATATATTGAAATAATCTGTAGGGGACAGAAGAATAGAAAATAGTATCATTAAAGAGCACATTTAAAAGTTAAATCCCATGAAAACAATTCAAAACTGTCATAGGTCAATGTAAACAAACAGTTTAGCCAACGCCATTCAGCTGATTTTTTTTCCCGAAATACTTGTTTTTTAAACCATTAAATTCCTCATTGAACAATATTTTAGTTAAATATCTTATTTTTAAAATTTAAAGAATTTTAAGATAATTATATTATTTTTATAAGTTCCAACAATTACCCTTTTTTCTATATTATTGATTATATATTTTAAAATATATAAAAAGCATTCCAAACCGAATACAAAAATGATGAGTTTAAATTCTGCTAACAATTTTGAAATTTATATATTTTCTTACTAGCTTTTGAAAGTAAGTATCAGAGATTTGTAATTGATGACGTAGCTGAATGAAACTTGTAGCGAAACAAAACTCAGTGTGATCCTAGTTGTCTTGTTGGTTGGATGTGTGTGTAGTTGAGTTACCTATGTTTTTATCGTACTTTTCGTAAGCGAAAACTCGCCCAAATGGACTTCTCTTCCATTTATATGTTTTCATTTCTTTCACCAATTGTTTCATGTAAACGAATTTATTTATTAATTTGGTTTGCTGGCTGAATTTATTTATTTGTATTTATTGGATTACATTCCAGCAGAAAAATTGTAAGTATTAAATTTACTATGTGACAATTAATTTATACTTTCTCTTATATAATTTTATTATAATTAGTTGGTTATTTTTATGTAAGTTTTATAAATATGTTTTTCTACAATACCTCACATTTATCTACTAATATTTTTTATAGATAGGCAGGGTAGTTTGTTTCGATTATTCTTTGGGATGAATTCTTACTGCCTATGAATGTAAACATAGAAATTATTCGGCTCCAGCTCTAGAAATTATATTCAATTTAACACTACTTAGAATGACATTTAAAAGTTTAGGATTTAATTTATCAAATTAAATAGTAATGATTTTTATGAACCAGTTCACGTCGTTATATCTGTGGCACCTGTGCATAGCGGGCTAAGTAGAATTTTGTGAATTTCAAGCTATCTACTTAGAATCGTAATTTTTCTGAACTTATTTTAAGTTCAAGATTTGAGTATTAGCCCACGATTCACACAGGAATATCCTTCATTGCAATGGACAGAACACTTAGCGTGTTAGACCACAAGGAAAGAGAAAAAAAATACGGTTCTAAGTAGATAGCTTGAAATTCACAAAATTCTATTTAGCCCACTATGCACAGGTGCCACAGATATATAACTATCCTCTTTTTATTTTTACTTTGGCAGCCTTATGCAACCAATGTTATGTTTCTTCAAAATGAATAATTACTGTTTCAATTTACAGTGAAATATTCATACATTTAATTGCTTTTTAGGATTATTAACCGTTCGTTAGTGTATACAGTCATTTGTAATTAATAACGCCCTAAAAAAGTTTAAAGAAAGGTGACTATGTTGAGTTGCATGCAAGTAACCCACAACCGATTACGTGATGAACAAAGCAATTTCCTCCTTTTAGGCTATGCCATCAATAGAAAGACCCGGTAGGTTTAAA
The DNA here is from genome assembly GCA_037127475.1 of Arma custos. Lineage (NCBI taxonomy): Eukaryota > Metazoa > Arthropoda > Insecta > Hemiptera > Pentatomidae > Arma > Arma custos. The sequence goes on along the minus strand of CM073759.1, from coordinate 97,046,454 downwards.
TAAGCCAGTTCTTTAACTTAAAATGGACAGAGGTTATTTTAAAAGTTTTAACTAACAATATTATCAATAAGTTATACGATAAATAATATGTAATTAATATAAATTTAAAAAAATCTGTACCACAACTATCCAGGTTTCTCGTTTTGGGTTCAGTACTTGGTAATGAACTATTTCTAATTCAGCGGTTGTTTAAGGAGGTTATTTAACTGAGATCATTTTTAATCGCCCGGTTTTCTACTTAATAGTAGGTATCCAAATTATAGAGGCTGGGTGAGCCCTAGAACGGTCTTCGGATCCTACAGTAACGATCCAGTTCTTCTAAAAAAATAAATTATTTTTATTTTTTATTGTATGCTACAGACAGTCTCAAATCCGGTACATTTCGATTACAAGACAGTACCTTTATTCATTGAGCTACCCTGCCGCCATTCAAATGCTAATAATTTATAAATTTATTAATTATTAAGTTTCTCACCTTATTAAGTGTCTCACAACCTTGACTCCCTGAGATATGATCCTTATTGCCTTGTCTGTTTGTCGTTTTTAGATTTCTATTGTATTATTGCTACTTTCCTCCTCATTCAACCAAGTTAAGAGACTTGAACTAGCATTTTCGCTTGTTTTTTTCTGAAAACTGTTATCAAAGTAGTAATTACTTTTATTTTCTTAATATAATTAATTTATTTATTTTTTTATCGTTATTTCTGTAGTGTGCCCCATTACATACAAGTTGCAACTACTGTAAAAAAATGTTTAAAAACCTCTTTAAAATTTATTAATTTAGTAATTAGTACAATTCGTAGAGTTATTTAATATTATTATATTCCTCTGCTTCCGATTGTCCGTCTGGGATGTTCAAATATTATAGGGAAACTCTTTGACTAAAACTAAAACTAAAATCCTAAAACTACTGCTTCTTCCGAATCACAGGGTTTCCATTATTTACGACTAAATTCTATCAAGTTTGGACTTCCGATACAATTTTTTTGAATGTAAGTCTGCAATGTCAAAATATTTTAGGGAAACTTTTCAACTAATCTATGAATCAGATGCAAAATCTACAATTCATTTGACTAAATATTAACCGATTTTCTAGAAAGCATTTGTATGCTACCATTGGCTCAGATTATCCTTCAAGGTGAAAGTATGCTCCTGAAGAATTTCAAAGGAGAGCTCATTTGGAACTGGAAGAGCAAGGAATTATTATTATAACTGACAATGTGATTGCCTTTGGTTCCGAGAATACGGAGAAAGAACAACATGCATTGAAGAGCAACATGTATACCTTCAAAGAGCTGAGGTAAAGAAAATCCAATTTAATTTGAATAAATGCTAAATCGAGCTCTGAGAAGTGCTGATGCTGATGAATGTTTTACAAATAAGGAGAAGTTGGATAGATTTTTAGGTTTTATTATTTATCTCGGAAATTTCTACCCACATTACCAGAGATATCAGTTTCCTTATGAGACTTGAAAGAAAATATTGAGTGAACCTGATGAGAAAATGTATTCGGCTCATTGATAAGTTTGACAACATAGACTCCGATTCTTCAATACTTTAACTTCCACATTTCAGTTTTATTATTCTCACTGAAATCAATCCGAATAGGCTTGGAGCTGCTTTTACTAGATGGTAGCTTTGGGTCTAGAATCTTAAATTCTTACTTTTTGGTTGTTCCAGTTAGGCATTTTTTATCCAATAGGATTCTAAACTTCGTGTGTCTGGCCAGTTCAACGATCTTCTATTATATTGAGTTTCTTTTCCAGCTCTTCAAAAGGATTAAAGTCATGAGGTTGCCGGCATGCTGCATTATCGTTGGACATTCTTCAGCCTTGCGGAAATCAAAGTACATATTTCTGAGGGGCCTGACAGAAATACTCTGGCGTCAACAATTGACGTCAACTACTTGTCTTCACGCCAGAAAATACTATTGTTTTAGTCGATTCCCTGACTGCTCCAAGTAATTACTTTGGAGTACACTCGAATGAGTGCCACTTATATATGCCTGCAAAAAGAGCTATCTGCTTCATATAACGTTTTACAAAATTTTAAGGTCTTGATGTCCTCAAAAGATGAAACAGTTTTCAGTAAAACTATTTGCTTTTTAGCCATTGAAGTGGGAACAGAGGACGACAGCGTTGTGAAATTGAGTGTATTGTACCTCTATCGATGTGGCAAGAACTATTAAAGCTATTACAGATTAGAAGAACAAACCATTTTTTTACGGCCTAAGAAAATTCCACTGTATTTATTCATTGCCTAATTTTAAACAAACTTCGGTCCAGTTCTGAACGAGTGCCACTGATTTTCAACGATACACCGACAACTGTTAGAGCATTCTCCTTGGAGCCTAAATGTTAGAAATACTGATATAGAACGGTTTTATTGATGGGTAGACATGTCTTCGTTCTCCGGGCCACTGGAAGTGTTAGACAATACCTAATAACCTGAAACCGTATGGTTTGTACTTCAATTATTACTTTCTTATATCTTTACTACAAGTGCGTGGAAAAAATTGCAATAGACTTTGCCAGTATCAGCGCATTATGTTAGTGATATTATTCCTTAAATATTTGAAACGAAGAAAACTTCAAGGTGCTTCTGTTGAAACCCTTATATCATTCTTCTAAGAACTGTTTACTGGAAGCTTTCTAAATCTATCCAAGGGATGGCAATTTCAGCTGTCTTCGCATTATAATCATACCAGATGAATCAACAAGATTAAACGGTAAACAGAATCAGCAGTAAAGAGTTTTTGATTTTACTGAAGAGATTCAGCATGGAGAAAACAGATATTTGAAAGTAATAATAAAAGTAGTAAAGATATAAGAAAGTAATAATTGAAGTACAAACCATACGGTTTCAGGTTATTAGGTATTGTCTAACACTTCCAGTGGCCCGGAGAACGAAGACATGTCTACCCATCAATAAAACCGTTCTATATCAGTATTTCTAACATTTAGGCTCCAAGGAGAATGCTCTAACAGTTGACAAGAACAATTATCAGAACCAGTTTGATCGAGGAGCCAAAGAACTGTTTATGCTCTCTATCAGTTTAGTAATCTGTAGATGGAGAAGAACCCTCATGACAAATTAGAATTTGGTTGCAGGAACAGTTATCAGAAATGAACACATTAGATATCCATTGTTCATTTACTGACTGGTGGTTTTAGGATTGTTTAAAAGAGAGTAAAAAAACGTTGATTATGCCGTCCTTTGGAAGAGACGTAAAATGGAGGTCCCGAGTCTGTACAATGTTAGACATTAAACCTGGATAGGAAAAATTTATGACTCCCATCGACCGATTGCTGATAACCATAGCAGCATAAAATGACGTTAAATGAATAAACAAGAACATTGTTGATATATGGTACAAAATAAATATTTAAGTACGTAAAATTAAAAAAAAATATATAAATGTAAAATAAATTATAACATACGAAAGAGGGGCCCTTGCTCACCTGGATCAAGTCGTGCAGCAAAAAAAATTGAAATACTCATTTCCAAAATTTATTAATAGGACATTATGCTACTCAACAAGCACTACTAACATAAATCCCTTCGTTTACATTTTGGTTCTTCGAAATAGACAGTAATAGTAATTTGTTCTCCATGATTTTGCCATAGGGCGGCTTCTCCATTTATACTTCATGGACAAAGGATGAAACTGGTATCTTCCGGTAGCAATCTTTCTTTTTGATTTTTGAAGTTGGCTATTTTGTATCCGGACGGGTTCTAACCTCCATGTGTTCAACAGTCATCTACTGTATTGAATTTCTTTTCGAGAACTTCCATCAAATTAAGATCTGGATCACAAACACCATAATTAGGAGCAACGTTGGGGTAAAACTAGCTGAAATCAATATAATCATAGAGGAAAACAGGTTACACTGGTATTACCGCGAGAAAAATAATGCACAATGAAAGGATAACTAGAGTGTAAGGAAGAAGAACAATGCGTAGGCCCATAAACGCATAGGAAGGTAAAGTCTGGAAGGCTTCGAGATAAGAGGCATGGATTGGAGCAAGCGGATTCAGCTGATCCTCGCCCGAGATACATGGATCAGGCTTTAATATCGTAATCCTCAACCCTGATTACGGTATAAGAGATGGTATAAGTGTAAGAAGAACAATTGCTTTAATTACATCACGCGTTATTTCAATTTCGTTAATGTTCAGTCAATCTTGCAACTCCTGATAATGGCTATAAATGATTCCACGAATTCTACCTTATTGCGAAGTACCTTTATTAGATGTGGATAGTAAACTTTCCTAGAAACATTTTTAGCCAAAAGATCCAGGTCCTGATGGTGCAGCTCCAACAACACCATAATCCTACAAACAAGAAAGCCAGGCAAAAGGAACGTGAGACTGGTCAACATGCTCCTCCTCAGTTATGTACTAGAGATACATACGATTTTCGAACAGCAATTGCAGCGCATTTTAGAACAAGGCATAGAGAATGAGCAATCCAATATCAGACATGGAATTATCTAGTAATATGTTTTGTGCCACTGTAAAACAGCCTATCGGGCATTCTAGATCTCAGGCCGCATTCGACGCAGTTCCGAAACAGGAGATATAAGATGCACTAATCAGAAGAATTCCTTCTAGTCTGTTTAGCCACTAAATTCGTATTTCAAGGTCCAAGGGTATTATAAAGCTGAATGGACAAAAATCGAAACGACTCCTCAGTTGTGATGGAGCAGGAGAATACCATTCGCTCTATGGCTATTTCTATTAGACGGAATATTAAATGTGTATAAGAAGAGAACCCCAAGAAATGTTGTGGGAAATTGAAATTTAACACCAGTCCTTGCTCAAGTTGTGGTCTAAAGCGATGATTTAGCACTAATTGCTGACTCCCAGGAGGTGTAAATTGGTATGTAATTGGCCGAATGGCGTTACGAGATACGATGAGTAGAAAGCTATGTGCGTTGGAAGAGAGATGCGACATTTTTAAATAAGAGTAAATTAGGCTTTTGCAGATAGGATCTTATAGAGTGGGTGCCAGAGACAACAAAAGGGTTCTTATTGTAGTAATTTTAATGTAAGTTGCGAAAATGAATGATTAATTTAAACAATGAAGATTTACTTTCAAAAACCTTTTTTTTTATCTTGAATTAAGTATTAACTATCGCCAAATACATGGAAAATGGATGGGTCTCCCATCTATATCGGTAGCCCTTAAAGTAAAAGCATGTTAGACGTAGGGAAGGGCAATATTTAGTGATATCTCTTCCCTTACATTATTTAAGGATTTAGAAAAATTTAAAAAAGGATTTACTACGACCTTTTTCACCCTTTCTTGATGTAGTCGGGCATGATGGCGACAGTCATTCCATCATGGAAATTATGGACAATCCTTGTAAATTATCATAAAATCGATTGTAATCAACCCGTTCTTATTCTAAATATAACAGCTCATATAATTAAATATTTTGAAAACAATAATAATAATGTAACACAATGAAACATTATTTGGTGTACTTATTTAAGCAAATATCGTTGCCTGCCAAGATAGGACTATCTATTTATAATGAATACACTATAAATTACATTAAGGCAAACTGGTTCCATGACTAGCAGATACAACCGCACGTTTTATACCTAAGTTAATAAATCAATGTCCGAGTAGTTAGAGAGACGATATAAGTATGATAGGACTTCGGGAATTTTTCCTCTGCCACTTTTAGATTATATCATCTACCTGGATGTGAACAGAATTTGATTCAATTTACTTGTATACTGATTTTTATGTTACAAAAATCGCAGATTGCCGTGTGCAGATTGCCGTTGCATTTTTTTCTACTAGATTGTAATGACGCATCTGTATGCCATACCATATTTTACCCCATTGAATGTTTTATAATTTACTAATTCATTATTAAGCCAATTGACAATATCATATATTAATTTAATGTGGAAATTTGGTGTGTACTCGTTCAATTTAATTATTCAGACAGAGATTATTTTGCAATTAATTTGTATGCAATGCAAATTTTTCATCTTTCTTTTCTGGTTTAAAGCTTATGTGTACTATTATGCATTATCCGGATTAAATAATTCGATTTCTTTGCATTATTGTCTCCCTGTAATTTAGAACAAATCAGTCAAAAACTGAAAAAATGTTACAGTAATTATATCCTACATATTAATTTAGTCCGGTCACAATTGCCTACGGCCATCGTTCTAAATACTTACTGGATCATAATACCTATAATTGTATTTTAATTATTAAAGCGGAGATAAGTTTGCCTTGTTTTTTTTTTTTTAATATTTGTGTTTTACATCAACTTTTAATTTTAGTTGTTTTTGCTTTTAAGCAACCAGTGGCATACGTTTATTTGTGCCATTATATATCCTTTATTCTATTTACTTGATGTATTATTATACAGTTGTCAATTTCAATAAATAAACTTTTAATAAAATAAAGTTAAGTCCAAGCATTGTTTGATGTTGGGCATTTGACGTATGCCTAAGCCTTCTCATTAGTTTATTAACGTTAGAAACTAATTTAAACATTGCTTAAGTAAAACGTATTTATTTTCTTCACGAATATTCCAATCTTACTGCCAGTGCTTGTGCGTTTGCCAAGTCCTAAAATTTTGGCTCATTTTTCTGAGTTTTATTTGGACTTCTAAATTAAAATCATTACATTTTCAAGGTTTATTTTGAAAGTAAATAATAAATAATTTTAGTTTTGAAAACCATTTTTTAAATATTTACTAAGAAATGCCTTTAGGTTGGAAATCTTATAATCGCTTGTTTGTTGAGTATGTGGACAGTAAATTTTTTTTCCTTATTATATTTTTATCCACATCTGTCAAATACAAGTAATTGACAATCAGCAGATTGGTTGACTGAAAAATAATACAAAATGACATGGAAGGCATGACGAAGAACAGTATCCCGCTGTACCTCTCCATTGGCTTGCTCTAATTTCCTACTGTAATAGATCCCTCATCCACGTTCTTTTTAGTCTCCTCCTAGTGTTCTCAGGCATGAGAGTCGTGGCCATTTTTTGTATCAATGGGTTTGGGTGTGCGTATAGTTTTTCTTGAAAGCGTTTGTAGTACGTTCGTATGTGTTCGTCAACCATTTGTATTTTTAAGTCAGTATGCAGAGTTTTGTTATTGACGTACCATGGTGCATTAGTGATAAGTCTAAGTACATGAGAGTAAATTAATTCTATATTTTATTGATATCATTCACTTAAGATAAGCGATCTTGACGTGAAGGCTTTGTTGATTTTATGAGAAGGTATCATTTGCAATACAAATGCTGTTATCACTCAGCGACGTAATTGAACTCCAACGTGCATTCGATAATTGTGAATTTGGTCAAATTTAATTATCGATAAAATTTATCTTACGATTTCAAGGAGTCTATTCCTTACATGTGAGCATGTTCGCTATATGAACAACCGCATTAATGTAAGGTTAGAGACAGTTTACGGAATCAAAATTTTAACTTTAAAAGTAATACTAGAGAGTGCACTAGCACTAGCATTAGGTTTGCTATTGAAATAAAATACAACTAAATATTTTCTCAGATTGATGTGGAAATTTTGGATTTCGAAGTACAGTCAGATGGGCGATCATACCTGTGCAAGAACTAACTCAGGATTCAATATTGAAGTTAACTTAAGTATGTTTTAATAAATATAGAATGAAATTGTTAGCAGGCAAATGCAGAATATTTGGATGAAATAGCCCATTTAAAACTGATTCTGCTATCATAAAAAGTCCTACGTAGAATTATTGAGTCAAAGAAAAATTGTGATAAATGTAGATTTTCTCCATACAGATGTGGAGGTCATAATAATGTTTCAAATAGTTCCTTTATGTTTGAGAATTAATTTTGAACTTCATTCGGTCTATTTTCTCATCCGTTTTATATTTATTTTCTTAACTACTGGAGAAGGCATTTATTATTTTTCGGTGTTGCTTTTTGGGAACCCTATTAGGTTTTCCCTCTTAAGGCCTAGTTATTTAATATGACAAGAAACTGCTTGAATTTAAATACGAAGATAGAAATATTCCCATAAATATGGTTTTGTGCCTTCCTCCGCGCCTGTGTAACTTCTAGCCTTTATCATAAAAAAACTCCAACAAGTGTGATTTCAGGTCCTGGTTATTACTGAACGATATATTACTGCAGTTTAGCCTACATACAGTGTGCATTGAGTATATTAAAGTAGTTTATTCACTTGTTCTCATAATGCATTTAATTAGAATCGATCTTTTATTCATACTTACGTCCTTCGGAAGTACCTACTCCGAAGACTGAATAAAAAATAGATATAATTCCATTTCATACGTTTTTAATAATAAAACAAGAAAATTTATTTAAGAAATCATATTAGTTTAATTTTGTATGAAATTAGATTTTCTCTGAAATTATCATGTCCAGAAAATTATATGCTTAGACAGACTGTGAACAAATATTTATGCCAATTCCCTTTCACAACCAGCTCCTCCATCTCGAATGAGGATATTTACTCGAAGCATTTTATTTTAATTTAATTTGAATTTTCTAATGAAAAACGACATGTTTCACAATAAGAGATTTTTTTCTTAATTCTTTAAGAAAGACTTACAATTACTGAATTGTAGTTCCGCCTGCCAAATCTGGATGGTAATGGTATAACTCTTTCTGTATGCACTGGATAACTCTGATTTACCGCATATGGCTACCATGTGACGAATAAGCCTTAAGACATGTGTGAGTCTGGGCTTAAGACCCGAGCATCTTTGTCCGATAAGGGAAGAGACTTGTGTCTTGAGTATGGGTTCTTATTTCAATGAATACATTTTTAATCTAGTATGCAGATATATAAACGCGCACGCACTAAACAACAAATTTCAATATATTCTCTTTTATTCTCAACTCTTACACCTTTTCCCTCTTACGGTGTCTACATTGGACTACTTCCCTGACTTTGCAATTAACCTTTTCTTTTTCATTCTATCAAAACAATGTGTATTTAAGTTCAATATTTTCATTCTGGAGGTACTGTGTGTTGAATATGTCACCGCTTCTTTTTGACATTCTTCGTTACTACTATTATTGAAAACTTATCTGATAATTGGTAATTTATTAGATTAACCAATCGAATTGTTCCCCTTTTATTCATTTGTTAATTTGTTATGCTTTCCCCGTCCTTATCACCCATTCTCATAATATCATTAATTTTTCCGTTAATTAAATTATCTTTAAAATAATGTTGATAAGAAACAAAACAATTTAGCGTCATGAGAAAATAATATGTTATATCCGTCTCATTTTATTATTGTTGAGATATAGTTCGTTTATGGGTGTTTAAAAGATTTTAAGGAAAATATTACAGGTTTCATTCAAATCTCATGGGCCGGTTTGGTGCCACTCTCAGAAAGGAGACATGTTTTTTTGGTTGTTACGCAGCTTATATCGTTATCTGTAGATTTTATCATTACTAAAGGGCATGGTTCTCGAAGTTGAAGTAGTTAAAATTTATATGGATTGGTTCAGCAGTAGATTACTTATTGTAGTCCAGCTCACTGACCAACCACTATATCCCCGCAGGTCATAACGAAAATTCTTGTTATAGTTACTGTGAAATATAACATTCAGTTGTTAAATGAAAGTTATTGACAAAAGTATTTGGGCCTTCTTCCAAACAATAACTATGTTTTGACAATATTAAAAACATTGAACTAGTTCAGTGGAAGACTCACATTTTTGGACTTGTTAGACTTTTTATTTTAAAAAATGTCTTAACCACTTTACCGGCTTAATACGAGTAAGTGAGTGTTGATTTCCAACATAATCTATTTTTATTGTTTCAATTTTATGCTATTCTTGACCTTTTTTTTGTAGGATGGATGTTCGGAACGAGCATATTTAAAAAATAACTCCATCCACTTATTTACAGGTACCCAAACTTAGAGGATTACAATTAGTTAATTCAAAGTGTATGTAGCTAATCGGTTTTTCAATCCACCCTCCATCATAGAACGGTATTTCGATCCTTGATTCCAAAATTAAAATAAATTTACCAATACTTTAAATCATCTTCTTGATCTTATCTAAATTTATTGGATCAGGTGACACATTCATCGGATGATCTTCATATATTTCTAGCGTCTTTACTACAATATTATTATAGTGTATGTTAAGATTGTAGTACTTATTTCATTTGCAGATGACTCCACCAGATGGTGGCTGGGGCTGGGTTGTGGTTGCAGCATCCCTGATAGTATCTGCAATAGCTGATGGTGTGTCTCTTTCCTTCGGCCTCCTCTTTCCCTACTTATCGGACTACTTTTCTGCATCCAAATCCGCGACGGCATGGATCGGAAGTCTTTTTATGTCAGTTCCGCTCTTAGCCGGGCCAATCTGTTCTGCTTTGGTCGACAGGTATGATACTATTAAGAAATATTTTTTATATAATTATATACGAGTTCAGTTAATGATATCTCCCAATTGGTATAATTTAGTAATTTTAACATTTTTCCTTTTATTCCTAGATTTGGCTGCCGTTCGATGACAATCATCGGAGGGCTAATGGCAGGATTGGGCTTCGCTATATCCGCCTTCTTGGAATCTCTTCCTCTTATCTACCTCACATTCGGCCTCATATCAGGTCTCGGTCTGGGACTGATCTACGTTACCGCTGTCGTGTCCATCGCCTACTGGTTTGACAAAAAAAGAACACTCGCTACTAGTCTCGGCGCCGCTGGAACAGGCATTGGTGAGCCTTGTGGAATTTTTTTGTTTGCATTTTTTTGTTTTATTTTGTACTGTAGTAAGGAGTAATTTTCTATATAAAGTGCAATGCTGGTTCACATACTTAGTACATTTTTTGTCACTTGCGTTCACCACAACAATTGTTTGCCCTAAAAAATGGTTTGTTCATCTTTGTTAGAAAACTGGCTTACATTCAGTGTGCCAGATGTTTATTGGATATGGTTTGTATTAATTTTTATGATTATTGTTGAAATTTGATCACCAAAAAGTAATCTTACTCACTTTCTTCCGCTGTCAATTTAGTTTTCTTCTGAAAGATTTGGGAATAGTATTTTTTTTATGTTAAATTATTAATGACTACAAATGATCAATAACTAAAATGATGCGATGTAATTTTTTTTTTAAATATTTCCTCTGATTCTACCATGTTGGTTTTTTTTATTCAAATTTCTGCTTTCATTGATTGTAATATATTTTTTCAATGAACGTTTTTATAAAAATAAAATGATATAAAATGAAGGAAGGATGAGATTGCAGGTTCATTTAAAATAAGAATTTTGTCTGCTATTAACCTAGATTTATAGTGCACAAGCACTTTGTAGTCTAACAGGTGATCCTGAAGGTCTCTTGCCTAAAATTGGAAATATTTCCTCCACTTCTCTGAGAAGCGTTTGATGTTCATTATTTCGATGTCATAAATGTAATGACTTCCCAGCTGTTTCCTTGTGACCTTAAAAATAAACCATTACAAAAACTTTGAACCAGTTATAATTTAGTATTTATGAATCAAAGAACTCAGATTTTTACTGGTTTTTTATGTTTGTTTTCTTCTTGAGAAAATAATACTTCCTACCAAAGAAATCTTATCACCATTAATGTCTCATCTAAAAGATTAAATATATCTCAGACAATAAGCTGTGCTCATAGTACATCATTTATATGGTTGATACTGTGGAAAATGCCAATTCTTGACTCTATACGATATGCACCGGTATTCCGCAGAGTAAAGCGTTAGACCATTCCTGTTCTATACAACTGATATCCCAAATGTTGAAAAATGTGTCAGGGTTACTTTTATCATGCGGTTCTTTCCATCAGAAAACGAGAACATTATACATTAGATATTAAGATTCATATATACCTACCTGAATGTCTTATAAGATTTGGGTTCATTTGTCAAACCTCTATTCTATCAAACTCTACAGTAATATTTATTTAATCATTTTTTTCTCAATAAAATAAAGGACTATCTTGAATAGTTTAGCTGAACGCTTGATTTTTTTATGTGGTTGGCCGTTTCTGAATAAGTATTTTCAAGCAATAATGCGGTCGATGTTTTGTTTGCATTATTGTTATAGCCGATGACTATTTCATCGATTAACACGTTAATTTTTTTCTAAATGTGCAATTTCATCAACTGGAACATTACTTTTACAAGTATATTTATCTACCAAATTCTTTTAGATTTTAGTAACTTTCATATATTCTATATAACATATAACCAATAATGTATTAAAGTTTTACTGATTTAAGTTTCATTAAAAAAAACAAAAATATTATGATGCTTAAATATTTCTTCATTACAAATTTTTTTAAATTCCTTTTAATTAATTAAATCATGAACTGCTATATATTTTTAAAATTATAATTTTCTTACCTTAGTATTTTTTCTATATTTTCCTAACTATTCTATTAATATCAGCAATTATTCGTGAAATTTCTAGTTTCTGGTTTATCTTTACATCAAATTAATGTTTATTGCTGAAAGAGACCATTTTTCCTTATTCAAAATATTCATTCAATAGTTACTGATTAACAAAATCTGAAAGAGCTTTGATTTTTCCTTTTAAATTGGACTGTCCATCCCTTTTGGAAAAGGCATAAAAATTACCTGACCAAAGTAATTGAGGAATGAACTCACTTGAAGTGTTCTCTTACTAATTTAAAGTTAAAATAGGTATGTGCTCGGAAGTTAAAGTGATAATAGGTTAGTTTGAGTGTGTTATAAAAATAGCTTAAATGAAGGTTTAAATATATATTTTTTATTCTTTTAAAAAGTGGTTTAGTTTGAACGGAGAGACTGAATTTACGACTCAAGAAGTGTGGGTTTTACCGCCAACCATGGGCGAGTCGTCTACATCTTCCCAGGCGGTAAGTGCTGTGGACTCAAAAAATACAATAAATTGTATAAATAGTAATACAACTGGTTCCTGGGAACTAGTAACTGGGCATAAAAGATCTTTATCAATTGATAAGGACCTCACGAGGCTGAAACGCCAAGCACCCATTCAAATAGAAAATAGTTTTAGGCCCTAACCTCAATATCTGAGGAACAATCAGAAAGACTAGTAATCAGAAACTAGACCAACTATAAATCAAAAACCACCTCACCATAATAATGGTGTGGAAAATTATTCGGCTATTTCATTTCTCGAAGAAAAAGCCGGCCGTAAAAATGTATAGTATAATAGTAAAATGAACAATTAAAGATGTGACTGCTTACCCGGACACACCCGAAACATATAGAAAGCTAAATGCAAGCTTAAGAAGTGAAGGAGCGGACCTTCACAAGTTTCAGCTCTCACTGAACAAATTCCTAAGATTTGTTATAAAGAACCTCCATCACACAACACCAATACCTACTATTTAAGAGGAACTTAAATCAGAAATGTTTTGAAACTTCGAACATTATTAACGTAATTTCTTGACTTAAAAATCCCCTTCCTATGTTCTTTGTGGACATAACCAAAGAAACATTTAAAGAAAATATTTACAATATAAAATATATATATTATACTTAAGTGGTAATTGAATAATTAAGGAAAAAAAGAGAGATCCCTCAATGTTTACGATGCCAGCAATACGGTCACACAAGCAGTTATGTTAACCACCCACCAAGGTGTGTAAGATGTGGCGGGCATCATGACAGCAGCTCTTGTACTGAAACAAGAGAAACTCCTGCTACCTGTGCCAATGGTGGCGGACAACACCTGTCAATTACAAAGGTTGTCAAACGCTGAAGAACCTTAGGAGTAGAGGAATAACTTCCAGTGGCCAACACCAGCTCTACCGATTCAGTCACCTTCGGATCTACTACAGTTTCCAACCCTCAAAAAACCTTCACAGCATCTCATCTTCCAGAACAACCAGCGAACACCGGAGAATCTCAGCCGATACCGACAATGAAACCAGCATCACAACTACATTATGTTCCACCAGGTATAATGAATGACAGTACTCAGCCTGTACCCCCTTTAGATAATGTCCCTCAACTATTCCAACTTTTAAAACCTTATCCACCCTCTTTTTATTCTCCTCCAACAGCTAACTCAAGTTACTCAAGCCTGGAGCCACAGCTATGCCTAATTTTTCAACAGCTGGCTCCTTGTCAATTCTCCTATGGAATGCTAACAAACTGATACAAAACAGGGCTGAACTTGACTTATATTTATATGAAAAAAGGACAGATATAGCATTTATCACTGAAACACATCTTAAATCACGATCAAAAATTTACATTCCAGACTATACTACTTACAGGACTGACCACCCAGACAAATCTGCACACGATGGCACCGCCATTATCATAAAATCGACATTAAATCACAGCCCCATTCACTTACCTAACACACCGCATATACAGTCGACTGGTACAACATTAAATACAAAACAGAAAAACATCACATTCGCTGCTGTGTGTTGCCCCACTAGGTACAAGCTTACATCCTCGATGTTTTCTCAGTTTTTTAACAGGTTAGGAGTCCTCTTATTAAAAAAAAAACGCCAATTACTGAATCTTAAACTGAACTTAATGTATTCTATGTATTGTATTTTACTTTACTGCCAGCCAATCTGCTGATTGTCATTGTTTTGTTTGACAGGTGTGGATGTAAATATAAAGAAAAAAAAATAGGTAAATAAGGTTCTCTTGTTTGCAATTTTTCAAAATAAATTCTTCTAATATCATCTGTAGGGTGTCCCAGGCTACAAGGGTGAACATTTTTTTTTCGAATTTCAACGCATACCCTCTCAGTTTTTTTCATTTCAATCCAAAACCTTAAATATTAAATATTATTGCGATCGGATAACGATAGATAACCCGTGCCGACTGGACGTCAAAGTTTAAATATAAAATTTTGTGTGGAAGCTGTAGGGAGATTGTATAGTTTGTTGTTTAAATTTAGTAAATAAAACGCATAATATAATTATAGTATTATTTAATATTTATATATTGTAAAAGACAAATTTATCATTAAATTTTCTTTTCAAAGTTAGTTTTTTTATGGTCAAGATATACGTTTCTTTGTTCTTGTACGCATCGTAATGAACTTTAAAAAATTGCTTTTGCTCCTCTTCAACAGTGATTAAACCATGAAAGTCTTGCATTAATTAAACCGCTCTTTCTGCCGTATCATTAACTGCTTTCATCGTAAGGAGCTTCTTTTAAGCCTGTTGAAACGAACCATCATTTGACCATGAAGAAGGGCTCTTGTTGAGAAAACTGTCATCAATTTTGAGTCGATTAAATAAGAACTTGCGTTTGCCAGAGACGAAGTCATAGATGTTTTTCTCTGAAATGAAAATAGAGGGATAGGTTAACAATCGTAGGTCGTGTAAACTATAAAAGAAAATCAAAGCATAATTCACATGTAAGACATACCAAAAAGTGGGCTTCACAGTTCTTCTTTGGATGCGATGTAACGTTTATCATGAGGTGATGGGTTTTTTTTTAGCTATGTTAGCAACCATTTTTACTTTAGTTTCTTGATCGACATAAAGACAAAACAGACACTTCATCTGTCAAATACCATAAATGATGGAAAAACTTCTGTAAAGCTGCTTTGGAAATGCTTTTGTCTATCGTATCGTAAACTTTCATGAACTTTAAAAAGCACAAATCCTAATAAGGTGCTTTTTCTGCTAAAATGCATTGGGTCAAATCCAGGGTTTGACGTAGGATGTCACGATAAAGAGACAGACATCCAGCAGTGCTGCCTTATCCTTATTTGAAATTCTGAATTGGGAGCTTAGTAATGCTATTTTTAATGAATAAATGGCTCTCGCCATCTACCGAGCTTGGTGCATAGCACCTGGAGGCCGAATATTAAATTTTTCTCTGTATCACCAAGATGCAGCTCTGTATAATCGATGGAGCTAACGATGAAAAATATTTAGCACGTCGCTTTTCCTCCTCAATGTTTCTACGGCGCGCCTTTTCTTCTTTTTCTGTTAGTTTTTTGTCCACTCCGGCTAAGTGACCAGGCCGACCTGGTTCTCTTTGGCGCTGCAAGAAGATCCTATCTTCATTTATTTTAATTAGCTGAAGCGAGTCGGTATAAGCAATGTCAAACAAATTGTTCATGTTGGAAAGAAACTCTTGTCGGCGCTATTCAAACACTTGTGTTTTTTCGCATTTTTTTTGCAAATCCCTCCTAATTTGGTATAATGCAACTAGTTTCTTAACACAGTTAGGTATTTATTTCGCCGGTACACCTGCCTTTTCCCAGTAAATAATGCACTCGCGAGTAATAAGATTTGCACTTTCATTGACACTTAAATTCACTTCACGAATATTGTAGAACAGAACTGCTAGTACTAGTCCATTAGAGGGAAGTTTCGTATCAGTAATTTGATGTTTTACTCCCCTATTAAAAATATCTCCTTTTTGGAACTTTATAACTCCACTGACATGTTGACTACTCAAAAGTAATGGTGTAACTAATAAAACAAATAATTAATAACCAGCAATCAATGCGAGATTTCCGCCTCCTAATATTGTGCAAGTACAGACACGTTTCGATGCAAGTCGGCACGGGTTATCGTGATCCTAAGTTCCTGAAACTTAATTTTTCAATAATTTGAGACTATTTAAGCAGAATTAGAGGGTATGCGTTAAAAAAATATCACTTTAATTTTTTTGGGACACCCTATTCTTCTTGTTTCTGGAATTGATGAAAGTAAAGAGACTGATTTTATTTGAGAATTTTTATATTTTATGTTTTATCAAGAATTAAAAAATGATGAGGCAGCCAAGTTTTGGATTACTGTACTTGTATAATGTGCCTGAATGATGTGAGAGTTCAATTCCGAATTTAATTATTTTTATTCCGAACATGCATATTAATGGTGGCAGGTTTAAAATTTAAAATGTTTATATACCTTCTACAAAACCCATTTCATTTACCAAACCAGCCATGCCATAAATTGTAAATTATTTCTGTCGCAAAATTGTATATTTTTTTTTTCTTCTTCTATTAAGTTCCTACTTCCAGGAGACTAATAATGCAGCTAAAACATAATAATTCCTTTTCTATAATGAAATACATTTAGAAACTACTACAGGGACGGCCATAATGGTTAGATTCATGCATTGTGAGTTCATGGGTCTATCTGATAGAGCCTTAAGAATGGCTTGCATTGGATATTGAATATGGATATGGTTTTTAAAAGGGAAGCAGGAATACCAGAAGGCAAAACAAATTTGACGCTGAAATGAAGGCTACCATTCAAGCAAGCGGCAGAATGCCTGTCAACCTTCAGCACTCCAATTCTATGTTGACTTGCAAGACGCAATTTATATAGTCTTCATCCTTTAATAAGCAACTTGCAAAAACACGCCAGCGCCAAAATAAGCAATAATTAACCTTGCTGACAGGAATTTTATGGAGTGTCTCAGTGGTAAGAAGTCACTATGAACTTCCGGAGAAGCGTGGAGGCTATCTGCTTTAAGGGATTTATCGAACTTCCTCAGTGCAAAGTCGATAAACACATACGAATTTGGAAAGATATAGAACTACATAGAAACGGCAAGGTGAAGGGAAACAGGTAGGAATGACACTGAAAAAGTATTATCCTGGGCTGCTGAGAATGGTTTTGAGGCTAATTTCTAATATAAGGACACGATTACCTTCAAGTGACACTACACTGACTTGGCACTTAACCCCATTAAGTACTTAAGTACTAATATTCAACTTGAGAAACAAATTAATACAATAAATCCTTGGGTAATCCTCTAGTTCTCCTAATAGTGATGTAAAAACAAAATCTGTATGTAGTTTAATTTATATATGATGTAATAATGTATATCATCCGATTCAATAGCGATGTATATAACATATGAGAACACCTATTATCATGAGCAATTGTCTGGCTGCTTTGATGCGTATATGGATCTTTACAAATTCCCAGGTATAAAATATAAATATAAAATATAGTTTAACTTATCTATTTGTCTTCAAAAAAGCCTCGCTTTGAGAATTTGGAAATGGTTTATAATCATATTATTCTTTAAGAGGTCGCTTTTAATTGGCTATGTTGATATCAACATCATATTTCCCTACCGCTACATCATTATATCATTGTTAGTCCTGTTTTGTTTTTTCAGTAAAAGAGATATTGTTTGAAAGAAGTTTTCATTATTCTTAGGTCATATTAAAAAAATTGATCATCTAGCATGTTATTGTATATTTTTAATATCTATATTTGACAAATAGTGGAGGCGGAAGGCGGTTATTGTTCCATTTTATCACAATGATATTGTGGGTGAAAATTTATTTGCTTACTTCAATTTTTTTTTTTTTAATAGGACTTTTTTGCATGTTTTCCGCCACTTTCTTCGTGTTGGAAAACGCTATCCTCCCATACCGCTTTCACTATTGAGTCTATGTTGGTTGGGCTATTTAAATGCCACTGAACAGTTATTATGGATCAATAGGTACCTTTATCTACGCGCCTTTTACGGACTACTTGCTCTCTGAATACGGCTGGCGCGGTGCTATCCTCATATTGGCTGGGAACCTGCTCAACATGTGCGTCTGCGGCGTCCTCATGCGAGAGCCGGACGGTTGGGGGGACTCGACGTGTGGTGACTCGGATGTCGATTTGAACTTGGACCTGTCTGCAGTGATGGATGAGGTCGACTCGCCCCTATGCCACTCCCTCATGAGCCTGCCCAGCTACATTAAGGCAAAGGAAAAGGTGAGAAGACATTCCCTTCACAGTTAGAGTTTAAATTATGTTGGACGGATATCGAGTTTATTATTTAATGCTATTCTTAGCTAACATAACATTACATACATTTTCAAATATTGAAATATGGAATAGTGAAAATTTAGGATTTTCATTTGTTCCTAATATTATATTCATACTTTTTTTACGTGTCCAAAACAATTGATTGCCTACTATTTCACCTATGCGTGATATTAGTTTTTCTCCCATTTTTTCAACTTTTAAGTTTTTGTTCAGGCCCCCTTGATTTAATTTAAAAGTTGCGTGGGAGTTGGATTTTTTATCATTTCTGTGTTAGTGGCTTCTAATTATACCTATGATTTAAGAAGCTGCAGAACAACGAACGCTATTGGTAAGCAAATAGAAGAGCTGCTCGACAACACCAATATCGTGCACATTATTAGTGGACCTACCTTCTTGAGCCATGGTGACTCCTCATCTACTCCAGACCTGGCAATGGTGCACTCTATTCTCTGAGGAAGAACAAAGCTCAGCTTGGATGAGATGTTTGAAGGATGTGGTTACCGCCTGCTAATTTTGAAAATATGGCCGAAGAGGCTCAGTAAATGACTCTACTGATGGAATTTAAAGAAGGCGAACTGGTGCACTATTTCTAAGGTTTCCGATGAATTAGTGACTGAGGAGTTAATCGATCACAACCCTGAAAAATCTACAGACAGATTCTTGGCAGCACTTCCCCAAGTAGCAAAACAAAGCATCCCAAGCGCAATATAAACCCTTCTGGAACGCTAATTTGGCTAGCTAGAAGCGCAGAAGAAATGAAGCACGAAAAAGGGCAGAAAGAAAAAAGCTTCATGATCGATTAATCTTAGAAGAGCACAAGCACAGCTGATGCAGATAATCACTAAGGAAAAACGGAACACGTACAGGAGTTTCGTTCCTAAACTTGATTTTAGAAAGGACGGCATCATGGCCCACAATTTTATTTCCGGTCTTAAAAATGAAAAAAAAAGATCACCATTGGGAGCCCATTCCCTCCAACGCGAAAACCTAAAATCCGCTGAAGATATTGCCATTGCACTATGTAAGGATTTCTCCTCCACCTCAGTGCTGCTGAGATGAAAGTAGGGAACCAACGAAAGCAACCTGTTGTGATCGCAACCAGCTTTCGATTTTTAACAAGAAATTAATACAATGCAATACAATCCTTGAAAAAATAATAAGATATACTGGCCCTGATAAGATATTTCCAGAATTCATGATACATATGGGAAGAAAGGCTTGTGATGCGGTACTGAAACTTACCAATCTAACATGGAAAGTTCATATCCCACATCACTGGAAAAAAGCAGAAATAATTGCACTACTGAAGACAGTCAAACCTGTCGACAACCTAACAAGTGTCAGGCCTATCTCACTAACTCGCGTCACCTGTGAAACTGCAGAGAAAATTATAGAAAACCGTTTAAGAGACTTGAATCCACTTATCTCATCAGCGACTGTCAAGTTAGATTGAGGCAAGACCGCTCGACGATCGATCAAGTTGTAAAACTTATCCAAGCGAGAAAATATGGATTCCACCACAAGCAATCTACTTTATTTACTATTTCTAAATTTTAATACTGCTTACGACAAAGTGTGGCGTTGTCTTCTCGTTAATATCTAGAAGAAACATGTTTTAATAAATGAATCCTAAAATGGATTAAACGGTTTCTCTCCCAAAGATTCATTCGAACTAAATTCCAAACTCACCATCAAAACACAGACAAACCGGCAAGGTTTTACCACAAGAGGCTGTTTTTAGTTGCCTCCTTGTCAACCTAATGATTACCGACCTTCAGAAGGCCACAGAAAAATGTCAAGAAATGTCTACAGTCTCTTCTTTAGATGATGTTTTCGTGTGACCTGCCAGCTGCAACGTAGTCAGTGATGAACATTATGGACCAGGTGCTAAAAAACATTGCTGGGTGGTGGATCAGCAATAAACTGATTATAAACCCAGAGAAAACAATGTTTGAACTGTTTACGCTCTCCAGGATACAACTGGAAATCGACCTAATTTTTCGATGATACAAGATCAAGTCACAACATATGACGCAAGTACTTGGACCACAAGTTGAATTGGTCACAACATATCGCTCAATCAGCAGAAAAAGCTCGGAATACAACAAATCTTCTTAAGAGTCTTACTGCAAAATGGGGTGCAATTTAAGATTTACTACCAACAACATATAAGGCATAGATACGGCCATTTACAGAATACGCTGCAGAAGTGACTGCCCTGCATTGCAATTCAATGCAGCTTTAAATTGGCATTGAACCTCAGAATATCAGAAGAGAGAAAATAACGCTGAAATTCTGCGAAAGAGCCAGGAGAAGTGATACATGCTAGTAATAGTAATGTTTGCCTAAAAAACCCAAGATCACCATTTAGTCATGTGGAGGAAATAAGATCCAAATATGGTCTTCAACTTGGTCCAGCTGCTACACTGAAGACACATCACACAGTCTTACCTGCTTTACCAACCTGTGTTTGCACCACACCGCATCAAATACTCTCAGAGAGAAATAAAAATACAAATGAGAAAATACAGATACAACCTGAAAAGATTAAAAAGTACTATAGTTGAGAAAGAATACTATGCACTAATTTTAAAAATGTAAGCACTAATTTAGCTTCATTGTCATTAAATGTCTTTCCTGTTTTCCATTGTTGCATTTTATAGCCAGCTCTAAAAATAACAAGCCATAAATTTAACCGTAGCAATGAATACACTCCCCAAACATTTGTTATACTGTAAAAATGGCATAAATCATTGACGTGATGAAAGTGGCAGTTATTTTTAGTAACATGTGAGTGAGTAAGCTGAGCAGGGATCCATATAATACCTACAGATTTCTCTGGTCTACCATATTAACTAATCTCTTGATAATCGTTCGCTTTATGACTTTACCCGACAACTAGAAAGATAGTGCGGCGACCAACTGATAACTACTTGGAATGGGAATGGGAAAAAAGGAATGGGAATAATAATACAATTTTAAATAATAAATGGGCTTTATTGATAAGAATACATTCTTTATTCAATAGATTATTTTTATTAATAATGATCAATTTTAAATAGTAAGTGGATTTTATTAATACGAATACACTTTTTGATTAATACATTAGTTTTATTGATCTTTTCCGGTTTTTTAATATTGGAATTATCACTGATTCCTGAACATGTATTCTGTGATTCCCCAACGGACTATATGAGATTATTGTCTTTAGTAATAATAAATCGAGTAGCCAATTTAAAGTATTTTTTCAAGGTCTTTTCCTCATATTGTAGTGGAAATTGCCTGTTAGGATCCTTTAATGGTATTTGGAACATTTTCCAGCATGCTTATATATTTTTACCTACAACAAAAAAATGGGATGCAGTTGTTAAACCGGAAATGATTTTTTACTCCAAATTCTAAAAATCAGCTTTCCAGATTTTTTCTTTAGTAATGTACTTTTAATTTTATTCATATTTCCTTATGTTCTATAATAAGTTATTTGTGATAGTTTAGTAGTGTTTGCAAGAAATGCATACACCGCCCACATTAGCTATTTTATCCTACGAATATCTGTCGCTGTCGTAATTGTGAGGATATCCCAAACACTTTTATCTAACAGATTAGGTATCTTATCACTCGCGGATAATGTTTATTACCTACCTAGTTGTCATCGAAGTAGCTGATTTGGATTACCTCTTATCTCTTTTATGTGTACTCATCCAATAGTTCGTATCTTCACCAAACCTAGGTAGCGAATTTCGGAATACCTTAAGTTTAAATAAAATTGGTGCATTTTGAGGATGACCCACTCAACCTTTTTTTTTGTTATTAAAATATTAAGTAGAACCTAGAAGTCCAATTACAATTGGAAATAAATAAATGTTGATCAAATTACTTCATTAGAAGATTCCATTTACCTATTTTCATTGTCCCTTCCTCTTTGGCTTAACCTACATATAATACAACTTGACTAATAACTGTACGAAAAACAGAAATGCCTGACTTTAATCACCTAAACTCCTCTGTTCTCTCCTTAAAATTTATCATCTCAGAATACGCTACATACAGAACTGACCATCCTGATTAGACAGCGCGTGGTTGATGAGCTTTACTAATCAAAACGAAACGTAAATACCACTATGTAGGCCTACCTATAATACAATACATACAATCAATAGTCATCACAACTAACACTTAATTCCAAAACCACCACGCTGCTGTTTTTCTCCCCCACAGGATGCTTTTAACTTGAACGGGAATGTTTTCAAACTTTTTTAGACTGTTGAGAGGTGATTGTAACGCCAAACGCCTTTACTGGGGTTCCGGATCCTGTAAGTGTAAGAGCACTCATAGATGTTGAACCCAACAGTTTTTTTACTAATGTAAAAGATATTTACATGTAGACATGAAACATGTTTACAACTATATATGACTGTTTTTTGATTGGAGATTGACTGAAGGCCAACTCATTAAGAAAACACAAGAGCTTAACTCGGGAGAGTTACTAACTGTTACACACGAAACTCAAATGACAATCAAAATTAAGAAAGATACTTGTTTACTTAAATTATTCTTGTATTGCATCTCTTATTTCCGGGATTGCAAAAAATACATTCAAAAATTCTTTACAGTTGAAAAAAATTTAATTCATTACACAAACCCCTTGGTATAATATTAGCAATTTTCCTGTAACTTGAATAATGTCACGGGAGAAACCACTTGGTATTATGATTTCAAAAATGATATCGGTTTTTTTTTCTATCACGTAAGGCTTGCCTACAAATTTGAGGTTTTTGGAAAAAGTACTAAAAACGGAAAATTTTGGATTTGTTTCCATTATTTTAACATGAAGTAGTCAACAATCAACACGGGCTCTACAACCCAGTACGGGTCTTGGCCGCATCAAGGCGCCGCCTCCACTCCTCTCTGTCTTGTGCCAGAGTCCGCCAAGCTCTTGATCCAACGAGGACACCTGAATCCCTTTCGACCTCGTCCACCCATCCCAGTCGCGGCTTTCCACGTCTCCTTCTCCCATCCACATACCCAAAGAGAAGTTTCTTCTGAGTAGCGTTTTCGTCCATCCTAGCCACATTCCCAGCCCATCTTAGCCTGGAAATTCTTATGTGCTGTACCACATTGGGCTCCTGATAAATCTGGTACAGCTCTGCATTATACCTAAGCCTGAACTGGTCACCTACTCTTACTGCTCCAAACATTCTTCTTAACACTTTCCTTTCAAAGAGCAGTAAACTGTTAGCGTCAGATTTTGACAAAGGCCAGGTTTCTGAGGCATAAGTTAAAATAGGTCTAATAAGCGTTTTGTACAGTGTAGCCTTGGTCTTTCTTGATAATAGACGACTTCTCAATGTCTTGGCCAATCCAAAATAACACTTATTTGCAGCTAATATTCTTTTCTGCACTTCTGGGCTGGTCGTGTTGTCCGATTTGATCAGTGAACCAAGATACTGAAAACCATCAACACCCTCAAAAGTGTAGTCACCAAAAGTGATATAAGGTGCTGGTGGTCTTGAAGGGTTAGCCACCATGTATTTAGTCTTGGACTGGTTTACTTGGAGTCCCATGCATCGTTCTGCTTGCTTTGCAGTACATGTGTTGTAAAGTTATTATAAATATTTGTAAAAACGTTTCATTTCCATCTAAGCTTCTTTTGGTACTTTTTTGGCCCTGTTCTTGTGAATTTTCCCTTTTTAACATCCAACAGTAGCCTGCCATCATGTTGACATTCCATCGACCTTGATATCCATTTCTTTTATATCTTGATGGAAACTTTCTTCGATCTTGATTACAGCCCCAAGATTTTCTGGAAAGTATTCCAGATGTGAGTGAAGTAAATGAACTTCGACACTCATGTTGCAGCCTAACATTTTGTAGTTTTTTAACAATTCAGCAACCAAAGTTTTGTAGTTTGGGTCTGTTTTGTTTTCAAGAAAGCCTTTTACAAGTTTAAATGAATTCCAATCATTTTTTTCTACCATTTCCATTTTAGTGACAAAACTTTCATCTTTTAAAATTTTTCTAATGTCAGGCCCAACAAAGACTCCCTCTTTCAGCTTAGCCTCGGATATACTAAGAAACTGTTCACAAAGATACTTGAAACACTCTCCTTCTTTTTGTAATGCTTTCACAAACTGTTTCATTAGCACCAATTTGTTATGAAGTGGTGGAAGTAAGATCTTTTTAGGATCCATTAATATTTTTCTTTCGGGGGCACGTCTGCTTGACATATTCTTGTTTCCTGTCACAGATATCCATTCACAGAGGGAATATGGAAACTTTGTGTAACCACATTGTTGACCTACTAACATGGGAATAACAGTCGCCGAGCTTATTAAGAACAATCTCAAGAATTTCGTAGGATTCCTTCAAATGGACTTAGTGTCCAACAGGCACAGAAGCATATAGGTTACTATTGTGAAGAAGTACAGCTTTCAAACTCCTTTTTGATGAATCGATGAAAAGTCTCTATTCCTCTGGTTCATACATGATTTTGAACATTCCCATGATTCCAGGTACATTGTTGCAGAAAACTAGGTCACTCTCTTGTGTAAAAAAGGGACAAATTCCTTTTCTCTAAATAGGTACCATGAAAATGAAACACCGGAGGCTAAAAAATGTCTATCTTTAAGTCTAGACCCTAAAACACTAAATTTGTGACTTACCTAGGGGTGATGGAATTTTTTCACTATTTTTTCCGTAATCAGCACAAAAAAATACTGTTAAGCCCACTAGTTAAATAGGCTACATTTTTTTTTCATTGCAGACCTGTGTGATCGATTTAGTCCGGCAGTCTACTGATTTTGAATTTTATATAACAAATTGGATTTGAAAACGTCGCTAATCCCGAAGATCCTTATCAGTGAAATGAAGCTTGCTTATTAAATTGTCATGTCATCGGTTCTTGAGAAGTGTAGAAAGTTTCTATATAAAGATTCAGTTACATATATATGCACATACGGACAATGCTACTAAAATCTTATTAATAAAAGAAGCCAAACTAGATTTAGGCACATTTGTAGTAAATTTTATACATAATTCACTGAAAATTGGGCTAAAAACTATATTATGAGGTATTTATCAAGTACTATATATCAATACAAATAAATTTTTCACAAATGAACAAAGATTATAAAACAAAAAAACTCATCCTCACTCAATCCAAAATTACTGAAATTTTACTTAAGTTTTACTATTATTATTACTCATGTGTGACTCTTGTTTGTTGCCATGCACTTCGGCCTAAAAAGGCCCATTGTGCTTGAGTCCTAAAAATCCCTAACCTAGGTCTAGACTTCTGAAAAATTTTAGTCTTTGAAACAAGTTTTACTAAAAAAGATGCTTTATATATTTAACTCTTTTTTTCTGAACTAATAGATAATTTCACTGGGCTAGTCACGTGACCAAATCGTGGTTTATGATAGGCCTTGAAAGAATTTGTGCGTCAGCTCCCACAAAACCCTTCTATTTATCTTCACAGAAGATTCCAATCGCCCGCCCCCTTTCTTTTTAACTTACTTTTAGAGCTTAATTGATTCCTGACTCTTTTTATATTTATCTATCAAATTGTTTCCTCATATATAACATAATAACGTAAAATATTGTATTTTATTAATATCTAACTATTCTTCCTTCAAAAAGATATTTAAAGTAGTCGTTAAGAAACGACGGCATATTTTATTTGGGTTTCGCTATATGGTGCTGGATCCAAGGCGTTCCCTATGTCTTTGATTTTGCAATCAGTAGTTGATTAGGAAGTAGGTGAGAACCTTTTTTATTTTTGTGTTCATGTACAAAGAAAAAAAACCTATGTCATGAGGACTGCCGACAGAAGCGAAAACTCAAGACTTTGGAGTAACCGTTTTTTTTGGAATTTCTCAATCAGTTATAGTCTGTATTATTTAAATTTCTAATTAGTAAATTGTAGTTATTAATATTAGCCTGGTTTATACATATATTGACACTCCGAACAATGATTATATACATCTTCATGCAGTTTATTTATTCATCAATACATATGGATGTGCTGCACAAGGTCAATACAAAATATCCATAATTTAATTGAAATAATAAATATTATTTATACCTTATAATATAAATAATATTAATAGTAAATGATAAATATTATTTATAACATGTATTTGTATTTTATTTTCATTTTTAGCATTATTATCATCGTTAAGTTCAACAATACTTAAATCATTTTTACTTTCAATCATTTCATAAAAACAAAACATTTAACTGTTAAAAATAAAGTATTTTAGGTGAAACTAAAAGTTTAACCAGTTATTAGAGTTTTAAGTTATTATTAGTATCAATACCTCATCTATTAATTGACTATTTAGAAAAACACAATTATTCTTATATGAATGGAATCTAACGTTTAAACTAAAGTGAATTAAAAGAAATTATATAACTCAAAAACGGGCCGCTAGGCGTTGCCAGTCTCGAGCATGTTGTTGACACGAACCCCCAAGTTTTTCCCCTAATGAAGTCGCTATTTCTAACTCATTTTTCGTGGCATTTGTCTTCTTCTTTTGTCCCATATCCCTTAACTTCTTTGGCAACCGTTTAACCCACTGGCTGCATTTACGTTTAATCTTAAAGTACCATTCCCAGCCTTGAGGTGAGTTTACTAATTATTCGCTTATATTTATAGTTGCCAGCTGAAGTTGTAGAAGGCTTGATCTCTAATGAAACATTGTACAAAGCAGTCCTGGATAAGTACCCTAACATCCTTCGTGACGCCACATCTACTTCCGTGCACGACCTCAGAGAGAAATCTCCATCTCGAAAGGAAGGGCATCACCTGAGGCATGTCAGGGTTCACAGGTAACATATATATTAATTTTTATTGAATGATAATTGTTGACCTTGATAATGTATGTTGAAGAAATTGGTCGAAACGTCTAAACGTTGACTATCAATAAAGATTTTCTCAAATTACACGAGAAATTCATTCAGTGACATCTACCCGGACCAATTTCTTCAACATATATATTAATTTTGTTTGATGAATCAAATGCATCATTTATTTACATTAATTAGTAGTTAACTATAATAATTAAGTTTGTGAATTACCTTTATTGTCCCGTAGTTAATGTATATCGCACTAGTACAGTAGTCTAAAGTGACACAAGTCAAAAACCTACGTTTTAAGAAAAACGGGGGGAAACTATTAGTGAGCTTGTAATAGCTTTAATCATTAAGAGTGACACATATGCCGTCTGTCATACATCACTTTTTGTTGATCCAGTTTTGATGGGCGATAAAGAGATATTTTCATCCAGAATCTGGATATAATGATTATAATAATTTATATTATCATAATTTTTATTATACATTTATACAATAAATATTTTAGTAGATAGAAGATGCATTAAATTATTAAACCTAATGGTATTGTTACTCCTCTTAATGGTTAGTTCTACGCCATCTCTCTCCATCGTGGTCTATCAAGTGCTCAACAACCTTTGTAGTTTTATAGATGTGGGTATTATTTCATGCCGCAAACTCAGTTACAATACAGCTAAGAAAACATTTGTTATCTATGATTCAGGTTTCTAATGTCAAAATCAATTTACCAGATCAGTACGTTTTTAAATTTTGGTCCCATTTCTTTCGATGTTTATTTACTACTACAATATTCATATATATGTTTATTTTTTTTTTATTTTGAATCCATCTTAAGTTTAAACGCCATTCTACGCCTATACCTCAGCCAATTATATAAATATTCAGAAAAAACATAATCTGTTCTGTGATTAGAAAAATGTTTTATCGACAAATTTAAAAAAAAAAATTCTAAAACCCCACTCAAAATTTGAATTTTTCCGTTTTAAGATATGCACGTAAAAGAGAATAAGTTTTAATTAAAGATAAGTTTAAAATTGTATTTAAGAAAATCAATATAGCTAATATTGATTGATATTATATCGATAATATATTAAATTTCATTAAAGAAAATCAATATAGCTAAGCTAATTCTCAACAAAACTATAAAAATCGAGCCAATAATATGTTGAGTGAGATACAGAACTCAGAAGATTTTATACTTTCGGTTGCTACTGGTTTCCTTGGCGTCTTAAGTTATCATCGATTCGCCAATTTCTTGTATTTTTCTCAACTAGGCTGCCTTAGGTATATCCGTCAGTCAATTCCAACTATTTCTTGCTCTTTTCTTTCAACTAAACTCTAAAGAGGGAACAAGTTTTTTCTACAAAAGACTTATTGTTGTTTGGCATGATATGATTGTATGATAAGATTATTATTGTTCGTCATAGTTTTATCCATTCTTCTTTATGCTAATTTGGTTGTTATTGCGATTGCCATATATATTTATCACACCTGGGCTCAGTTTATCAAACCTCTGTGTATTTCTTTAAGCTGCTAAAGCTTACTGAGTTTTACTTTTAGATGCTTAAGATGTAACTGCAGAGAGATTGAACAGAATAGATCGTCAATACTGCATATACAACATCGCTGACAAGTAACTTATCCATAAAACGTGGCTTTAACAGATCTATTTCGAAAACGACTGCTGTTTCAGCTTCAATTTTTGTTTTTAAATCAATTTATCAAAGGTGTTTCACATATTCCCATATTCTGGCTAAAAAAGGAACATGCAGCAAATCTTAAAATCGATATTCTTCCGTTGTTAGAAACGAAAATGATATTTATTATACACTCAGTGTCAAAATGAGACATATGGTACCCGCCGTCCGACTGGGAGGCCTCCTGCTTTGACATTCCAAGAGAAATGGATTATTCTTCGAATCGCATCCAACTCTTGTTAAACAGCTAGAGCAATTGCTGAGAGAGCTGGAGTTCAAACAAAACAAGCAAGAATTATTAAAGACTGGTTTACTCACAAGAAAATTGCCAAATTACACTGGTCTGATGTCTCACTAGACCTGAACAATATCGAAAATGTTTGGAGAACTCTTTCAAAAAGGGTGTACTCTGAGTTGAGACAGTTCGGAACAATCGAGGATTTGAAATCTGCAATTCTGGAACAAATACCTCAAGAAACAATCAAACAATTGTACGATTCATTACCAAACAGAATTTTTGAATTAATAAATGGTGATGGAAAGGCCACGAAGTATTAAAATTAGTTTTATTTATTTTTACCAGGGAGCGTGTCTAACATTTTGACGGTCCTTAACTTTCATTTGAAAAATAAATAAAAATGTATATATTTTTGGCTTGAGAACCAAAACCTGCTGAAGTTAATCAGCAGGCTGCTTCAGGTGAGTGATAGCTTATTTTAATACTGTATCACGGGTATTTGGAAAAGATGGGAGGGTAGGGATAACAATTTTTGAAGTGTGTCTAACATTTTGATATTGAGTGTATATGTAGATAATAATAAGCTAAGGTGGGAATTGCTTGAGGTCGGAAGATTACCATTCCGATTTCGAGCCGAATTTTAAAAATGTTTGTCATTTTTATTCTCAGCGAATTGGCGAATTTTGGTTCCGTAAATTTACAGTTTTTTGATTTGACTCTGAAAATAGATTTTGACGGTCTAAAATAGGCAGACAACGTTTATTATCCCTTCCTGCAAATAACTTATTAAGTATTACTAAATACTTTCATGTACTAGTAGTTCAGGCTTCCTGATTTGATGAATTAGTACTTCTAAAATTAATTTTTTTTTAAATTTGATTCTTCTAAGGGATATCAACGGCATTGTGTGACCGACTATTCGATACTTGGATGATTCATTAAGGTTTCATTTTTTAAAAATTAGATCTATTTAAAGAAGTTATGAATAACAAACATGGCTTTTTTAAACCTAATATGTCAGATTATATCGTCAAAACCATTCCAACCTACGTTTAGAAGAGTTTTTGATCCTTCTCCTAATTCTAATCTGTGACAGTTACTAGTTCTGCAGCCCTGTTGAATAATTTGTCATGTGGAATTTAGTAAACAATCAGTTAATTGTACTATGTAATTTATTTTAATTGTAATGAATGAGTGGCTAAGTCAGGCCTTACTTGAAATGGAGGTTGCTTATGTTACACCTCCACTTCAAGCAAAAGAATACGGGAATCACACGATCCTACTTTCTTCGGTAGAATCACTAATTTCGGACAATATTATACTTATATCACTTGTTCACTGGAGTTGCAGATTTATTTCTTGGTGGTCCCGAGAATTGCTGTTCGACCACCTCAAAAGGCCTTTGGTTCGTATCCGGTAACTGACTAATGGCAGACGTCTGGGATAGACAAAAAAAAAAAAATAGGAAGCTCGGTTGCCGGTCTAGAACTTTCTACCAAAACCAATACCTTAAGGTACTATCTTTGGAAACAACGAAGTTCTTGTTATAGAGCATGTCGGGATTGTGGCATTATTCACTATTGTTTAGTGCTTGTATCTATTCTTCCTCCGGAACAATAACGATTCTGTGACCGGAGGAATAGGCCGGATAGTAATATTATAATTAATAACTCAATAATACATAATACATTTGAACGAATTTAAAACTACTTTGGACTCGATTAGGATTCCATTTATACTATTCTAGCGACTTCATAAAATAATCACCTGTAAAAAAACCTGCACTACTACAACCCATTAAGGGTTGTAGGTTGTATGGAGGTTCAATATGTAGTAGAGACTGCATTTTTTCTTGGTTGTGCAGGGAGGTGTAAATCACATCTAAATGATCACGCTCATTTTCCTTCCGCTTTTGGATTCCCTCATTGAGGCCGAGTGAGTCCCAGGAAGGCCCCAGATCCCAAAGGATCCACCTCCGGATGTTAACGGATTAAATAAAATCTGCCACAGCCGGATTCGAATCCGGAACCTTCGGCAAGACAACTCAGCGGTCTGCATCTGAATTAGAATTTAAATAACTGTGTTGGTCTTAATTAGGATTCCATTTATACTAATCTAAAATTTTTCATAGAAGCATTCAGCAGATATTGCAAATAGAGGTTATTAAAAATGTTGTTCACTTGACGCTTATATAGGCACCAGCGGAAGGATCCGTACATCTCTACTCATCATTTACAAACATTGATTAAATCCTGATATGTTGAATGGATAGCATTCCACATCGTTAATTACTGCATGTTTTTGTTTTAAATTAAGTGGAAATACTCCGTTTCGAATTTTTTTTTTAAAGTAATTTTTTTTTTATGCATTGGATTCAACAATGGTTATTGATGGCGTACAATCACTCTCTATATAATTAATTAGTGTGTCTGAATTTAGGCCTTTATGATACACAAGGTTTCTTTGATAAACAGTTGAACTAAACGTGAAAAAAAACATAACAAACAAATTGCTCATTTACAGACAATGATTGTATAGAGATACTTTGAGAAAATTAATGTTTATTATCAATTTTACTTTGTACTCAATACAAGAATGTTTCAACTAAATAATGAAACCATGTTCCTTATTTTTACATTATTCAAAAATTTACTTTTTATGAAATTAATGAGTGTTTTTTTAAATTCCTAGCGGAGGACATTCTTAATTAATATAATATTTGTATTACACCATGAGTTTCTACAGTTAAATTAGTAGTTGATCAATGTACACAAAAATAAATAATTAATTTATTAAATGTTTACATCAATTAGCTATGTGCATATACAAATATTTTCCCAAAATAACTTTGCGATTCAAATCCATTTTTATCTTTATAATTTTAACCTTTGTTTCTTATTATAAATTGTTGATGTTATAAATTTTATTTATTTATTTGTTCTGGCCTCTTTCCAAGAAGGTCATTGGTAGTTTCGAAAAAATAATTATTTCGCTTATTTTATTCTGTATATTTCTTCAAAATATACATTTTGCTTCTTGCTTACGTAAAATAAATTTAAAATTTAATATTTAATTTTAATCGAATATAATAAGTTTCTTGTGAATAATGAATTTGTATGTACTTTTTCATCATGAGTAAATATCTTTTTTTTTCCTCTACTTTTTTTTGCATTATTATTGCACCTAAATAAAATCCTTCTTCGCGTAATTCTTTTAACACAGCACTATAATATTATACACCAGTGAATTATTCAAATATGAAACTAGTGAATATCTTGCTAGCTTGTCTGTTGATAAAAATTAGCAGGAAACAACAGACGTACCACAAAACAGATAGAATCGTAATCTTCTGATAACAACAAGTTTGTCATTGCGAAGTTTTAACAGTAGAATAATGAAACCCTTTCTGTTATTTAAAAAATCGGTTATTATTTCATATGGTAACTAAATATGAAATAATAACAGATTTTTATGTTTTTAAGTAATATTTATATCAATTAAGAAGCATCAATTATTGTGTTATTATTCATTATAAAATAAATTATTAACAGTATGTTTTCAAAAAACTGTCCTTCCAGATGCGAGAGGTAGATTTGAGTGGGCACAACGGAACGAGGCTGATATGTGAATTTTCTTACTTGTATTGTAAATATTTATTGCTACTCAATTTTATTTGATACAACAGATCAAACCTCGACTTATATATTTAGTGAATAGAACAAGTGAAGTCTAATAGAATTTTTTTTTTCTTTACCATCTTTTTTTTTCTTAGTTGATTGTACACTGTCAAAAGAAGACCCAACATAATACTGAATCAGATGATTGTGATTGCATGATACAACTTTTTTGTTATTGTAATAAAACTGTAATAAAATTGGTTTCTTTAATTTATTGTATTGTTTGTTTTTTAGAAACTCTGTGATGTACCGCGGTGCTCTTCTCAACATGGGTAAATATCGTCTTCGAGTTTCATCTTGCCCTAACATCTATCGAAATTCGATGACAACTATAGCCAAAGAAGAACCAGAAGTAAATATTTTTTTAATTATTATTAATAACTATTAAGTAAAGTTAATTTAATAATAATAACATTTTATAATTTCAATTTATATTTAAACTTTCATTAGAAGCTTGTTATAATTAATGCTATTTGCAATTATAGTATTAAATGATTTAACATTTTCATTCAGAACAATACTTATTGTTTCCATGTCTGTAAAAAATAAATACTATGGATTAATAATTTTAACTTTTATTCGACGACCAATCTTAAAGTTATGGGATTCAAGCCGAAAATCGTTCCGTTCATTATAACTGATAACGAACATTTTAAATATAAAATTTTGTAATACTATTCAATAACTAATCAATAAGTTTTATTTTACAGTAATGGCAACATTTGAATAGTTTGGTGGCAATGTCAAAGCTTACTTTATATCGGCTGTGGGTAGGAGAATTTCTCGTTTGTATTTCTTTAGTGGATTTTGAATAAGATTTAACTTTGTGTTGAAAATAGGTTTTGTTTTTGTGAATTAATAATAGTATCTTGGTTTGGAAATGGGAATTGAATATGCTTTGAATATAAGTAATGACGTAATCACTTATGAAAAATATGCTGGAACCGTTATTATTATTAGATAAACTAATTAGATTTATTTTGGTTGGGGGTCCGAAACTGATGTAGGAATGATGGATAGATACAATCTATTAGTATCAGCGACAGTCTAAAATAGGCTAATGCCGTTGGTCCTGGCGCTCTAGACCTTGCACTGCTGCCTTTCGCCATCTCATTTATAAATAGGACACTCTTTTGTATTTGTTTAATCTTTAACCTAAATAATAAATATTAATTAATAATTAAATTATAAATTTAGTGTTATCTTTATTAGACTGTGAAAAGCGTTCAATAAACGACAAATATATGGAATAACTTTATATGATGGATTGAATTGGTCAGGGAGTGCAGTCAATTCCACTCAAATAGGAATAACTTTATTCCTTAACTATTTCCGTATGCGATAAACAAAATTACTGTGTAAGGTTTTACCGACTACTAATATTTATTAGTTTAAAAAACAACAATATATATATATATATATATATATGAGTTAATTCCTAAAGGGGAATCTACCAATGAAGTATCTACCGTTTCTCAGGTAGGGAGGGACCTGAGTGAAGGGATATCCTTGCTAACAGCTTACGAAAAATATTTAAAAAAGGACAACACACGACTTAACTATAAATCAGTGGCTAAAATATGTATAAAATATAAATATTGTATTACACTAAAATCTGTGTGTACAGTATCAAGTATTTTAAAATGGTCGCTTATTACTGATAAAAAAATACTAAAATGGTTACTATCCTAAAACGGATTGAAGGAAAGTCAAAATGGATATGTTCATTCAAATTTGAAAATAAAATATTTCCGTGTAGTCAATAGGTGCTTTCTTTACTAGGTACTTGTAAAGAAGTTAAAATCTTGATAAATATGTAATAATGTTTAGTACAGCCCTATATCTCCTTTGAAATATAATGGGGAATGGATTAAAAAGCACTTTACAATTAAGTGTATACTCTGTATAAAGAGGATAGATCCAAAACTGCTGACCAAATAATGTAAAATCGTGCGTAAGAAAGTGAGTATTGTGATTTTCGATTTTCTAATTTAAAATATACATTTCGATCATCCCTGAATCCATTTTGATGAGTTTCAACCGATACTCCATAAATTTTTACTTCTATTATGTAACTTACAGCCGAAGAAAGTTAAATTTTCTTATTTGAGATCGGTGTTACGTCGAGCTGTGCATCTCCTTTCCTGGCAAATACCTATGATAGTGCCAAAAAAAGGAGTTTGGAACTCTATAGCCTCTAGTCTATTAATTTCCAAAATAGTCTAGTCTAAACTAGAGTTGAATGTCCACTAAACTAATCGTATAAGTAATACGTCTAATAACAATACAACCGCCTGACACTCATTATTAACAAATTACAAGGACCTAAAAACAAATAAACTTAATCGAAATAGCTTTGCTGTAAAACCGTATTTGGTGATCATACGCACTTGTGATCACAGATGGTAACGTGTCTTATCAAATCCAATATCCGATAAAAAAAATTCTGCGTACGCTATTATATTATTGTGTCATCATTATTTGTGATAAGATATATCGAAAAAAGTTGTTAAGAGCATTGTTATCTCAAGAGTCTATAATTAATGCGGTTTTGAGTTATTGATCTAAGTTGCGTGGAAATCGTTTCGTAATAGGCTCAATCCCATAACAGAATTGTGGGTGAAAAGACAACCTGAATATGCCATACAAACTGAAAATTCAATTCATTAAATGATCGTCTTTAATGTTGTATTATTCCAATATTAAAACAAAATATTTCATAACCTGTTCGATCTCAAGGCAAATAAACCTGTTTTTTTTTTGGAAGTACAAGGAACAACTCTAGAGGAATACGTGTTTTTAAAATGAATGATTTCCTTGAATGAAGATTCTCTTTTATTTCGTCATTGTTTATTTATATGCTAGAAGTATTTGCTCATTCAGGACATGCGCAACCGATAACCCCGCTTGCTCGCCAGGTTTTCATAGTCCATGCTACTTAAGTTGAAGTACATTGAGAATTCCTGGACGAGGTCTTAAAAATCTGAAAACGAAGGACGGCAAAAACAATAGTTGGAAAATAGAACCTGAGAACAGTTCTTGCTGAGAAGCTTCTCTATGCCGATGATATTGTGCTCATAGCGGACTTCGTCCAGAATCTTCAGCAAGCTGTAGTGAAATGGGAAGAGGAAAGGCATGATAATAAATGCAAGTATAAGTAAAGTCATGCAAATAGGACGAGAACCTGAAGATGTGCAGGTCACTTGCGGAGGAGAAATCATAGAGACAGCAGAAGACTACACATACAGTTCTCACAAGAAAAATCCAACAGGATTAAAAATTCGGAATGACATTGGTTTTTTTTCTATCACGTAATGCTTGCCTACAAAATAAAGATGACGTTTTTGGAAAAAGTACAAAAAACGGAAAATTTTGGATTTGTTTTTATTATTCTAACATAAAGTAAAAGCAAAAAAAACAACAACAACAACGATACCTAGCAAAAATGGGCATAAAAGTGATGCACATGTGTTGTAAAGTTATTATAAATATTTGTAAAAACGTTTCATTTTCCATCAAACTTTCTATTGGCACTTTTTCAGCTGTGTTCTTGTGAATTTTCGCTTTTTAAAATCCAACGGTAGCCTGCCATCATGTTGACATTCCATCGACCTTGATATCCATTCCTTTTATATCTTGATGAAAACATTCTCTTTGCTCCTTACTTACAGTAAAGAAGATTTTCTGGAAAGTATTCCAGATGTGAGTGAAGGAAACGAATTTTGCAGCCCAACATTTTTGTTTTGTATACAATATCGTTTTGTAACAATTCAGCAACCAAAGTTTTGTAGTTTGGGTCTGTTTTGTTTCCAAGAAAGCCTATTACAACAAGTTTAAATGAGTTCCAGTCATTTTTTTCTTCCTAAAATGATGTCATTAAGTGACAAAACTTTCATCTTTTAAAATTTTTCTAATGTCATGCCCAACAAACTCCCTCTTTCAGCTTAGCATCGGATATACTAAGAAACTGTTCACAAAGATACTTGAAACACTCTCCTTCTTTGGGTAATGCTTTCACAAACTGTTTCATTAGACCCAATTTGATATGAAGTGATGGAAGTAGGATCTTTTTAGGATCCACTAAAATTTGTCTTTATTAACATTTTTAGATTTTTAACTCCAGGAATAAGAGACTTTCTGATCGGTTACGTCTGCTTGACATAGTGGTGTTTCCTGTCACGGATATCCCATTCACAGAGGAAATATGGAATCTTTGTGTAAACACATTGTTGACCTAGTAACATGGAAATAACTTTCAAATACCCGCAAATGGTCCATTTATGGTCAGAGTAGCCGAGCTTATTAAGAACAAACTCAAGATTTTCGTAGCATTCTTTCAAATGGACTGAGTCTCCAACAGGCACAGAAGCATAGCGGTTACCATTGTGAAGAAGTACAGCTTTCAAACTCCTCTTTGACGAATCGATGAAAAGTCTCCATTCCTCTGGTTCATACATGATTTTGAACATTTCCATGATTCCAGGTACGTTGTTGCAGAAAACTAGGTCACCGTCTTGTGTAAAAAAAGGGACAAATTCCTTTTCTCTAAATCGGTACCATGAAAATGAAACACCGGAGGCTAATATGTTTTTCTTTAAGTCTAGACCCTAAAACTTCCCTTGAAATTTGTGACTTATCTAGGGTGAAGAAATTTTTTCAATATTTTTTCCGTAATCAGCACAAAAAATACTGTTAAACCCACTAGTTAAATATACTACAATTTGTTCATGGCAGACATGTGTAATCAACCGGTTTTCGGCAATCCTACTCACATAACTTTAGTATGTATTTAGTTCCTTCCGTATTTTTTTGCATCACTCACCCGCCCAAGGATGGAAATCACCTCGCAGCTACCCTGTAAGAGGTGCCTATCATCTTTATAGAATGATTAGTCTTAGGATAATGAGGAGGAAGAGTTTTAAATTGCAAATCGGAATAGTATCTATGAAGGGGCATCCGTGATCTTCTCTAGTCTAAGTTAAAATTGAGGTTTAAAGTTATGGTGAGTTGTTTTCCTTACGATTTTTATAGAAATCGTATTTCTTTTTTTTTTTTAAATATGATTGTCGTGAAGTAAGGGAAAACAAATTTTAGAAATTGAGAAGTTTTGAATTTTATTGGGCATCAAGATGTTTACAGAAAGTGAAATTGTAGAAGAATTGAGAAATATAATGTCTGTTATTATTGAAATAATAATATAAATTTTTATATGTTTTGTTTATAGGCCGCCATTATAAACTATTTAAAAAAAAATGAGAACTACAGGACCTATTACTACTCACCTATATTCCTTGTAAAAGATGCATATGAAAGCCGAGTTAGTGTGATGCGGAATGTCCATTTATAGATCTTTGTTAATAGTTTTATTTTTGAAGCTGCAAATTAACGTTAAGTGGCGTGAGCTCTTTTCCTTTTCAGCGCTAAACCTTTGAGCTTCTATTACTGCATTAAATCTTTTGACATCCTCAAGGTTCTCAATAATGGAAAGATTAGTTCAGCTTCACTGAACGTATGTTAGGTAAAATTTATCATTTTCGTATGTTCTGTCTCAATAGTGACCTGGTAATTTCATTATTTATAAAATAAGTCACACTTATCGTTGTAACAAATCATAGAAAAGTCTTAGGTGTTTTAAAATGACTCTGTGGAATTTCAAATTTGACATTTCTTCCGTTGATAGTATCTATTTACAAGAATCAGATTACAGGTTTTGACGAGAGGGCGTGGGGTTTCGTTATAAGGTAAATAAAGTGAATATTATACTACCCATCATTGTTTCCAAACATTAAAAAATCACATAAAACCTATTTTAACCTTATCAGAATCATCTAAAGAAAAAGTCACGGAGATTGATAGGTGTTCTTAAATTATATTGTTAAGGGTTATTTAAAACTAAATTTTAGTTTTAGAGAATTATTAATATGTAAGATAAAAAAATCATAAAATAAAAAAGGTTTTGTTTTCTTTATTTTTCGCCAACTTTATTTTTCTAAAATCTGAAAATCTTTATTTTCTCATAGCCTCGATTGTAGAGGGAGTTATTTACGCCAGATTCCCAGGTTTTACTTAGCATCTTGAAATTTGAATAATTCGTCCTAATTATAAAATCTCGTAGCTGCGTTTTATAATTAGTGTGACGATTTACTACACAAATTTATAACTCATACCAGTAAGATAGGCAGCATAATAAATTCTACAGGTATATGTGCATTCATCGAAAAAATAAAAATCTGATATTTTTTAAACATCTCTAATATTTATAATATATCTAATATTATGATGTATAATAATGAATATCCCCGCTTTTTTTAGGGCTGGAGAGAAGAGCTAGCAGAGCTGTTCGAAACTATGATGGACTTCTCTCTCTTTTGCGAACTCCATTTCCTACTCAATTCAATATCCACGATTCTCCTATTCACTTGGTTCATTATCCCTTACTTCTACCTCGCTCCTCTGATGGCAGCTCATGGTTATACTGAAACCCAGGCGTCTTCTGTACTCTCCGTCATCGGCGTTGCCAATACTTTTGGAATGGTAAGAGTACTTAAATTACTTGTTAATATGGTTTTAAATTTTTCTAAAAAATATATATACGAGTATATATATATATATATATATATATATATATATATATATATAAGTTATGTTTTACTACTTTTTAAACCGGAGTTATCCTCTGATATAGCTGGTCAAAAATCAATTAACATATTTTTAATGTTAAACTAATAAATAATCATATTCTCACGAAGTCGTTATAATATAGCAAGTAAAACGTATCTCTTTTTTTTTTTATTTTTTTAGTTACTGTTTCAAAATTACCTTTTTTATTATATCATAGTTGGTTTGTCTTATTACAGTCCCCGTTTTCAGTCTTATCCTTTATGTTTTTCGTTAGGACATCTATAATTTTGAGTATTCTAACTACAGAGCTACATTCAATTGACCTTAAATAATAAATCAGAAGATAATAAACGTAGAAGTCGTTTAGTTTTTTAAATGTTGCTTAACATAACGTCGATACAACTGCAAGGAATGGTGTGTGAACAAAAAATACATGATTCGTTTTAGATCTATAGTGATTGGATTAAAATGTTTAATTGATATCTATATGGCACACAGACAATGTATAATGTTACAGGTAAAATACGTTTGATTTTGATTCACTGATTTGTGAATGAACCTTGAAACAGTTTTTTCACTCAACTGAAAAAGTGGTGTGTTTCACTTTCGATACTTTGCATTTGTTTCGACGGCAAACCGTTGATACGGATATATTGTTTGTCATAAATTTATTTAATATTTTTAAAAGTTTGTATTTGAGGTGATATTGATTTCTTTTTTATTTACCATAGAACCGTTTTGATTCTCTGAGTTCTGTTATACTGTAAATTATTAAATTTAGTTAATATCCATAATTGAGTGGTATTTGTAACATATCGTATTTCAAAAGTACTTTTGATTCTGGTTCTATTATAATCTGTCGATTAATTATAAAAAATTAATATTCATATCAGTTTTCCTTGTTTGTCTCGAATTAATATGATTTTCGATATTTATATTGAGTTTCGATTTTATTTAATAATGAATTTCTCATTCCACCAATTGGCTCTTTAAATGTTTATACAAAGTACGTTGCAATAACTCGAGTTTCAAACACCATTCAATTTCAAGACTTGCGC
Source organism: Arma custos (assembly GCA_037127475.1). Taxonomy (NCBI): domain Eukaryota; kingdom Metazoa; phylum Arthropoda; class Insecta; order Hemiptera; family Pentatomidae; genus Arma; species Arma custos. The sequence continues at coordinate 97,005,548 of CM073759.1, read as the reverse complement.
TCTATCGTGGATCTAATAATAAACATTACCAATGAATACATCAGATGGCATTCTAGTTGACCTTATCTAATATTCGTTTCCAGTTACAAATATCTTATTTGAAGATACTGACCAATTAACTGGCCAAGCCCATTTTTTTAATGATAAGAGAGATAATTTGAAGTAATTAAATAGTTTCCTACTCTAATTTAATTTTAGGATTTTTATCGCAAAATCAATTTATTTATTAATACAAAGAGTCCTCAAACAGACACAATTTCTTGTGAAAGTTGGCCACCACTATAAAATTGAAACATTGATCTATAAAACAGATAAAAATACTTATTGGTTCAAGCCCAAACAATATGTTCATAATTGAGATCTAAACCAATCCTTACAATTTATAGAAATAGAAATCTACCAAAGAAACTTAAACAAAATAAAATGTTAAAGCTTGAGTGATAAACTATAATTCAATCGCTTTAAAATTATTCAGTTCATTCTAAATCTTTGATATTTTGTTTATCGGTGATTCACTTGCTAGGTTAGACTTACATATTGTTACACAGAAATCTCTAGTTAACCTTGTCGAATAAAAAATTGAGGCACCTCGCTATCTTTCAACAAGTTTTTCAATTACTTCCCTTTAATTAATATCTGTCCTATCTTTCAACAGCCCTCAACTAATTTTTTTTTTAATATTGGAATGAAATCAATAGCAATAGTCGATTTGTGGTATAAAAAATATTTTAATGTTGTTATGAAAGTATACACTGTAATTCATATCTCATAAGGTAAATGTGCACAGAAGAATAAATAAATCATATTTTTGTTGCGATTAAAAGTAATTCATATGCCAGATCGTACACAAAGTATTTAAATGTTTTTTAAATATTAAAAAACAAAATAAATTCCAGATCGAAGAGTATTTTAATGTTTAGTTTTTTTACTCTTTGGAATAGCTTTGCGTATGCCCAATATGTTATATAATACGTTTGGGTTCACTGACATCAAAGTTACTTTTAATCGTAACATTAGGTTAGAATATTCTTCTACTTTTAGTTACTTTAAGAGACACTACACGATTTTATGTAGATACGATTATAAGAATTTCGGGTGATGAAGAGATCTAGAAAAGAAAGAAGTTATTTATTGTTTTTTATTTTATTTAAACTGTCCAACTAAGGAAAACTTTCATGTTAGAGATTAATAACAGATCATCTATGTACTTCTTAATGTGTAAAATATCATCAGGAAACATTGTTGATGAGATTTTGATTGGATTTGTTCACTTAACTGTCACTTTATGCTGCTATGGCTAATCGGACTATGCTACAGTGGGAGCTCTAAATTTTGCCTACCCAGGTTTAATTAGGATAGGGATTTTTAACGAGTACCTGACATCGTACAGGCTCGGGAACCCCGTTTAACGTCCCTTCCGAAGGACGGCGTAACTAAGGATCTTTTACTCCCTTAAATAATAGTTTGTTACGCTAACCACTAGACCACAGGTGACCGTATTGATGAGATTTTAAGGTCCTGTTTGTTTTCAAGTCATTTTGTTATTTAGTCCTTGTCTATATTAACAGTGTTTAGTTTCACTGAATATGTGTTACATATCTCATGTAAGTGTGGGCCGAAACGTCTGTATACAGAATAAGAATTATTTCATCGATTTCGCTCTGTTTATGCTGTTAAGGTGTCACTAGAACCCAACCTACAAATTCTGCCTATAAAAACTTATCCAGAATATGAATGTGGGCTGTAAGGTGATACGGCAGAGCTGTTCAAAGGTTTTATTTGTATAGAAAGAATTGATCAGAAAAATAGAAAACGATGTTCTAGATGAAGTCAAATGGACGAAGTAGAGTGGAGCTTGGAATCCAGGCAACTAATCTCAGTTTCTTGGTAGAGTGACTCCTATTTCATTCAGCGAAGAATTCTAATATTTTGAATAACTAGTCTCTAACTAGTAATATGTACCAATCAGTAAATATCAACAGATCTAGTGAAGCGCTGTCAGCTGCTAAATATCATCAATCATGTTCTTAAGTGCTCTCTGTCTCTGTCTGCACCGTCTGATAACACGTTCTTATATTCCTATCGACAACTTAAAGCATTTTATTGTATTTTTGTTTCTTTACTTGTTGTTTTATTGCAAAATTATTAGTTAAAATCAAGATGTTATATTGTAAAGTATGAAAAAACAATACCTTGTTCATAAATTTTGGAGGGAAATGACACCCTGATTCCCTCTGAGACCCCGCTGACACAAGCAGTACGATTTATTGACTCTATATTTTAAGGTTGGAATCTTGTTCGATCAGTGACGTCATTGAACAGTGAAAAAAGTCGTTTGTTTCATCTATTTTATGTTCCCTCAAAAATATGTGACAGCCGGAGATTTTTACAGTTTAATTGCCCACTATAAAAACAAGACAGCTGAGTGACGTCATCGGGTATTTTTAAAGTGTATTAGTGACTTTAATCGTCATAAACTTATAAATATAACAATAAGGAACATCCGATCTAATCCTGAGCTTAAAATATATTTAAAAAATATCTTGAAGAAGCTAAAGTATGGAAGAGAACAGTAGATAATTATAAAAATTAATAAATATATTCCATAATTATCTTTTTATCTACTGTGGCACTTCTATAATTTATCAGTAAACTCGTACATAGTATAGCTTTAAATAATAACGATATCTCATGTTATTCTATTTTTCCGACATCATTTCTATTATATATTTCATTCATGTACCCTTTACAATCTTTTATCGACATTAAATATTATCTATTAGATTAATTTGTATTACTTTCTTCATAATACTCTATAATTATTCCCTTTGCTTTGTATATCTATCTAAGGGTACCTCCATCTTTATGTTTTATCACTCTGATACTATGCCTAAATGTATTTTTAATATTTCCCACGTATAATTTTAATTTTTCTGTGTTTTGTACATTTAGCTCTGAATAAGACCTGTATTATGAATCGAAACGTTGGCTTTCCAATTAACAGTTGTATTTAGAGATTTTTTTTTTTTTACTTTCACCCGGACCACTTCCTTCTTCTTAAAAAATATCTGATCTATAACAATAGATAAGGGCAGACTGGGTGCCACACTCGTGATTTTTAAATTTATTTATTTAAAATAATAATATTAAGACCGTGGAAAATTTCCAACGATAAGCCTTAAGTCTCCAAACTAAAACAGAAATAGAAATTATCTGTCCAATATTTCGCCCATTCAGGCATCCTCAGGGTAGAAAGCGAATAACAGCAAAACAAAACATGAATAATGCACCCAAGAAACATCCCAGCACCTCGAAGGCTCAAATGCAACTAATGAATCATAAGGAAGGATACTGGACCCCAGCTGGTTAAGGTTAGATAAAAACAGCTGATAGATACTTCAGAAATTCAAAATTCAATATACACTCACCAAACTTCAAAAACCACCACAGGAAAAATAAGTAATAGGAAACAACACAAAACTTAAGACGAAAGACCATATGAAAAAATTAAAGTAAAAAAGCAAGAAAAAAAAAATATTATCATGAAACCAGTGGACCTACGGCTATTCCACAAAACATATTAATATTGAAAACTAAAAAGAGACCTTACATAAATGTTAAGACCGTGGAAAAATTCCAACGAAAAGCCCTAAGTCTCCAAACTAAAACAGAAATAGAAATTATCTATTAGAGACACTCTCAATAAAAAAAAAAGCATTTAAAAGAATAAACGATTTTTTTTATTGAAATGAAATTATACATCTTTCAAAAATAACAGTTCATATATAAAAAAAATTATGCTTTAGGGTATCATCCCCGCGCGTTTGAAATAACGGAAACTATTTTTAAAAATACTAACATATTCGATGTTTATATTTTCTATCTGATACTTATATTGATATTTCAACTTATTCCTCCAGATAGCGATGGGCTGGTTCGGAGATCGGCCCTGGATGAACGTGACGAAGACATACTGCGGATGCCTCCTTGGTACAGGCCTGGCCACCCTCCTGATGCCCGCAGCTGTGCCTTACCCCATAGCTCTCGTCGCAGCAGCTTCCTTCTTCGGCCTCTTCGTCTCTTCTAACTTCTCCTTCACCCCGACCATCCTCGTCGAGATGGTACCCCTGGACAGATTCACCACGGCTTATGGCCTCACCCTTCTTTGTCAAGGTGTTGGCTCCCTCATCGGAGCTCCGCTTGCTGGTAAGTCTCAAATTTTCTAGTGTTTTCTATGACTTACTATGTAATTATATCACAAGCGCTACCAGTTTTATATGACTTTATTAAAACATAAATGAACTAAGTAACGATTTAGTAGTTAGTACGATTAATAGTTCGTTGATAGTTTTTTGCTGTTTGTCCCCGGTCCGGCCGAACTCAGTACTCGTAAAACAAAATTGTAAAACTTAAAATGTATACCCAATATATTTTTAATACAATGTTATTTTATCAAAACTAAAATTAAACTAAATAGTATAGTATAGTGAACATTTAGCATAGAAATCAATTCTCTAAGAGGAAAAAATCTTAGAATTAGAGTTGCAGAACATTGATCGTCCAATGAGCACATGAATATTTAAATTTACGCAAATAAAGATTTCGAAATTGGCAATCTTCCGATCTTGGGTATTTGGCATATTAGACAAGTAAATTTAAACATTTGGATTTTCAAAAATAAAAGTAATGTTAATTTACAGGCATGAGTTATGGATTGGCATCATCTTGTTAAAAATACGTTTTCAACTTTCTATCGTTAATGAAATGCATAAGTTAATAATATGGAGGGTTAAATGAATTAAACGGATAAATTGTTAATACACAACATACATACACTTTGAAATAGTATCGGCATATTACTAGTTCGGAAGATTGGCTGTTTATTTGTCTAGTTCTAGGTTTCAACACCGAATAGGCATGTCTAAGGCTGATAAAAATTCCATTTTAGTGAAGTTTCACACAGTTGCCTTACTTTTTCCTATTATATATTAAAGTACTATGTGGAAAATATTCGAAATGTATAAAAAAAAGAAAATAAGGAATGTAATAAAAATAAGCGTAAGCGAGCAGTTTCAAAATCTATAGTATTTTAAAAATAAGCACCTTCCACATAAACACCAAAGTAATCCATAGCAAGAACATAAAAATGATTACATTTTCTCAATCAGCACCTCTGACAAAGTGATAACGGCTTTCAGTATAGAATATATTTAGAATTTTAAAATAATTCGATAACTAAGCGTGTTATCTCGAAATATAAAATATTTTCATATTAACCCTCTTCATGTAGCACTATTTTCATATCATATGGCACTTCCGGCGATGTTAATAGGGCTTTACAACAACTTATGAGATACAAGTGTCTCTTTTGATGTTTTATCGGTTATTTCATTTCTTCTTATGCCGATAAGTCATATTTACCCATAGATCTAGTGCTGATTTTCCATCATCGTTCAAAGTTATTCCCATTCCCGAGATTAGTGGATCCCAGACAAGCCTTTTCAAATGGTTTCAAAGTATTCAGTGAGTTTGAAGCTTGATTGTTTACCTTCAGTCTTAGAGTATCCCTCGTTGAGTGCAGTGCTTCTAGTGTTTCCTCTATAATTTTTCGTCTCAATTTCCTTTTATAAACTTATTAGTGAAAAAGTATCAATCCGTAGTTAATTTATTAATAGCAAGTAACGTGTTAAAGAATTATTAGTGACATTAAATTTCATAAACAATTAAGGAATTCAACAACATTGAAGTAGTGAGAGTTGTTACGGGTGCTAATCCTACTAGTCTCCCAGTAAGTAAACAATCAGATTGGAATTATTCCCAGCCTTTTAAATTTACTTGATTATATATATTTTTTTTTCTTCATCTCTTCGTTTTTTAAGATGGTTACTTGCAAAATTTGTAACAAATCAGCAGGCCGTGATGAGAAGGCAAGAGTAGCTTGCGTTACGTGCCTTCAGTCGTATCATATCAAGTGTGCGAAAATTGATTCTATGGACTCCGAAATTGCTAAATTATGGAAGTGCCCTGAGTGTTTATTAGCGACCAATACAATGCCGGTATCCGAACCTAATCTAATGTTGAATATGCTAAGATCACTCACAGAGGAGTTCAAAGAGATGAAAGCTAAAATGAAATCCTTAGAAGAGCTGAAAGAGATAAAAGAAACAATTCAAAAACAGTCTGAGCTATCTTTTGAAAATAGTGACAGACTTCATAAAATTGAAAACCTGCTTGAAGAGCAGAACAAACAACTGGAAAGAGTAATGCTTGAGAACAAATTTTTAAAAGAAAAAGTATCAGTACTAGAGGGTCGCCTTAACCACGCCGAGCAGTACCAATTAAAAAACACTATTGAAATTAGGGGCATCCCTGAAAAGCAAGGAGAGACCACTGAAGGTCTAATACTAAGCGTCGGAGCAGCCCTGGGCGTTAAACTGTGCCCCGAAGATCTGGACCACGCCGTACGGCTCAGGGCAAGACAAGAAGGAACTCCTGGCCCCATCATCGCCAGATTCGTGCGACAAGCCCTAAGGGACGAATTGGTTCGTCAGAGGAAAATAAAAAGGGATTTTTCCACTCGACACCTAGGCTGGGGAGATAATGAGGCGCACCGCGTCTACGTCAGTGAAGCAATGACTCCTACCAACAAGCATCTTTACTGGCTAGCCAGGCAGAAGCAGCTATCTGCAAAAATTAAGTATGTTTGGTTCAGTGGAGGCCCAGTCAGATGTAGACAGTCGGACGGTTACCCAGCAGTGACAATTAGCAAGCCTAGTGATCTGGACGTTTTCAGCTGAGTGTCGTCCAATAGTCACCTTAACTTTTCACTTTTATTTTTTTATATAGATTTGTACTCTTTTATAGTTATTTTTCATTTCCTTTTTCATTCAGGTAGAGAAGAAGTGCTTCTATATTTGAAACTTATTTTTTATTTAAGCAGTTTCCTTTTTTTTTACAACAGTTATTTATTTTTACGAATTTCTTTATTTTCATTTTTCTCAGAAAAGACAATTTTCATATCACTCAAAACTATCTTCGCATCATTTACTCATTATGATCATCGTTTAATTTATTCTGTGCCCGAAAAGTTTTCATTTTCTATCCCTCAATCCGTATTCCGTTTACCTGTCATTTCTCTCTCTCGTCCTTAGTTATGACTAATTTACTGAACTGTTGTCACATTAACGCACAATCCCTTATTGCACATATTGATGAGTTTCAGAAATATTTCCAAGATAACTTTTACCATGTCATAGCGGTCTCCGAAACTTGGCTCAAACCTATCATTCTTTCCTCTCAATTGTCCCTTCCTAACTATTCTCTCATACGTCATGACAGATCTGACCGCAGGGGAGGTGGAGTTGGTATATATATCCATGAAAGCCTTAAAGCTAAAATCCTTCTTCAATCTCCCGCCTCAACCTTTCCTCACCTAGAATATATATTTGTTGAAATCTCAACTTCCTCCTCTCCTCTTCTATATGCCGTAGTATACCGACCTCCTCATGTTCCATTCGACAACCACTTCGAATCCTCTCTTCTTCAACTAGTCTCTACCTACACCAATATAATTATATGTGGTGACTTCAATATTAATATGCTTTCGAATTCAAGCAATCAATCCTTTTTCTCAAATCTAATATTCTCTCTCAATCTTTACCTAGTTCCCTACTCTCCAACCCATCACACCCAATTTTCGGATACCTGGTTGGACCTGTTTATCTCTGATTCACCTCTTAAAATTCTTTCCTCGTCCCAACATCCTGTTCCGTTTCTTTCATCACACGATCTCATTCAAATTTCATATGACCTACCAGTCAAATCCTTTACTCCCAGAACGGTGTCCTATCGCAATTTGGATCTCCTTTCCTTCGAATCACTTCAATCCGATTTAAGTTCCATCAACTGGGACGTCATTTACTCCTATAGTTCCATCGATCAGATGGTTTCCACCTTGACTTCCAATCTGCAATCCATATTAGACATCCATGCTCCTTTAAAAACCCTTACCTTACGCCGTCCAACGGCACCTTGGCTAACCCCGGAAATAAAAGAAATGATGAAGAAAAGAGAAGCAGCAAGGAGAAAATTTCGTCGCACACGTCTATCAGTAGACTATGCAAGTTTCAAACTACTTCGCAATGAAACACAATCTGCAATACGTCGTGCAAAATCAAACCACATCCAATTCATCCTCACCAATGCAACCGATCCCAAATCCAAATGGAAAATACTCCGACAATTATCGCCAACAGTATCCGGTAAACTCTGTTCCTCTTCAATCACGCCAGACAATCTCAATAACCACTTCGTACCCATCACATCTCCTAAATCCTCATCCGCTACCGACATTGATCACATAAACTTTAACCCTGATAACTTCTTTTTCTCCCATGTATCATATGACGAACTATTAAACGCCATTCTGAAATCGCGCACCAGTGACTATGGCCCCGACAATATTCCTTTAAAGCTACTAAAATCCTGCCTTCCTGTCTTAATGCCCGTATTACATCATATTTATAATTTCTCGTTACAAAACTCCATATTTCCCACGCCTTGGAAAACCGCGTTAGTGCGCCCGCTAAATAAAGTTGAAAATCCCTCCTCTCCAAATGACTTCCGCCCTATCTCCCTTCTCTCTAACCTCTCAAAACCATTAGAACGCCTAGCCCAAAACCAAATTTCAAATTTTCTAGAAGAACGTTCCCTCATTAACCCTCTCCAATCCGGCTTTCGTCCAGGCTATTCAACTCAATCCGCTCTCCTCAAAATCACCCATGATCTCCATACTGCAATTGAACAGCAAAAATTAACCATTCTGATCCTTTTAGATTTTTCCAAAGCCTTCGACTCAGTAGACCACAATATCCTTCTCGCCAAGCTACGAAACTTACCTATATCCAACAGTGCTCTAGGATGGTTCAAGTCTTTCCTCTCAGATCGCTCCCAATATGTTTTGGTCCCCGGTCAACCTCCCTCCATAACCCTTCCGCTATCCTGTGGTGTCCCACAGGGTTCATCACTATCCCCCACCCTTTGCCATTTACATAAACGACCTTCCACTTCTTATCCGACATTCCCAGTATCATCTCTATGCCGATGACTTTCAAGTGTACCTATCCTTTTCCCCTTCCGATCTAATATTAGCCACCGAAAAACTCCAAGATGACCTGAATCGAATAAATCGATGGGCAATGGATAACAAGCTAAAGTTTAACGTGGACAAAACCAAGGCAATAATAATAGGGTCAAACTACTTCCTTAAAACTATTCCCCATAATCCAATCCTCCTTCTAAACAATAATCCTATCAAATTCTACCCAACTGTCAAAAACCTTGGAATAACTTTTGATCAGACCCTTTCCTGGAAAAACCATATCTCTGAAATTTCTCGTCGTACCTTCTCCACCTTAAAGCGTCTCAATTACCTTCGTCACCTGTTCCCTTTTGAAATCCGTAAACTCCTAGTTTCTTCCTTAATTTTCCCCCATTTTGACTATTGTTGTTCGGTGTATGGGGGTATCTCTGGGGATCTCGAAGCAAAATTAAAGCGGTTGCTTAATTGCTTCGTTCGATTCATCTTTGGGATCCCTAGAGATGCCTCGGTGACCCGATATTACGAAGAATTGAAATGGCTCTACCCTTCCTACCGCCGTAAGTACATCCTAGCATCTTTCCTTTACCAAGTTATCCAATCCCGTCGACCATCTTACATTTTCGATCTCCTTCAATTCAAAACCACAGTCCTCTCCCGCAACACCCGTTCTCGGCTCTCTGATCTATATACAGCATCCCACCGAACTGCAGCTTTTGACAGAGCTTTCCTGATCCGATCCTCCTCCCTTTGGAACTCTATACCTTCTTCCATTCGTCGTTCCAATAATCTTCCAACCTTCAAATCCCGTATATTCCAGCACCTATTATCCCTACAATTCCCAAAAAATCGAAAACAGTAGGGGATCAGTATTGACTTAATGCTCTCTTTATTCGATGAATGAATGATGTTTTTAGATGTACATTTGTGTGTGTTATTTTGTATTCATATATTTGAGTGTGTGGAATTTAAACCACGTACATATGTATTATTAATGTCATATAGATAGATATTAAAAAGGACAAAAAGGGATGAAAGGTAAATCTCGGATAATCTTGTTTAATCTTTCTTTTTTGTTTTTTTTCTTGGCATAAATTTGATATATGTGACCATAAATTTGTTTCTCTTATATAATTATTGTAAACTTATTTTAATTTTTTTTCTTTCTTTTCTTCTAATATGTTTTTGAAATACTGTTATTGTAGGTAATTAACATTTTTTATTTGTTCATTTTTTTTATTCGTTCTCACTAATTAAATTAATTGTAATAATTAATTAAAAGTAATTATTTAACACTCTAAGATTTAATAGCTTACAATGCCTGTATTGTTATTCTATAGGGACTCGTCCCAGAATAAATAAAGACATTATTATTATTATTATTATTATTAAAGCAGTATGAAAACCACTGTTGGGATCACCTTTGGTGTAACAACCTGCTAATTCCAAGGTCGCGGGGTGGCAGCCTGGCGGTTGTTTTAGAATTTTTTATAGGAAGTCCATCATTGGGAGGGGAAAATTGTCGGTCCTGAGCCTTTGCGGTGACAGGTACTCGTTCAAGAACGAGTTAAGAAAGAGCTATCCAATTACTATACCAATTAATACAATAAACGAAATTGAGGACTTCTACTATAGCATCACTCGTTTGAGTGGAAAATAGTTGACTGGATAATTCTAGTGGTTCAGTTACCAGTTGATTCGTTGACGCGCTACCTCGGACTCGGCAGCTCCTACGGTCATTATGATGGCCTACAACTTATGCCAAAACGTTTGCACATTAAAGTAAGTTGCTTATTTTGAATTGTCTTTGACTGTCCCCCTCCCCCCCTGACCAATTCCATCCAATATAGCATCACTCGGTTAGCCATAGCAGCATAAAGTAACTATAAATGAATATACAGTATACAACATTACACTTAAATCTCTGTGTATGTGAAATCTTTGGTCTCCAAAGCTGATGTTTGCTGATTTGATGAAGTTTGCTGGAATGGATTTATACCATCGGTAGTAATTAATAGATGTTCTGGTATTTTATTCGTCTACTGAGAATTAATCAGTGAAGACTCGGGTTCTCTGCTACAAATGGTATAGATGCAGTGATAGCTGTTGCTGATTCAGCGGAACCCAAGGACCACGTGTATCACTGGCGTAATCAGCACTATCCTTTGTTACTACTGAATATAAGCAATCAATTCAGTAAAAAGATGCTCAAAATTATTTTAGCTTAAGGAGGGTTGTTTCCCACATTTCACTTGAATTTAAAACGATCCCGATTTTTAATAAACCTTGATTTTTAAAAAATGACATTAAAACATATACATGCTTTAGGAGAGAGAGATCGCGGCGCCTCTTAGATATCTATAATTAGACATACTATTATTTTTTTTAAATCTTAAAACCTACCTAATGTTTAATTTAAAATTAGCGATAATCAAAAAATATGTTTCAGATTTTGAAATTAAAATCACTAATTTATTAATTAATTTACATGATTTATTTTTCCCGTTAATTTGATAAATAAAGTAATTTTTTCATATTAAATACTCTAATTTTTTTAAATGTTATTTACGACTATTCCTATTTAACCATTAATACGGTCAAGCTAGTGATGTTTTGTTTTTGTGCCTATTGGCCTCAATGGGCTTGTTATTGAGCTAATATAACACTTCTAGCTTCAATTAGCGTTACCAGTTCGTTCCAGTCCTCTTCTCCATTAACAATATTGATTAGTTGTCTATTTATCACACATTGAATTCTGAATAGGCTTACTCGTTAATTTATTGACGAATCTATCTCTATCCCTTATGAATGATTATTGCGATATGTGGTTTCAAATAAGTAATAGATTAAATATATTTGCTTTTATTTTATTTTTTTTTAATTCCTTTTAATATTATTATTACCATTATTATTGCCTTCCCCACTGATATAATAAAATAGACATTTTGAATACACATACGCAAAAAAAGAAAAACGTAGTTTTTACACATTTTTCCATTAAAATAAAGTCCACTGATTGTGATTATATATCCTGGAACTGCTCTTACTTGTTCTTGCACATGATAATTAATTATTAATTAATCAATAATTAATTATTAATTATATTAATGTGGATATGATTAACTGAATTTATTAGGAATGTTTAATACGGAGAAGAGGGGTACAGTCAATAAATTTTACCTAAAATAAGTATAATTTATTTTATTTGTACCCTCGTTTCGGCCTGATTTATTGGCCATCAGGACAGAAGGATGTACAAGCTATTAAAGATAAAAAAATGTTCAATGGAAAGTCAATCTTATGATAAGCTTTATTAAAACAAGAAATATGTCTAGAATTAAATGAAAGATTAAAAATTGCTGAAAAAATGATTATAATCAGGTAATCAACTGTAGTTAATGATAATTCCCATAAATCCATTTAGTTCAGGGTCTCCCAAACTTTGTACCACACCCCTCCTCTTGAACTGGATGCTCCCCCTTACATAATAAAAGTATATGCAAAAGAACAAGTTTGAATTTGAAAACTTGCCGCTTTATGCTGCTATGACTAATCGGATATTGCTTTTCCAGGTATAATTAGGATAGGGATCTTTAACGAGTACAAACAGAGTTGCACAAGACCTGACATTGCAAAGGCTCGATACCTCCATTTTACGTTCTTTCTGAAGGACGGAATAACCAAGGATTTTTTGCTCCTTTAAAAAATCTCAAGGCCCCTGACAGGCTACTATCCAGTGACCTTAGGCATAGTAGGTTGTTGCGCAACCTAAATTGTTAGGTCGTTGTTACCTACACCGCATGTGTCCCCTAATATTCTAGTAAGGATAACTTACGCTAAGCCTTGACTAATTTTTACTTTAGATATAGATTAACAATTTAAATTATTTTAAGCATTTAATAAATCTACTTGTCTTATTTATTTAACCGTAAAAAAGAGAAATATGTACACATATATTTTTCGCCGTCGTGAAGAGTCGAACTTCGACATTTCCCTCGAGTTTTGTTATACACGGCAGTGTGTTCTACGAGAAATTCAATTGACCTTTAGAATTTGAATTAACAAACGTTGACGATGTCAGACTGACGTTAAAAATAAATCTAAGAAGACCTACAACGTTTACAGCCAGGGAAATTTTGTATACAACTTGTTTGATCATTTGCCCATATTCCTTTGGTAGCCAACGGTATTTGAGTAAAAATAGAGAAAAAAAGTCTTAAAAAAAAAAAAAAGCAAACTTCTTATGTTGGAGACACGTGCTGTATTTTAAGGGCAAAGTTGTATATTTTTACAATACTTGAGCCCATTAGTGAATTTCGATATTGTTCATTAACTATTGTTCTATTCAAGCATCATTATAGTATGAGAGAATAGTGGATATCATTTAATGTGAAATACTTTTTTTTCTATTTATGTGTATGCTTACATACGCACCCGTTTAATACAATAATGACCAACCATCAATGGGTTGCCGTTTTAAATCTGTAGTAAATAAACTCAAGGCTCGTGAAGGATATTAAAGTTCGCAGGAGCATCCATTCTCTGACAGTATCTAAGTCAGACGTTATAAAAAATTACAGGTCTCTCATCCACGAACAAACATGTTCGTATCATTCTAACCACTAGTGGATTGTTATGTCTGCATAGGTATTTTTTTAATGTATGTATATTGTCTCTCTGAAGTATTGGTACTTTGTTGATGCATGTCATTCAAGCCATAATGTAAATGTGATATGTTGGCATTTATTTATTTAGTCATAGATAAAATAACAGCATGAGAAATTTTACTGTAGAGTTTGATTTTTCAAATTAAATCGATCCAATAACATGCTGATTGTTCAGTCCATTCACCTCCTATTAAAAACCTCTTTAACACAGTTCTTCCAAGATTTTCTTCTGCGCACTAGTTGGAATTTGTACTTATATTTTGCTACACGCTGACATACGGACGACGTGTCCGAATCCTCTCATCTTGTGTCCCACAGTGACTTGTGGTAGTTAGCCCAAGTTATTCCGCATCGTGATATTTATTTCGCGATCCTTTCCATTCTTCGCAGATATTTCATCTTTATAGATTGGAACTGTGTTTGATTGGGTGTTCATGGTTCGCGTAAGTACGTTATGAGAAAGATATTTCTAAATTTCTTTGAAATTTCTCTCTTGGCCACTAAACCTAGTTTTAGAGCGGTGAAGTAGCTTCTTTTGCATTTAATCCTTTCTCTGCCTCTCTACCTACCCGTCCTGTTTATATGGGAATTAAGTTACTTTATAATCTGCTATAAAGAAACATCTTTTAATCGAATCATCTTTTCTTCGTTTTCGTGTTATGACATTGCTGACAAATTCGTCACTTTTATATTTTTGTCAAGTTGATTAGGGGACTATCAACCAGGAGCTTGCTGTTAAATGATGACTTTTATGATTAGTGGGGCATTAGTAAAGCAATCTGTTATAATTGTAAAGGGGATGGATAAGATTATTTAGTCCATTTGTTATATCTGCTTTTTAGGGAGCATTCACGGGATGAGATACCGGTAATGCCACTCTCTATACTGTCATTATCGACTCATGGAACACTGCCCTGACTGCTATTCAGTTCTTTCTGCCCTTCGCCATCACCAATACAAATCTACAACTTTATTAAAGTACTTATATATTCGTAAATACATTTCAAATTGGTTGTTACTATATTTCGAAATAAGTATCAATATTCATTTATTTCTTTGGTCTACTGGAAGAATAAATTATTTTTCAATTCATCTGAAAATGAAGTTGGGCATAATGTAAATTCGATTAAATTGCGATTATTATTTACCATTTATGTAATTTTTGAAAGAGGTAGTATATCTGTATCGCAATGACCAATCAGAATGGTATTCTATGCATTCTATAAAATTACATATATAGTAAGTAGCATTAGCAATTTTATTTGAAATTACAGTTTGCTGAACTCTGTCCCCTATTACTTAAATCCATGATAACTAATTATCACAGAAGATCCTTAAACAGCTTATCTGTGGTGTAAAGACCTATTAAGCCCAATATCGCGGGTTCGCAACCCGGCAGGTGGCCCTAGAATTTTTGAAAGGGGGTAAGAAATAGGTTATGACGTTCTAACCTAAGGGAAGTAAAGTCGGAGTCAGTGTCTGTACCACGCCAGGCACTCTTTAATGAATGGACCATATCCTAATTTACCTGGATAGGCAAAATTTAGGGCTTCCAATGTAGCATCGTCCGGTTAGTCATAGCTGCATAATGTGGCGATAAATGAATAAACAAATAAGATCCTTAAACTATAATAACAGATAAATATGGTGAAGAATCGAGACAGAAATATTTACATAGCTGAAGCGGCATTGAACCTCTTTACTTCATTAGAACAAACATCATACTTTTGTATCATGTGAATTGTTTTTGTAACCACAGTGACGAATATGACCTTGTTGAAGTATACGGGTCATGGCTATTCAGTACCCAATGGTTGCTATAGCATTATATAAAAATTTTGCTTTGAAAGCTTCTTTTAGTAAGTTAAATAGTAAAAACTTGTTTTCCTTCACCCTATAATTCCAAAAACATAAGTTTCAACTACTTTACAATACTTTCTACGGATTTAATACAGAAATTCTTAAATAAATAACTATAATAGTATACCAACATTCTTTAATCCATGAGAATTTTTTTTTTGACTTGTTCCACATATATTTTTTTATATTGCATGGTCCCAAATAACACTCAAGTGTTGAGGTTTTAATAATGTGCGGAAAGCACATGCACAGGTATATTTATAATGAATTACTGCCTTCAGTCGATTGAATATTGAGACATATTTGTTCATATCCTCGACAGTGTTCCAAAATGAAGTGGCCATTTTGAATCAATTAGGTATTTATATTTCATTTGCTATTCTTAGCTCAATTATTTTATTAATCATAGTTATTCCAACAATTTACTTTTATTTAGCTTTGGTTAAAACGAGTTGTTTATTTAACATAAAAATATTAAAACCTTATTATGACTTTTATTTGTTGATTTAAAAAAATAAAGGCGTGCTCTGATTTTTATATTAGAAATAAAAAAGTAAAAAACAGTATAAATTTGATAGTGTATGACTTTAAATAACTTTTGAATATTATTGTTTTATCAAGTGTTATTATTTTCTTGTCAATAGTGCTAATTATTTAATTACTATATTTTTTTTAATTCTCTGCTTGCCAATTAATTTTACCCTGTTGGATTTCCTCGCAATTGTAATCCATTATTGCATCATGAGAGGTGCTGTTTATGAAAACACTATCAGTTTTAAGATTGAGCGATCATGTAATTATTAATTTCAACATTTATAGATTTCCTTCATAATGCGGCCAACTATTGGGTCACTCAAGGTGCTCATTAAAGAAATAATATTGATTTTAAGAAATCATTAATATTCTGTTCTGTTAATATTTTAGGTATATTCGAAAATGGTATAAGTCCATTTGGATCTAAAAAACGTTTATTATTTTAAATGGATTCAATGAATATAATTACATAATAAAATGTAAAAGGTTAATAGGGTTTATACATCCATCTTTACTAAGTGATAAGTGATAAAAACATTTGCCCGTTTCTCATATATTTAAAGAGATTCATTTCAGATTTTGAATCAAGTATGCACTTATAAAGTATTCTATTTTTGTTAAAATATTCTTAATCAATAATTATAATTCTGGTGTCACTCAGAATTCGCATTTGAATTAAATTTGAGTCGGAATCGTTTCACATATCTACAACGATGAATGATTACATCTCTCAGATTATTATATTTTGAAAACCAGATGAATGATCCCAGCTTCGAAAAACTTTTGAAAGTATTTTTTTATGCATTATTGGAAACTTAATAAATGATTCCTATATCATAAAAATCTTCAACAGCAATAGTATCTTAATCGAAAAAACAACATAAAACCCAATCGAATTACGTATGCGGAAAGAGCTTCTTTGAAAAATGAATGTAATCCATATACTAAACAATTTCCCAAATTAAATATTCATTTTTAATAAAATGAACCTCATTTTAATTCTCTCATTCAGGGACAACCATATACATATATATATATATATATATATATATATATATATATATATATATATATATATATATATATATATATTACATGTATCATAATATAGCAAAATGTAATTAATTGTTTCTTTTGTTTTTGCATTTCTCTGAAAATATATTAGTTTTAGGGTACAATCTTGTAAACTTTATATTTTACTATCTTAAAAAAAAAAAAATTGAAATGGGTCATTGCAGTTATGTGTAGGTATATAAATATGTAATATGTATATCTAATAATTTATTATACGTATTATAATGTAGCAAAATGTAATTAATTGTTTATTTTTTTTCCATTTCTCTGAAATTATTTTAGTGTTGGAGTACAATCTTTTAAAATTTATATTCACTTTCTTAGAAATTACTTTTTCTTGGTGAGTAAAAATAATTCTTAGGTAGTAAGTAAAAAAAAAATGAATTCAGTTTAATTTACTTTTGTCACATAAGATTGCTGTTTGATTTTGGGACGAACGATATATGTGGATAGGACCACGAAGCAAACTCTGATAAGGATCCCGTTTTATTCCGAGTTATGTTAACCTCTTTTGGAATATTTCTCAGCCAAATTCTCTGTTATCCTTTAAAACTGAGTCATCCTAAAGTAAACCTGTCAACGGGGATAAGCTCAGTGAAATATCGACCAGTATAAATAGAACTAGAGCAACGAACGGCCACGTTGGCCTTGGTTTAGCCTTTGCCTCCATTCTTCTCTCTTCCTTCAACGATAGTCTTAGTCTATCTAGTTAACTTGCCTGATCAATAAGTCGGTAATAAGTTCTTAAAATAATCATTTTTAACGGTATGTTTAGATAAAGTTAAAAAATAGACTAAAAAACCGTTTCTATATATATAACTAAGACAAACGACTTACATGGAACATACATACAGGATTAAGAAGACAAAGACGTTATCGACAATTATTACATCTGCTGGACTACAGATCTTCACTTCATTTAAGAAACAAACTACTAATCTATAACTTTTTATTGAGAGCTATCTGGACATAACGATATGAACTTTAGGGTTCAGCAGAACATATAGATATGTATACACAAGATACAAACGGCACAATCAAAAATTCTAAAAAAAAATATTAATGCACCTTGGTTTATTTGGAATCACACTATACACAACGATGTGAACATTCCCACTGTAAAATCATATATTCATAGAAAATATACAACATTCCATTCATCAACACAAAATCACCAAAATCCACTTGTTCTTGCTGTTTCCCACTTCCTGTTACCAGCCTTGCTATGAGAAGATTAAAAAGACAATGGCCCACAAAACTTTATTCCTGCAAATCAAGGAGAAAAAAATACAAACTCTGAGATTAAATATGCTAAATGCGAAACTGCGCAAGGTGCAAGTGCTAAATAAAGGAATAATGATAAAATGCAGAGGAATACTTTTTATTTTTTTAATTAACAAGGTATGCACACAAAGGGCATTCATAGAACAATTTTAATAATCGTCCACTGATCTTTTATCAAAAAAGTAGGATGATTGATATCGAAAATCGTGATGTACGTGAAACGAAAATGCTCAGTCATATTGGGCTATTTATTAAAAACGAATTAAAAAATATTCTCAAACGTCCAATTACTAGTTATTCATTGTATAATTAACATTTATTTTTGGGTATATTGAAATTTTAAAAACCTATGAATTAAAAACATTATCGTAAACTCTTGAGATGACGATAATCTATAACAGTAACTACTAAATCGTCATTATTCTATATCGTATTTTAGACTGGGGAAGAATAGTGCGGGTGGAGGTCAAAGAATTAATTCCTTAAATAATGATAAACTAATTATTAGAAATCAACGTTTCAACTCACATTGCAGGTATGGATAGTTAAGATAAAAAAAAATGTTTTTTTAAAAATTGTATCTTTAATTTTTTGTATCTCGTATATCTAGCCCAGCAATGTGGGCATAGGTTTCTAATAAGTTGTTTATTACTATTTACGGAATTAATTCTTTGACCTCCATCCGGACCATTTACTTCCCCTTATGCATAAAGTCAACCAATATTATTTTTGATATATTTTATACTATTTATCATTTCTCACTAATTATGGTTGGTATTTCCTACAGCCTTGATCTTCGACCTCTTCGGCAGCTGGGAGCTGTCCTTTTACCTTGCCGGTGCGTGGATCATAGTGGCAGGCCTCCTCATGTTCCCCGTCCCGATCACCAGGAACAAGAAGATCATTGGGAAGGGGGAGCCGATGGGTGGACACGTAGTCTCAGCCTAAGTCCTATCGTCCTTTCTTCTGTTTGAAAGAAGTCCCCTACATTATGAATCGTTTTATGAACTTTATCTGCTTAATAGGCAAACCTATTGGATGTATATAGTTTATAGTCATTTATTTTAAGTTTTAGTACATACTTATGAACATTGAAGTTAGGTATTAAATTGAAAATGACATTTCAATTCAAATTTTACTAGGAGTAATGCTTTGATTTTATTCGTCTTATATATTTCCACGATAAAGAAAAAAGAAAATAAGATTATCATTTACACATTTTTGTATAAAACAATCTGTTTAATAAAATACAATAATATAAAAAACAATATTCTGAATGATAAATATATAATTAGATATATTTAATTAAGAATTGTTTTAAATGTATGAGTTATTTCATCGAGGCCTAACGTTAACGGTTCATTGAATTATTGAAAATCAAGTATAAACCTATAGTTAAGGAGCAGTTTTACCATTTTTTAAATTAAAACAGCAACACGACTCAAGATTCGAGATTTGTTAATCTTAAAAAGTTTTTAATCAACATAATAAATTTATAATCGATTAAATAGGGTTTAAACAAATCTACAATACGTTGAAAAAATTCAAACATTTTATACAGTAAAATTTTATTATAAAAAAGTAATGAGGTTAAAAAATGATTTTTTATACAAATGAATATGCCACGTTAACTACATGCAAATGTGAATAAAAAATTCATGTTTTTTTTTATTACTATTTCGTTTATTATATAGGTTAATGGAGTAGGGCCACCAGGTAGGCTGGTGCATGCAATATCACTTTTGATTTTTTGGTTCTTGGAATGAATGATCCTAAAAATTATAATGTTTATAATTCTTGTTTTAAGCCCTCAACGGTTTTTCAGTTCCGTATGAAAGTGATTGAAGTGCATTTGTAAGTTTTGAATAACATATGTATTAAAATCATAATCGTGAGCACAACGGAGGAAATGGGTGTCACAGGTGCTAATAAGTCAGACCTGTGTCTTGTATAGCTCAGTTTCATTTTAATTTTTAAATGAAAACGTCTTTAAAAGACGTTTATACAACTTATCATTTAAACAATATTTCTCTATAAGAATAAAAAATTATATCTCCACCATCCCCCTCGACTATAGAGTACACAGTTATATTATGGATTCGTGCACCTTATAAATAAAAATCTACGCACGCCTATAGTTGGAATTAGAAGCAGGTGCCATAGTAATTTGATTATATTATATATAACATATGCCGAAGCAGAATTTTGAGAAACAAAAAATACTACGTTTAACAATAGGCCATTTTATTGTTATCAATACATTCTGGTCATTTTTAATTTTCGGTTAAAAAAAACACATTTAAGAATTAATATTTAACCTCCGCCACTGTTATTTTTTGCGATGGCTTTTTTTTAATCCGTTATGTATTTATTGTGGATACATAAATACGATAAAATTTTATTTTAATTGAGCTCTTGTTTTTGAATGTGGTATAAGTTCACTTTTTCATTTATCGAGATATTCAAGGGTTTCCATTCGTATTAATTTAAAAAATATTGGGAAACGTAATGTTTTTAAAACTTAGCTTTAAAGAGAGTGGTGTTTTTTTTTTAAACACTAATAGAATTGTACCACTTTTAAAAATAACAGCCAATGGTCACTTAATTAGCACAATTTTTTTTCAATTTTTTATTAATTTATTTTAGTACTCTTCTCTTATATTAATATTTGTTTTAATTACATTATACCCTATCCTTATTGCCCTGTATTATTCTCTATAATATGGGCCAGTTTAGAATTAAATAGACTGCTTTATTCATGGTGCTACTTTTCCGATTTCTTTAATTATTAGAAATTTAATAAAAAATATATTGACTTACAAGCAAAGAATTGAACTTTCTAAGGTCTAAATAAAGTATTAGAATAAATTAATTGCCTTAATATGTAGCACTTATTCGTATCTTCAGAATTAATTTTAAATCAAGTTAAAATTTCAAATAGACCGGTTTTTTTTTTCTAATTGTGGTACTTAGCAGCTTAATTAATTCAAATAAGGTTTATAAAAAAAAAGAATGGCTTTCAAAAAGTGCCTTTGATCTCTAGATAAATTAAAATAGATCGCTCAATTTACAATTATTTCTTAATATATCAATTAAAATTGCCGAAAATGATTCTTCTATATGCTATTTCGAAAACAAATGATTATAATTTTTTGTAGTCTATGTCATTAACATTCAATTTTGTAGGCATAAATGACAGTTACTAGCTCACCTTGCGAATTATCTTCTTATATTGTATAACTATCTTAAAAAAAAAGAATTTATAATTTATTTATTTATTTAATTTATTATTTGTTTAAAGAAAACAAATAATTGCTTACTATGTTTTCGGCCTATACACAAAGACATTACTATAAAATAAGGAAATATTAATAGTTCCATTTATTATGGGATATTTTATTAAAATATTTTTGCATCAAAAATAAATTTTACAGAACTATTTAAGAATTCGCTTTCTGGCTTTTTACTACATTTCGTAATGTAATTTCTTCTATCTACTTAAAGCTTTCATAGAGTTAATAATAAAATTACGGGTAACGTAAGGCACCATTATCGCTCAAATTTGATTCTAGTTTTGAATTCGAAATAATTTCTAATCTGTTAATAACCATTGTCCAACTTTTGACTAATGCTTGAAATAAATAAATACTATGGCTTTTAATTAATTAAGCTAAAAACAAACCTGTATAGAAGTTAAATTACTTAAAAACTTTCTATAATAACTATTTATTAGCTTAGTTATTTATATATTAGAATAAAAGCGAAATGCTTTAGTTGGAGTTTGTAAAAGTGATGAGCGTTATCGAAGCGGTTAGTCAGAAGTTGATACCTTGACAATCGATAAATATAACACGACTTCTTCGCCGTCTAAAAAACATATCTTTTCTAAATAGCAATAAATTTAATAATAATTTAAAAAAATAATATTTTCAAACAAAAGTAAATTTTAATGAAAGCAGACTTTGCCATTAAAAATTAACATTCATATCAAAATAAGAAGTAGATACAATTACTTTTCTTGGTGTATTTCATTCATTAAATTTTCGAAATGTTCTGCAAGCTTTGGTAAAATTGTTACAAAAAATTTTAAAAATTGATGATATCTATATTTATTTAATAATACATATTTTTAGTTCTCAATGATAGCTAGATTTTAATTATTCTTTTAATATGACATTGTATGAAATAATTGAAGAGAGTTCTATACAAAAATAATATATCCACTTTAAAGTATTAAGAAGAATTAATATAAATCTGAAGTTGTTTAGTATTCCTTAAAACTCGAATTAGAAATCTTCCTTGTCTAGTAAAATTTAACTAATCTACACCAAACGTTTTCGTATTTTTTTCAGAAATTAGTATCGAAAATTGGTGATATTAACGTTTTATAGAATACTTATCAATTAATTATGTGAATGAAATCATTTCATGACTTGTGATGTAATTGGTGCATGCTGTTTAAAATGGAACAGATACAATCAAAAAGTATTTGAACAGAGTTTATTATGGTGCTTGTTCAATGGACTATTTATGTTTAAAAAAGTTCTGTTCACTTATTTCAAATACTATTATTTTACTTTAAATTTATGAGTAGTTATAAAAATAGCTGTTCCGTAATTTTCTTTTTCCTTGCTACATGCATTCGTCGACGGTTTTATTTTGTTTGACAAAAATACATTACCTTTGTTCTGTCGACATATGTTTAGAAATTCTGAAATCCAAAGATGTTCTTTACTTAAATCATACTTATTTAATTAAATGTTAGTACTTATGATTATCATTATGTTTTTATGTTAGATTTGTGCTTACGTTATAAACAAATTTTAATTTTTTTGAAAAAAAATTTTGTTTAAAGTGTGATTTGAGGCTGTTATAGTAAAGTAAATAATTAATACTTATGGTTCTTTGTGAGTGTGGTCGTTTTGTCAATATTCCTTTGAACGAAGTTGTGTACAAAGAAATTGTAGCATTAGATAATATTTTAGATGAATATTTATATATTTAGTTTATAAAAGTATTTTTCAAGTTAGTTATTATAGCTGAGTCAGCAGTATTGGAAACATTTCATAAATATTAACTAGAAGACTGCATTGCTCAGTCATTGGGCAAATTGAATGTTATGGTTAATTAAAGCATATTTTATATATATATATATATATATATATATATATATATATACATACATACATATATGTGTATATATATATATATATATATATATATATATATTAAAGGAAATAAATTTAGATTATTTCCAATTTTAATTTTTATCATTATAACCTTTTATTCCTTTTTATCATTAAGAAAAATATCACCTAATACTAAAAAACACGATAATATTATACTATTACTAGCTTTTGCCCGCGGCTTCGCTCGCGTGGAATTTGGTCAGCCACATAAAGTTTCGTGACAGATCATTTTAAATAAATAATTTTTTTTTCAACTATAAGCTACTCGTACATCCAAAAATTCATATGTCTAACTTCAAAACTGATGGATTGCATACAATCTTTGAACCCCTATAATATTAAGGGGGAAACCCTTGAGGGAGGAATTATCCAAATTTCTTTCTTAAATTGTACAAAGAACCTATCTGCAAAGTTCCTGATTTGCCTTTAATTATGTACTATAATGGATTCTCCACAGAACACAAAAACTGTATGGCACGTTCCCCCGTGCCCCCCCCAAGTCTTTCGCATATATAATATTAGTAGGAAAAGTAGATTAGATTTGCCTTTAATTATGTACTATAATGGATTCTCCACAGTACCTAAAAAAACTGTCTGGAGGGCGTATTTGTTATTCTGATGTATAACCTTTATTACTGTAAAGTTTCATCCAAATCCGTTCTGTAGTTTTTGCGTGAAAGAGAGACAAACATACGAACTTTCGCATTTATAATACTTATTTTCGCCACCCACAACCACCCACCCCGACCTAACTCCCTTACTACCACCTGGAGACCAAGGGGTATTTACCAACCCAAAGGGAAGTTGATTGGGGTTGGTGGTGATGGAGAAAAATGTGTATTTATTTACTAACAAACCATTTTATAATATATTGTAATTTATTTTTCATTTTATAATATATATTAGATTAGATTTGAAATAACTGCTCGGATTCTCATATGTTTAGAGTTTTAAGACCGTGGAAAAATTCCAACAAAAAGCCCTTAGTCTCCAAACTAAAACGGAAATAGAAATTATCTGTCCAATATTTCGCCTATTCAGGCATCCTCAGGGCAGATAGAGAAAAAACAAAACAACAACAACAAAACAAAAGAACAAAAACAAAATAAAACATGAATAATGCACCCAAGAAGCGTCCCACTACCTCCAAGGCTCAAATGCAACTAATGAATCATAAGGAAGGTTACTCGACCCCGGCTGGGTAAGGTTAGATAAAAACAGCTGATAAATACTGGAGAATATGAAAATTCAACATACAGTTACCAAACTACAAAAAGCACAACAGGAAAAAATAAATACTGGTAATTGTAAACAACACCAAAACATAAGACAAAAAACTATATGAAAAAATGAAAGTAAGATTGCAATGAAAAGAAAAACAACATTATCAAGACACCAGTGGATTTATGGCTATTCCACAAAATATAAATATAAAATTGATATGTCTGTGTTATTCTGTTTTTGTTTTATTTTTATTTTGTCTTTTGCAACATTTTTTTTTTTAATCATGAGTGAAACTGTATCTTTACTAAAAAAGAGGTTATTCTTAATTTTTTAAAGGCCTAGTCCAAGCTTGAAAACACCATTAATCATAGTACGTTAAATTTTTATATTTTTACTAAGGTCAATATAGATTTTTATTATAAATGTAGATTATTTCACAAATATTTGTCTATTATTGGTCTATTTCCAGTAAAACCTTTTATGGTGTATCTTTCCTAAATGTCCGACGATCTAATCCTACGATAGATGTCAGTAAAAAAAATTGAAAACTCATGTAATCATCTTTTCGTTAAAAGATCCTCTGCTCGCGATGTCAAGATAATATTCAGGGGAAGCTCTAGAGACAAAAGAAACAATGGCTATATTACAATGTAACACTGATTGTAAATTAACGAGGGAAGACAAGAAGAAAAACAGTAATCCTACAGATTACAGACCTATTTTAGCCCGATTAAGAAGGCCGTGGTATATTCCCTGTATAAAAATCTGGATAAAATAGAATATTGGACACATTACATTGAATACATATTTGTGTAATCATATTTTGCCTCAGATTGCTAACGTGTGTTCTATGCAACATTGTTTAAAATGCTAGAAATTAACATTACAAACGAAAATGTTTATTTGCCTCTCCAACATTTTGCTACTTGGAAATAACTCAGCCTTCATTAAAATATCGAAGCGTGATTTTCGCATAATTTTGTTTTATGAGTTTGTCAAGACTGTTCAGAGCGTCAGCTAATGTCGTAAAAGATCCACTTTTCATCGTATGTGACAATTCTGAACAGAAAAGGATCGTGGTTTCGGCAAAGAAGTATAGCACTAATTTCATAGGGCTGACAACCGTTTTGGCGGTTGCATAATATGTGAGGAACCAAACTTTCAAGCTTTTTCACCTTCCTAATCGCCTTGAGATGGCCATCGACGGTTGATTTCGAGTTTCCCTGCCAGTACTCCCTGCCGTTCGAAAGAGGATTAATAAATATTTACAGTTATAAAAGTCAAAAGTCCAACAAACATAAACATTTCACTATTAGGAAGGCTATTTTAAATAGAACATGAAATACTGCATTATTTTCCGAACAACCCAATATTTTATCTCATGTAAAAGGACCTATATTTACAAAACAACTCCTGTCGATCAACCACATCCATCTTTGGTAATGAAAGGGATATGTTTTTTAATCAATAATGATATTAGTATTACTGCATGTCAGTTGTAATGATCTCAGGGATGAATCCCATATTATTATTTAAAATGAATGAAGTCAAAGAATCTTAACTTTCCCAGAGATCATTGTTTGGGCAAGTGAGGACAACATAGCAAAGGGTTCTATGTGAAATGATCAGTTAAAGCTTCGTTTTTTTTTGTTTTTTTTTTCGTTTTTAATCTGGTAGGCTCTACTGCCAACAGAAATGTCAAGTTTAGTGCCAGCAGAACTTCTTTTTCCCTTGCGTAAACATTTGTGGTCTCAGGCTTCAATGATGTATCATGAAAACATTAAGGTCAATACTCACCAAACGAATAATGTACTTTTGATTCTGGAATATAAGTCCTAATTTTTAAATCAAAATCCTATGATGGTTGTTTTGATTTAACACTACTTTTAGGAGAATGATTATTCTATCTTTCCCCTGAAGTCTTGGCTTGATTTTCTATTATCCAACAGCGTCCTTCTCATGCAGTAAAAAAAAAAAATATAAATACGCTTGTAAAAAAACAAAACATAAAAACATATACATGTATCTTTAAAAGAACAACAAAAAAAACTTCATCATTCAATCATCACAAACTTTATTGAGAATCCGATCGGTTCCCCCAAGAATTTCCTTACTTTAACTAGAGATAGACTACCCTGAGGTGGCGCAGCCTTTCCTCATCGATTATTGCCCCGAATTGTTCTCTATTGAAAATTCATTTGTATTTGAAACTAAAAATGTCGATGTTTATTAATCTTTTACACAATCTATAAAGATGTTGACTTTAATTAGCGCAGCAATTCATACTTTTAAGAAGTAGTTTTAATTTTATAAATATTATGTATTTCATTAAAGTTAATTATTATTATAAATATCTAAGATAGGAAAACATATAATATAATGTAAATAGATCGTGTTCAATTGGCAGAAAATGAAAAATTGGTATGAAAGTTTAATAGATTAGTTGCATCTTGATACGTAAACGTACACGATTGGATTCCTCGCATTCCTTTCCTCATCTTCAATTTTCCAATCAAGTCCAATAAAATAAATTATTCCTTTTCTGTCATAGTCAGAAGATGCCTCTCATATTCAACTGGTATTCTTATTTGCTTCTTCGCGGGAATATGTTGTTAGCATCTTCCGAATTATTGGAAACTCCTATGCACTTATTTGACCGTGACGGCCAGTTAATCTAGGAACCTAATCTATGGCTGACCTCATTGAAGTTTAATTCTGAGTCGTCTTTTCTATGCTGCAAAAATACTGATCATAATCCAATTTATGATGTTACCATAATTAGCCTTGGCACTAGTGTTTTCATTCTCGACATCTACCTTGCGAACGAGGTGTGAATTTAAAACATGAAAGCGTTTTTTATTCTGTATGCGACATTAGAAGTTTCCAAGAGAATAGGTTTTGGTGTAAAATTGTTAAATGTGTACTGAAAATTAGATGCTTTGAAACTACACAGAAAACGTGTTTTAGCGCTGCATACGCCTCTTTCACTATCATGTGTGCCTATTCTTCAAAGGTTACCTTTTTATTCTTCTCCTAACAAAAAGAGTATGTTGCTCTGCATAGAAATATTCCGCAGTGCAAGTGCAAGAGGGTGCAGAAATTAACTTTGTAACAATGTAGAAATGCAGAAATTAGCAACAATGCAGAACCACTGCATACTAATATAAATATATTGACAATGTAATAAATACAATATAAATAAACAATTAACAATGCAGAAATTAACTGCATACTAATCTAATATACATTATAAAATGCTTTGTTCGTACGTGAAGACACAGTTTTCTCTATCACCACCAACCCCAATCAACTTCCCTTTCGGGTGGTAAATACCACTTGGTCTCTAGGTGGTATTAAGGGAGTTTGATCGCGGTGGGAGGATTTATGGGGGGGGCATGGGGGCAAGGGCCCCCCGACAGTTTTTTAGGTACTGTGGAGAATCTATTATAGTACATAATTAAAGGCAAATCACATGATAATAGTTGTTAAAATAACAGAAAGAACATGAGTGAACCTTTTGTTTTGATATCCTACTATCCTACTAATATTATATATGCGAAAGATTTAGGAGGGAACGGGGGCACGTGCCAAATTTTTTTTTGTGTTCTGTGGAGAATCTATTATAGTACATAATTAAAGGAACATCAGGAACATAGCATCTTGAAATTTGCAGATAGGCTCTTTGTATAATTCAAGAATGAAATTTGGATAATTCCACCTCCCAAGGGTTTCCCCCTTAATATAATAGGGGTTCGGAGATTGTATGGAATCCGTCAGTTTTAAAGTTAGACATCTGAAATTTTTGATGTACGAGTAACTTATAGTTAAAAAAATAAAAATTATTTATTTAAAATGATCTGTCACGAAACTTCATGTGGCAGACCAAATTCCACGCGAGCGAAGCCGCGGGAAAAAAGCTAGTATAAATAAACTCCCCGTCAAAAGTATTGCAACACCCATAATTCTCGAGATTTTCTTGGTTTCGACCTGAATCCGTACTTTGTTTATATTTACAGTAATATTATTTACTAAATGAGATACATTAGTGACTAGACACTTAATTTGTATTCACTGTTTACCAACAAACGATAAGATTTTGGATATTTCATTTTAAATTTCCTTTCAGTCCAAGTTTATCTTTCGTCTGTCTCAAGTCTGTTTCCTCTTTTCTCTTTAGTCTAGTTGAAACAATTAATTTTATCCACAATGAATCGTTTAAGCCGCGATGATTCTGTCAGAATCATCACTCTCTCTGAAGAAGGCAAATCATTGCGTTACATCGCTAATCGCCTTGGGATTTACTATTCTTCCGTTTCAGGGACCATAAGGAGGTACAGGGAGAGGCGACTAACGTCAGGGCGTCCTAGGATTGCTAATCCCATAGATGGCCGCTTCATTAAAATGCAAGTTCTTCGGAAGCCTAATTCTACAGCTTCTTCGATTAAAAACTTGATCGCTGGTGTTTGAGGGGTATCAATATCGGATTCAATAGTCATTAGAAGACTGAGGGAGTCAAACCTCAGCTCAAGAAGGCCAGTGAAATGTCCTCTTCTCACCACAGAACGCCGCGTAAAGAGATAGAGATTTTCAAGACAACACCAATCTTGGACTGTGCAGGAGTGGAAAATGTTGTATTCACTGATGAGACGAGAGTGGCCCTTAACAGACAAGATGGACGTGAAGAAGTTTGGAGAAGGCCTGGAGAACGGTTTAGTCAATGCTGCACGTTGAGCCATTCGGGGGAGGGTCTATCATGTTCTGGGGCGGCATATTTTAGGAGGCACGTACCGAGTTAGTGCCAATCCAAGGAGGGGCCTTGAATGCTTTGAGGTATGTAGAAATGATTCTTCAAGATCATGTAGTGGCTTTTATGCCGTTCATAGGCTCTAAATCGTTGCTCATGCATGATAATGCCCGCCCACACAAGGCAAGATGTGTTTCTGAGTACCTGAACACCACAAATATCCACACCATTGATTGGCCAGCAAGAAGTCCTGAACTTAAACCAATCGAGCACGTTTGGTATTATCTCAAAAGATCGGTTCGGTCACTAGATTTACCTCCTACTACCCTTGAAATGCTAAAGGCAGCTGTATTGGAGGAGTGGGACAATATACCCCAAGATTTTCTTCAAAACCTTTTTACAAGTATGCCAACACGAGTGGAAGCAGTCATTCAAGCCAGAGGTGGCAATACGTCTTATTAAATGTAAATTAAAAATTTAAATTGTGATTTAAAAGTTAAAATTATCAGAAATTAAAAGTTTAGAAAGTAAGTTTTCTAACTTTTTTGTTTATTGGAAGAGATATTGTAATTTATTTTAATAAAATTTGTTTAAGTCCAGTTTAAAAATGCTTAATACAGACTTCAGAACCGTTCTTTATTATGAAAAGACAGACGTTTTTGTAAAATTCAAATATTTCAAAGTGTTGCGATACTTTTGACGGGGAGTGTATATTATAAGATATATTTACTTTTATAACATTTTTCTCCTGCCGATTTTTTTTTCATTGAATTGAATGAATGAAAATAGCCTTTATTTAAGCGTACATTTTACAATTACTATAAAATAAATTTACAAACAACATAATAAAACAGTTCTTTACTATTATTACTAGCACAGGCCTTCCTTTTGGAGTAATAGTCTTTAACACTTCCCTGGGTGACTAGCCCTACTGGGATGCGGAATTTTTAAGGGCCAACCATTTTATTTTCCACTCTTCTCTATCCTTAGCAGTTCTCTACCAGAGGGGTCCTGTCAAAAGCCCAAATGGATCTCTCTATCTCTTCCATTTTCTGCCTCTCATCCTTGTTTGGTCACATGGTGTTCATTCCGTGACTACTCTTGACCATCTGTTGTCACTGCACCGCAAGAGATGTTCAGCCCATTTCCATTTGCCTTCTTTTATCTGCAAGGATGTGTCTTTTAGCCCTGTTTCTTTTTTTAGCTTTTTGCATCTTATTCTGTTATTTTTCTTCACTTTCATTATACTTCTTTCGATGCTATTCTGCCACACCTTGATCTTCTTCTCTTGGGCTTTTGTCAAAGACCATGCTTGGGGGCCATAGGTCATCGCTGGCATAATACATCTGTCGAAAACCTGTCGTTTTAGGTCAATACTTAAGTTTCCTTTCATTATGTACTTCAGAGACCAGAACCTGTTCCAACCAAATGCTATTCTTCTCTGAACTCCTTTTGTTGCTCTATCTGAAAAGGAAACTATCTTGCCCAAGTATACATATTCCTCCACATATACTATTGGTCATTTGTTTGGTCTTGTTATAGTTTGGGTATAGACCAATTTCTTCGCAGTGTTTTAGAAGCTGTTTAAGCATTTCTCGCATTTGGTGGGTATCATTGGCAAAAAGCACAATATCGTCTGTAAACCGTAGGTGGCTTAATCATCGACCATTTACTTTTACGCCTGCTTCTTACCATCCAAGAGACCAAAACACCAGAATAAACAACAAGGGAGACAATGGATCCCCTTGCCTGACACCCTTCTCGACACACCCTTCTTTTCCGTCATGACATATCCTTGTATAACTGTGCAATAATTCTCACGTATTTCTCTTCGATTCCTATGATTCTTAAAGCTTTAAGAACGCTAGTATGTAGGACGCTGTCGAAGGCCTTTTTAAAATCGAGAAAACAGAAATACAAAGAGAAGTTATATTCTTTAGCTTTCTCAATCATTTGATTTACTATGTGAATGTGATCCACAGTTGAGAAACCTCTCCTAAATCCTGCTTGTTCTTTCGCTATACATTCCATGATTCTTTTAGTAAGACGTTGTTTGATGACACTGGTAAAAAGCTTTGCCATGGTAGAACAAAGGGAAATAGGTCGATAGTTCTCTATATCCTGTCTATTGCCTCTTTTGTGAAGAAGAATTATTTTTGCAGATTTCCAGTGTTCTGGAATTTCTTCCTTTTCTACAATTAAGTTAAATAATTCTGTAACTTCCCTTATGAGGACCTCCCCTCCTGATTTTTAAATTTCGTTCTTTATGTCATCCGGCCCAGGACTTTTTACAGACTTTAAATTGTTTACAATAATAGCAACTTCTTGTCCCATTATAGGTGGGATTTCTTCCAGAGCTTTGACTTCATCTGGCTCTCCATTTTTTCCAAGCTTTTCTGATTGCATCGATAAAGTTCTCTGAAGTATTCCGTTGCCATTCTCCTTATATTCTTCCTATCCGTCACAACTTCCTCCTTCCTGTTTTCAAGAGAAACCATCCATTCCCTACCTTTAGACAATTCTTTTTGAATTTTTCTAGTGGAATTGCTTAGAAGTACTTACGTGATCATATAATTTTTGTAATTTTCCAGATCTTCTTTTATTCTTTTCTTAATTTCATTATTTATAACCGTGAGTTCTTTTATTTCCTTTTCAGTAATGCCCTCTCTTTCTTTTTTCCTTTTACGAGCTTTTAAAAGTTCTTTCGTACTTTCTGATAGTTTGCTTGGTTTACTCACACTGAACCCGGAGCTCTGTACCCTTGCATCTCGATGGATTTGGCAATGATAGACGTTTCCTGAACGGAACTAGGTACTTTTCCATCTCTACTTTCATACATGTGTTGCAGATTTCTTATGAGTTCAGTTCGAAAGTTTTCTATTTGGGTTGGATCATGAAGAGGGAAGAATTTCTTTTTTGCCCTAAAAGGTCTTCTTGTTTTGTACCTTTCGACATTTAACATGTCTCTTAACATCCTGTGGTCTGTGTTAAAATTTAGCCTCTGTATGATCTCGACATCTTTCACTAAACTAATTTGATCAGTAAGAAAATAATCCAACTCAAACCTTTGACCTTTTGGTGAACGCCAAGTCCATTTTTCTTTAGCTCTTTTCTTAAAGAAGGAATTTCCGATTTGTAGTCGTTGAATAAATCAAAAGTGGATTAACTGATTTCCTCCTTCATTTCTTTTACCATATCCCCCACCTCCCATAATTCTTTCTTCGCCATCTAATTTAACTCCAGTCCTGCTATTGAAGTCCCCCATCACAATAATCCAATTATTTTTTCGCTTAAAACTGGAAGCTATAGTGTTTAATTCATGGTAAAGTTTTTCATTTGCTTCGAAGGAATCCGCCATTGTAGAAGAACAAGCACTTGTTGCGTTGTAGAAGCATGCACTTGTACTATAGTCAACTTTTTACTGGAGTTAATTTCCAACACTAAAACAGCTATTTGCAGTTTATTTCTTTAAAATCAATTATTCTGTTTCTTAACTTATTTGGTACAAAAAATCCAATGCCAAACATTCCGTTTGGAGATATGTGTGCATGAAAACATTTTCTGATTTCTGTTCCAAAACCAAACTAAATTTCCTTCTTACTTCTGCCATACCTTTAATATCCCAATTAATATCCTCGAGAGCATGAGTGAGCTTCTCCAACCTGTCTTCGGTTAGTAATGTTCTAAGGTTTAATGTACATACCTTGAGTACCTTGGTCATTACCTTGAAAATTAGGATCTTCTTTTTACTATGAACTAGTGCTTGGGGCTTCTTTTTCATTTTTGTTAAGGTCTCTATCATCTTCTTTATGAGTCGCTAGGAATTTATCCAGACTAATAGATCTTTGATGAGTTTTAATATTTTTCATTTTCTTCCCTTTAGGGATTGGCTCTGATTTTTTATAAGTATTTTTCATAACTACTTCTTTTTCTTCGCTCCTTTCCTCTTTTTCTTTGAATTTTCTTGAGATTGCAGTTCTTCTAGAGAAAAACTTTGGTCGTTTATCAGGAGTTTGTCATATCTCAATGATGCCTTGATATAGGATCAAGTGAAAAGAATTGATAAGGCTGGCCGGGAAACGTGCCAGGATGGCCGAGATGGTTGAGGCGTCACCACGGAGAGGTGAAAGTCCCGGTCCTGGCCATATCTTTTCTTTTCAAATAAAATATTTAAAAAATTGTATCATATAACAATTAAATAAATTATAATAATATTAATGACTTAAAGTCAACAAGATCCAAAAATAAAGTAATGTTCACTTAACATTCTCCCCGTGTATACATCGCAAATTGCTAGAACACGGAGATATAGGATCAAGTGAAAAGAATTGATAAGGCTGGCCGGGAAACGTGCCAGGATGGCCGAGATGATTGAGGCCTCACCACGGAGAGGTGAAAGTTCCGGGTTCGAGTCCCAGTCCTGGCCATATCTTTTCTTTTCAAATAAAATATTTAAAAATAATTTGATTACTGAGTGTGTATATTGTAACTATTCATCATCAGACGGCGCAATGGCCCTTGTTACTATTACTTGCTGTATATAGGTAGATTAAAGAACCGATGTAAACATGCTGTTTAGGTTATATCACCATCTATACTTCGTTTTTTTTTTTAATTTAAAGAGAAAAGCCTAAACCGGCCGGGGGCATATCTTTTCTCTTTAAAATAAAAATATTTAAAAATCAAAACAGTTGACCCATAAATTACAAAAA
The DNA here is from genome assembly GCA_037127475.1 of Arma custos. Lineage (NCBI taxonomy): Eukaryota > Metazoa > Arthropoda > Insecta > Hemiptera > Pentatomidae > Arma > Arma custos. Next base: position 96,971,163 of record CM073759.1, on the reverse strand, counting down.
ATTATACTTCGAAATGTTTGTTGAAACGTTCATTTCTTGTTGACATGATTACCAAAATATACACATTTCCCATAATTACATCCTTTTTTCATACTAAATCCCACTAATATTTTTATTTTCGAGAATATTTAAAAGAAAACGAATGAAAAGTTAAAACTTGTTTTCACTTAATTCGGAACGACAACCTACGGAACTGATACCATTATATTAATCATCCTTTGAAAGTATGATAGTCAGTTGTATTTTATGTATTTAAATGTTACGAAAAAATACAACTATGTACTATTTTATTGTTTGAGTTTCTAAATTGATACAGGTTTTCTTCTGAAACAAAATTTTTCAATAGCAGTTCAGTAAAGATTTATTATTATAGATAATTAATGAATGAAGCATTCTGTATCAACTGCAAGTTAAGTGGTAGGCCAAGCTATTAAACAGTTACCGGGAGGGCACGAATCCGAATGAAGGCGTCTGATACGTGAATTATAACAGTAATAGCGGGGCTCTAGTCTTTTGTATTCAAATCCTCTCAGCTCCTACTCTAAACTTCAGTTTAACCATTATCGTTTGGTGCTTATAAAACGAGCTTTTATTTTTTGTCATGTTCTTTGAACGTCGTATTAATTTGTATTGAAGTACGCTGAAGGTCCCATAAAAGCTGGATAGTTTTCTTCCATTTGTTCCATCACTTTTGTTGAGCTGGAATTTTTGTCATGAAGTATAACACCCATCTCCTATTATTTCAAGCAGACTGCAATGCTAATGCTGCATTTCTGTCAGGATTTTGTTAGGGTCCGATTCGAACGGTGTGACACTAATGTGGATTGCTTCTCCAGAGCCCCCATCAACCACGATTTAAAATCTCTTGGGATTATTCTAAATAATGAAGTTCAAATCTTTGAAACTTCATCTCAAACACTTGCATACGATACATTAGTTCAAGTAACTGACCTGGATGAGGGTAACTGACCTGAATGCGAAAAATCAAACAAGAATTACTAGCTCATTCAAGTAAACCTCTCTGTACCATAGATTACGGATTTACATTCAAATATAATCGAGTGGTAATTTCCAATGACTTGGGAACAAGACCTTGTTCTCTAAAAACTCCATACTGCTCTTGTTGGTTATACCTAGATGAAACAGCTCGCGTGACATTTGTTTATTGGACAGGATCATTGAACGAGTAGTACGATCAAGTGAAAGGTCCTCCCTAAGCTTTAGAGCACCCAAGGATGGAACCTGATTCAAAATGGGAAAGAGCTCATCTCGACAATGCAAGGCCTAACAACAACGTTTTTTTCCTTGGTTTGCACTGATGTAAATTCAATATAGACCAGCGGCCAGGTGTTTGAAGGTCGTAATAAATTGAAGAGAGCTGCATTTTTGATATGTTGTTTGGGTATGCCTGAGTAGTTGAAATCCAAGTTTGCAAACGAAAAAATGGATGGGAAAACTTTTGATGGCGAAAAACCTCGACATTTTCGGAGCTAATTCAGTTGTTGGCCTTTATCTCCTAATCGGTGCGTTTATGATAAAAAAAACATACGAGACCATTTTTAATTTAGATTAAATTTGCTGCAATTTTAATCCAACCGCAGCTCTTTAGGTCTAATAGATTCTGAGTTACGCCCCTTTGAAAATTGGTGTTTATTTCCAAGTAGTCCAAATTTTAAGTTTTGGCCGATTTTCGTGAGAAACACCGGCCGAAGGAGTGATTCTACGACAAAAGTCAAGAAAGTAAATTTGCTCTTACAATGTATCAAAAATGTAACTCTCTTCAATTTATTAGGCCGCTAGCCTAATATGGGTCTTAGTGGAAGGGACCACTACTCCTTTCTCATCCAGACTTACTCAGCAAAATTTTCTCTGCCCGTGGCTATCCACAAATTTCAGAATGCGGTAATACCTTACAGGTTCAGAGTTCATACAAACTTATAAGGAATTGCCAGAGAATCAAACTCCGTGAAACATACCATTCATGTCTAGGAAAAGGAACAACAGCTGTTATCACTCATTTTTAATTGTCAACTTTCTGCATAATTTATTCACACTAAGGGCTACTACAGGTGTATCTGTTTTCGAAAATATTTTAACTCACTGAATTACTTGTATTTTTTAAAGTTGACTATCATGTAAAGTAAAATTGAACTATTATAAAAATGTAATATATATTTATCTATATAAAATAAAAATGTGTGAAATATTAAAGATCCTACTAGCATAATCAAAACAAAACCTTCTATGAAGGTTGTAATTAGGAGGAAACACAGGTTTTAGTCAGAGGGAGGTTAACGGTTGTTTGTAGTCAATGTTCATTTCGGTATTAGTTTTAGATAAACTTGTTTTTCTACTCTTTTCACTTAAAAACTATTCATTTTCATAATGTCTCATCTGTGAAAATGGAAGTAACAAAATCAAGTGAGAGAATAATGTGTAAAATTGATATCTTCTTCTGTACAAAACTGAAATGTTATACTAAATAGCCAACTATTGTTCTAGATTTTGAAGAAGTTTTCCCCGATATTGTGAATGAAATAGAAAATGCATCTTTCCTCTGTATTGATGGTGAATTTACTGGGTTAAATAATGGCGTCAATGTTAATGCCTTTGATACTCCTGCTGAATCTTACCACAAGATTCGTGCAGGATCCATGGATTTCCTTTTTATACAATTTGGCCTGTCAATTTTTACTCAAGATGAACAAACGGGAAGGTGTTCGTCTTTTAAATGGAATTTTAATACTTCTTAGTTATAAGCTTATGTATACTCATCATTATGTTTGATTATAGGTACAAGAACAAAACCTATGTATTTTATCTTTTCCCAAGACCTGTCAACAGACTTGCTCCTGACACTAGGTTTTTGTGTCAAACCTCTAGTATAGATTTTTTGGTTTCTAATAATTTTGATTTTAACAAGCTATTTAGAGAAGGTGATTTTTTTCTTAGTAAGTAAAACTAACATTGTTTTTTACTTTTTCTCATATTTTAAATTTTACAGGCATCCCGTACTTGAATTCAAGTGACGAATCACAACTAGCTGATGCTATGGAAGTAAAAAGAAACTATAAAGCAAATCAAGTTAAAGACAGTTCTCCACAATCTATACCTGTCCCCAAACAATTTAAAGCTACAATTGACTGTGCGATGTATGTATTATAGGAGATTTATATATTCGAATAATAATTATAGCATTTTATATATAATAGCGTATATTGAAGAAGTTTTAAAATAAGAATTGCTGATTTATTTTTTAGGAAAAAAATTGACCAAGTTGTAAAAGGCCAAGAAAGTGAAGTTAAAATAGATAAGTGTTCTGGTTTTGTTAGAAAGCTCATTTATCAAACTTTTGAAGATAAGTAAGTGATATTTGTTATACTTACAATTTTAATATGACAAAAATAACAATTTGAGGATAGCCTTATTTGAAAGAAGCTGTGAAATACTTCCAGAATTCAAAGTAGTTCTAAAAACAAATTATGTGAAAAATTGGATTTTGATAAGGATAGAAATGGAGATGTTTTTGTCGAAAGTGTAGGGAAAACATTTGTATCAGAAGGGGACCGTGGCTAGGTGGGTCTAGAAATAATATTTTGTATAGTTCAATTAATATGAATAATTAAGTAGGTAGTATCAGTACCCAGACTGATCAATGTTCAGGTTATAAACAATGATGGAAACAGTCCCAGGAAACTGGCTAGTTCGCAGGTACGAAATGTTTTTTAAATAAATGCTGATTAAATGTAAAAGTAATTATGAAGAATAGGGTGGTGTGGTTAGTTATTTAAAACAGAATCTCATCTAGTATTAATTATTTAATATAATTAATTTATACATATTACAAAATAAAGTCCTCGTGATAAACTCAATAACTACAGATTTTCATGCGGTTTTCACCAAAATATAGAGTGATTCACCAGGAAGGTTAAGTGTAAATAGGTTGGAATATTGATGGGTTTCACTGAAGACACTGCCTAATCCCGTGCAATTATCTAACATGCAAGATAATAAATTTGTATATAAAGAAATATTTGGTTTAGTTTTCATTTTTATAATTTCTATATAATAAAGTACATTAGCTGAGATGGGAAGAAAGAAAATCAAGACTCCCAGAGAAGCCTAACCAATGATATTCGCGTGGTCCTTAGTGGCCGGTACGTGATAAAAAAAAAAATACATTGCACAGACAAATTATGTAGGCATAATATGCCTTATTACCCGAGCAAAGCTGGGGTGGGTCACTAAATAAGTAAATAAATCTTAACCACTTGATTAAGATTTATTTGTTTCTTTAGGATTCAATTAATATTAAAGTTTGTGAAAAAGTTGGATTAAGTTAAACTTTGTTTTTTTTTATAAATTTCAACTGGACTCAATCATATAATATATTAGAGAAGAATTGGTCGACTGTATCTTCTAATTTAAGGAAGAAATAGTTGGGGGTGCAGTCAAAGAAAACACCAAAATAAGAAAAACTTATTTATTATGTGCCGACGTTTCGGCCTACAATGTAGGCCATCTTCAGGGCTGAGAGAGAGAAACAAACAAAAATATATAAAAACGTAGCAGTAACAAGAATATATAAAAAGTGGTACAGGAGTGAAAAAATAAAAATAGTGACTAGATATGATGAAATAGTGAAAAGATAAAATAGTGAATAGATAAAAATAGTGACTAGATATGTTGAAATGGTGAATATATATATGATAAATAAGAAAGCATATAAGACTGGTTACAGAATATAAGAAAGAATAAAGAATAAAAAAGAAAGAATATAAGACTGGTTACAGAATATAATAAACTTAAAAAAGTGATAGATAAAAATGAAATTGTAGATGATGAACAGAAATTATAATGGTGACAGATATAAAAAACAAGAATACGAATATAAAATATAAAAAATACATGTCAAGAAAGGATAAAATGTAAAAAATAATATAAAGGGAAAGAAAAATGAGGAGGTAAACGGAAAGATACAAGAAGAGAAAATTAAAATTATAGAAAAAGGGGGTTACATAGGTATGAGGGGTTACATAGGTAAAGTGTAATAATATAAGCATATATAGAAATAAAAGCTTGATAAATTTCAAAAAAGAAACATTGAACATAGTGGTATTTATAACTATGCACTATGAGGAATGAAAAGAAAAAGAAAATATAAGTAAGGGAAGTTAATATGTAACTGTATACAGTAGGAAGCAGTGGCATTAATGCAAAATAAGATGTGAATATAACATAAACATGTAGAAAATAGGTAAAGAAATACAGAGGATGAAAAATATGAGGCTAAATAATAATGAACTCTATACATTAACAAATGATGGATGCCAAAAGAAGGTGTGGGAACAGGTGAGAAGAAAGGTGAATGTGAAAAGGATGGAGATAAGATAAATACCAAGGTATGTACTAACCGAATAAAACACGAGGCAGCTAGGAGAGCTCAGAATGCAGTGAGAGTAATAATACGTTATAAAAATACGTTAGGTCGGCTGGAGGAAGCGATACAGGCGAACTCTGACGGCCAAACAAATAATGACAAAGAAGGGGGAAGGAGATATGTAGATGTAGAGGCAATAAGAGACCGTAAAAAATGTAAATAGCGTGAAAAATTATATGGAATTAATTAAAATTAATAAAATTAATTAATAAAATTAATAAAATTAATTTCCAACTTCCTTCAGCATCCCCATTCCACCCCTTCTAATTTCTCCCCGCAATTTTTCAAAGACCTTGCGTCCACACGCTCTTTTCTTCAATCGCATGACGACTTAATTGTCACCAAAGCTGACAAAGGTAACTCTACTGTTATCATGGACCTTTCTGATTATAACCTCAAAATTAATTCCCTCCTTTCTGATACGTCCACCTACCAACCCATACCACGTGATCCTACTACATCTCTCCAAAAACAATTCAACCTCCACCTAAAAAGCCTTGTCAATTCTAAATTAATTACTTATCCTGTTTACAGAAACCTCATTTCCTATAATTCCTTAGCCCCCCGTTTTTATGGTCTTCCCAAAATCCACAAACCCAACAACCCCCTCCGTCCTATTACGGCTAACGTCAATTCACCATCTACAAAACTTAGCAATTTCTTACTTTCATCCTTACAAGTCCTCAGCCGTAACAACCCATATGATATCCAAAATTCTTTTCATCTACGTGATCTTTTAACATCCCTCACCATTCCTGATCATTACATCCTCACTTCCTTCGATGTCGAAAGTCTTTTTACCAACATTCCCTTAGATAAAGCCCTTGTCATTATAGATAACCACTGGTCACTAATAGAACCCCATACCTCTCTCAACCGGTCCTCATATCTCCAATCCCTTAAACTCTGCTGCGAATCTGGCTACCTCACTTTCCATGGACAGTTCTTTAACCAAATTTCTGGACTGGCCATGGGAAATCCCCTCGCTCCTGACCTCTCCAATATTGTCCTAAATGACCTTCTAGACTCCATCCTACCCCAGTTCCGGGACGATGTCATTTTCATTAAAAAATATGTGGACGACCTCCTCCTTATCCTAAATCCTAACATCATTCCAGGTTTATTATCATCCTTAAATGCATACCATCCCCGCCTACATTTCACTGTTGAACTTGAACATAACAAATCACTACCTTTCCTTGACCTCCGTATCATTAGAAATCCCGATCACACCTTATCCACTGATTGGTATACTAAACCCACCTATTCTGGCAGACTCCTCAATTATTACTCCCAACATCCGCACCACCAAAAAATCAATGTCGCCAAAAATATCATCCACCGTGGTCTATCCCTCTCCGACGCTTGCTTCCATAACACCAACACCCAACGCATCAAAGAAATCCTATTAAAAAACAATTTTCCCCCCTATGTTATCAATAAACTCATCCATCACCATTATAACCCACCCACCCGCACCCGATCTCCACATCCGCCTTCTATCCCTATATACCGATCCTTGCCATATATACCCTCCCTCTCTGATAACATTCAAAAATCCCTACGTTCCGCGATCCCCAATTTACGCTTCGCCTTTAAATCCCACAACAAACTCTCCAATATTTATACCCGAGTCAAAGATCCCATTCCTCTAAAACATCGCTCTCAGGTCGTCTATCGCATTCCGTGCTCTACTCCCAACTGCAACTCTTCCTACATCGGCGAAACCAAAAACCTACTTAAAGACCGCATTATCCAACACAAATATTCCATCTCCTCCCACAACCCAACCGCTTCTAAACTCTCCGAACACGCCCTATCCTTTAACCACATTTTTGACTTCGAAAATACGTCGATCCTGGCCTCCGTTCCTAATTATAATAAACGCATCCTCTCAGAAACCATTCACATCAATTTAGATTCCTCTACCGTTAATGCCAAGACCGACTCCCATCACCTATCCCTAACCTACTCCCAAATTTTTAATTTACTAAAATAACCTTACATTCTTATTTTTTATACCATTCTTTTATTAATTACATATTGAGCATTGATTTTTAATTTTTCACTTACTTTACATTATTTATGGTCACTTATATCCAGGCATCTGCATTTCTCCTTTTTAATTTTATTTATTTTTAATTTTAATTTATATAAAATATATATATATAATATATAATTTTTAATTTTAATTAATTCCATATAATTTTTCACGCTATTTACATTTTTTACGGTCTCTTATTGCCTCTACATCTACATATCTCCTTCCCCCTTCTTTGTCATTATTTGTTTGGCCGTCAGAGTTCGCCTGTATCGCTTCCTCCAGCCGACCTAACGTATTTTTATAACGTATTATTACTCTCACTGCATTCTGAGCTCTCCTAGCTGCCTCGTGTTTTATTCGGTTAGTACATACCTTGGTATTTATCTTATCTCCATCCTTTTCACATTCACCTTTCTTCTCACCTGTTCCCACACCTTCTTTTGGCATCCATCATTTGTTAATGTATAGAGTTCATTATTATTTAGCCTCATATTTTTCATCCTCTGTATTTCTTTACCTATTTTCTACATGTTTATGTTATATTCACATCTTATTTTGCATTAATGCCACTGCTTCCTACTGTATACAGTTACATATTAACTTCCCTTACTTATATTTTCTTTTTCTTTTCATTCCTCATAGTGCATAGTTATAAATACCACTATGTTCAATGTTTCTTTTTTGAAATTTATCAAGCTTTTATTTCTATATATGCTTATATTATTACACTTTACCTATGTAACCCCTCATACCTATGTAACCCCCTTTTTCTATAATTTTAATTTTCTCTTCTTGTATCTTTCCGTTTACCTCCTCATTTTTCTTTCCCTTTATATTATTTTTTACATTTTATCCTTTCTTGACATGTATTTTTTATATTTTATATTCGTATTCTTGTTTTTTATATCTGTCACCATTATAATTTCTGTTCATCATCTACAATTTCATTTTTATCTATCACTTTTTTAAGTTTATTATATTCTGTAACCAGTCTTATATTCTTTCTTTTTTATTCTTTATTCTTTCTTATATTCTGTAACCAGTCTTATATGCTTTCTTATTTATCATATATATATTCACCATTTCAACATATCTAGTCACTATTTTTATCTATTCACTATTTTATCTTTTCACTATTTCATCATATCTAGTCACTATTTTTATTTTTTCACTCCTGTACCACTTTTTATATATTCTTGTTACTGCTACGTTTTTATATATTTTTGTTTGTTTCTCTCTCTCAGCCCTGAAGATGGCCTACATTGTAGGCCGAAACGTCGGCACATAATAAATAAGTTTTTCTTATTTTGGTGTTTTCTTTGACTGCACCCCCAACTATTTCTTCCTTAAAATAAAACATATAATATATTCTTTAAATATTTTATATTTATACAAATTAGTCTTTTTATTTGGCACTATTTGCTTTTAGATATAAAAATGTTGATGGCATTATTCTGAAAAGTGAAGGTGGTGGAATGGTTTGTAAGAAAGGTGTAGAAGATTTAATGGAAGAGAAAGATGCTAAGGAGCTAGCGGCTGCTGTTGGCTTTTCTAAAGTTGTTCGTGAAATTTCAAGCAAGGTGAATTAAATTTTTGATATGAGAATTTTCTTTTTAAATAAAACAATTTAATAATTTTAATATTTTTCTAGGGCAAATTGGTAGTTGGTCATAATATGTTACTTGATATTTGCCACCTTGTGCAAAGGTTCCTTGATCCACTTCCTGAGGATTACCATGAATTCAAAGAAATGATTCATACATTATTTCCCAAGTAATTTTATAGATTTATAATGTTTATCTTTTAGTATAAATTTGTATTTATAATACATTTTAGAGAAACATTTTCAGCATCTAATTTCAAGCATATATAAGTGATTCCCAGAAAAAAAGACAATGCTCAGTGATGAAATTTTAAAAAAGTTACCTTTTTTTCCTTCAACTCCTTGAGTTCATTCTAAGGCTTTTGTTAGCATTAAGCAATTAAGTTAGAACAGGCCTAATTAACAAATAATAAATCTGAACAAACAACATGTAAGTAACAGCCGTCTTCAATTTACTGTTTACCGATCGCCAGGTAATTGTTGCTGAAGAATACAACCTATAAAAACTGTGGGAGATGTATTCTTGTTGTGGTCTTAAAATAATCTAAAGCAAAATTGATGAATACATGACCATTTATGATTAGTAGGACCTGTCTAGCAGGAGTTATAGGATATACTATAAAAAGAGTGAAGAATTTTAAATATTTGGATGAAGGATAGAATTGTTCAGGGGGTGTAGTCAATGATAACACAAAAAGAAGTTATTCTTACTTTTGTATTAGCATTGACTGCATCCCCTGACCAATTCTATCCTTCATTAGAATCACCCTGTCAACTATTTTCCATTCTAATATTTAAATATCTGGACTCTATAATGGAAAGAAATGGAACATCCAAAAGAGATAAAAAGAAGGATAAATGCATAGGATAGGTGCTGAACTCAGTTATTTAGAGCAGTAATGTGATCAAAGGAGAGGTGAGGAAGGACTTAAAAAAGAGGGGACTCCATTGGAGCAGAAGAGCACAGTTGGTGAAAGACCGACAGAGCTGGAGAAGGCGGTGCAGAATTCCTCTCACACTGCTTAGGCGCTAAAGAGGATTGATTATGATGACGATGATGAATGTGATCAAAAGTACCAAGAGGCTCATTTACAAGCCTATCATTGAAAGCATATTGCTACATGGAGCAGAGATATGGACGATAAATGCTGCTTTAGGAAAGAAGTTACTTGCCACTGAGATGGACGGACAATTGGAGGAGAGTTGCCAGGGTGTCCAGGCTAAAAATAGGACTAATGTTGAAATAAGCTAATACGAACCCAAAAAACTGCCTACAAAATTTAGAGAAAAATAGATTGGAATGGCATGGTTATATCAGTAGAATGGAGTAGGAAAGGTTGCCCAATTTAATTTTCAATTGGAATGCTGAAGAGAGAAAATGGTGAGGAAAAGGCCACGGAGGTAAAAGTTGGCTGGAAGGAGTTGAAGAAAGCATGCACGGTCATGGTCTGAGGGAGGAAGATGTAGTAGACAAGGATATGGAAAAAATAACTAAATGAAATTTTGATTGACAAAGATGGTTGATTGAAAGAAACCTCAATATGAGGATACCTTAAAAAAAAAAAATAATGAAAAATATAAACAATTAAATTAGCAAATTTATATAAATTAAATAAAATAACTAAATTAACAGAAGTATTTAATATATTTTAATGTCATTTGCTCATTTACAACCATTTAATCAGTTTTATGGACCTGTTTTTCATATCAGAATAAAAAATAATCATGAAAGAAAGTCAACTGGGCTATGACAACAAAATAACTCCCTAAAGTTTCCATAATCTGCTCTGCATTCAGAAAACAACTTTTTTCATTCAATCACCGAATTGGCTTGCTTGTGTGGGAAGTAAATGAAGCTCATATGTAAAAATAATTTGGTTGTCAATAAATTGATTAATCTTTATTATTTGCACACCACTTACCCCCCCTACCCATTGTCTGGATCCCTTTTTGGTAGTTAAATATTTATTATATGACCAGGTTGTATGTTGTCCCTCATATCCCCTGATGCTGATAATGATAAAAATAAAATCATATTACAAATTATTTTGTCTTTTCTATACTATGCTGCTGGCATTGGTATAAGAAAATATCACTTACCAAGATGACATTGAATTGAAACTTAAGTTGAAGATTAAATTAAAGCAATATATTGACTTGACTGCATTTTATAATTGGAACTACAACCCATGAAGGGTCTTTGGTTCAGTACATAGTGGAGACTATTGTTTCAAGAACAATGGTTGTACTTGGAAATGATTCGTTCTAGACCATGTTCAACTGCCAGATTTTTCCTTCAAGGAAGGGTACTCACTTTGTTGAGGCTGGATGAGCTTTAGGAGAGTCGTCAGATCCCACTGGGTCCAACCACAGCTATTAAAAGAATGAATAATTTATCTGCCTCTGCCGGACTGAACTGTTGCAATTCAGTGCTCTATCTCTGAGCTATCCCACTCTTCATAATTGGAGCTAGTAAGCTTTATTACTTTATGAATATCTGCTAACAACTGTGTTGTATACTGGATGGATAAATAATTAAATTTAAATAACATTTGATTTTTTTTACTTTAAAAAAAAATTATGCAATCACACCAAAATTTAGATTTGTGAACGAGTGAGTATTTTTCTCCTCATTTTTCCAAACCTGACCACAGACGCAATATATGAACTTGCATGGTAAATTCAGTTTGAATTGAAAAATCATAACAATAAATAAAACATTCTTTAAGAAATAGGACATCAGGTTGACGTATGTACCTCATTTAATAGATTTTTTTATTCATTATTAAGAATGAATGTTATGACTAAATATATCTTATGAACAAATAGAAGCTATTGTTTACTAGTGCATAGGTTCCTCCACAAGGAGGGTCTTTATACTTATTCTATTATAATTTTCAGCTGTAGACTTCATTTGCGCTTTTCTGTATTTGTTCTTTTACTAATTTGGTGAAAGATATCAAATTTTACTATTTATTTCAGTAAAGAAAGATTTATTAGATCTATTTTTAGATAAAATAAAAGTATTTTTATCTAGTTGACCATCTTTGATTTAATATAATGCCTGCAAACTGTTTATAGACTTATCTTTCATTCAGACAAAAATAAATTTCTCCAAGTAACATTTTATTTTATTTTAAACAGTTTAATGATAGTTATTGTATTTGTTATCGTAGGTTCTTAAAATTGAATATTAATAGAAAGCAGAAAAAGTATATACATACTATTTTCTGATAAATAATTTATTTTGAGAAACTTTTCAATTTATTTTTACTCCTTTATAAACCAAAATATAATTTTTCTCTTGCTTGGTTTTTAAGTAGAGATATTGTATATTATAAGTTTATTAAATTTCTTCTTTAGTACATCAATATTGTAGATAGATAATTGTTTTGTCGTAAACATTTTGTTTTTTAATTATTTAAATCATTTATAGCTAGTAATAGGATTACTTACATGATTCTGTTAGTGGAAATTTATGGATATTTTCCCTTAGGCTAATTGATACAAAACTTATTTGTGCTGAGGATATAATAAAGCAAAATATTAATGGAAGTACTTTGGAAATGCTAATGGACACAATTTCAAAACCACCTTTTCATTTACCCGATATAGGTATGCTTAATATTTAATTATGTAATAAGTTGTGTGAGATATTAATATTTTAACTGATACAAATTATACTATTCCATTTTAAAGATGGCGAAGAAGGATACAGCTATGTTACATCAGATGTTAAATATCATAATGCAGGCTATGATGCTTTTATTACTGGGACTGTTTTTCTCTCCTTAATTAGAGCATTAGGCAAGTATTATGTGATGTGCTTATTTTATAACATGAAATATTGGATACTATTTAGTCATTTTTTTAATTTCTACTTCTATAATTTGGTAAGGGGAGTTTTGCTATCAGGTCATATTTTGATGTGACTTTCAAGAGATATATTAGTAGTTCAGAGCTTCCTGAGGTCCTTACTTTAAAAAAAACACTTTACCAGTCTGTATGTCTGCCTTCAATGACCATAATTACCTCTTGAATGAATGGACCAATTTTATTGTTTTCTTTTTGGATTTTTTTTTTTTGTAGTTTTCAATGCCTAATGCCCCCAGCCTGTTAACGAAATCAAGGTTGGTATCACTAACTGAAAATCATGCCATGTATTGGCTATGTAAGCACTAAAATAGGTAGCTCTTAAAGATTTTTATGAAACTTGCATTTGAGTATCTAAAAATGCTCATTCAAATGATGATTTAATGGTCGGTATAGATAAATTATAGAAAATTAGTCTTAGTGTACTCTCTGGTTGTTTTCAGTGTTCTGCAGTATGTCTCTCTATTATTATAATACATACCAATAGTTCTTTATAGACATTTTGTGGAAAATTTTCATGGGCGTTGTGTGTTTTCACCATGTAACTGAATTGTGTGATAAATAAACAAGAGTGAGGTACTAATAGAGTCAATTTTTTTTTTTTAATTTCCTTGAAGTTTGTAAGGACGAAGTTTGTAATCATTGTAAGGAAAATAAATTAATAAAATATTATTTAAAATTACTCAGTAATAAAATTCCCAATGGGACTCTGAGGTAAAAAAAAAAAAAAAAATAGCATACTGCAAAATAAAATGGATAATAGGAATTAGGAACATACAATTAAAGTAAAAATATAATGTGATTTCATCTCTTCTTTTACAGAAATATTATAGCAAAATAAAAATGGGGTTTAAATGGACATTAAAGGGTAGACATTTTTTTAATTTCTCAGCTCACATTCTTAATTCAATGAAAAACAGTTCCCTGTGTTTTAAGAAATAAGTAAAATGTGGATGATAATAGGATATATTTTTTTAAATAAAGAGTACCAACAGTTGGGAAACAGGTCTCAGGAGGGGCTATAGACAAAAATTCCTCATTGTATTTTGCTGTTTCCCATCATTACTTTAAAAACAATTCACCAAAATTTTGGTTCCATTTTACAAAAATTAAAACAAAAAAGGAAACCGTTCATTGAGGATTTCTCTGTCAATAAAACTGAAGCTTAATATAAATTGTGAATAAAATAAAGGAAACAATAATCATTTACTTTACGAGTCTCTTCCTTTAGATAACTTTTCACATAAAATTAACTGTTTCACATATTTTTTAATTATTTTCTGATTACAATAAGGAAGTCTTGTGTCATTTTATAGATTATATGATAAACTTAGTGCCAATTATACTTCCTTTTTAAAACTTTATTAAACTAATTGCTTATATTTTTCTAATTTAGACCCAGACAACAAAACATCTTGCTTAAAAAATTGTAAACCAATTGGGAAGTACATGAATAAGTGAGTATTTTCCTTTGTTTTAATAATTAAAGATTATAGTAACATATTAATATTTTATGGAAGTGTTAGCTTTTCTTTAAACAAGATAAAAGCATATCTTTGACCATGATTGTCAAACCATCAATAAATATTTGATTTTGAAGATAAAAGATTTGTCCAGGGCCGCGATTCGAACCCGGGTCGCCCACGTCTCTGTCGTGGTGCTATGGGAAGTAGGATCGGTGAAGAGAATGGATTTGTCTGGTCTTGTTACGAGCCAGTTTAGCTCAAATAAAGAGCACCAAATAAAATATTAAATTATAACAATTAATAAAAAAAAAATCAATAAATATCTTTGTTATCTAAAGAATCATCAATAAATATCTTTATTTTTATTTATTTACTAATAATTGTTGGAAAATATGTATATACCCAAGAACTATTCCTCTTTGATTGATTAAAATAATCTAGCAATTGTTATTAATGAAGTTATTCTAATTATTTTACAAAGAGCTGAAGTGATCATTAAAGTAAAAAATAGTTCTATGGTAAGTTATACCAATTTATGTTGTATATAAGTTTTATTTATTTTCAGATTGTTTCTGATGAAAGCACCCGACACATGCATTGATCTGGTTTACTCTGATCGTATGTTATTTATTCTAATTTTTTCCCTAAAACTTATTTAAATGCAGGCTTAGGTCTGTAGTTTTGTTTTTTGTCTGTTTGATCTATTATTTTTAAAATTATTGTTTCAATGGTATAATATAGTTTGTTTGTTTTTCTAAGAAACAATATTTTTTATATAGATTTGTACTCTTCTATAGTTATTTTTCATTTCCTTTTTTATTCAGGTAGAGAAGAAGTGCTTCTATATTTGAAACTTATTTTTTATTTAAGCAGTTTCCTTTTTTTTTACAACAGTTATTTATTTTTACTAATTTCTTTATTTTCATTTTTCTCAGAAAAGACAATTTTCATATCACTCAAAACTATCTTCGCATCATTCACTCATTATGATCATCGTTTAATTTATTCTGTGCCCGAAAAGTTTTCACTTTCTATCCCTCAATCCGTATTCCGTTTACCTGTCATTTCTCTCTCTCGTCCTTAGTTATGACTAATTTACTGAACTGTTGTCACATTAACGCACAATCCCTTATTGCACATATTGATGAGTTTCAGAAATATTTCCAAGATAACTTTTACCATGTCATAGCGGTCTCCGAAACTTGGCTCAAACCTATCATTCTTTCCTCTCAATTGTCCCTTCCTAACTATTCTCTCATACGTCATGACAGATCTGACCGCAGGGGAGGTGGAGTTGGTATATATATCCATGAAAGCCTTAAAGCTAAAATCCTTCTTCAATCTCCCGCCTCAACCTTTCCTCACCTAGAATATATATTTGTTGAAATCTCAACTCCCTCCTCTCCTCTTCTATATGCCGTAGTATACCGACCTCCTCATGTTCCATTCGACAACCACTTCGAATCCTCTCTTCTTCAACTAGTCTCTACCTACACCAATATAATTATATGTGGTGACTTCAATATTAATATGCTTTCGAATTCCAGCAATCAATCCTTTTTCTCAAATCTAATATTCTCTCTCAATCTTTACCTAGTTCCCTACTCTCCAACCCATCACACCCAATTTTCGGATACCTGGTTGGACCTGTTTATCTCTGATTCACCTCTTAAAATTCTTTCCTCGTCCCAACATCCTGTTCCGTTTCTTTCATCACACGATCTCATTCAAATTTCATATGACCTACCAGTCAAATCCTTTACTCCCAGAACGGTGTCCTATCGCAATTTGGATCTCCTTTCCTTCGAATCACTTCAATCCGATTTAAGTTCCATCAACTGGGACGTCATTTACTCCTATAGTTCCATCGATCAGATGGTTTCCACCTTGACTTCCAATCTGCAATCCATATTAGACATCCATGCTCCTTTAAAAACCCTTACCTTACGCCGTCCAACGGCACCTTGGCTAACCCCGGAAATAAAAGAAATGATGAAGAAAAGAGAAGCAGCAAGGAGAAAATTTCGTCGCACACGTCTATCAGTAGACTATGCAGGTTTCAAACTACTTCGCAATGAAACACAATCTGCAATACGTCGTGCAAAATCAAACCACATCCAATTCATCCTCACCAATGCAACCGATCCCAAATCCAAATGGAAAATACTCCGACAATTATCGCCAACAGTATCCGGTAAACTCTGTTCCTCTTCAATCACGCCAGACAATCTCAATAACCACTTCGTACCCATCACATCTCCTAAATCCTCATCCGCTACCGACATTGATCATATAAACTTTAACCCTGATAACTTCTTTTTCTCCCATGTATCATATGACGAACTATTAAACGCCATTCTGAAATCGCGCACCAGTGGCTATGGCCCCGACAATATTCCTTTAAAGCTACTAAAATCCTGCCTTCCTGTCTTAATGCCCGTATTACATCATATTTATAATTTCTCGTTACAAAACTCCATATTTCCCACGCCTTGGAAAACCGCGTTAGTGCGCCCGCTAAATAAAGTTGAAAATCCCTCCTCTCCAAATGACTTCCGCCCTATCTCCCTTCTCTCTAACCTCTCAAAACCATTAGAACGCCTAGCCCAAAACCAAATTTCAAATTTTCTAGAAGAACGTTCCCTCATTAACCCTCTCCAATCCGGCTTTCGTCCAGGCTATTCAACTCAATCCGCTCTCCTCAAAATCACCCATGATCTCCATACTGCAATTGAACAGCAAAAATTAACCATTCTGATCCTTTTAGATTTTTCCAAAGCCTTCGACTCAGTAGACCACAATATCCTTCTCGCCAAGCTACGAAACTTACCTATATCCAACAGTGCTCTAGGATGGTTCAAGTCTTTCCTCTCAGATCGCTCCCAATATGTTATGGTCCCCGGTCAACCTCCCTCCATAACCCTTCCGCTATCCTGTGGTGTCCCACAGGGTTCATCACTATCCCCCACCCTATTTGCCATTTACATAAACGACCTTCCACTTCTTATCCGACATTCCCAGTATCATCTCTATGCCGATGACTTTCAGGTGTACCTATCCTTTTCCCCTTCCGATCTAATATTAGCCACCGAAAAACTCCAAGATGACCTGAATCGAATAAATCGATGGGCAATGGATAACAAGCTAAAGTTGAACGTGGACAAAACCAAGGCAATAATAATAGGGTCAAACTACTTCCTTAAAACTATTCCACATAATCCAATCCTCCTTCTAAACAATAATCCTATCAAATTCTACCCAACTGTCAAAAACCTTGGAATTACTTTTGATCAGACCCTTTCCTGGAAAAACCATATCTCTGAAATTTCTCGTCGTACCTTCTCCACTTTAAAGCGTCTCAATTACCTTCGTCACCTGTTCCCTTTTGAAATCCGTAAACTCCTAGTTTCTTCCTTAATTTTCCCCCATTTTGACTATTGTTGTTCGGTGTATGGGGGTATCTCTGGGGATCTCGAAGCAAAATTAAAACGGTTGCTTAATTGCTTCGTTCGATTCATCTTTGGGATCCCTAGAGATGCCTCGGTGACCCGATATTACGAAGAATTGAAATGGCTCTACCCTTCCTACCGCCGTAAGTACATCCTAGCATCTTTCCTTTACCAAGTTATCCAATCCCGTCGACCATCTTACATTTTCGATCTCCTTCAATTCAAAACCACAGTCCTCTCCCGCAACACCCGTTCTCGGCTCTCTGATCTATATACAGCATCCCACCGAACTGCAGCTTTTGACAGAGCTTTCCTGATCCGATCCTCCTCCCTTTGGAACTCTATACCTTCTTCCATTCGTCGTTCCAATAATCTTCCAACCTTCAAATCCCGTATATTCCAGCACCTATTATCCCTACAATTCCCAAAAAATCGAAAACAGTAGGGGATCAGTATTGACTTAATGCTCTCTTTATTCGATGAATGAATGATGTTTTTAGATGTACATTTGTGTGTGTTATTTTGTATTCATATATTTGAGTGTGTGGAATTTAAACCACGTACATATGTATTATTAATGTCATATAGATAGATATTAAAAAGGACAAAAAGGGATGAAAGGTAAATCTCGGATAATCTTGTTTAATCTTTCTTTTTTGTTTTTTTTCTTGGCATAAATTTGATATATGTGACCATAAATTTGTTTCTCTAATATAATTATTGTAAACTTATTTTAATTTTTTTTCTTTCTTTTCTTCTAATATGTTTTTGAAATACTGTTATTGTAGATAATTCACATTTTTTATTTGTTCATTTTTTTTATTCGTTCTCACTAATTAAATTAATTGTAATAATTAATTAAAAGTAATTATTTAACACTCTAAGATTTAATAGCTTACAATGCCTGTATTGTTATTCTATAGGGACTCGTCCCAGAATAAATAAAGACATTATTATTATTATTATTTATTTGGTTAATTTTTTTTAAGTTTTAATTTTTCATTTATTGTATGAACATAACCAATTGGCATTTTGAATTAAGCCGTCAGTAGCAATTGTATTGGTTGAGGCTATTTAATCCTGGAATGATATATCTGATATTCTAGTTCCAACATTTTTTTTTTTTAATGAAGTTATATTTTGAGTTGTATCATGTTTGAACATGAGGTTTTATAGGAATAACGACATAAGTTAAATTAAAAAAAGTTTCAAGCCTTTAAACATTTTGTAATAGTTAATTAAAGAATTTCAATATCATCATTACAATAGTAATACTTTTCTTTTCTAATACCCCAATGTTTATCTTCTTAACTCATCTGGTTTAATTTTGACAAGATATGGAACTTTCAAATACCTCTTTTTAAAAAATTAGGTTTTTTGAGTTATGACATTGTTCTTTTGAAGGAGCGATATGTGTTTAGCTTTGTATTCATATGATGTTATCTCGTGATCATGTGTAATTTTATTAATAATTATTAATAAGTTAGTTGTTTTGTTTAATAAAGTGATCTAGTTAATTTTATTTCTTTTTATATTAAACTACTTTAAAATAAACATAATCTGACTGTTTACTTCTGATGCACTAATTGGAGAATTAAATAGAACAAATTCTCGAATTAAGATTTCTAACAACTGTGTTTTTTTGATTAATTTTATTTTACGCTTGTGAATTTGAATTTGTTGCATTCATTTAAATATAAATCAAAAAATATTTTCTTTGCTGTATTTAAAAGAGTGATTACTTGATATTACACAATGGAAACCATCAATTTGATTATTTTGCTTAATGAAAACAATGTTTTTCAATTTGCATATATTGAATTGCATTCAATTTGCCAATAGGTATATTTATTCCCATTTTTATGTTATATTAAAGTTTTGTAGTTTTATTGCTTTGTTTTCTGCTGTTATTTATTATAGTTATATAAATTTTACCAATGTAAGATTAGTGTTTTCACATTTATTAATCTAGCTTTGTTTTATAGCCGAGCCAAGCAGGGATCATGTGTTTCATGTTACATTTCCGAAGCATTGGAATGCAAACAACATTCAGAAGCTCTTTAGTCCTTTTGGTGAGTACGTTTAGTTTTTTTAATTAAGTTATACGTTGAGTTTTGCACTCATTGTAATCAATATCTGTTTTTTATATTTTTTATTTATTTTAGGAGTGTTCAGATTATTATTTGCTGAGCCATTACTCAATACATAATGGTTTCAAGATATTTTCATTTCAATTTTTTAGATTGAAAATGGTTTTCAAAATTTGTTATTACCATTTTGTTATAAATAGATAATTCAGTCTGAATTGGTTTAGAGAAAAAAGTTGATTATTAAAAGTTGATACCTGAAAAATATTTTTAAAAGGGTTTAGAAGTTCAGGGCTGTGATATCCATCTTGAGAGGAAATATGGCTCAACACTCCATACCATTCCATCATGGTCACAATAGTGTATCTCTTTTTGCAAAAATCAAGACATTTTTTGAATATTGTTTCTTTGACTGAAATTTGTTCTAACTAGACAGTAGGATGACATTAAAAAATCAAGTGCCATTAATTATCTTCGAAGAAGAGATCAACCGTTAAATATACAGCATCAGTGAATAAGTGGAATTTAGTCCAGAGTGAGTTAACTATAGTGAGAAAAGCGAAATCTAGTCATTATTGTAGTTTTTGGCGTGAAATGGAGTTATTATAATAAAAGCAATAACTCATATTCAAGCCAATGCCTGAGTCAGTCCCTTATTCACTACTAAAGTAACATGATTATACTTCCCTAAGTACAAGAAACTCATTTTGGAGAAAATTCGACTTAACCACATATTCATCAGGGTGTAGAAATAATGAATCAAAGCCTAAATAAATTGTCAATCTTCATTAAAAAAATAAAAATGATATTAAAAGTTCATATCTTATTGAGAACAGATAGGATACATTAGTGAAATTACATAGAATGTATAATAATGTATGAGGTACCTAAAAGAAGTAGTAATGTTTAAGCAAAAGAAGGTTTATAACTAACAATACTTTACAAAATATGATATACAAAAAATGGTTGTGGATAAAGTGAGGTCTTTGCCCAAATTTATCTGAATTTTCATTAGCATGAAATTAATATGAATCAGTTGAAAATTTTCTTATATATAATAAATCTATAAATCTGTATATATAAAAGAGAATGGCTTTAGTTACTGACCTAATAACTCAAGAACACCTGGACCGATTTCGATTTACCGAACCATTTAGGACTTTTCTCTGGCCAAAAAAAAAGAATACCCGAATAAGAATAAGAAAAATCGAAATCCGTCCTGGCGTTCTTGAGTTCGTAGTAATTTTTTTTTTTTGAGTTTGCTCTAAGGGGGAAGGCTTAATTAACAGGTAAGGATGAGCCATCCATACGCCCACCATATTCACTTCGTTGCTCTCTACTCCCTGGCCTTTCATCTTTCCTAATAAGGTGAAAAAGGTGACAAACATTTGTAATAAAAAAAAACAACATCATGATCACCATGAAATTTTAGATTTAGCTTCTGCATTAAAAATAAAGAAATATGTGTTGGTTATTTTTGGAAAATCGCCCCCTTTAAGAATAAAATACGAGAAATCGTTACATTTTAAGTTAATAAGTAAGCAGGCTTTAAATTGTAACATAATAATAATTGTATTCATGATTTTGCAAAATCAACCCCTAAATATTACAGTTTTGTATATTATATCCAAACGGTGGATTTCAATGCAAAGCTTATCGATTGTTCTGTAATTATGCCATTTAATATTTTATAGGAAATTTTATTAAAATCTATCAACAAAGGGATATACATTGGTAGGCTGGCTGAATTCACAAATGCTTTAAGTCATTGTTTATAACATGGAGTTCATTTATGGAATTCAAAATTCACTCTCCGTTTAAACTCAACATAAATTTCTATTTAAAATCAATGCGGACGAAGTTGCGGACAAAAGCTAGTATAATAATAAATAAACTATGAAAATTTTTTATTTATTTTCATAGTATTTATTTCTCTTCATAAATTGCATTGTAATATATGTGTGCTTAGTTTTATTTGTTTTGTGTTTTATTTATTTTCTCGTATATAAAAAGAAGAATTAGGAATTGTACCATAGTTTTTAAGTATGTATTAAAGGCAAGCAAATTGTAATGTACAGTATGTCCAATATGGATTGATGAGTATGCTGTGTATTATTTCAATCCAATGTAGTTGGACAGCACTGCTGAAAAATAAAGCATTTCTCTCTCTTCATTTCCTAAACCTTAAAGGTATTATTTAATTATTTTTTTCACTGAAAAATAATTATAATAATGATAAAATATTAGTTAAGATTGTCCAGAAAGATTAGATAGGTAGAATAGGATGTAGTTGATATAGAATGATGAAGAATTTATTACTAAAGAATAGGGAACAAGGTTAGATTTCATAGAAACTAAGATCGGCTGAGTAATGAATGACAAGTAAAATGCCAAGTAAAACCAAAAATTCTACTGTAAAAATTCATCTTGAATGATAATATTGACCTTGTATATATGTGTCTGGAAGAAAATGGTCCAGGTGGAGGTCAATAAATCTCTCTTGAGTAGGGAGAAATGTGTAATTAACCCTTTAGCGACCGTGAACTACTATAATAGTCCGAGCGTGCCGTGCCGTGGGGACCATTATAATATTCCGGTGTCAGGTGGGCTCCACGGACCATGGACTATTATAATAGTTTTGCTTCTCCGGCGTTTCTAGACCGTAAGCTACAATAGTAGTTCAGTTCCTAGAGCCATCTAGGTGTCCGCATGACAAGCTGAAATACTTTTTCTTGACAACAGATGTCGTACGAATTCACTTTTGGCTATATTATTTTTCGTAAAGTGTGTCTGTCGTGTTTTGGCATTTATCACATTCAAAAGAATTTTTAATTGTATAAATTTGTATATAGACATTTCAAAAAAATAAAGTATATAATTGTATAATTTTTTAAATAATTAAAATTAATTTACAGTAATTAAAAAAAAAAAAAATAATAATGTTAAAATTAATGTTTTTAAATTCACCAGTGCCAGTCCATTCACCATTCTAAGTCCAGATCAAAAAGGATGTTGGGAAACTATAAGAAATTAAATAAAAAAACTTGATTTCAGAGTCAAAAAGTAAACGGTTCAGCGGGCATGGTTGACTTTTCTCAGTCCATCCAGCCCGCTCTGACTCGGCCGTATTCGGTAACTAAAGGGTTAAGAGTCAACGTTTCAACCCATATTGCAGGTTTTCTTCAGGGCAAAATACAGACAATTGAAAATTACTAAATTCTTAAAAATGATGGTAAATATTAAAGTTAAAATGTATAAGCGGGGAGAACCTGAGATATATATATAGAGCAAGGATAATCATTATAGAGTATTAATAACAAAGTGACAATGAAGGTAATGGAAAATAATAGATAATACAGTAAGTAATAATTCAAGTAATAAAAATTTGAGGCATGTGGTAATAAAAATGAAAATTAAGAAATCTGTAAAAATAAGGTAACTAATACAGATAAATCTAATAGGGATGGCAAAACACATATAGGCAATGGTGGACATGAAGAACTAATATAACAATAAACCTAGTGAGATGGAAAAATACAGGTAAACAATAATGGGGATGATCTAATGTAGGTATAAAATTGTCGTGTCACAGTGTTTGTAACAAAACTCCTCCGAAACAACTTGACCGATTCTTATGAAATTTTGTGTCTATATTCAGTAGGTCTGAGAATAGGATGCAAACTATTTTTCATACCCCTAAGTGATATGTATCGGTCATTATTATTGATTATGTGTAATTTGAATCCACCAATTATGGAATCTTACACATTTTGTCATCAAAAATATCACCGGGAATGTTATTGAAGCAGCAATGTTGGCTGGAATCTTTAAAGGAGATGTCGTCCTGTAGCCAAATATTACAATGATACCATCAGAACCCATCATACCGTTCAAATGACTTCAATTTGATATAAGCTTGGCTTTTGCTATGACCATCAACAAGTCTCAAGGCCAGACAATGTCCATTTGCGATTAGGACCTAGAACATCCATATTTCTCCCATGGACAATTTTATGTTGCATGCTCACGTGCTAGTAAGTATTAGTAAGATTTAGTATTAGCAAAGGACAGATTAAAAAAAAATATTGTGCATCGATTAGTGCTCAATTAAATTGAAATAAATAGTTATAATTTAAAAAAATATTATAAGCCATAATTAAAAATGATATACCTCATTCATTAATCTAATGTTTATAATTTATCAGTTAGGAATTTTGTTTATTATTTATTTATTATGTACTGTAATTGGATATAAGATGAATAAAAAGTAAAATCTAAAATCTGTTTATAATTTTTTATAATTATTGGTAATTTTTTATGAGTTATAAATATTTTTATTTTTTAAAGAGAAAAGATAGGCCCTCGACCGGGATTTGAACCCGGAACCTTTGTCTCACCGTGACATCGCTCTGCCAATTGAGCTATCCAAGGCCTCTCCCGGTCGAGAACAAACCTTCTCTCTTTTAGATCCTATAGCCCCAGCGTGCTCCCGCCATTTTAGCGATGAATACGCAAGGATGAAGTTCTTTGAACATTAATTTTAATTTAGGATCTTATTGACTTACGTCATATTATTATTTATAATTTTTTATAATTATTGGTAATTTTTATGAGTTATAAAAATATTTATTTTTTAAAGAGAAAAGATAGGCCCTCGACCGGGATTTGAACCCGGAACCTTTGTCTCACCGTGACATCGCTCTGCCAATTGAGCTATCCAAGGCCCCTCCCGGTCGAGAACAAACCTTCTCTCTTTTAGATCCTATAGCCCCAGCGTGCTCCCGCCATTTTAGCGATGAATACTTAAGGATGAAGTTCTTTGAACATTAATTTTAATTTAGGATCTTATTGACTTACTTCATATTATTATTTATAATTTTTTATAATTATTGGTCATTTTTTATGAGTTATAAATATATTTATTTTTTAAAGAGAAAAGATAGGCCCTCGATCGGGATTTGAACCTGGAACCTTTGTCTCACCGTGACATCGCTCTGCCAATTGAGCTATCCAAGGCCCCTCCCGGTCAAGAACAAACCTTCTCTCTTTTAGATCCTATAGCCCCAGTGTGCTCCCGCCATTTTAGCGATGAATACGCAAGGATGAAGTTCTTTGAACATTAATTTTAATTTAGGATCTTATTGACTTACGTCATATTATTATTTATAATTTTTTATAATTATTGGTCATTTTTTATGAGTTATAAATATATTTATTTTTTAAAGAGAAAAGATAGGCCCTCGACCGGGATTTGAACCCGGAACCTTTGTCTCACCGTGACATCGCTCTGCCAATTGAGCTATCCAAGGCCCCTCCCGGTCGAGAACAAACCTTCTCTCTTTTAGATCCTATAGCCCCAGCGTGCTCCCGCCATTTTAGCGATGAATACGCAAGGATGAAGTTATAAATAATAATATGACGTAAGTCAATAAGATCCTAAATTAAAATTAATGTTCAAAGAACTTCATCCTTAAGTATTCATCTCTAAAATGGCGGGAGCACGCTGGGGCTATAGGATCTAAAAGAGAGAAGGTTTGTTCTCGACCGGGAGGGGCCTTGGATAGCTCAATTGGCAGAGCGATGTCACGGTGAGACAAAGGTTCCGGGTTCAAATCCCGGTCGAGGGCCTATCTTTTCTCTTTAAAAAATAAATATATTTATAACTCATAAAAAATGACCAATAATTATAAAAAATTATAAATAATAATATGACGTAAGTCAATAAGATCCTAAATTAAAATTAATGTTCAAAGAACTTCATCCTTGCGTATTCATCGCTAAAATGGCGGGAGCACGCTGGACCTATAGGATCTAAAAGAGAGAAGGTTTGTTCTCGACCGGGAGGGGCACAAAGGAGACAAAGGTTCCGGGTTCAAATCCCGGTCGAGGGCCTATCTTTTCTCTTTAAAAAATAAAATCTATTTAATTCATTTTTTCCATTCATTCATTGTTTCTTTAAAATTCAAATTTTAACGTAATATATTTTTAAAAGTATTGCAACCGCCACAGTTAATGAAATATTATAATGGATAGTTGTAGTACATTATGTGATAACTGGTAAGACATAATAGGAAAGGAGAACATATTTGATTATGAGAAATGACATGTAAAATTGTATAAAAAGTGCGATCAGTAACTTACAATTGATGGACTGTATTAGACCACAGTATAAATGTAAACAGACAATAATTTTTGTTGTTAAGTAAAAACATAAATAAATAAAAATAGTAAGTTAAGATGAAAACTGATGAATGCCAAATTAATGATAGGTAAATAAAAGTGAGAAATAAATGAATGCCTTAGAGAAATTATAGGAATGGACTAATGGTTTTTTTATGTTTGTGTAATATTTATGGGTATTAGGGAAAGAAAATAATATGGAGAAAAGAAGAAGGTAGGATGGGTAAATTAGTGAAGTAGGTAAAAATTACCTGTTGAGGGGGAGGGGGCGGTGTAAGTCCGTCACTAGCTCTAATTACATAAAACTGCTTTAAAGAGGCTTGAAGGAATGAGAAGCAGGTAAACCTCCCACCACTTTCATTTGGTATAAAAAAAGGCATATCTTTTCTCTTTAAAATAAAAATGTAAGGAAGAAATAGTTGGGGGTGCAGTCAATAAAACGTAATATTATTAGTATAATATACAACTATACTATAAAATAAAAACATTTAAAAATCAAAACAGTTGACCAATAATTATAAATAGAAATATGACATAAGTCAATAAGATCCTAAAATTAAAAGTAATGTTTAAAGAACATTCATAAACACGTTCTCGTGTATAAATCGCAAAAATTGCGAGAACACAAGAACATGGGATTGGATAAGAGAAAAGATTTGTCTCCTGCCGGCAGGCGGCCCTGGTGGCTGAAATGGATAGAGCGCTGTCACGGAGAGAAAGAGGATCCGGTTCGAATCCCGGCCGGGGCATATCTTTTCTCTTTAAAATAAAAATATTTAAAAATAAAATTTGTTATTAATATTCTTGATGAGGTCATTTTAACTTTAATATTTACCATAATTTAGTAATTTATAATAATTTAGGAATTTTCAATTGTCTGTATTTTGCATAATTAGCCCTGTAGAAGACCTGCAATGTGGGTCGAAATGTTGGTTCTTTAATAAACATTTCTCCTTACTCAAGAGAGATTCATTGACCTCCACCCGTAGCATTTTCTCTCACTTACTGTAAAAATTATTTCTTTCTTCTTTTCACTGTTAAGTGAACTGTTACTAATACAGTAAATAAGACTAGCGAAAAAAGGTGTGATTACGTTCTTAGAAGGTCTCAACAACTATACTAGTCATAATGCCCTTTACTTTATATTTTCTGTGTTTTGCTTTAGTTTGAGTGAATATTAACATGTTTATAAATATTTAATAATTTAGTTTCTAGAAACAATTTTCTGGTAATAAAATGTTTTTCTTTAATTATGATATTTCTATAATGACTACATCTATTAATTGTTTTCATTAAGTTGGAATAAAACATCTTGCAAATATATCAGATTGGTTTAATAAGTTTTTGTTTTCTCTAGATTATTTATATTACCCTTATGGAGGCTAAGAGATACATATTTTAATTTTTCCAATAAATTAAAATAATTCATCAAATTATTTAATTACTTATTATAATTGTTTTATTTAATTTTTTTTTTATCCAGGTTCGACTATGTTGTTTTGGTTGAGTGACACATCTGCTTGGGTTTCACTTTATCAGCGTGATGAGAGCCATAAAGTTATGAAGACTTTAGAAAATTCGTCAAAATTGCCAACTGGTGTGACTGTCCTGTCGTACCAAAGGTACAGATTCTCAACTTTTTTTTCTTATAATTGTGTCTTGTTATTGTTATGTAGAGGAAATGATTTAAAAAAAAAAGGATTAAATCTAAACTAAAACTCACCCCAAACATCACAGAGAATTCACTTTGATTATAAATTCTTTAAAAAGACTAATTTCAGTTATTATTTATAATTATACTTCTTTACTTTTGGCTTAAATATTTATCTCTATCCTTCTAGGAATACTTTTAATTAATTTTGCTAGATGTCTTCTATTTGCAATACCTTTATGGAATATTCAAATTATTTGAAGTGATTTTAAATACTGAATAGTTCCATCATTTAGATGTTAAGGTGATCAACTTAGAGCCTAAACTAAAACCAAATCACTTCCTTGAAACCATCATGAAAATTTTTTTCTATCAATATTTTGCCACATATAATAATATGAAATAAAGGCGAGGGAGAGGATAGAACAGAATCAGTATTAACAATCGACAATTTAAATGTATTTTAGACAATTCACATAGTTTTTTCATTCTTTTATCAAGTACTAGTTAAAACTTTTAAAGAATTAAATAAATCAGACATTGCTTTTCTGGTAATACCTTTCGTTATATGTTATTCTGTTAATCTGAGCCATTTGGAAAGGCTGTAAAAATCTTGCTGTTTTATGATTTTAAGAAATGTTTTGAAATTAATTTTGATTTTAGAGTGCTAAATAGGACTTTTTAAAAAGTTGCTTTTGTGCAACTTTTTTTGTTTGTTGTTTGTTCATTTAACGTCACTTTATGCTGCTATGGCTAATCGGACGATACTACAGTGGGAGCTCTAAATTTTGCCTATCCAGGTTTAATTAGGATAGGGATTTTTAACGAGTACCTGACATCGTAAAGGCTCGGGACCCCCGTTTAACGTCCCTTCCAAAGGATGGCGTAATTAAGGATTTTTTACTCCCTTAAAAAATCCTAGGGCCACCTGCCGGGCTACGAACCCGCGATCTTGGGTTTAGTAGTTTGTTACTCTTACAACTTTTTTTTTTAGTGCTTATTAAAAAAAATTACTGACAAAAATTATTATTATTTTAGATTTATTCGTGAAAGGGGAGCTGCCATTTCTCCTAGACCAAATAAAAGGAAGCATGGTAATGAAAATGCAAGTGAAGAAGGGAAAAGGAAAAAGAATTCTATCAATGATACAAGGTAATTTTAAACAAAATTATTGTTGTTTTTCAGCAACGACTTGTTTCAATATGTTACATTTAAAATATATAATTTATTTTATAGCAATTATGAATTTTAATTACACAGGCCAACTAAAAATTTTTTTTGAAAACTTTTAACTTTAATAGTTGATCTTAATAGATTTTTATGTGGTGAATTTAAATCTGGCCTTAGTTTTTTTGTATCACCCATAGTTTTCCAGCAATATGGTTTGTAATATATTGTATAAACCCCTATACGGTATACGGGGGAATTAATGAAACACTGTGTTACATCATAAGCATGGTTTGTATTTACAGTGGCTATTCAAAACAGTGATATAATGTGCTAATAAAGGTTTCACTTGTCAACTGGAATTTCTTTCCCTTTTTTCTTTGAAGTTTTTGTGTAGCTTTTCTGCGATGAGTCGCTTGTTGAACTTCTCGGTGAAGTGACCAACAGTAGTCCTCCCCCATCATGTTGGTGTTCCAGCGGCCATGCTAGCGTTTTTCCATCACTTTAGCGTCCTGGTGAAAACACTCACCTTGCTCCTCACTAATATCTCCCAAACTGTCCAGGAAGTAATCAAGGTGGCTGTTCAAAAAGTGAACTTTCAGGCTCATCAAACATCATAACTTTTTAAACTTCTGTAACATGTTAGCTACAGTAGAAACATACATTTTCTCAGATCTTCAACACACACATAATTTACCTTATGCGGGGCCCAAGATTTAACCTGATCATCAAGTATAGTTCCAAAGTATGATAGATAAACATTTTTGACAAAGTCTGCAATGTTTCTTTAGAGTTTTTTAATCACAAACTCACCACAAATATAACAATAACTGTCAGCAGAGTGTGAGCACATGTACAGGAAACGTGAAAGTGAGGTTAGGTTGACAGTACACAAAATGTCAGCTGTTAACAGAAAAAAGAATCAACCTTTTTTGGCCAGCAAATGTGTTTCAACAGTGCTACTAACTTCACTCACTCACTCACAGACTGGCACTACAGTCCTTGCAGGACCTAGGCCTCCTCCAACAGTCTGCTCCACTCCGCTCTATCCGAAGCATATCTCCTCCATCTCCGCACTCCCATCTTACGCAGATCCTCTTCCACATCTTTCATCCATCTCAATCGGGGTCTCCCGCGTTTTCTCCTTCCTCCCGGATTATCGCACACCATTTTTCGAGGAAGTCTCTTCGGGTCCATTCGTTCAACATGACCCAACCAGCCAAGCCTTCTCTTTCTAATGACCGTGACTAAGTCTGGCTCCGCTAGCATTCCATCAGTTCTACATTGCTTCTCATTCTGAATTGCTCGCCATCCTTAATAGGGCCATATACTGTTCTTAATATTCTTCTTTTCCAAATTCTGAGGGAATCTTTGGCTGCTTTTTGTTAGGACCCATGTCTCGCTGCAGTATGTCACAACGGGGCGTATGACTGTCTTGTACATTAATATTTTATTTTTCCGGGATAGATTCCTAAATTTCAAGACCTCCCGTAGAGCATAAAAACACTTGTTGCCCGCTGTAATTCTTGCCTTGACTTCCATTGTCATGTCGTTGTTTCTTGAAAACTGGCTACTAACTTCATCCACACCAATAGACCTAGTTTTTCAGTTATTTATTTTAAATATTTAAGCTGTTCAATTCTTTAAAAATCGCTCAATTTAATAAATTTAACTACAAAATGTGAAGAAATTGTGGGTGATACAACTTTTTTAATATCTTATTTGGATTAAGCACCCTTAAAACTATAGGAATAAGTTTTTAAATATTTTTATTTGAAAAGAAAAGATATGACCAGGACCAGGACTCGAACTCGTATCCGTCGTGGTGCTTTACCAACTAAGCCATCCTCGTTCGCTTCTCGGCCAGACATATCCTTTCTCTTCACTGATCCTATATCTCTATCTCTTATCATATATCTATGTCTGACTGAGAAGCGAACCAGGATGGCTTAGTTGGTAAAGCACCACGACGGATACGTGGGATACTCGGATTCGAGTCCCGGTCCTGGTCATATCTTTTCTTTTCAAATAAAAATATAACAACTAACAGAAAAATAAAATAATTAAAGTATAGGAATAAAGTATTTTCAGTACAAAAGTTTTTTCATTGTTGGCCTGTGTTATCAATCGAAATTACTTAGTTTTATTTGAAAAGAAAAGATATGGCCAGGACTGGGACTAGAACCCGGGTTTTTCACCTCTCTGTGGTGCGCCTCAACCATCTCGGCCACCATTGCCCGTTTCTCGGCCAGCTCTATCAATTCATTTCACCGATCCTATATCTCTGTGTTCTCGCAAGTTGCGATGTATACACGGGGAGAATGTTAATTGAACATTACTTTATTTTTGGATCTTGTTGACTTTAAGTCATCAATATTATTTTAATTTATTTAATTGTTATGTATCATTTTTTTAAATATTTTATTTGAAAAGAAAAGATATGGCCAGGACCGGCACTCAACCCCGGGTTTTTCACCTTTCCTTGGAGACACCTCAACCATCTCAGCCACCCTGGCACGTTTCTCGGCCAGCCCTATCATAATAATATTAATGACTTAAAGTCAACAAGAACCAAAAATAAAGTAATGTTCAATTAATATTCTCCCCGTGTATACATCGCAAATTGCGAGAACACAGAGATAAAGGATCGGTGAAAAGAATTGATAGGGCTGGCCGAGATGGTTGAGGCATCACCACGGAGAGGTGAAAAACCTGGGTTCCAGTCCCGGTCCTGGCCATATCTTTTCTTTTCAAATAAAATATTTTAAAAAATTACATCATATAACAATTAAATAAATTAAAATAATATTAATGACTTAAAGTCAACAAGATCCAAAAATAAAGTAATGTTCAATTAACATTCTCCCTGTGTATACATCGCAAATTACGAGAACACGGAGATATAGGATCGGTGAAAAGAATTGATAGGGCTGGCCAAGAAACGTGCCAGGGTGGCCGAGATGGTTGAGGCGTCACCACAGAGAGGTGAAAAACCCGGGTTCGAGTTCCGGTCCTGGCCATATCTTTTCTTTTCAAATAAAATATTTAAAAAAATTATATCATATAACAATTAAATAATTTAAAATAATATTAATGACGTAAAGTCTACAAGATCCAAAAATAAAGTAATGTTCAATTAACATTCTCCCCATGTATACATCGCAAATTGCGAGAACATGGAGATATACGATCGGTGATAAGAATTGATAGGGCTGGCCGAGAAACGTGCTAGGGTGGCCGAGATGGTTGAGGCGTCACCACAGAGAGGTGAAAACCCGGGTTCGAGTCCTGGTCCTAGCCATATCTTTTCTTTTCAAATAAAATATTTAAAGAAATTATATCATATAACAATTAAATAAATTATAATGAAATTACTTAGTGTTTCAGAAATATATACGAGGCATGGCTATTAAATAACGAGACTGACGTTGCAATAAAATTTATTTTTATTTTATACATAATTACTTTCTATCACCTTCAATATAAACCCCTTCTCTATCCCTACGATGCTCCATGCGAATTTTCCATTGTTGGAATCAGTGCTGTCTGCTCCTTCAGGAAGCGTGCCGTGCCGCTCTCTCTTTTACAGCTTCCACGGACTCAAATCTCGTCCCTTTTAATGAAGATTTCACCTTAGGGAACAGATAGAAGTCACATGGTACAAGATCTGGTGAATAAGGTGGATGTTCTAACACTGGGATGCTGTATTGGGCTAGGAACCTCTTGACAGATAATTCGGAATGAGCTGACGCATTGTCTTGGTGGAGAATGATTTGTGCTTCCACATTTCGGGTCGTTTTTTCCTTACTCTTTCACGTAGTTTTGCAAGTACCTCAAGGTAGTAGTATTGATTAATAGTTTGACCTTCAGGAACCCAGTGAAGGTACAAAATCCCATGAATATTGATTAAAACAATCATCATTGCTTTAAATTTTGACTTGCTCATTCTAGCTTTTTTTGGCTCTCTGTGAAGTTGGGGTCTTCCAGTGCATGGGTTGCCGCTTTGTTTCCGGATCATAAGTAAAAAACCACGTTTCATCACATGTTATTACCCTTTCCAATAAATTTGGGTCATTTTCAATGGCATCCAAAGTGACAGTACAAACATTTTTGCGAGCTACTTGTTCAAACGTGAGAATTTTAGGCACCATTTTGGCACACATTTTTCGCATATTAAAATTGTCTTGTAAAATTTGCCGTACACGTTCTTTATCAATGCCAACAGCTTGAGTTGGTTTTCGATGAGAACCAACCAATAGAACAAGCTGGCTTTCGAAAGGGCCTTTCTACAATAGATAATCTCCATGCCGTTAACCAAATCATTGAGAAATCGAATGAATACCAAATCTCAATATATTTTGCATTTATTGACTTCAGTAAAGCTTTTGATACAGTCAAGCACTCATTTCTTATCAACAGTCTAAAACGCCAAGGCATTAATAAACAGATTTTGGATATTCTTCAATGTTGGTATACCAACAGCCAAGCGAGAGTAGTTCTGGACTTAAATGGAGAGGATTTTCCAATCGAAAGAGGGATTCGTCAGGGCGATCCTTTATCACCTGATCTATTCAACGCGGTCTTGGAAGATGTTTTCAGAAACCTTCACTGGGAGAATTTTGGGATAGACATTAATGGTAACAAACTGTCAAATCTGAGATTCGCCGATGATGTACTTCTCATTTCACACTCACCATCTGAACTGAAGAAAATGCTAGAAGAGCTAGTCCTAGTAGGAAATGAGGCTGGGCTGGAGATAAATTTTAACAAATCAGTCTTAATGACAAATGCCGAAGAAGAAGAAATATTTCTCGGTACCAGCAAACTCCAATGGGTTAAAGAAACAATATACCTAGGGCAACTCATATCATTTGCAGATAAATCCAAGAAAGAGGTGAATAGAAGAATTAAAATAGGATGGTCCAAATTTTGGTCACACAAAAATATTTTTAAAAGCAACATGGCCATACATCACAAGAGAAAAGTTTTTGATGCTTGCATCATTCCCTCTTTAACTTATGGATGCCAAACTTGGAGCCTAAATAATGATACATCTAAATCCCTAGCAATCACTCAGCGTGCAATGGAGCGAAGTATGTTAAGGAAAAGTAGAAGGGAAAAAATAAAGAAGACAGAACTACGGAAGCTGACTGGTACGCGCGATATTCTCAGGACAGTATCTGATCTTAAATGGCAGTGGGCTGGACACATTGCAAGAATGGCACCAACACATTGGGCTAAGGCAACAACGGATTGGTATCCAATACACCGCACTAGGAGAAGAGGGAGACCAGCTACGAGATGGCGGGACGACATACAAAACTTCATAGGAGTATTATGGCACCGTTCGGCTTGGAACAGACGTAGCTGGGGTAAATTGGGAGAGGCTTATGCCCAAAGAAGGGCCTTTTTTTCTTTTAAAAAAAAAAAAAAAACTTGTAAATAAAAACCATGTAAAAATTGTACATAGAAGAAAGAGGAAAAATAAAGCTTATTATTATTATTATTATCCCGGATTAAATTTTAATTTTCAACTTTAAGCTTTAGTAGTAAGGTAAACAAAGTTATCCTATTAAGTTAATATGATTTGCCCTCACTTGGTTTTTGTCTGTCATGATTATTCTTTAGTTAAATGACTGTTAATTGTTTATCAATTTGTCTTGAGGGATAAATATGAATAGCTCAATTTTGAAAATAAAATGTGACATACTTTAAGTTACACTATGTTAATTATTAATATTTGATTTTATTTTTATAAGAAGCTTTACTCATTTACTTAAGTCATGCTTTTTTTCTAGGGCTTTATACTCACAAGCAACAAAACAACCTAGCCTTCATTTTGAAGTATCTTACTTCATTTATTGATAATAAATAAATTGTTTGAAGTGTGATATTTTCTTGCTTATTTCACTAATTTCAGCTCTTGCAGTTAATTTAGTTTAGTTGTTTCAGTCAATATTATAATTTGAGAATGCATATAAAATAAAATAAGGGAAATGCTATATATGTATATATTATAAAATATAGTTTTACTATATCTACCATTTAGAGTACCACTACGCATTAATAGTAAAAACATTCAAATCAAATTTGGTAAATTGGTGAAATTTAATTGTTTTTAATATTTGATTTGCGTGTTTTTACCAATAATAAAGAAAAGTGAGCTTTTTCTTGCTCACAATATATAATACATAAAAGTTTATGTATGGCCATAGAATATTGGCTAGCAAAAATTTCCATGCATTAAGTGGCAGTATATATAGTAGTATGAAACAGATTTAAATAAAGACATTCTTTCCCTCCAAAAAAAAGCTTAACTTATTGATTATATTTAGAAGAATCGGAAACTAATGTCATTTTTTTTATTTTACTGCATTCAAATAGATAATTTTTTTCACGCCTTCACTGGATCACGCCCGGAGAACGATGCTGATCTTACGATTCAAAACAAATTGAAATAATAAAAATTAGGTTATAGTGTGATTGGAAAATTATAGGCAAAATTGAATAGAAATAATTTATCGGTCACCGAGGACCGATACCACATCAGAGGAAAGTTCCACTATCGGTCCTTGGGGACCGATATCACACAGTAAAAAAAAACCACCATTTTCATTACTGCAGTGAAGGTGTTAATCAATGATGTAATCACCCTCCTGTCGTCATCTAGGGTGCAAATTTTCAAAGCTGGATCGATAAATATCAATAGGTTTTTAAGAGGACATTGAAATGGAATTTTGGACATCATCCTAATACTCAAGTTTTTTGTCAGTTTGAAAATGTTAATAGGAAATAAATGTAAATCCTTTGGTACAGTATCAGGCAAGTCTGGTGGGGGAAGGCAATATCTCCCACCCAATTCATTAATTTTTTACTAGGTTCTTCTTGCTGTTTAACACCTTTTCTGTTGACAATTGTTGGCCACATTTCAGTTAAAGATTGAATTACTGAATTCAATTGTTCACAGTAAAGGTCTGCACTCACAGTGTGTCCTAATTTCAACACTTCAAAATGAATGACCCTGTGAATACTCAACAAAAAACATAAAAATTTCTTTTTGGGATGTATACCTAGCTTAGCTGTACTTCATGGAAATTCATTTGGAAAGAGCCACTGCCTTTTGTGTTTCGGATTATCATATAGGACCCGTTTTTCATCCCTAGTTATCAATTCTGTATATCTCGGCAAAAACCTATGAATTTAAGTCAAAGCTGATATCTGCCTCTTTTCCTATTTAGCAAACAATTTAGTCCGCCAAATGACACTTTTGGAAAAAACGAAATACTCTACCCTCAGGGGGAATCTTCAACATGTATAACAATGCCTGTAACTCTTTGATGATATCCTAATTATTTCAATAATGCTATTAGGATTTATATAAATTGAATATAATCTTTCCATTCTTTCTTTTTTGATTAAGGTAGTTCTTTAAACAATCCTCATATTATATTTGTTTTTAATGATTTGTACAAAAATGAAAAAACTATTAATTATTACAGTAAAAATAATAATTAATATTTTAATAATATATTATTGTATTGATTAGTTTCATGAAACATTTAATTTTGTAAAATATTTTCCAACTTATGAAAATGTTTCAGGCAGTGGCTGTGTTTTCTGTATTTTCTCTTTTTGCTTGGCTTGGTGTTCATCTATTTAAGCTTTATGAAGAAAAAATAAATTTCATTTGTGCCCTAACAATGCAAATTGGACCGTTGATGTAAATTATAGTCTAGTCAAGTTGATGTGAATTAGTTTTGATCATGGTCATCTGGATGTGGATTCTTAATGTTAATTTTCATTCCAATTAAAATATCACAGACTGTGATTAAATTGTTAGTGATATACTGAATTGTTACTTGTTATTGTTTCCTTTTATATTTTTAAATTATAGAAAACATAAAACAAATCATGCTTATTCCTAAATTAATAATGTTAAATATAATATTTTTAAAGAATATGTTACCAAAAAATAAATATATTACTATTTTTCAATATGCATATTATTCATTAATTTTTACCTTTTGAAACATTTATGTTTTCTTTGAGTTTTAGTTGGTCTTAATTGAGTGAAATCGGGTTTGCTTTCTTTCAAGTAGTGATATAATTATATTTTTCATTGATCATTGTTCTACTCCATCAAATTATTCATTTTGTCTTATGTGATCACTCACCCAAAACGTTAAATCTGTGCTGAGAGCTGTTGTTTCAAAATTCAAACAAAACTTTTGATCCCACATCCCTTAGTCTTCTTTTATACTGGGTGTTCCAGGAGTAAAAGTCGTGAAAGGTGTTAGTTTAGTTTAGTGCCACTAACCACTCCTTATTTTACTCTGCTTTTGAAGTATGAGTTTTTAAACGGTTTTTCAAGAAAACAACATTTTTTCAACTTAAACTCCAAATTTCTATACAATAAGCGAAGATTTTTATTACCATTTTCAAAATCTTTGATAAATCCTCTGGAAGAAAGCAACTAATTTTTAGTAAAATATTCTCTTTTTAGGTGGTCATTACAGTCAATGCAAAGTGAATAAACAATTTTCAGAAGTAGTTTGTAAAGTCTTACACAGTAAATTTTAAAGATAACATTTTGAGGGATTGGCAAACATATTTTGAACCAAAAAAGTTTCTTTGTTTATTTTCGTTAAGGAATTTTGGAGGTTCAAACCAATGCTGGATACAACTCTCTGAGTATCTTGTACCTTTTTTCTAATTCATTTGGAGGAAAACCTTATGGCAAAACCAAAGCAAATAAAGATAATAAATACTCATACAGTATCAATTATCTATGATTGTTGGTACTCCTAACATCTATATCTCTTCGAAGTTAGACCCATTGTATTTTGAACATACGAAATACTATGCTTTATAACACTGTTTGTTATATGTGTGTATATTGGTTATATCATTGGAAAACAGATTAAATGAAGCTATTTTGGTAGTCTTAAAAGTTGTAGCCCTTTAATTAATTGTTTGTATTTTATAGAGTATTACAGAATAATATAAATTTTTACTTGCTCACTTTGCTTTTGCTGCCATGATTTCCTAACAAAACAGCATTTATTAACATATTTGAGGTTCTTAAAAAATTGAACCATGAGGTTTTATTTGAAGTAAATACCTATTATATCATTGGATTTGGTGAAAAATACTGCATATTAATCAGAATTGCTCATATAAAACTTCTGATGAGTTAGAGAGAGAGAGAGAGAGAAAAAAAAGTTAAAACAATTAAATTAAAGTTTGATTTTAATTTTAAAAATTATACAGTAAAAGATTAATTTTGATAAAATTATAAATCATAATATTAGGCATAATTTGTCACATTGTAAAACCATTTTAGTACAATAGTTTTGATTTTTTTTTTTAATGAACTTAATTAAAAATTTAGGGACTTTTTTAAAGCAATTTTATCTGGTAATCAGTTGATTACAGTACTATTAATTAACTGCATCTTAAAGAATATTATATTATTTGCTATATTATGAATCTTAATGTGTGAGCTTATTGTGTTTGCTAATTTTAATTTCATTTTGTTTTCTGTTTGTTTAAGAATTGTTTAGATTCATGCATAGATCTAAAAATTGTGAATTTATATATTACATATAAATATGCTGTTTATTAATATTTGCCAAAATATTTTGTCTATTAACTTATTAGTTTTCATCTATACACTGTAGTTTTTTTCTGAGAATATTGACCTCTTTGACTTTTCATTTTACTCATAAGATATAATTAACAATATTTTAAAGGATGCAATTTGTCAGGGGGTGCAGTCATTAATAACACTAAATAAGGTTAACTTATTTATAATATAATAATTATTATAATAAATAAGTTAACATTAAAAAGTAAAAAGAGACCTCACATAAATGTTAAGACCATGAAAAAATTCCAACGAAAAGCCCTTAAGTCTCCAACTAAAACAGAAAATGAAATTATCTGTCCTATATTTCGCCTATTCTGTAGAAAGAGAATAACAAAACAAAAAAAATCCCATCACCCCCTTGTTTCTTGGGTGCATTGTTCATTTTTTTTTTTTTTATTATTCTCTTTCTACCCTGAGGATGCCTGAATAGGCGAAATATAGGACAGATAATTTCATTTTCTGTTTTAGTTTGGAGACTTAAAGGCTTTTCGTTGGAATTTTTCCATGGTCTTAAATAAGTTAACCTTATTTAGTGTTATTAATGACTGCACCCCCAGACAAATTGTATCCTTCATTACAATCTTCAAGTCAACCATTTTCCTCTTTATCAATATTATTCTTTACTTTTATTTCCTTAAATTTATATATATTTATTTTTCATAATAATTTTTACAGATTTATCTTAATAGAAGTGTTTATTTAGATTTTATCATAAATGGCATCTTATATTTATTGCTCACACTATAAAATATAGAGTACATATATCTTTATATTTGTGTTTTAGGTCTAACAGAAATAATTTTAGGATTAGTCCAATACCTGAAGAGACCAACAGCTGTGGTATGTACTTATTAAAACAACAATGAGTAGTGCCATTATATAGGTTAGCCTATCCTTATGGTGATTGTATTTGTTTTTAATCATTCAATTACTCATTTTTATTATGTTTGATGATAAATAGTTTAATTAATTGTTTTGAAACTTTTCTAACTTGTAGAAGTAGGATGAGAAAAAATTTTTAAATAATGAATTGGATTGTTTTTTTTAAATTTTGCTTTTAAGATCAGTAATTACACGTGTCAATGCTCAATAATTAATTTTATATTATTAGTAAATAGCTGATTATATATTTTTATTTTTAAAGGAAAATCAAATATTCATAGATACACTTACAAAAATTTTCATCTGAAAGAATGTAATACACATCCTTTATATTACCTTTTTTTTTTTCATCCTAAACCTTATTTTGTTAAATTTATATTTAATTATTTGATTAATTTATTTTATGACTTATGTGTTATAGAATTAGAAGTGAAGAAATTAGAAGATTCTGCTAATATTCCTGGAAGTGAATTTGATATTGATCAAAGCTGGGGTTAACTGAGTGAAATGTGCATACAAACTTCAATCTCTCATTTTTGTATAGTGTATATATTGAGTGCAATTTCTATTCAATTAAAATATAAAACCTCCCATTTTTCTAAAATGATGCATTGATTTATTTTCCCTTTTTTCATTTAATCTATTCCGATAAAAAGAATTACAAACCACAGGTGATAGTAGTTTATTTATTATAGTTGTTTCATCAATGTTGCAGATTTTTTTTTTCTAATCTAAAGGTGAGTAATGGGCCAACTTTGGTTTAAATAACAGAGAGCAATAGATATTTTTATAATTTATAATTTTTTACTAATTTATAATTGTAACTAATGAATAAATAGTTAAAACATCCTGGATTTTCAATTTATTTTATTTTATTTTTTTATTAATTGTTATAATTTTTAAATATTTTTTATAATGCAATTGGGAAAAACCACAATGCAAAGCCTTATTCTTCAAATTTCTCCAGTAATTCACCCACTTACCCGTCGACGTTTCGCCTATTCAGGCATTATCAAGACACAAAAACAAAAAAAAGGTTATGTGAATCACCTAAAAAAAAAAAATAATGGGCTGTTGATCGTTGGGATATTGTATCTTTTTCTTCGAGATGTGATTCACATAACCTTTTTTTTTTTGTTTTTGTATCTTGATAATGCCTGAAAAGGCGAAACGTCGACCGGTAAGTGGGTGTATTACTGGAGAAATTAGAAACATAAGGCTTTGCATTGTGGTTTTCCCAATTGCATTATAACAAATAATAGCGTTTCTTTTTGAGTTTTTGGCTCTATGTTGTTATTGATTTAAATATTTTTGTTTTGAAGAGAAAAGATTTGTCCTGGCCGGGATTCTCCGTCGGAGTGCTCTAAAGCACCAGGGGTCGCAATCCAGTCAGGCAAATCCGGTCTCTTCTCCGTTCCTATATCCTTGTGTTCTCGCAATTTTTGTGACCCCTACGACTGGGATGTGACCCTTAGAAGCTCACATCCCAGGTTCGAATCCCAGCCATGGCAAATGTTTT
The DNA here is from genome assembly GCA_037127475.1 of Arma custos. Taxonomy (NCBI): domain Eukaryota; kingdom Metazoa; phylum Arthropoda; class Insecta; order Hemiptera; family Pentatomidae; genus Arma; species Arma custos. The sequence continues at coordinate 96,930,153 of CM073759.1, read as the reverse complement.
CTCTTAAAAAAAAAAATATTTAAAAATGCTGGATTTTCATTAGTTTGTGAATGGATTTTGGTGGTTCAACTGATTTTAGGGATGCTTGAAGATTGTATTAAAGGAAAATTAGTGTTAAAATTTTCTGAATTCTCTTTTGCTTTCCTTCTTACATTTTGTGAACAGGTGACTAGATTTTCACTGTCCAAATCATTTTCAGACTGTTTACAGTCAAACTATAAAAAAATATTATTGTAAAATTAATTGCTAGTTAGCTCCAATAACAATTATTCTTTTTAAAACAGATTAAAAGAAAGAAAGAAAAAATATATATATTATATTATTATATTAGTGTGACCCCTATTACTATGCACTTCGGCCTAAAATAAATTAATTTTATATTATAATTTATATTATAATATAAAATTATATTATAATTTATATTATAATTTATATTTATATTATATTAATTTTATATTATAATTTTATATAATATAATTTTATATTATAAATTAATTTTAAATTATAAACAAAGAAAACTATTAATAGTTGCATAGATACAAATCTTATGAGAAACAAAGCAATAAAAAAGTAATGAAAGTTTTATACAAAAATTTTATGATAATAATAAAAAATTTTGTTCCAAAGCGATTAGAAGAAAAAAAACTGATTACCACTCTGTGAAAGTGTTCAGACTGCTTTCAATGATAACAAGGTCACATTATTTGACTGTTTTTAATTGATCGTCAATTGGCGCCACTAAAAATGTGAGCAAATTACATTTATTAAATCAGCTTTATTTTATGCCATCACAACAAAACATAAACCTAAGTATGTTTCTAGGTCAAACACACACACACACACACACACACACACAAAATTCAAGGCAGCCTAAATTGTAATCAGGCCACCTATGCACTAGGTAGTTCTAACAAATTTTCTTTCTGGAGCAGGATTAAATAACTGCTATTAAGAATGTAAATCATTTTTTTTTAACTAATAACACTTTTTTTAAAAAAAATATTTATTTCATGTATAATTTGCTATATTTCGCAAAATAAAAATGCTGTATCAATAGACCAGTCTCAAATTAAAAACAATTGTACAAATTTAAATATATCTGTGGAGAATCATAATTACAATGAAAGAAAAAATGTATAAAAAACTTCCCAGAGAGAGAGAAAAAATTAATAATAATAAAAGAAACAAAAATTATAACTATACATTCTTAGTAACTTATATACATATATAGAAATAGAAATAGAAATAGAAAAATAATTTTATTCTTGGACCAGGTCCCTTTAGAATAACAGAGATGAACATAATTAAGAAAATATTTATCTGAGTAAAAACTACATCTGAGTAAAAACTTATTTACAAAATATCCTGAAATTAAATAACTAAGCAGGTATGTTTTGGTAGATAATCAGAAAAAATGATGCAAAATTAAAATAAAAAACAGACAAATTTACAATAAAAAGAAATAGGCTTATGGAAAAAAAAAACAGTAAATACATGATAGCATTTGGTAACAGAAATAAAAAATAAAAAAATGATTTCATTATGAGTGAGGAATATTTACAGAAGTTCATCAATCAATAAAGTTAAAAATATCTATCAATTATTTATTGGTTATAAAGCACCTAATTGGGAATTTAGAAGATGTTGGAAAAGTTTAGATTTAAATGAGGTTAAAGAAGACGCATGACGGATATCGGGTGGGAGTGAGTTCCAAAGAGAGATAGAACGGATAGAAAGCGAGAAAGGAACGCTCAAAAGTTTTGGTTCTATGGGAACGGTTATAAAGATCAGAAGGGCGAGATCTTGTGCCTTGGGATTGGATAGAGGATTTGAGTTGATAGTTTGATATAAGTAAGAACCAAGGAAATAGAGCCTACGGATAGAAGGAAAAAGCCACTTTAACTCAACGTAACGGCGGGACACATGAGATCTTCTCGGGGCATCAAAGACAAATCGAAGCGAACAGTTCATAATCCGCCTCAACCTCTCCTCGAGCCTGTTCGAGAGTCCACCATATGCCACACAACCATAGTCAAAGTGTGGAAAGATAAAAGATGTGATGAGGAGCTTACGGATTGGTAGAGTTAGAAGATGTTTGGAACGGTGGAATAACTTTAGAGAGCTTATTGCTCGACGAGAAATTTGGGCAACGTGGGATTTCCATGAGAGGGATTGGTCGAAAATGACTCAGAGGTTTCTAACAGAGGAGCTGAAGGCAATAGGGTGATCATTTAAGGTTAATCGGGGAAGTGATTTGATAGATTTAAGAAGGATGCTGAGTTTTCGCAGCATTCAACAACAGTTTATTCAAGTTTGCCCAGGCACTTATCCTATCTAGGTCCCCTTAAATGTTGGCAAATGCTGCTATTATCTCAGACGGAGGAAAGGACAAATAGATCTGGGAATCGTCAGCATACAAATGGTGGGAACAGTGAAGGATTGATTTGGGAAGGTCATTAATGTAACAGTTGAAAAGGAGTGGGGAAATACTAGAACCCTGTGCCACTCCTGTGTTCAGCGGTAGGAAAGAGGATAGGGGTTGTTGATTAGGGATGGAGACTGTTTGAGTCCTATCCGAGAGGAAAGCTTGGACCCAGAGTATGGAACTGTTGGAAAATGAAAGAGATTTTAGTTTAGAGAAGAGGATGGAATGGTGCAGTGAATCGAACGCTTTTGAAAAGTCAAGTAGAATTAGTACTGTCAGTTTTTTTTCGTCCATGGCAGTAATGTATATATCAATATCAATGAAATGAAAGAAATTGGTATCCTACAATAATAAATGTTTGGTTCGTTTATGTACATACCGCTTTGTACAATTTTTTGTATATTTCACAATATTTTTTATAAGCAGGTTTTTATTGTTTTTACACTTAAAACAAATTGTTTACATAGTTTTTTGATAAATATATTAATGTAAGGTATACTTAATTCTTTATGCATAATTTTAACTTTAATTTCCAGCAATTCTAAGACATTTGTTTTGGAATATTTGTAATTTTTTGTAATTAGTTTTAGACATGTAACTAAATATTGGGCATGCGTATGTTAGTATAGGTCCTAAGCAGGCTTTATATAATAATAAATTATTATCCATGCTTAATTTAGAATTTCTATTAAAGTAAGGATATATAGTACACAGAGCTCTGTTAGCTTTGTTGCACACATAATCAGTGTGAAAAGTAAAAGTTAACCTTTTGTCCATGTTAAGCCCTAAGTATTTAATATGTGTTGCCCAAGGTACAGAAGGTCTGTTTATCTTCAATTAGGGGATATTATCCGGTCGTCTCTTTGTCAATAACATAGCTTGGGTTTTATACTGATTTATTTTGATTTTCCATTTATTGTAGAATCTCTAATTTTTTAGAGCTGTTCTCAGTCTATTTGTAATTGTGTCTGTTCTATAACTGGAAGTTTAAAAAGCTGTATCATCTGCAAATAGGGATTTTTGTACTTTGAATGTATTCAGTATATCATTAATATAAATACTGTAGAACGTTGGCGATAAAACCCCGCCCTGTGGGAGTCCGGCAGTAAGTCTACGTACAGTGGAGTAGTGGCCTTATATAGATACTTTAATTGTGCGGTTTGCTAAGTATGATTTAATTAATGCTATTAGATATGGCGGGAAATCCTGAGTCAGTTTGAATATTAGCCCGTTATGCCAGATACTGTCGAAAACTCTTTGCACGTCGAGTAATACCATACCCGTATGTTGTTTATTATTAGACCCCTCTGTGATGTGGTCGGTCAGTCTGCCTAGTTGTGCTATAGCAGAATGCTGGTGTCTGAAACCAAATTGTTCATTTATAAAGATTTTATCATTTTTTATAAATTTATTTAGTCTTTGGTATATTATTTTTTCGGCTATTTAACCTATAACGCATAATAAACTAATGGGTCTGTAGTTTTTTTACAAGTTTTTTATCCTTGTTAGGTTTGGGAATTGCTTTAATAATAGCCATGTTCCATATCTGTGGGTGGTAGTATTTTAATTTTAACATTAAATTTACTAAATGTACCAGTCTTGTGATTCCTGTCGGTGGTAGCTTTTTTAAATATATTGGAAATTTTGCGTCATTACCGGGTCTTTTTTTTGTATTAATTTGCTTTAGAATTTTGTATATTTCTGAATAGTTTTATATATTTTAGGGTTATCAATATTTTGATTTAATTTCCTTTTCACTTCTCTATTTATTCTTGTGATATGGTTATTGGTTCCTAAATTATTATTTTGATTAAATGGTCCGCTATCAAATTTGCTTTCCCAGGAGGAAAAAATTCAGTACTAGTTGAATAAGTGAGGGGTGGATAGTGATGTGCTTTGCCTTTTTTTAAAAATTCTGTGTATTCTCCAAAGTTTATCGGTTGTTTTGACTTTACTGAGATTTTCGTTCCATTGTTTGTTCGCCTGATTAAATAATACTTTGTTTATAATTTTAGATGAATATATTTCAATTTTTTTTAATGTTTTGATTAGGTATTATTGGTGCTTACGTTTGAACATATTCTTTAGTTTGAATAAAAAATGTATGCAGGGATTTTTGTCATTGCTATTTCTTCTAATGTTATATTGGTTAAATGATTGTTATGTAGATTCGGCTATTGATGATAATATACTATTTTGAAAATGATCTATTGCTGTTTTAGTTACCAGGGGAAGATCGATTTCAATTTTTTTTTTAATTATTTGTTTATAATGTTTCCGGTTTATTTGTGTATTGACTTGTTTATTGTAAAAATTGTTTTGTTGTGTTTGGAATTTGATTTGGTACGCTAGAGGATTGTGATCGGAGGTTAGTTCAGATACTGAGAGAATTTGATTTGTTGTGATTATATTTTTGGATAGTACTAAATCGATAATACTCGGTTTCCTACAATTGTCAGTGGGATAATAAGTTGGTTTATCTGGTGCATTTATTTTTATATTGTGTTGAAGGCAGTAGTCCAGTGATTTTGTGCCATCTCGGTTGTTATTAAAGCAATTCCATGCAGATTGTTTTGAATTAAAATCCTCCACGGCAACTAATCTGCTATTTAATTTAAAAATTATGTTTAAATCTCTTAATTTTAATTTCTTGTTTGGTGATTTGTAGTAGGAAACAATTGTCATTGGATATTCATCTTGTTCATTTCTACTGCTTACCCTCCAAGTTTTGTAAATTAGGAATTTTAATACGGTGATGTTTAATGGATTTGTGGATAATTAGGACCACTCCTCCACCATGCCTATTTCTATCACTATGTATCCCTCAATATTTAACGAACACGTATCACTTAAATGTGTTTTCATAATGCCCGCACTTTGCACATTATTACTTTTTAAAAATTCTTTAAATTGTTGTTTTTTGTTTACAATGTATCTACAATTCCAAAACATAACATTAATTTTACATTTATTTTTCATATTTAAGGAAAAATTTCCATGAACCCTTCAATTAGGGTACTAATTTTTTCTATGGGGTCTCTACATGCTATTAATTTTCCTATTGTTGTTTTAATTGTTTTTATAATATGGGTTACGTTAAATGTTTGGAACAAGTCTTAAAGGTCTTTTATAAAACTGAACTGTCCTGTACCTGAATTATTATTGATTTCTGTAGCTGCAGTGAAACCTTTAATTTCCTTTTTGGCTGGTAGAGAGGGATTTTCTTGAGCCCTATATTCATATTTTGGCTGAATTTTTTTAATCATCCGTTCTCCAAACGCTTCTTTTTCTTTTGGCTTCGATTTGTTTAAGCCAAACGGGGCACTCCAGATGATTTGCCGCGTGTTTTTGATTGCAATTGATGCTAGTTAAGTCATCGTCTTGCTTCATTCAGTCTTTTGTTTCGTGGTCTAGGGCACACTTTAGACATTTTGGAGTTCTGTGGCAGTTTTTTGCTATATGGAAGTAAGACTGACATCTGAAGCGTTGAGTTGCTTCTTTCGAATTTCCAAAGCGCTCCCACCTTATTTGACATTTGCAAACTCTTTTTAATTTTTTTATTTTGTTGATTTCTTCCATATTTTGAAGAGTAACTACGTATATTGGGAGTTTAATTCGATCCCCTTCTTCTGTTGATTTTATAAATTGTGTTGCTTTAATTGCTGCAATGTTTTGTGATTTCAAATCCTCGATTATATCTCCTACTTCTACTGAAGCAGGCAGTCCTTTTAGTACAAATGAAGGTGTTTTGTCTTCACATAGTGTGTAGGTGTGATATTCACCTTTGCTCTCATCTATTAATTTTTTCAGAGTGCAAAAATCTTCTTTAGTTGCAGTGTAAATTAATATTCGGTTTACTTTATATTTCAATGAAAAATCATTTTTTAGGTTTTTTTTTAAATGTTCGACAGAGCTTTTGTAATTTTTAAATTTGTTTTACAAAACTATTGGTGGAATTTTGTTTTTTTTTAAAGCTTGTTCTGGGTTTTCTATATCATCTCTTCTTCATCGGTTAGCAGGTCGTAAATATTTTTCGTTATTATTGGCGTACCTTCTGTTTTTGGGTTAGTGGTTAGTCTTCTTCTTTTAGTTTCCTTTGATCTTTGAACTTCCTATTCGCTTTCACTAACAGAAGCACATAATTCCATTTTTATATATAGGTATAATTAGAAAAAAAAAAGAAAAGGTAACAAAAAAAATTATAAATGCAACTAAGTCACTATCTGACGGACGCTGCCAGTTACGGCTCAAAATCCTCATGAACCATGTCATCCACTGACTTAGATTATTACACTGAACACCATTCCTTCATTGTCTCACCATTCTCATTGAATATAGTATTTAATTAAACAGCCTAGAATTCCCTACAAACATATCAAAACAGTATCCTTCAAAAAATCACTTAATAGATGCCATTTGAAAGATTTAACATAAACACATAGGGTAAAGATACAAAAATATAGTTGAAAAAAATAATTTGCATACATAATTTGTTGGTGATAGATAGTCTATAGTCTCATGTAGTATAACACATATAAGATTTCAGTATTTCTTAAAGATTTTCTTGATGTATCCATGGTTGAGCTTTGAAGATCAGTTCTACCCTTGTTTGGGATTTCCAAGGGCATTGCAAAAGCGGCATATGCCCCGGGAAACCCCAGACTCAGGAAGATTCCATGCAGATTGGTTTGCTGCAGTACTGTAGAAGAGTTGAAGATTACAGCCTGGGACTTAGAAGGCCAGTAGGGACTCTGTAACCTACTCTCACTACTAAGGCCCAGGCCATTTTCTCATATGATATGTGATATTAGTTGCAGATCTTCAAATTATAGAAATGCTCCATCCATTCTTGAATTATCCATTAGATTAAAAAACCAAAATCACTATAACCATAACCATAAAGAAGACATTAATAATGCAATAGTTATTTTATATCACATTTTTTGTCAAAGATTATGTTTTTAAATACTGTTCTTACAATAAATCAGTGGTAAGGTCTTAAAATTGTTAGGGTATTCCATTCATTCTTAAATTATTATAATCTGATTACCAAACAAAAATAACAACAATATTTATAAAAAATAAATCTAAAAAAACAAATATTTATAAAGTAATAATTATTTTATAACACATTTTTGTTAATAATTTTGTTTACAAATACCTTCTACTTACAAAAGTAAAGTTACAAAGCTATAGGTTTTTTCAATTAAAATTTTGATACACATATACATAGACTGTTCTTGTACCTAACGAGTCCTATTGAAAACAGTAGATTGGAAATTATCCTTAAGAAAAGCAATAAAAAATAGATATAGAAAAAAAATAGATAATACAAAACTTAAGATATAAGCAAATAATAAATAGACATAGACAAAACTTTTAAATATTCCACGTCTGCCAGGCTTTCTAATTTCAAAAATAAGATTCCATAATTTTTGAACTTATACCATAAAATTTAGAAAAAAAACATGTTTCTTACGTGTAATACTCTATAAGTAAGTGATAGGCTTAATTATATATAGTTAATTTAAAAAAAATATATATACAAACAATGTGCAATTAGTTATTTAGAATAATAAATCTTTTAACAAACCAAATAAATTTACGTAAAGGAGATAGTTGGGGGGTGCAGTCAATAAGAACACAGAATAAGAGAAGTACTTATATTATGTGCCGACGTTAGTTATACCCGACTAAAAAATTATACCTGACTTATTGACTGACTTAGAATACATCCATAATGACCCCCTCCTCAACCATTCACATGTTCAACCAGATCTTTCACGCGTCTCTGTAGCTAATATTATTTCCAACTTCCTTCAACACCCCCATTCCACCCCTTCTAATTTCTCCCCGCAATTTTTCAAAGACCTTGCGTCCACACGTTCTTTTCTTCAATCTCATGCTGACTTAATTATAACCAAAGCTGACAAAGGTAACTCTACTGTAATTATGGACCTTTCTGATTATAACCTCAAAATTAATTCCCTTCTTTCTGATACTTCCACCTATAAACCCATACCTCGTGATCCTACTACATCTCTCCAAAAACAATTCAACCTCCACTTAAAAAGCCTTGTCAATTCTAAATTAATTACTTATCCCGTTTACAGAAACCTCATTTCCTATAACTCCTTAGCCCCACGTTTTTATGGTCTTCCCAAAATCCACAAACCCAACAACCCCCTCCGTCCGATTACAGCCAACGTCAATTCACCATCTACAAAACTTAGCAAATTCTTACTTTCATCCTTACAAGTCCTCAGCCGTAACAACCCATACGATATCCATAACTCCTTTCACCTACGTGATCTTTTAACATCCCTCACCATCCCTGATCATTACATCCTCACTTCCTTCGATGTCGAAAGTCTTTTCACCAACATTCCCTTAGACAAAGCTCTTGACATAATAGATAACCACTGGCCACTAATAGAACCCCATACATCTCTTAACCGGTCCTCATTCCTTCAATCATTAAAACTTTGCTGTGAATCCGGCTACCTTACCTTCCATGGACAGTTCTATTCCCAAATTTCTGGACTTGCCATGGGAAATCCCCTTGCTCCTGACCTCTCTAATATTGTTCTAAATGACCTTCTAGACTCCATTCTTCCACAGTTCCGTGACGATATTTGTTTCATCAAAATATATGTAGACGACCTCCTCCTTATCATCAATCCCAACATCATTACTGATTTATTATCTTCCTTCAATTCATACCATCCCCGCCTCCATTTCACCGTTGAAGTCGAATCCAATAAGTCACTACCTTTCCTTGACCTCCTTATCATTAAAAATTCTGACCACACCTTATCCACTGATTGGTATACTAAACCCACTTACTCTGGCCGACTTCTTAATTATTACTCCCAACATCCACACCACCTTAAAATTAACGTCGCTAAAAATATCATTCACCGTGGCCTATCCCTCTCTGACGCCTGCTTCCATACAACCAACACCCTCCGTATCAGAGAAATCCTTTTTAAAAACAATTTCCCTCCCTATATTGTTAATAAACTCATCCATGACTACTATAACCCCCCCACCCTCACCCGATCACCACATCCACCATCTATCCCTATATACAGATCCTTGCCATATATACCCACCCTCTCTAATAGCATTCAAAAATACTTACGTTCCGTTATCCCCAATTTACGTATTGCCTTCAAATCCCATAACAAACTTTCCCATATCTATACCCGTATCAAAGATCCTATTCCCTTCAAGCTTCGTTCCCATGTCGTTTATCGGATTCCTTGTTCTTCTACTAATTGCAACTCTTCCTATATAGGTGAAACCAAAAACTTCCTTAAAGACCGTATTTCTCAACACAAATATGCCATTTCCTCCCATAACCTCACCTCCTCTAAACTTTCCGAACATGCCATTTCTTTAAACCACACCTTTGATTTTGAAAATACGTCTATCCTAGCTACAGCGCATAACCATGACAAACGCATCCTCTCTGAAACTATCCACATAAATTTAGATTCCTCCTCTATCAATCTTAAGTCTGACTCTCATCCCCTTTCCTCTACCTACTCCCAAATTTTTAATTTACTCAAAAGACCTTAAATTCCGTTTCTTCGTCATTTATGTTTCTTTTGTTATCACTCGGTTTACATCTCTTTCTTTGTTTCAATTTTTTTATTTATTTTATTCATATTAATTTTATCCATCTACTCCCTTTCCCCATCTTTTCCTATTCTCTTTATATGTTGGTAATCATGTGTTCATATTTTTAAACACCTATTTTATTTTTCTAATTCATTAATCCCATCTAATTTTTTTTCATACATACATTGTAAACTATTGTTACTGTACTAGCGTTTTCACCTATTTTAACTTTTCATATTCTATTCCTTTCAACTATATTTTCAAAACAGTCATTGTACACTGTTGTTATTGTACAATAGTATTTCTATTATTCACATTTGTTATTGTACATATAGTTCCATACTTTTCTGTAACTTGGTAACATCATCAAGTCCGTTATCATACATTTTATACCTTTATTTTACTAGTTTTTCTGTATTCTTCATATTCCAACCTTTCTTTATATGTAAATATCCTCATTTTTGTTTAACTCCTCCTTTTGATTTTCCTTTATATTATTATTTTGTACTGTACTATCCATTCTGTACATTTATTTTCTATTTTTTATTTTATATGCGTTATTTATTATTTATCATTTCTGCTCATTTTCTTTAATTTTATTAAATCTGTCTTACTTTATTATATCTGCCATTATTTTCATTTTCTTTTCATTATCAATATCTTTGTTATATCTGTCTTTATCTTAATTTTATTATATTCTATCACATTTTCAATAATTATATCTGTCACTATTTCAATAATTTTGTTATATTTGTCTTTATCTTAATTTTATTATATCTGCCACTAGTTTAATGCCTTTTCATTATCATTAATTTTTTAAATCTGTCTATATCTTTATTTTATTATAATCTGGCTCCTTTTTAATATTCTTTATCTTCTATCTTCATATCTGCCACTTTGTATTTTTCTACATCATTTGTCACTATTATTGTTACTGTACAACTTTTATTTTTTTTACATTTTTTGTTCTGTTTGTTTCTCTGTTAGCCCTGAAGATGACCTACACTGTAGGTCGAAACGTCGGCACATAATATAAGTACTTCACTTATTCTGTGTTCTTATTGACTGCACCCCCCAACTATCTCCTTTACATAAGATCATCCAGTCAACTATTTTCATCTCATACAAATAAATTTACATATACGTGGGTCAAATATATAGACATCTGTGTTGGATGACTACATTTAGTCTGTTAAAGACGATTGTACTTTACTCAGTCTGCAGAAATCACTGGTCTTATCTGATTGAATGAAACATTAATAAAAATTTACAAGGCAGTAAAAAAAACAAATCTGTAAATTACGTAGGGTGAATGCGAAGCTCAATACATCTTAGAGAACGCAATCTTTCCAAGCTAAATGGTTGAGCAAGGAGGTGATTTGCCCTAGATCACGCCAAACTCCCGGACCCACCCAATCAAGGAGAGTCTCCAGACCCCTCATAGGCGATTCACAGCTGTTGGATAGAATGAATAATTTATTAATTTATCTACCACAGCGATTTCGAACTCGGGGCTTTAGTAAAGTACGAGTAACCCCAGGCTCATATGTACTGACCAACCTCGCCCCTCTCTTAGCAGTAATCCGAACCAAAATTGAATATTGGTTCCAAATCTATAGAGAAACCCCAAAATGACACTTAGATTGTGGATGCAGTTCATTACACGACGCTCAGAATTTGCACTGGATAATATCGGACATCTGTAACAATAAGTGTGGATGGAAAATTGAATATTGAAATCAATGACAGAATTGTCACTTCGGGAAAGATGTTTTTTGCTATGATAATGCCAATCTAATCTGTTATATTAGAAAAAAAACATAAAAATATGCCTGAAAGTGAACAAAAACGAGATTGTCACGTATAAAAAAAAACCTGCTAAGAAGAACAAAAATAAATATTTGGTACCCGCAAAATAAAAATGAATGCAACATTTTTAATACAGACATGACAGTTATTCTATTCAAGAGCTGTCTATAAAGTGCAAACGAATTATTTTTTTTGGAGCAATATCGTCTTAATGATTACTTAATTTTACTTACTTAATAAAAATAGTAAAACATTCCTCCTCCTGAAGGAAAAATGCAGGCAAATGGGAGTGAACATTGGAGATGACTATTCACCTTGCGATTTGCAGATTACCAGGTAGTCATTGCATCAGAAGAATGGGATTTGCAATATATATTTAGGAAGCTCATAGAGGTCTAGTAAAAAAAATTAGAGGTCTAGTCAAAATTCAAAAAAATGAGAGGTCTAGTCAAAAAGCAAGGTAAAACGGAGTACATGTTCTTTAATTCTCCGTGCATGTCATTGTCTATTGAAGATTGGACTCTATCTCGCTACTTCAAGTACATAGATGTCTATATAAATGAAACCCTCGAAAAGGATATAGAAATGAAGATATCCCGAGGAAGGAAAATAATTAGGATCCTCAACTCGGTCCTTTCGAATAAAGGGGCCTCTCTACTGCGGCATCTCAAAGCTCCAACACATACCCACTAGTTTTATAAGAGACACTATAGGGCAGGAGGAGAATATATTATACGAAACAGAGAACAGGAGGCTTCAATGGTTTGACCGTCTGATGAGAATGGGAGACAATAGATGGCCAAAGAAACTCTTATATATAAACCAGATCATAGAAGAAAGAGAAGAAGACCAAGAAAGACATGAATGGAGAATGTAAGAGAAGGAATAACAGCAAGAGGGCTGCCAGAGGAAGAAGAATAGGAAAAATTAGCGGGAAAAGATATTGGGTATCGGAATACCTTAATTGTAAAAAAAAAAACGAGTAAATTAATAAAATAACTTCCTGTTCGCTTGAGTTTTTTTTTCTTTCTTAACCTCCTTGGCTTTTATTAATTTTTGACAATAACATATTAATATTAATAATGATACATGATATCTCTTTTACTGCATCAGGTGCATTTTAAGAGAGGATTGTACATTATTCTCATAAATTCTCAAAAATTGCATGAAATCACTTTTACCTTACATCGTAAACCAATGACTTCCTGCCCTTCAGTATCCTTTAATAATATCCCACTGGTGCCTGAAGAACAGATCCGATACTTATGGTTGCATCTTGACGAACGATTAACCTGGAATCCTCATACAAGACTGAAAAGACAAGAAACCGCTAGACGTTTCAGGTTACTTCAACACTTACTGGACAAACGCTCTAAGCTCCAATTAACTACAAAAGACTCATCTGCATGAACATCATACGACCTATTTGGACTTACGGAGTAGAGCTTTGGGGCTCCACTAAGCCATCGAATCCAAAATCCTTCGTGAAATCCTCAATGGTCCTTATTTTTTTAAGAATAAAGTCATTCATAACGATCTTAATGTCCCTTTTGTTGCTGATTTGGTCCGAACCCGGTATCTATCCTTTCATAACAAACTTCATTACCACTCAAACCCTCTAGTTTCAAACCTAGCTTCCTCTTCAATTCCCGATAATCCTCCGAGGCGTCTGAAAAGAAGATGGTTGAATTTTGATTTGAGTACTACCCGTGGGTAGTTTCTCTACTTGTCATCATCATGCCATTATGTATCACTTATCCTACTTACTTGTTGTATAATTGCAATACAGTTGTAAATATCAATAAATAAATTTAAAAAATAATTCACAATCAACAAGTAGCAAAAATGGATTAAAATGTGTCATTCCTAGGAATATTAAGAGTTTAATTTTCAATTTTGTAAAGTTTTTTTTTTTATTGCTCCTATTTTGTACTATGTTTTACATGTCCAGCTGGTTTATAAAATATCATTTATTCAGATTATCTATACAGTTACCTAAGATTATTCCTATCATAAGAATATTCCTTGGCTTAAGTAACGGCACTAAGAGCATTTTTCTAGGCATTAGGAAAGTATGAGATGTGAATACAAGAGTCAAAGATGTTCAAAAGGAAGTCTTTATCCTTCGACAACATATACGGGATACCACCCTGTTTGTTCCCCTTAGTGTGGCAGTACCGACTCCAGCTGGCCGAAAGTTAGGAATAAGGACTTCTCATTGGGGCTCTGTAGGGTTCCTCTGGAGTAGTGGTTCATTCTCGTAGCCGAGGAGTCTCCTTCACCTCATTAACCTTCGCGAGGGGTCTAGCCAGCAGGTCACTCCCAGGTGATAGGTTCTTGGTCCTTCTCCTGGTTTCGACGGTTCTGATGATTTACCTGAATTGGTGATGATCGCCATACTAGCTGACTGCAGACATCTGCAGATGGCATGGACAGGCCTGCCAGAGTGAGGCCTTCTATTTATCAATGAAGCTGGCTATCTACTTCTCAGTTTTGTATGAAATGTTTTAAAATTCTGAATATTTACTGAGATACGGATTAGTATAGTATAGGCAATACATATCGCTTAACATGCTAGCAGCCCAGGATAGAGTGAAATTTTGATTTTAAGCATTGTTAAATATATTCTACCTTATATATAGTCCCATGAATTTTGTACAAAAATGGCAGAACATTGAAAATATCTGAAATTCAAATCCATTCTCTCCACTAATCCTATATCCCCGTATTCCCGCAATTTTTGCGATGTATACAGAGAAAAATATAAAAAAGTAACCCTGGTGGCTCAGTGGTTTAGAGCACTGCACTTGAGATGCAGACTACCTGGGTTCGAATCCCGGCCTGGAGAAATCTTTTCTCTTCAAAATAAAAGTATTTAAAAATAATCACCATAAAAAGAAAAATGAATACAAATAAATTATAAATATAAAATTGACGTAAGTCAACAAGATCCCAATCAAAATAATGTTGAATGAACATTCTTCCCCGTGTATACATCGCAAAAATTGCGAGAACACGGGGATATAGGATCGGTGAAAAGAATGGATTGGTCTGAATCGATATGATACCTGGCAGCTCAGTGGTTTGAAGCACTGCACTAGATATGCAGACGTCCCGGGTTCGAATCCCGGCCAGGACAGATATTTTCTCTTCAAAATAAAAATATTTAAAAATAATCACCATCAAAAGAACAATAAATAAAAATATAGGTAAAATAGGTTTGATGACACGTACTGACTTTGAATAAACCTTGAAACAATTTTTATACTTTTCTGAGAAGTGATGTTTTTCACATTCGATACTTTGCGTTTGTATCGACGACATTACCTTTAAATGGAACGTTTAACGAGCAAAATAATTTTAAATATATTCGAAAAAGCTGTAAACTTCCAAAGAGTTCAGCACCTCGCGTTGTAGATTCGCACATGAGATAGATAATCCAGAAGAGAAGGAGAAGAGAGGAGAATGTAAGGAGACGAGACTAGATGTAGGTGTGGGTGCTGAGGTCGACGAACCGCTACAATAATTTGCCTCACCACCTGGCCCCATTAATATACTAGTTAGCTCCCGGATCATTTATTTCACCAGCAGAATGTCTCCGCTTTTTTATATATCAACGTATATATGTATCGAGTACACGGATATTTTTTATATCAACATGAGTATACATGATTATTTCACCAACAATATGCGTCGGGTTTTATATATCAACATAATATATATAGCTTCAAGTATTCATACATGAGGCTGTTTTGAAATTTGTCCATATATTTTTTTCTCTTTACATTTATTTTGAACAAAATATAATCCTAAATATTTTCAAACGATACTCCTAGAATTTTCTCATCTTTCACCTTAAGAATTGAAGTAAAACGAAGAATGGAGGATGAAATTAGTTGGGGGTGCAGTAATAAATTACCACCAAATAAGTGAAAATTTATTTATATTATTGCCGACGTTTCAACCTACGATTTAGGTCATCTTCAGGGCTATGAGAGAAAAACAAACAAAACAAAAGTAACTATAAAAAACATTACAGTACCAAGAATATAATAACATATAGAGTATTAGAAAAGTAAAAAAATAGCGATGGATATATTATTAAGGATATGTGAATAAAAAACAAAACAGAATAAATGTACAGAAGGGTGATAATGCAAACAAAATAATGCAAACAAGAGAAAGAAAAATGAGAAGGTAAAAAATAAGAAAACCTGTAACCACTACGACCCGTGATTGAGTCTGGGGTTCAGTACATGGTAGAGACTGTGCTGTTTCATGGACAACGGTTCTTCAAGGAGGTGACTTGTCCTAGGTCACGCTCAACCGCCAGGTTTCCCCCCTTATTTTGGGTACCTTATATTTAGAATATTTTATAGAGGCTGGATGAGCCCCAGGAGGGTCCTAGATTCCATATGATCCAAAACAAAATATGATACAAGATACAAAATGAAAAAGTACAAATATAAAAAAGTGAGAAATAAAAGTATGGAAAATCTAGTTTAATTACATATAAAATAGATAAAATGTAAATGTATGGTAGACTCCTAGAAATGATATTTTTATTGATATAAACCTGTTAATTTGGGTCTCTAAGTGAATTGATTAATGATTGATTCAGCCAGGAGTTTATGGCTCTGAAAAGGTAGATGCATGATAATGAATGTATATGCATGACTTCTGTTAAACAATATGGGTCTTAATGATTATAATTGGATTAGTAGAAAGAGGAAAATGTTCGCCCTTGTAGCTATTGTATTATGAATTTAGTTATCTACTACATGTTGGCTTAAACATATGAGTATATAACAGCCTGGAGATAGTATGATTATAGTATCAATAATCCTTGGAATTCATGAGCCAATCGCTAGGTTTAGAAAAGTGTCCGAACTGATTTTAAAAATAATTTGTATTATTGGGTTGGATCCATAAGTTAGTTCGGTATTTGTCAATAGTGCGAATCGCTTAAAAATATCTAGAATTCTCTCTGCCTGATCTCTCTATACCTGGATATTACATATCGGTAAAAATACTATGTCGGATATAGAATATCAGCAATAACAGTATGAAGAAAATTTGAGAATTTCAATTTAATAAAGTAAACTTACAGAACATCTCAAATCCCATGGCACCCTTCATCTACCGTGTCTCCGCACCCATCCAGTAACTACGAGTTCATTTATAACCAAAATATTTTTTTTAATATAGGAACGTTATAAATATTGAACATTATCAATAGCACAACATATTACCAAGAAACTATGTTTCCCAAAATGCAATGTACATTCATGTGTGTATTTAAAATACCCACTTATTTAAACACTTATAATTATATTTAGAAGGTAAAATGGCCTTAAACTTGTTTAATGTAATTTATTTTCGTAAACAGTAGATTTTTATTAAGTTATTGTATTTAAACAATTAAACATGGAAATATTTTTAATTAATAATTAAATGGTTCAGATTACCTAAGACAACATTTGTTGTAATATGTTCTGTACGGAATTTTTCATTCTTTACAATTTTCCTATTATTAAGGCAAACAATTCGGTAAATAAATGCTTATTTAAAAATAAATTTCTATTGTTTCTTCGAATTTCATATTATCTTCCAATTTCTAATTATTGAAATATATTTTCTATAATGCAATTGGGAAAAAACACAATGCAAAGCCTTATGTTTCAAAAATACACCCACTTACCAGTCGACGTTTCGCCAATTCAGGCATTATGAAGACACCAAAAACAAAAAGGGGGTTATGTGAATCGCATCTCGAAGAAAAAGGTGCAATACATCCCAACGATCAACAACCCAAACAGGCTCCAAACATGAGACAGCACCCCACCACCAAGACGTTCAACATACAACTGAAAGTAATACGCAACCAGCTGGGAAGGTTATAGAATCAGCTGATCCACAAAACATATCAAGTAATATTAACCAATAAAAATTTATACATATTAGCAAAGTTAGCCAAATTTTTCTTTTAAAATATTCAACGTTTCCGAATAATATTGGTTCAAATTTCTGCAATCTGTTTTATAATTTACCGAAATGTCAATCTTTTGTGCAATCTGCATGGCCTCGAACAACTTCCTTCTAGAGCCGTCACTCTCTTTGTAAATAACTTTAGCATTCTCAAAATCAAATTGATGCTTACAAGTTTTGGTATGCTGGGCCAATACTGTGTTAGGTTCCTTGCCACCAATATTTTTACAATCATATTGATGGCTTGATGCTGATACATTCTTTTGTGCAACAATTGTGATGTTTCACCAATGTATATTTTAGGGCATTGTAAACAGCTAATCTCATACACTACATCTGATTGTTGCTGTGTAAGTATTTTATCTTTTAATGGAGTGTAAAATTTAATCATCTTGTTTGTAATCTTTTTCGCAAGCCTAATCTCGTAAACATCATACTCTTTAAATATATCTCTAACACATTCTGACAGGCCTTAAATATAAGTGCACGCAAAAAAGACCCCATTCATATTATTTCTCTCGGCACCACCACTATCCGACAATGCAATATCCCCACCACTAGAAGTACAGTTCATATTATTGTGAATCTTGTTATAGTTCAAATTCCAATATTTTTTAATGAGGAATGAAGGGTACAATTTAATTTCGAACATCGTGCAGATGGTCTCTTTCACGGAGCTTATATATTTTGTATCAGTCAGTTTAATGGCTTTAAATATTCTATTTTAGTGAAATATATTTTCTATTTACTATCATTAACAAGGTAAACTAATACTGATTGATCATGTAGTCAATAGAGAATGCAGGGTATTAAGGAAGATTAGTAAGCAACACACATTACATTAAAAGAATATATGGAATTTTAAAAACGTAAGTCAAAAAGATTTGGATTATTCCAGGACTGTGAAATCGATCTCAAAGAAATTGGTATTCCGGAGGACTGAATCATGAACAGGGATAAATTTCGAGAAATTTTGAAAAGTTACAAGGGTTTTAAGTTGGGGAAGAACTCAAAAGAAGAAGTTTATCTCTATCAAAAAAAAGGAAGAAGGCACTGTGTGAGGTGTTCAAGAGATGCTCACTTGGTCCATCCAGGATATCATTTGTTAATTCGTAGTCATTTGTAAACGCTCGATAGGTAGCAGAAAACATAAATAAAAGAGGTGAAATAAATTTAATCATTTTTTAAAATTTGAGTACTACAGCTTATATGAATTTTTGTATAAAAATATATGTCTTATGTATAAATATTTAGTAAATATGTACTTATTTAAAGTTTGATTTTTTTTAACTTTGCCAGTTCTCACAAATATAGTTTAATCGATATAAATGTAAATACATATATCCAAAATAGTTTTGTCCTAGGTTTTGCGATGGCTTGGACATCGATTCAACTAAATAGTTTGAATCGATTAAAATGGATGCTGATATCAAATTTAAACAAAATGAAGACAAATTATATATACACAAAAATGACACATAAGATATTTTTCATGATAAACGATAAATGACATATGTGATATACATACACATATATGAATAGTATATTATACAACGGGAGCGGAGTGGCTCAGTGGTAGATCACTCCCTGGTTCAAATCCCGCTGCAGGCAAGACTTTTATTTAGTCTGTTTGCGGCCGGAGATGGATCATGTAGAATATAGGACGCTCCTGGGGTTCACCCAGCATCTTTAAAGTGGGTACCCAAAATAAGACGGAAAATCTGGCGGTTGAGAGTGATCTAGGACAAATCATCTCTCTGCAAAACCGTTATCCATGAAACAGTAATGGCTCTACCATGTACTGAACCCTTCACAGGTTGTAGTGGTACAGGTAAAAAAAAAATATATATATATATATATATATATATATATATATATATATATACCTAAATACATAAATATGTGTATATATATAATATATAAAAAATATATATACATTAAATGAGTACCGGGGAGGAGGAAGGAGGACCGGTCCAGGTCACCGCCCTGCCTCGCCCACCCTGGTCCGCGAGCACTTCGTCAGGAGAACTTAAATTTTTAAAATCTATAAGGTTTTAGAAACTTAAATTTATTTTTCTGTAACAGTTAAAAGTTCCCGTTACTATTTTTCATAGGAATCCTATTAAGTTCTTGACGATCAATATTTTCGATTGACGATTAAATTCTGAGGATCGCATCTGTTAATATTAATTTCCATTAGAAAAATGATATCTCAGAACTTTAATTTTAAGATTAAAGTTTTACTTTTAAATTTATTAAATTAAAAACCTCTAATGAATAAGCAGAGTTGAAGTAATCGTGATTTGACAAGAAGTTGTTAAAAAAAATGTAGTTTCTCCATAATTATTGGGATTCACAACAAACTAAGGCATTACATGGATATGAAGTCACCTGTGGGGTTACTTACTACCATACTTACCGTGCTACTATGGGGCTGTTACTACCTTTTAAAATATGAAATAACGATCGTTTTAGTAACGTTATAAGATTTAAAGAGGAATTTTAAGTCTAAGGACTTGAACTTGAAGGAATAAAGTATATGAAGTTAGGATGCTGAACTTCACAGATTAATCCCAACGGCCGAAATATTTTAATTTGGGTGAGGTTTTTCTCATATCTTCATATTAGGGGGAAATAAAAGGTTGAAGCCCTGAAACTTATTTAAGGGAACCTGATTGCCTATTATTCGTCGTTGTCCCTGTTCCTATAATATGATTGTAATGACTGCTAAATATAAGACTGAATAACATATTAAAAGCAATTATTTTATTGGTTATCTTCTATTGTAAGAGTCTATCCATATTTTACCTTGCCAAACAACTAGTACATGATCAATTTGAAGTCTAGATTGTTTGACCAGTAAAAGTTGAATTAGTTTGCGATTTTTTCCATCATAGATTTGAATAAGATAAGACAAACTCTAAACATAAAATATGTAAATTTAACTTGGATTTTTCTTATCATCATTTTAATCGATAAACTGTTATTATTTTTATATATAAGTTAATCTACTGGAAAGATTATTTTGCTTTTTAGAAGAGGTTAGGATTTAAGATCGGCAAACTGATTCAAAAAATACTAAATGAAGTCTTTGTTATTAAATGTGCTTAGAGATTACGATTTAGTTTAATTGTATTAAATAAGAGATGACAGCCTGTACCGCCAGGAGTGCCTGGACCGAAGTGGAAGGACTGATAGTGATAGCTGTTGAAAAATACATGCTCATAGAAAGGCTTATATGAATAGGAATCTCAACTAAATAGTTGATGATTCCACTGTATAAGTCCAATAGCTAAAAGCTTCATCCAAGCCTTTTTGGGTATATCTGTAAGGAAACAACATGTAAGAAAAAGAAATTGGTTCTTGGCCTCCTTGAGAAGGTCTTGTTCAGTTTCAGAATAAAAACTGCTGCATATATATAAAAACAAGCTGCATATATATAAAAACAAGTAAAAGGATCAAAGGATGAGAGAGTTTAAATTATGTTAAATATATTTCGGAATAACACAGCTGAAACCAGAGGGAGGATAAATCTAACGAGAGTTTTACAATAGTCAAATTCTTCGAGTGTGGTGCCTTTTGCAAAAGAGCGATACATAAAATAGGACCATAGGCGGATCCAGTTTTGTGTGAACTGTAGAGAATCCATTATAGTGCATACTTATAGGCAAATCATGTGATGATAGTTGTTAAAATATCTGAATAAAATAACAGAAATAACAAGAGTGAAACTATTGTTTATATATGTGGAAGAAAGTGGTCCGGGTAGAGGTCACAATAGATTTCTCGTAGAATTGGAGAAAAACTTTATTGATTAGCCAACGTTTCGACCTACTCTGTAGGTCTTCGTCAGGGCTATATGCAAAATACAGATAATTAAGAATAAAATTGGTACAAATATATTGAAACATAGTAAATTAGTATTATCTTATTCTTCATTATGTAGTTTACTACCTTTTTGGCACTTCGTTGTTTATAGTATACACTCAGACATTTTAACCTTCATATTTACCTTGCTGTGCATTTTTATCATTTTTATTGCCTGTATTCATCTTACTTTTGTTTATTTATATTTACTATGTTTTAATATATTTGTACCAATTTTATTCTTAATTGTATGTATTTTGCATATAGCCCTGAAGAAGACCTACAAAGTAAGGTCGAAACGTTGGCTAATCAATAAAGTTTTTCTCCAATTCTACGAGAAATTCATTGTGACCTCTACCCGGACCACTTTCTTCCACATATATTATCAAGGTCCACAATTATCATTCAATATTGTTTAGATATTTTAATAAACTTTTGAAACCTTTCTATAAATACTACAAGTTATTGTTGATTTTTTTGCCCGTCTGCCCGTTGTGCCCCCAAAAATATCCTGGATCCGTCCTTGAATAGGACTACCAACCAATGTATCAATGGTATTGGAAATAACGAAAATACGTTAATTAATAAGATAATCATTTTATTTCAAAAAGAATAATTAAACATATCAAAACAGTTATCAATATACAGTTATCTCCTCCTTTTTATTAATTAAAAATTTTTATTAATTTTTTAATATATATTTTTATTTATTGATTTTATTTTGTATATTTTTCATTAATATTCTTTTTTATTCTACTTGAATATTAAATTCAAGTTCTAGTTTCTTATAAGTTTTATTTAATCCTTTATCTTTATAATATATAAAATAATATTTATACAATTTTCATATTGATGTCTTACCTCACATATGTGTTAAGTGCCGAAAACAAGATTTTACAGGAGTCAACTTTGATAATAATTTAACACAAGAAATACAGTTCAAGTTTAAGCACACAATATATTTTTGTAATCTTCACAGCTTCTCTATTAATTTTATATCAACAAATGATCTATGACTTCCTGATCAGAACTTTACAGTATTATTTATATAACAATAAACGTTATATCAACAATTTTTTAATATCTTAAGGTATTATAAAAATTATTACCAAACGAAAAATGTAACATAATATATATATATATATACTAAATTAAATTAGGTAATGATCACCAATAGTTGTCTCAAATGTAAAACAACCAACCAATACAACCTTAAACTTAAGTCAGAAACCATGATTTTTTTAATATTTGAATATCCATTGTAAATGGAGACTCCACTATGCCCTAGAAAGTTTTAGGAAGAAGCAAGAATAAAAACCCAGATCTGGGAGAAGAGACAGAGAGAGACTGTTTTGATAGGTATACACGAAAGAGTGTAGCAATGGGGATTAAGTTTATCAAAAGATGGTTAACATTATACAGTTAAGGATCTTCTGGTATACTTCATTCCATAGATGCCCTAGTGCATTTATACCAATCTCGTATTGTAGCAACAACAATAATCTTCATGGTTATGTCTCGGCGTACATTTTTTGGACTGAAAAAGAGCAATGTTTTTATTCAATTGTATTATTTTTAATGATACAATGGATTATTATATAAACATGATGATTTTATTTTGTAAAATGTTGTGTACTGTAATAATGAGAAAAAATGGTAGACACACAACCACCTTTTGAAAGAAGCTTAATTTAGAACTTTTATAGCCACAAGAGATGCAAGAAATATAAAACTAAAAATATAAAACATAGTTCTATTATCTTCTCTCTTTTTTTTTTTTAATTTACGAAAATTTAAAACGTTAAAATCAGATTAGCAGTTTTATAATAACAATCATTAATGATTTTTGGATATTTATAAAATAGAATAAAAAGATAGTTCTCAATATATATTAATAGAAAGAATATTCTGGAATTGTAATAGTTGTGTTTTTGGCCTAGAAATAATAATTAATGTGAGACAATAAAACATAACAAGCTATTATTACTCAGATAATCAGTTCAGATTATTACTCAGACAAAGTCCCAGTTCTACTTATTATTTACAGTAGCTGACTATGGGTGACCCCACCCAGCCTTCTTCTTCTTTCTTTATTTAAATGTTGGTCTCCAGGAAAAAAATAAGGTATATCTATCTGTGTACTATTGTGAGGATAACAATAATGTAAGAATTGTAATTTATATGTAGTGAATTTTTGATGATGCCATGAATAATGGTGTGGCTGATATGATAATTCTTAAGAAGTTTCATGTTTTTCATAAATATTTATATAAAAAAATTTATAATGTTAAATTTTATAATGTAATGTTTTGCTTTTTTTGAATATTCTATAGATGTATTTTGCGGATTAAAATCAGCTGACTGAATGATGATTGGAAACATGTATTGAGAATGACCACATGGGTCGAAACGTTTACATGTAAAGAAAAAATAAATAAATGATTGCTTGGACAAAAAAGGGTTTTTGTATTTATAAAACAAAAGGAAACGTTAAAATTGTAAGTTATTCTATTATTGTAAGTATTTATATTATTTAATCACTATTTTAAGTTACTTTAGTATTTATTTATTATAGAAAGTTATTATAGTATTTATTTATATTTTGTATTATATATATATATATATATATTATTATATATATATATATTTTATTATATATATATATATATATATATATATATATATATATATATGTATAATTATATATATATATATATATATATATATATATATATATATATATATATATTTTATTATATGTATATATATTTTTTATTATATATATATATATATATATATATATATATATATATATATATATATATATATATATAATGGTTCACACTTTGTAGTGAGAATGTGGGAATGAAGGGTTGGTCAGGACATCATAGTAACGTAAATTATATGATATAGGTTACTTTTTCTGTCATAGAATTTCATAAAATAATTAATACCTATAAGATTTAAAATAATGCATATTTTTACGAAAGGCTTAAATAAAATATAAAAGAATGTCTTTAACATTAGTTCATTGGTTAAGACGTTTACGATAATTTGTCAAACAAATTTATGAAGACGGTAAATAAAGTGAAAAAGATGTGCATACAGTTATGCACTCCACATTCTATATAATAAAAATTAAAACCCACAAATAAGAAATGCAAAAAAATATCTATTGTTCAAAAGAACAGATTTTGTTCTCGACCGGCATTCCTACTTTATTGGAAAATTTCCAAAATACCACATTTCCATAAAGAAACAATAAAAACCTAAAAATGTAAATGAGAACACTTTCTCTCTTTATTGCGTGGAGATAAAAGTAAAATATTTATAAAATTTTGGTCGAATTTATTTTATTCATTTGAATAAAAATGCCATAGACAGCGTGTCGTTTTTATTCACTTTAAGCTGAACAATTTGTTAATACCTAAACATATTAGATATTTGTGGTAGTAATAAATTATTAAAAAATAAGTCTTCACACCTACTCAGAAATATATTAGATCGATTCCATTTAACTTTATATATGTGATGAGGTATTGCTTGACTCACATTAGTAATGCTGAAATGTTTTTATTTAAAAATAAATAAATACTTATGTGAAACAGGATTTTTTCTTCTTTGACAGGTTTATCACCTAATGAATGTAATGTTAAAAATCACAGAACTTAAATATCATTTCTAAATATTCATAATAAAAATATAATAGTTTAATAGTAAAGAATTATTTAATAATCGAGGACAATTTACGTATATTTTGTTTTAAATATTTAATTAAAAGAATGGAATTTTGCCGCTACAATGTGGTCTTGGTGAAGGCAATGAAGTCTAGAAAAATGGTAAGTTGCCTTCTATCACTATTATACAATAATGGAACGATTTCATATCATCAACGATTTTGGAAGTTCTTAAACCCTAGTGAATGGTATAAGAGAGTTTATTAATTTGATTGATATTGTATGGTTACACAAAAAATGCAATATAAATAACTCCTTAGTGTCGCAACAAAAAGATGCGAAGATTTATAAATAAGGATAACAGATCACTTATATTCATTTTTTGGTAGCGGAGATGGATCAAATAGGATCTAGTACCTCTAGGGGCTCACCCAGTCCCTATAAAGTGGGAACCCAAAATAAGAGGGGAAATCAGACAGTTGAGCGTGATCTAGGACAGATCACCTCCCTGAACAACCATTGTCCTTGAAACTTGAAATTTCTTTATCTATTTATATAATTGTCAAAAATAGTTTGCACTTTTTTAAGCATATTGTATATTTTTACAAGTATTCACAACAAATTTTATGTACTTTGGTATTACAGAATCGCATTAAATGTCTTGAAAGGTGATTCGGTGAACATCGACAGATTAATTCGCAACGGAAAATCATCCAGTTGAAGTAATATGTATTCATTATGAAAAAAAAACAAAAAAACTTTTAATAGAAAACAAAACAAAAAAATAATTGTTAATAAGTTAATAAGACTAGAGTGATTAGAGATTGTAAAAAAGCGTGAGCAATTATGTGATGTTAATTGTTGTAAAAAAAAATTTATTGACTGCAATCGGCAAAAGCAGAGCCGAATAAAAATATCTTAACCGCTTAATGATTTTGAACGAGCAGCGCTCGCGTGCGGTTGGCATACAGTGATGGAAAAAAGTATTAGCACATCATGTTTTTATGAATAAATGAGTTCAAGGAAACAAAAAACTTCGCTTTCCTTTGCAAAAATGAAAAGTACATTTATTAAAAACTGAGAAAAACCTTTTGTAAAAAAATGACAACACTTCATAATGAAACAAACAAATTAAAACAATAAAAGTGCTTGGAAAAAAGTATTTGCACACTTGGTCTACTATGACTCACAAGATTCTGTTTATTTTTGCATTAATCCTCCTGTGTCCATATGTTTGTTTACTAATTTATCTCTAATCGTTTATTACCAGTATTCTCTAGTTTTTCAATCAGTTTCCTTCAGTCAATAGACAATTGTCATGCCAAAGACAAAAGAACTGTGTGCCGCGACTCGCGAAAAAATTGTTTTCCTGAAGAATCAGCAAAAAACATATAGCCAAATTGCCGATTTCTTAAGGTTGACTTTTTCTACAGTGGGATACGTCATAAAAAGGTATGAGGAACGTGGTTCAACCGAAAAAAGTGAGCGTTAAGGGCGTCCAAAAAAGTTAACTCCCAGGCTGAAGAGGAAAATAAGAAAAGAAGCTCTTAAAAATTCCGTGATAAGTTCTCGGGAGCTGGCTGCTATGGTCCAATCAACCATTAGATATGCCCTGAATTCGAAAGGGCTCCATGGTAGAGTTCCGAGAAAGAAGCCATACATCAGAGAAACGAATCGCAAAAAGCGCCTTGCTTTTGCTAGGGAGTACGTACAGAAACCCTTAAGTTTTTGGGAAAATGTCGTATTTTCAGACAAAAGCAAATTTAATTTGTTTGGTTCAGATGGTCGAAGAACGATTTGGTGACATCATAATGAAGTCCTAAAGAAGCTAAATGTTTCAACGACTGTAAAGCATGGTGGAGGGCATGTTATTATAAGGTTTGGAGGTATGTTTCCTACCTTGGAGTGGGAAATCTTGTGAGCATCGAAGGCATTTTAAATGCGGAGGGCTATGTGAACATTTTGCGTCGTAATTTGCGTGTTAGTGTCTCAAAAATAGGAATCCAGGATCAGTACTATTTCCAGCAGGACAACGATCCAAAACATACTGCGAGGAGAACAAAGGAGTGGTTAATACCACCAGGTCTGCCTAATAATAATACCAGTTAATAATATGGTATTTAATGTTCCAAGACAGCTCCACACTCCTCCTCAGTCACCAGATATACATAAATATAATTGAAAATTATGGCACACCCTTGACCAAAATGTAAGAAAACACCATATCACTAGTGGACATCATCTTAAACAACTTCTTGTTCAAGAATGGGAACAAATAAACCTAGATTTAGTTAAAAACCTAGTACATTCTATGCCTACAAGCAATTATTGACGCAAATGGCCTATTTACAAAATATTAAAACTATTAAAATTGAGTTATAACTTGTAAATGTGGTAGTGTGCAAATACTTTTTTCCAAGTACTTTTGTTGTTTTAATTATTTTGTTTGATTATGAAGTGTTTTTATTTGTTTGTAAAAGGTTTTTTTCAGTTTTTAATGAATGTACTTTTCATTTTCGCTAAGGAAAGCGAAGTTTTTTGTTACCTTGAACTAATTTATTCATAAAATCGTGTTGTGAAAATACTTTTTTCCATTACTGTACTCTAACACACCAACCCCAGTGTTGCTCGCAGGTACGACACGTTCGTATTATATACAAGTCGCACTTGCCAGTCGCTACTTGTAATTTGTACCGGCTTCGGCATATAGTTTCTTTTCTTATAGTTTATACAACTTTTTACAATTTTCTTTAGGTGTTTTTTGAAATAATAAATGAATGATTATAATAAAAAAAATATTTATTTCACTATAAAATACACTGAAAATGATTTCTTCAATTTATAATAAAATGAAAAATGATTTTTTCATTGTATAATAAAATGAAAAAATCATTTTTCCATGTTTTCATATATACCATACAAAATCAAGTTACTAATATTTATTAGTTATTTTTTTATATTTTATATATGTAATATTGAAATAATAAGACTATTTTTTTTCTATTTTTTAAACAATATAAACTTTTTAAATACACTGATGTTTTTGGTTACATTTTTGTGAAAAAAACTCGAGCGTAAAGGGATTAAAAAGCACGATGAAATGAATTTTTTTTCATTACTCAACTCTTGTCTAAAACTTATTGTCTACCATTTAGTTCTGTTTTATATTAAAGCGTCTTTTTTATCTTTCTAATACTTGTTATCAACTTTTTAGTTTGGCTGGATAAGGCGTGTTCTTTAATTTTTGAAATATTAATATTCATTTTTTACTTTTTAGTTTAGTTCAGTTTTTACTTTTTAGTTTAGTATTAAAAAAGCGAGTTTTTTTGGTTTTTCAACCTATACATTTATTTTTTTTTTTTACAAAACATACGAAAATCCACAATTGATCCTACCAGGATTCATATGATTTTCTCAATAAGCCATAAGCCTTAAGAATAAGCCTTGTATACCTTAGTACTTGGAACAAGTCACTATCTTATTTTCGGTTATGAATGTCAATCATGAAGACCCTATCAGATTAATGAAACACGCTTATTATATTATTATATAGCTATCAGTCCTTGAAAAGTATGAAAATTTACAATTTTATTAAATGTTTTGAAGTGGCTAAAAATCGTGTTAAAATACTCTGTTACACACATACGTACATATAGACGAAACTAATAAAAGTGTGTTAATAAATAATTTTATGTATTCAAATCTATAATACTGCAATTAAATCTTGAATGCTTAATACTAGAAGGATCCAGATAAATTCACCCTCGGTCTTTTTATGGTAAAGGCGAGGTTGCGTCGGGATCAATCGGTATTAAAGAATATAAACGAAGAAAATCACCTTAGAAGTTTAATGAGATGGTGGTCGTACAGCGCAGTACCGTTGGGCTCTACCTATAGTGCCGAGGAACGACGAGGAATGCTCATTATTTATCAGCTGAGAGCGGATAGCCTTTATGAAGGGAGCAAAGGTGCTACAAGGCAAGTCCGGTTTGTACAGAGGCCTGGAGATGAGGCGGTGTTGTGACATACTGGTCCACCCCTGCTACACCTATCTCCCGCTATTAACATATCAATACTACTCCCACCCGCATCTGCCGCGTCTCCTCTTTCATCTTGATCTTCCTCTGTCAGGAACCATCGCATCCGCAACCTATCCTCGTATCCTCCTCTCAGCCGTTGGCGTCCCACCGGCCATAATTAGAATACCTTCGTATGGCATTGAGTGGTCATCCCATTGGGTACCCATGAATAGTGGATATAACTATTTTTTTTAACTATTTTTATTGGAAGCCCCGTTGAGTAAGTGTTAATTTTCTCCAGAGAGAGCTGACTAGGAAGCGGAATCGTATCATTCTCGTAGTTTTTGGCTTGAAATGGAGTTGTAATACAAGCAATAGCTCCTTTTGAACCCAATGCCTGACTTAACCATTTATTCTATTAGTTAATAACCGCTATTAACTTCCTTCAAACATTTCTGCTTCCTTTAGTACAATACTTATTTTGGAGAAAATTCAACTGAACCACTTAAAGGCTGTAGATAACATGACCGAACTTCTTTCTTTCTAGTCGAAAAAGTAGAAAAAATATGTTAATGAACAAATAAGATGTTTTTGTTTTTATTCAACATTTATGGAAGCATTTAAAAATGCTTTATAAAACTTATTTTTACACTCCAATCCATAATATATCCTTTATAAATACCAGATTTAAATAATACCGAAGAAATGTTTCTATTTCCTCTTTTTTTATAATATCTTTTTTCATTTTTATCAAATTATTACTTTTTTAAATATTTTAAGTTATTTTTAATTGAATTTGAGTCCTGAAAAACTCAATTTTATAATAAGGTCATGCATCTATAATGTTGAAGAGTTACAGTTAAATTATAATTATTAATGCAAATTATTATTCTGTTTTCCCTTTAAAAAACACAATTTTTTTTCTTTTTTGGAAATAATTGTTATTAATAGTTGAATAATTTCTTTAAGGATAATTAATATGAGTACTACAAGGTAAAACGAGGTAATTCAATTTTTACAAACAAAGCAAAAATTAGTAGTGTAATAAATTGGTAAACTTTTGTTAAGTTGTCTGTCCGCAGACAATTGGATGTCTATACGTAGTCATCATCCTAAATCAGGGGTTCCCAAACTTTTTTGTACCACGCCCCCCTTTTGTTGATATGAAAGCTTCTCGCGCCCCCCCTTAACAATAAATTGTGTGGGCCTAGTAACAAAACAAAAACAAATATTATATATTGTATAATACAAACAAAAATATATCTTGTAAACAAGTATTACATTGCAAACAAAACATTTATTTATACTGCCATAAGGTACAAAAATACCAGTTTTCATAAAATACAAAAATTATTAATAACAGAAAAATAGATTAAATTGATTAGTGGGATGGATGGGCTTGCATTTTTCTTACATATATGCCTATTCGTGACTGAGCTTTAGTAAGTGCACAACGCAAGTCACTAGCAATTTCAAGTTCATTCCGATACTTTGTTTTAATTTCCACAAGTGTTGAAAATGCTTTTTCGCACAAATAGGTGCTTGAAAAAGGCAAATACAAACGAAGAGCTTCCCGAGATACACTTTGAAATATTTTAACAAAAATGAAGGTTTATCCATTATATCAAAGTGGTAAATTTTCTAAACATTATGGTTAATTTAGAATTTTAGAAATACTACTTAAATTTAATTTAATGTTCAACTTGTCTCGCGCCCCCCCTCTGACATGTCTTCACGCCCCCCCAAGGGGGCGCGCACCCCGGTTTGGGAATCGCTGTCCTAAATGATCCCAGTTAGCATTACACTCTGTTTTTATTTCCTTTACGGAGTAAAAGGGATTTCCGATTTAGACGGATTTGTCATTTCGATTAGACTCCATTCCTGACGTAGCATTTGAAATATAAATGTTTCAGACTGTAATTAATTAAGAAATTTAAAAAAAGAACACTTTTATTCCAAAGTTTTGAGTTTTTTGGAGTTTACTCCTTAAGAAACGATTTTCATCTTTAGCCGCGGCATGAAAGTTTTATGAGGATTAAAATCGAGTTTTAACTAAAAGCGGTCCGTTACGTTCCTTTCCTCCGGTCCGTTATCGATAAGTTTGAATTATTTGTTTTACATAATAGATAGAAATTAAAAGTTAAATTCCGGGACTAATCGGCATGAGATACGTGTGGTATCTATGGTAACAGTGTATTCTATTGCTTTACTCTCGAAGTGTTGAAATGCGATAATTTTTTGTATAGTAGCCTTTTTAAAGAGACCTGTCCAAACAAACACTATTACTACTCTTATTTAGAATCCGCCTTAAGCTGTTGGGGTTCATTCATGTCACTTAGATAAAACTCAATAGATGACAGAGCAGCGTTGCTCTGATAAGAGTAGGAAATTGACTAGCTATCTAACAAGGCTGCGCAGGGATTATTTAATTTTGTACAGTGTGTAGTTTGTAGTGCTTCTAGGGTAGGAGATTGGTGTATTAGGAAGTGGACAGGCAGTTATCATGCTAGGCTTAAATACACCTCTACGGGACACAGAAGATGAGGCCCCCTTCAAAAACGTGAAGACAGGGAAGAAATCGGCCAAGAGGAAGACAAGGAAAGCAGAAGGAGCGCCAACGGTAATGACATCGAGAGAGCTTTACCGCTCTAGCTAATTTATCTCCAACTGAGGAACCTACGGCAGCCTCGCCGAAGAAGATTCCTCTAGTTATAATGGAGCAAGAAAACTTCACGTTAAATGAGGTGAGTGATTTCATGAACAAAATTAATATTAATCAATATTTTATCAAACAGAAGAGGACAGAGATCCATATTTGCCTCCAATTAGAGACCGACCGACCCACATTAGAAAGACATCTAAAACTCGCGGAATTGGGTACCATAGTTTTGCAAAAGACGTATGCAAAAGACTGCACCGGACGGAAAGAAAATAGAATAATCATCTATAGTGATAACTGTTCCACAAGGTGTCACTATAAAAGATATACAAGACAGAGTACGCCATTTCAATAGATGTATATTGACTTCTAAGGTTGTGAAATACATCCTAAGAAAGGACACCCTTCAATACAAATACATCCTACCGTCCCAGTGCTATAAATGTCAGCAATTTAGGGACACAATAAGCTACTGCAACCACACCTTAAAATGTGTAAGATGCTGCGGCTCACATAACATCTCCGATGTTCGCGACTAGGCGAACCAAAATGCTCGAATTGCGAGGGAGCGCACGTCGATTCTTATAAAAAAATGCCTCCATAGGAAAAAATAGAAGAAATAGTGACTAAAAGGATGGAAGAGAAGAGATCTAAGCATATCAGTACTAACCAAAACATACCCAAACTAATGACTAACAGCATGGCAATTTGCCCAGGTGAAGAATACGCATCTTTTCTACAAGGTACCAAAATAACAACCGAACCGCAACCATCAACCAGTCAAACCTTGCTCCACCACCATCGGAGCCTCCACAAACTTTCACCTATATACCTCAACCACCGCAAAAGGACCAATCAAATCTCATGATAGCTCTTGTCAATCAGATGACTCTGCTCCTGGCACAATTTACTTCCATGATGTGAGAACTTACAACCAAAATTCAAGGATTAACAGGACAAAATTTAACTAAATGAATAAATTCAAAATATTAAATCTCAACTGTTAAATTACAGGAAATGATATAAAAAAGTTTGATTATTTATGTATTGGAAGGTTATATAAATATGAATTTATATTAATACATATATATGTAAAAGGAAAAATGAAAAAAAATATATATATATTATATATATTTATTTTTTTCATTTTTCCTTTCAAAGTAACCCTTTGAAAGGACTGTTTATTTATTGGCACATTCCATACTTGTAATAAATATATGTGAGTTAAAACGACGCAATGTTAGTTTACTTTAATCTATATTTTAGACAAAGCCACTATACTTGTACATTTTGATTTCTCACCCTAGTCAAAAATATACGTTTTTAAGAAAAAATGATCAAAACAAAACTATTTTACTTTTTTTTCACAATTTATCAGCAAAGATTTGTCATTTATAATATACTTTGCAAATACATTTCCATTATCTATTTCATTTATGTACCCTTTAAAATGTTTCATCAAAAATTTGTATACACCATTATTCCTATTATTTCTTAATCGCATTCCCATTGATGGCTTTATATTTTAACTAGCTTATGCCCGCGGATTCGCACGCGTGGATTTGGTCTGCCACGTAAAGTTTCGTGAAAGATCATTTTAAATAAATAATTTAATTATTTTTTTTAAATATAAGTTACTCGAACATCCGAAATTTCAGATGTCTAAATTCAAAACTGACGGATTCTATACAACCTTTGAACCCCTATTGTATTAAAGGGGAAACCCTTGGAGTGGAATTATCCGAATTTCTTTCTTAAAGAAATACACAGAACCTAACTACATATTTCAAGGTGCTAAGTTCCTGATTTACCTTTAATTATGTACTATAACGGGGGGGGGGGGCACATGCCCCCGTAACCCCACATAGATCATCATGTGATTTGCCTTTATTTATGTACAATAATGGATTCTCCCCAGTACCTAAAATACAGTCGGGGGGGCACATGCCCCCTTGCACCCTCCCATAAATCCGCGCTATAACCTATATTACTGTAAAGTTTCATCCAAATCCGTCCAGTAGTTTTTGCGTGAAAGAGAGACAAACATACAAACATTCACATTTATAATATTAGTAAGATTAGTAGGATATCAAAACAAATAGTTTCACTCATGTTCTTTCTGTTATTTTAACTACTATTATCATGTGATTTGCCTAAAGATATTTTTTTTTTACTTCCAGCCAGAAAAGATTCCTTCCTCAAAACTACTACTATACTGTTGCAATGATCTGTATTATTTCTCTGCTTAACATAGTTCATTCGGTAACCTGGTAGATGGAAGAAGACAGATCGCGATAAGAGAGAGGTAGGATGGCAGATGGAGACGGACCGGTCATGGTCAGCTGCCGCCCCCACCTGCCTCCAGCTTAATCTATCTTACTCCAGTGTGGGGGTGGCGTTACAATAACCTAGGTCAACCCTTCCTGGCAACGGTGTCCATTTGTAATCGATTCATGAACTATCGATACTCACAGTGAACAAAAAAATCTCGTTCCTTGGCGCACCACACAACTTAAACATGTCACAATTTCAATTCTACAGAAACTATTATTTTTCATATTAAAATAGATATGCATTTTTATTTTTATTAGTTCATGTTATATGTTATGATGTCTTAGTCCTCATTACGCCACAAAACGGTTGACGGTAAAAAGGCATTATATTAGATTTTGACATGAACGCCTGAAGACTTAGCATTCTTGAAAAATCAACAGCTCTATACCTAACTGCAACAAAGAATCTTAAATTGAATAATAATATATGGGAGGAAGATAATCGTCCGGATGGAGGTCAGAAAAATTTCTTTTAAATAAGGAGAACTATTAATTTGGGAGCTGGCGTTTTGAACTACATTTCAGGTATTCTTCTGGGTTAAATTTACAAGATGCATACAAATTAAAACGATACATAGTAAAGAATAGACGTATTAGCTCTGAGCCACTCCACTCCCCTTAAAAAAATATACAATACCACAGTTTAATTCCCAACTAAACATTTATTTTTTTATTATATTAGCCATTAATTATCACTTCTGTCAGCTCTATAAGTTCTATAAGCGCGACTTGTTTATTAATTGGACGGCCTCGGTGCAGAAAGTAACTAGTCAAAAACTCAACTTTTCAGGAAATAAAAAAACGTTTCTACAATTTCCTTTGAAACATAAATTGCAGGTATTCACATAAAATGTTATTATACAAGTAGTGATTGTTTAACTAATTAAAGTAACGTAATTTTATCGAAAATTTAATTAAATTTGTTCCAATTATTATAGTATTTCTTTTGCACCAAGTTGTATAATAACAGTACGTTATTTCTAAGCATCAATCATATGCTAGAATATTGAAATGAGTAAAATTTATTTGGTTACAACATAAAAATAAGAAAAAATCTGCAAGTGCCTTTATAGCTTTTTGCTTCATAATATGTCTTTCTTTATTGCCTTATCTAAAATTATAAGTATATATCTGTCTCACGTAAAGTTATATCAATATTTTAATCATAATTTCATGTAATTATTACATGAAAACCCGTAAAAATTGAAAACCGCATGTATGCGTCCACAGTGCCTAGTTGTTACTTTCAACAAACGCATATATGCGAATTCTTTCGCCGACACATATATGTGTCAATAGCAATTTGAGAGTTACCTCTGACACTACCAGAGTAAAAAAAACAACAACTTTAATATATGCTTAAGTTACCTTCAAATTGCTAAAGAATCGAGGTATGTATAAAACTTATAGAGCTGGGTGAAGTGGTAATGCAGGGCGCAACCTGTTCTCAAATTAATATAGCCATCCTAATAAGGCTACACTTTTTTTTTTTTACTCTTTTTAAACATAAAAATAAAATAAAACTAAAAGTTTGAATAAGTGGAATTCCAGGACACTTGAAGATATTAGCATAACTGGTGGCCATTTGCATATCCTGCATGAGGCCGGGCGGCAATCACTGTGGTTCCGTTAGCGAGCGAACTAACATCCCTCACTACCCTCCCGCTTCACCCTCTTGTACTTCATCGTAAAAGGCTAAGCCACTCATTCCCTAATGAATGACGTGGAGCAAAATATTATCCTGCATCATCTATCTATTTATTCAGATAAATTAAATTAAATGACATCGCTGATCCAGATTCAATCTCCACAGTGCACGTTTTCCAGTACTTCTTCACTTATAGAAGGAAAAAATACATAGGAAGAATAATGATAATTAGGGCCCGGATTTATATGCAATAAAAATCGTTAAATATGTACACATAATATGCATTTATTTTGGGGAAATATGCAGACAAAACCAAATAAAAATGCAAAATAAAAAATGTATTACGTACTTTTTAATTTCTAATATTACACCCTTATAATATAAAAATAGTTACAAAACGCTTATTCCTCTTACAAATTAATATTTGAAATTGTGTATATCCTTAGATTATCGAATGTGAAGCTCTGACCATCAGGTCAAAATGTTTTTTGTACCTACTAAATGATCTTTCCACGTCGACTGATGTAGCGGGAGCTCTTTTAAAACATGGTGCTTCACTAGGGCTGAATGGCATATCTTTTTCTCCAAAGTTTTCTTCTAGAATATCGCAAATGGATCGTAACTGTTTTAGCCCAGAGCTGTTTTCGAAAACGTGTTGTTTTTTCCATTTATTTCTTTGCTCTTGATATTGCAGACGCTGTGCCATCTAATTTGGAAAGAACGTGTTTGATCTTATCAAAATATTGATAGTAGTTGTGGGATACATCTAGCCAGGTTCCCCATCTTGTGATTATTGGTTCCGGTGGTAAATTTAATTCTGGGTAATTTTTTTTCAATAATTTTACCCGACTTGGCACTTTGAGAAAATTTTTTTTGACATTCGAAATCAGCAAGTCTACATCTTCAAATTCATTTCTGACAGTTTCCGCGACCCTATGAAATGCCGGGGCAAGGCAAGTCAAGTGAATCATTTTAGGATAGAATATTTTCAATGACTTTGCAGCCTTAACCATGTATGGAGCAGCGTCAGTTGTGAATAAAAAAACTTTTTCGTGTAGAGTTCCATTTGGCTAGAGAAAAGTCATGGAATCATTAAAAAACTAGCTATGGTTTCGTGGTGACATTTGTCCAACAACTTCATGTTTGATGGGTTTTGATAAGTCTTCTAACAGCTTTCCGACAATAACATTGGCCACGTACCTTCCCAGGGAATCAGTCGTCTCACCTATGGACACCCAAATTGGTACGTCTTTTATTGGTTGCGTATTTTATTCATGGTCTCCTGGTAAATATTAGGGAGATAATTTTTTCGAATAGTGCTTTTGTCTAGCATTTTGAGTCCGGTATACATTTAAAAAAAAACTCTTTTAATTCAAAATTATTGATCTTATAAATTGGAATATCTGTGCTTATAAAAGCACGAGTCAAATCATTGAAAAATTGTGACTTACTGGAAATCTAAGTTGATGTAAATGATGTAGAAATAAATGTCTGAATGAATTGTTTTATTCTTTGTAGGTTTTCTTTATGTTTCTTTGTTTCGATATGCTGTGTTACTAACGATCTTCGGGATGTCGACATATCACAACTCTAACAAAGTAAAACGCCCGAATCACTATGAAAAGTTTCGTCAAGGAATTCGCGTAAATATTTGGTTACAAGTTCACTAGCTTTAGCCTTAACTTTCGTGATGTTAACGGTGCGATATTACGAGTCTAACTAACAAAATTTTTAGTTATAGAAGAGCAGCAGAACCAAAAGTGGAAATGGATTCTAAGAATTTTAACATAAAAAGGGGAAGGGCCAATCTTCCTAGAAAAAGAAATGTTATAATTAATTGTTTTCTAAGTTGAATTAAATGTTTTTATTGATTCATCGTTTTTAAAAATTACCTGAACACTTCTGACAACACATAAAACCTAAAATAGAACAAAATGCATTAAAAATATGCAAAAACGATCAAATATGTAAAAATATGCATTTTCCTTTAAAAATGCAAAATAAAACTTGCCCTAATCGAATGCTTTTGGCCCTAAATACGTTTTAAAAACTTCAAACGTGATGTACAAAGCATAAAAAAAAATATGCAAAAACATAAAAATCCGGGCCTTAATGATAATCAATGATCAATGAATACTATTAGTTTCTTCTCTAAAATCGGATTTGAAAAATTTTCTGGCCCATGGTACTGTTACGGGCGTACAAAGGAAGGCGGAAGCGGGGGATTAGCGGCTTAACTCCGTCAGCGGGAGACGTTTAAATAGGATTATGACTGTTCTAGATCGTCTTCTTTTGTCGGAAAAGGATTAAGAAGATTCCGGAATTGCCTGGCCCTTTCGTGTTCTGGAATGTTCGGCCTTGCCTCTTTAAATACTTCCCTCAACTCGAGGCAGTCAGTCTTAGCCTGAGAGTAGACCAGTGAAGATCTGTGATAAGTGTAATAAGTGAGTGTCAGTGTGATAAACTAGTCAGTGTTGAACCGGCCCGTGTAATAAGTGTATCAATGAACTGTACAGTTTCGCGAGTGTAATAAACTGTTTCTGTTTGTTACTTTGTGTCAGTTTGTGATACTTGGAGAATCTTACGGTCGGTGGACTAGTGAACTGTAAGTGTTAATTATTAGTTATAAATTGTAGTGTAATTTTAGAATATTCATAGAAACTATTGTAACTAGTTAAGATATCTAGAATTAGTAATATCTTATATTATTGTAATAATTAAATAGGAGTTAGGCCTAGATTATAATATTTAGAATATTGTTATTATAAATTTATATTAGTTCAATAATTTAATTGTTAATAGTTGTATCCTTGTATCATTTTGTAAATAAATATTAGTATCTTTAATTAAGGAATTGTTTAAATTCATTTTAATACCCAGTAGCCCGTAACAAATTGGTGTCAGAAGTGGGATAATTGTGTAATTGCTATTATTTTGCATTTGGTCTTGTATTTTGTAATTATTGGGCTACTGTATGAAGAATGGCTTCTAAAAGTGTTGAATTAATTGATTTAAAAGTTGCGGATTTGAAACGTGAGTTGGAGGAGCGTGATCTGGATTCATCCGGAGCTAAAAGTGTGTTGCAACAGCGCTTGCGTCAATTTTTTGTAGATTTAGGGGAAAATCCAGATGACGTTTTGTTTGAAACTGATTTAAGCAAGTTGTCTGCAACTTT
The DNA here is from genome assembly GCA_037127475.1 of Arma custos. Lineage (NCBI taxonomy): Eukaryota > Metazoa > Arthropoda > Insecta > Hemiptera > Pentatomidae > Arma > Arma custos. Next base: position 96,890,927 of record CM073759.1, on the reverse strand, counting down.
TAAAAATGAATTAGGTACTGTTAAAAATGAGCTAAGCAATGTAGAAAATAAGCTAGGTAATGTACAGAATGAATTAGGTTCTGTAAAAAGTGATTTATTGGATACATTAGAGTCTAAGTTAGGCACATTAGAGGCTAAGTTAATGGAAAATGTAGATAATAAGTTAGCCGATGTTAATGATAAGGTAGCTAATGTAGAATCTAGGTTAGGAGAAAAATTGAGAACCATCGATAACGAACTTAGGCTAAGAGTAGAAGCTCTCGAGGGACGTAAGAGCAACCCACCGACGAACGACACCGACCGTTCCTCCGACGGCAGTCTTCATAGCACCATTACGCCCGCCAATGCTGGGACGCCACCTACTCACAACACCATTCCAGTGTTCGGCGGAAAGACGCCGTGGGAGGACTACATGACTCTCTTCGAGACTGCGGCTTCAATCCACGGGTGGTCAAAAGAGACCCAAGCTTCAGCTTTGTGCCTGGCCTTGCGTGGAGACGCCTTGGGAGTACTGCAGGGGATGCCACTGTCGGAGCGGTCTAACTACGGGGAGCTGATTAGAAGACTTGAGATGTGTTTCGGCCACCGACACATGGACCAGCTTTATCGCTCGCAGCTGAGAAGCAGGATCCAGAAGACCAAGGAAACGCTACAGGAATTTGAGGCAGACATTGCACGGCTGGTGAGGAATGCTTACCCATCGGTCACCGATGATGTCTACGAGAGCCTGGCGGTCGACAAATTCCTGGATGGACTTCGGGACCCCGAGACGCAACAAGCAGTGAAGCTCGCCCGGCCAAAGACTTTGGGAGACGCATTATCTCAGGCCATGGAGTTCGAGGCTGTCAGACAGTCAGTTCGGGGCCAAGCACGAGTTCGAGCAGCAGAAGCGGAGCCTTATTTGGTCCCTAGCGTCGAGGACATCGTGACAAAAGTTTTGGAGGCTCTCAGGACCCGTAAGAAGGAGATACGCTGTTGGACCTGCGGCCAACTTGGACACCCTATAAGCAAGTGTCCACCCAAGGAACGAAGTAGGGTTGATGGGGAGGAACAACTATTAGCCCGCTACGTCAGAGGCCCGAGGAAGACCAGTAGAGTTGCGTCTTTAGGAAGCAGAACGAACAGCTTCTACGTTGATGGGAAGGTGAACAGGCAGCTGCGAAGTCTGCTACTGGATACCGGCGCAACCAAGACAATCTTGAGCTCAAAGACAGTTCCTACTGAGAAGATGTTGCCATCGATTTGGACATTACGGACTGCCACAGGAGAGCCAGCGAAGGTCTACGGGGAGACAGTTGCCTACTTCATCATCGGGGGTCAACATCTGAAGAACCGCGCTCTCGTGGCAGATATTGATGAAGATGTCATATTAGGCACGGACTTGATGATCACATGCGGGATCAAGCTGGATATGGCAAGAGGGGTGATGACGCTGGGAGACGAAAAAGTCATCCTGCGGCAGGGAAAGGACATCTACGCACGAGTGCGCTTACTGGAAGACACCACTTTACCTGCACGGAGCCAAATCATAGCGCATGGGACGATTGAAGGGCCTCTACCCTTTTGACCTCTATTGAGGGTCAATGTGTGCTACATGAACCGGGAAGGCAAGAAGAACAGGAGATCGGACGCGGCGTAATGGTTGCAAGGTCTCTCTTCAAGGTCGGACGTACCACTCCGATTCGGCTAATGAACCTGAACAGCTTCCCAGTAACGCTGAACAAAGGAACACCGGTCGGGGAATGTGCAACCGCAACCTCAGTGGTACGTCAGCTGCAACATCATCCCACCGAGCTGCAAGGACTGCCGGAAGAACTAACTGGATTTGTGGACGAATCATGCCGGGACCTCTCGCCTGAACAAAGCGAGGAAGTGAAGAAGATGATTACCCGATGGCAGGACGTTTTCGAGATCAGCCCAGGGCCACGGGGTAGAACGGATATCGTCCAGCACAGGATTGACACCGGGGATGCTAAGCCCATCCGACAGGTCCCGCGGAGGCTGCCGTTAGCCAAACGGGAGGACGCCGAGAAGATCATCAAGGAGATGGCGGCTGATGGTGTCATTGAGCCTTCGAGTAGCCCCTGGATGTCTCCTGTTGTATTGGTGAAGAAGAAGGACGGCACAACGAGATTCTGCGTAGACTACCGCCTTCTGAACAACGTCACCAAGAAAGACAGTTATCCGCTCCCCAGGATTGATGATACGCTGGACACCCTGGAGGGGTGTGAACTTTTCTCTACCTTGGATCTCCGCAGTGGATATTGGCAGGTTGGATTGAAACCTGAAGATAAAGAGAAGACAGCGTTCTCGATTGGGACTGGACTCTGGCAATTTACGGTAATGCCATTCGGGCTTTGCAATGCTCCTGCAACATTTGAGAGGCTGATGGAGAGCGTGCTAAGAGGTCTCTCTTGGGAAATTTGCCTGGTATACTTAGATGACATCATTGTGCTGGGAAAGTCCTTCGCTCACCATCTGAAGAATCTGGAGAAGGTCTTCGAACGACTCCGTGCTCTTAAATTGAACCCGATCAACCTTAAATTGAACCCGAAGAAGTGTCATCTCTTCCGAAGGCAAGTCAACTATCTGGGGCATGTTGTGTCGGACAACGGAGTTGCCGTTGACCCAGAGAAGATTGCAGCGATCACCGACTGGCCAGTACCTCGAGATAAGCACCAAGTAAGAAGTTTTCTCGGCCTCTGCACCTACTACAGGAGGTACGTGAAAGGATTTGCAAACATTGCAAAACCTCTTACCAGGCTCACCGAGGAAAAACGGACTTTCCTTTGGGATAATGAATGTCAGGCATCCTTCGAGGAGTTGAAGAAGAAGTTGAGTAGTGCTCCTATTCTGAGCTATCCCCGTCCCGAGGGCAAGTTCATACTTGACACAGACGCCAGCAACACCGCTGTTGGGAGCGTCCTCTCTCAGCTCCAAGATGGAGAAGAAAGGGTCATTGGATATTTCAGTAAAGCGCTCTCAGCTCCGGAACGGAACTACTGTGTCACAAGGAAGGAGCTTCTGGCAGTGGTGAAATCTATAGAACATTTTCACAAATATCTATACGGCAGAAGATTCCTCCTGAGAACGGACCACGCGGCTCTAATGTGGCTGCTACGATTCAAGTCACCAGAAGGACAAGTGGCGAGGTGGATAGAGCGCCTTCAAGAATATGACTTTGAATCTGCTCATCGTGCTGGAACGAGTCACAGAAATGCGGATGCGCTCTCAAGGAGGCCTTGTGGCGAAGACTGCGGGCATTGTTCTCGACAAGAAGAGAAGCAGGCAGCAGTGTTGAGGACAACGGTGGTCAGGGACAGTTGGCAGAATGCAGAGGTGTCAAAAGAGCAGGACAGGGACCCGGACTTAAAACAAATGAAGTAGTGGAAACTATCAGGGCAAGGAAGACCAACCTGGCAGGATGTTGCTCCAATGTCGAAGAATGTAAAGACTTACTGGGCCCAATGGGACTCCATTCTAGTGGACAACGGGCTGCTGAAACGGGCATTGGAGAACACGGAAGGAGATCAGCGCAGACTACAGCTCATCGTCCCAAAGAGTAAAGTGCCTGAAGTACTCAGGGAACTTCATGACGGAGTATCTGGTGGCCACCTTGGAGTTCACCGTACATTGGAACAGGTACGTGAACGCTTTTACTGGGCAAACCTTAAGGACGATGTGTTGGACTGGTGCAGGCGTTGTGCGACCTGTGCGGCTTCTAACGGACCCATAAGAAGAAAGAAGGCCCCAATGAGGAAGTACAACGTGGGAGCACCGTTTGAGAGGATAGCAATTGACATCGCTGGCCCTTTCCCTGCGACGGATGAAGGTAACCGGTATATTCTCGTGGCCATGGACTACTTTTCCAAGTGGGTGGAAGCTTACGCCCTTCCGAATCAGGAGGCAGTCACGGTTGCGGACGTACTGGTGAAGCAGCTCGTCAGTAGGTTTGGAGTACCCATGGAACTTCACTCTGACCAGGGACGAAACTTCGAGTCAGCAGTCTTCTCCGGGATGTGCGAAGCACTGGGAATACGGAAGACCAGGACGACACCTCTTCACCCTCAATCCGATGGCATGGTGGAGCGCATGAACAGGACTATGGGTCGATATTTGTCCAAAGTGGTCTCCGACCTTCAGCTAGACTGGGACCAGTATCTTAACCTGTTCCTGCTGGCCTACCGCAGTTCAGTCAGTGAGGCAACGGGACAGACTCCCGCAAATGTGGTATTCGGCAGAGAACTTCGGTTGCCTTGTGATCTGAAATTCGGTTTCAAGCCTGACGAGGAAATTGCCGGAGAGGAGTACGTCACGGATCTACGGAAGCGAATGGATAATATCCACGAGAAGGTTCGCACAAATATCCAGGGGGCAAGTGACAGAATGAAGGAGCGCTACGACATCAGGGCTGAGAAAGGTGGCTACCAACCTGGAGACTTGGTCTGGCTACATGATCCTCGAAGAAGGCGAGGCTACTCACCTAAACTTCAGAACTCCTGGGACGGCCCGTTTGAGATCGTCAAGAGGATCAATGACGTCATATATAGGATCAGGAAGCAGCCTAAAGGAAAACCCAAGGTAGTCCATTTCAATAGACTGGCCCCGTACAAAGGAGACCACGGCCCGAAAGAAGACCAGCAGGTCAGGTACCTAAACAACGTCAAGACAAATAACTCAGTTGCTCATACTAAAGTACCAGGGACCCGTGGAGTAACTCAGGTAATCTACAGGGATATCTTCTCGTTACCAGTGGAGTATTCTCTGGCCCATTGCGTTGCCGAAGATCTGAGGACTTCTCGAGGGATTGCAACGGTCTTCAGGAAGAAGTTCGGCGGAACTGAGGAGCTGGAACGCCAAGGACCAAGTGTCGGGAAGGCACTCCACCAGCCGTACGAAGGACGACACCTGTTTTACTTGGTTACCAAGCGTGCCACTGATCAGAAGCCGACATATGACGCACTGCGGCGAATCCTCGACGACCTTCGGAGTAAGCTTCTGAGACTGCGTGTCACTAAGCTCGCTATTCCGAAGTTGGGCTGTGGATACGACGGCTTGGATTGGAAGATTGTCAGGGACATGATCGAACAGACATTCGCCAACTCTGGAATTGCCATATTGGTGTGCACGTTCAACCCCTGGAAAGAAAGTGCGTCTCCATCAGCAGAAGCTCATAACTGCCCGATTTCCCCGGACTATGCTCTGGGGCAGAGCACTTTTAAGGAGGGGGCAGTGTTACGGGCGTACAAAGGAAGGCGGAAGCGGGGGATTAGCGGCTTAACTCCGTCAGCGGGAGACGTTTAAATAGGATTAGGACTGTTCTAGATCGTCTTCTTTTGTCGGAAAAGGATTAAGAAGATTCCGGAATTGCCTGGCCCTTTCGTGTTCTGGAATGTTCGGCCTTGCCTCTTTAAATACTTTCCTCAACTCGAGGCAGTCAGTCTTAGCCTGAGAGTAGACCAGTGAAGATCTGTGATAAGTGTAATAAGTGAGTGTCAGTGTGATAAACTAGTCAGTGTTGAACCGGCCCGTGTAATAAGTGTATCAATGAACTGTAACAGTTTCGCGAGTGTAATAAACTGTTTCTGTTTGTTACTGTGTGTCAGTTTGTGATACTTGGAGAATCTTACGGTCGGTGGACTAGTGAACTGTAAGTGTTAATTATTAGTTATAAATTGTAGTGTAATTTTAGAATATTCATAGAAACTATTGTAACTAGTTAAGATATCTAGAATTAGTAATATCTTATATTATTGTAATAATTAAATAGGAGTTAGGCCTAGATTATAATATTTAGAATATTGTTATTATAAATTTATATTAGTTCAATAATTTAATTGTTGATAGTTTAATTGTATCCTTTTTATCATTTTGTTAATAAATATTAGTATCTTTAATTAAGGAATTGTTTAAATTCATTTTAATACCCAGTAGCCCGTAACAGTACAATACAAAACTACTTAATATTTCCAGTCGAATAAATAACAATAATAATAACAATGTAATGTTGAACAACGCTAGATTTGTGGCAAAAAATTTCATAAACTTATCAGAAAACTTTCCATTTCCTCAAGGCAGTTAGCTACATTTTTATTAAATCGTATTTACTCAAAATGGGGCGGCCAGATACTCGCATAAGCCTTCTGAGTTATTCCGAAAGCGAATATCTCCGAAATTTAAAAATTGCACTTAGCATTTTTCTAATAAATAAAATATCGTTCATAATGAGAAATATTATGGCGTTCGGGATCAAAAACAATAACTCCAAAATTTCAAATATTGACTTTTTTGCTCGCTTAGTCAAGCAATTTTATGCTCCCCAAATTCAGGTTCAGGACTATGAGGAATAAGGGGGCAAATTTCGTGTCAGATTTGAAGCTGTCAGGACAGAGGTCCAGTAGCTGCATTCAACTCTGAATCCACCAATGTTTCATAGTTGTTTTAAATACCATTAATTAAAACAACGTGCTAAACGTATAAAGTAATCGATCGGATTCATATTTTAAAATACATAGTCAAGAACAGATAAAAAGAAGCAGTTCAAACCAAACAGAGAGTTGTATAAACAGAGAGTGAACATAAGCACGCGAAGTAGAGGTAAATGCAATATTGAATGACTGGAACCCGTTGGCATTGAGCCCCATCATAGGCGGGAAAGGTCTCTGTTTCAATAGAATCAAGTTTAAATAGGAAAGTTTTAAATGAAATAGTTTTGTACACAACAGCCTGGTAGGCATTGCTCTAATCTTAATAAGCTTATATATTATACCTAGGATGTGATAGGAAAAATCCCAATAGCAAAGCCTCAATTCTCTACAATATTGGAAAAGGCCAACGAGTCAAATATATTATTTTAGGCATTAACGTAACTAGACTCATGGGGGGGAGGGTTAACCCCCACCAGTCAACCACTCCAACATATTACTCCCTTAAAAAAAGATGCTTCGTAATATAGGTATATTTTATATTACACTGTAATCATGTAGCTTCAAATTAAATAAATAGATTTTAATTTTTTGTAAATGTTATTTTGGAAGTTATAAATGTTATTTTCATTATAAATGTTATTTTTAGAAGGACAAACAAGAAATAACTTTTAAATACAAGTAACCTTGTTTATTGGTCACGATAACTTACTATAGTTAATTGCATGGGGAACTTTTTAGACCCATCCAGACTTTACTTCTAGGTTCTAAGAATCGTCTAAACTGTTCTCACATTTGCGATCTTATTGCTGCCGCAATAATAATAAAATTAATTGTAAATAAACAGTATTACGTTTTGGTTTGTCATTTTAGTGTACCTTTTATTAATTAAAATAACTGTGTTTGCACTTTCTTTTAAGACTACACAGACAATTAAGAATAAAAAAGGTACAAATAAATTTAAACATAGTAAATATAAAGAAACAAAAATATGGTGAATATAAAAATGATAAAAATTGCAAAGTAAATATAAAGGTTAAAATGTATGAGTGTATAGTATAAACAAGGTTGTGCCAGGAAGGTAGTAAAATACATAATAAAGAATAAAATAATAATAAAACAGAAAGTGTTGAAAAATAAAAAATAAGGTAATAAAGATAAAAAATAAAAATTGAATATTAAAATGGGTAAATGTAAAAAAATGATAAAATTGATATGGGTAAATGTAAAAAAGGATAAGAAATACAGTAAGAAATAAAAATTGTAAAAAATCCAGAAAAAGTATAGAAAATACAGTTTTAGTATTGATAAATTAATATTGATAAGTAAAAAGAGACCTTACATAAATGTTAAGACTATTAATTACATAAAAGAAAATACAGTAGGTAATAAATAAAGTAAGTAATAATAAAATAATAGAAATACAATTAGGCTATATTCGACTAAAATAGTGTAAAAAAGCAAGAATATGTGATTAAGTAAGGCCCTCCCTCCTCCATTTTATTTTCTTTCCCTCATAATCTAAAACATTACAATACACATAATACCATTATTCTCACTACTTCCATGCTCACTATTTTTGTAAGGCGTTTAGATACTTGTGTGTTAACGCAGCCCTGGTTATTTTTACCTACTACTTCAGTTACAGTAGTTACATTTTGTAAGTTATATTTCTAACAGCTGATTTGTTCGATGTTTGTTCTTGCTTACTGAGTTTTGATTATTGCTGATTTATTGTTTCTTATTTGTTGTTTATTGCTTGTTATTTGTTGTTTATTGTTTGTTTGCTAGTTTGTTATAGATTTTTCGTTGTTATTATTTTAGTTATTTATTTAATTAGCGTAAAATGCATATTTGGGATTTGCCGACAACAGAACAAGCTATTATTTTTTTGCAGGAGCGAAATATTTTACCAAAACAAAGAAAATGTCGCAATTCCCATGAAATGAATTTGTATTGGTCGTGAACGTTTCTTTTGGAAATGCAATTTAAATCAATGTCGTGAGAAAGTGGGACTCAGAAGAGACAACTAGTTTGAGAACAGCAGAATCCCAAAATATAATATCGAAATATAATAAACTATTGTCATTTTTCATAACTTGTTTGTTTTAATTATAGTGATTTTTATTATTTGTATTTTTTAATTATTCATTGTCCATTCTTGTTTAATTGATTGTTCATCATATATTAAATTTTTAATTTTTTTAAAATAATTTTTCATTACTTTTATTTCTTAATTGTTCATTGTTGTTTAATTAATTATTCATTATTATTATTATATTCCATTTTTCAATAAATTATTTTGATTTGTAATTATTGATAATTTTTAAACCCCAATGAATAGAAGGTAACTGTTAGAAATTTAACTGTTACAAAATGTAATTGCTCGCGCATGCGAAGTAGTTGGCAAAAATAACCAGGGCTGCGTTAAGACACAAGTACCGGCGTTTATTTCTTTATTTCCCACCTCTAAGTATCATTTTACGACATTCGTTCGGGTTCAACTTCACTCACTATTTTTAGTTTTAATTATATCTTTACTCATCCTTTTAATCTTTACTCAGCCTGTATTCACCATATTTTTGTTTATTTATATTTACTATGTTTAAATATATTTGTACCTTTTTTATTCTTAATTGTCTGTATTTGCATATAGCCCTGAAGGAGACCTACAAAGTAAGGTCGAAACGTTGGCTACTTAATTAAGTTTTCTCAAATTCTACGAGAAATTCATTGTGACTTCTACCCGGACCACTTTCTTCCACATTTTTTATTATTCAAGGTCAACAATTATCATTCAGTATAAGTACTTTTTCGGAAAATTAGTTGTGATAACTGCTTCGATGCTGTAGAATGTACATGATTTTTTTAAATCTTCAACAATTTTTCTATATTAAAAAAAAAATGTAAATCTACATATGATTGCCTCTACGAAACACTCCCATACTCCAAGCTGAGTAAATATAGTGAATACTCATCTTGTCCGTACTTTTGAAATTTGTGAAACTTAAAAGGAATGCAATATATTGGTAAAAACAAAAATAGTGTAACCACATAAATAAAAGTAAAAATATTCATAATAATGGATGAGTATTGGGTACTATAATTTTTAATTTAATTATTTTTTATTTCATTTTAATATGAAACTAGACAAAAATAATTGAAATTAAATGGATACCTTTATTGGAGTCATCATTAAAGGCTAGGGGTAGATAAAGCCACACCAGTTTTCTTTTAGCACTTTTTTAAATTTATAATTACCTCTTCGTTCCTATGTACTGTAGCACTCTGCTATAAATTTACTCAATAAACAGCCTATTTAACCGTTTTTTTTTTCAAATCGGATTATCAGTTCATCATATATCTATCATCTACATACTAACTCTTTTATCTGAATCACATAACCTTGATGTTGCAAATCCTTTGTTTTATAATGATTCAGATGTATTTTTATTAATGTTTAATTTTATGTAAAACGTATTCCCATGTAACTACTGTAATTCCAGTCTTGGAATTAGGTGAATTAGGAATAACCAGGTGCTAACTTTGAACCGGTTAAATATCTATTTAATTTTTCTTTTTCTACTCCAGTGATTCCTCTAGAGTTCTTAAAACCATTTGAGGGTCCTGAAGGTGAATGAGAGAGGCAGTAGTCGATTATAGCCGAGGAAAGTGAACCTAGGCAAGCTCATTAAAGAACGAGCTCCAGTCCTCTGATAGTTGTAGAGCCTCCATTAATTAGGCGGCAACAAGATCTACTTATTATACTCCTCCCAAATAGTGAGGTGGAGAAAACGGGAGATACCTTATTCTTGTTATTCCACATCACACGTAGAAATTTTAGTCGGCACTCATAATACCCCAGGTCCCAGAATAATTGTTATCATAATAATATTCAGGTTCCACAACATACTAACTAAATAAATTATCTGCCAGCCAAATTTGAACTTGGAACCTTCGGCACGATAACTCTGAAAACGGGAAATACCTTATTCTTGTTATTCCACATCACACGTAGAAATTTTAGTCGGCAATCATAATACCCCAGGTTCCAGAATAATTGTTATCATAATAATATTCAGGTTCCACAACATACTAACTAAATAAATTATCTGTCAGCCGAATTTGAACTTGGAACCTTCGGCACGATAACTCTGTGCTCTACCACTGAGAATGGACCTTGTGGATTCGGAGACCCTCCTGATGCTCACCCAGCCCCTATATAGTGGATACCCTCAATTTTAGAGAAATCTGGCGGTTGAGCGTGATCTCAGACAAATCACGCTCCCTCTGCACTACCGCTGTCCTAGAAATACAATAGTAACCATTGAGGGTTGTAGCTGTACAGTTTGTTTCACAATATGTATTGTTGAAAGTGTTCAGTACTATCTCTTTCAACTATAAAACATTGAGCTAAGTCAACAATTTCATCCACTGGCATTTGTGATAAATTTGTTCGAAATTAAATTGATTTTGAATTGGTAAATTCGTTTTAAAATTTGCATGCAAAATTTTAAAATATTTAAAAATTTAGGAGCCAACTCATATTTTAAAATAATGGTTTATTGCAATATCAATAAACTCGGAGTTATTTTGTACTAAGCAAGGTGATGCTTTAGATAAAAATAGTTTAAATATTAATTTACCTCTAGCTAAAGTAGTTACAAGATGTACTAACTTTTTAAAACAGAAACAAAAGATCAATTTGGGATCTGAACGATTCTAAACGTTGAAAGTAACATTTATAATGCTAACCGATTTTATAGATTATTCTGGTTTGTAATTCTATATATTCTCATAAACTTTTAAATGAGTAAAATTATTTTTTCTCTGGTCTCTTTTTCAATTTTTATACGTAGTTTGGGTAGCACATTGCAGAATAATTTCTAGTAAATACAATACAATAATGATAAAAGCTTTCCAAGATATAAAATTTATTTAAACTGTTGACGCAATTCAAAATTTGATATAAATTCTTGAATGTAGTACTGAAAAACCGAATTAATATCAAATTAAAAACAGAGATAATCGTGATACACGTAAGCCAATTATCAATAACACGTTTTTACACTGTGTTCTGCATTGCTTATAATACAACGACAAGATTCATAATTTAAGCAGATTACAATTTTGTTATAGTTTTATCCTCAAAGAAAGAAAATAAAACGAGCTACAATGACAATGCGCTGCATCTTAGATTTTTGTTGTGGATGATTAATAAACATTTGCAATTTTTTAAAGAATATATACTTCTCGAGTAACATTAAATTCGCTATATCTTATCCCTTCTTTTTTCTTGTGGGCCTAGATCATGTAAGAATGTGTTATGGCTATTAAGTATTCTAATAAGAACCATGTCTCCTTTAGACATTAAGGAGATGACTTCAGGCGAGTTTTATAAAGTCTTTAAAGCTGTTCTAGCAATAAAGGAGAATGTGGATACCAATACAAACGAAAAACCGGCAGACTACTTAGTACGATAGTAACAGTATTCTCTAACAGCTGTAAAAAGAATACTGGGTCCAATCCATTAAAATTCACAAAACTTTTTGATTACATTATAACTAAATGATTTTTAGTAATCGGTTTTGTAGATAATTATAGCTCAACAATCCTGGAGTCAACCTATTAAGTCAACACAACCTAAGTGCCTTGTATTTAGGTTCTGAACATCAAAACCTTTCTATTGGCTTCAGGAATAGTTAGTTAATTAATAACATCATGGTTTTTCCGTATAATATTATTATAAACAAACAGAAAAACACGCATGTATGTATTATATACCTTATTTTTTTTTTTTTTTAGAAACTGAATGACATTAATAAATTAATATTAAATAAAATATTTCCAGAGAGTGATCCATTAAATTTATTCAGATTTCAATCATTTTCCAAGAGACCTTGAAAGACGTACTAAGGAGGCCTGGCCTCGCAACTAATTAATCTAAAGACTTCCTTTGCCACAACGATTATTTCCTAGTGCACCTTTCGAAGCTAATCTGCTGTGTGCTGGAGCATTTACCAGATTTATAATATAATGTCTTGCCTACTAATTAACATCGGAATCTATTATCTACTTTACTTCCTTAAGTCAAAGTTTATCCATGGAGAAATTAGAAACTTATATATTATATTCCTCATCCTTTATTGTATTTTACTGGAGACATCCAGTTTGCAGTTCATTAAAAACCTTGATAATTTATTGTTATTTTATGAGTATGTTAGTGTAATATGATTAATAGAGGGTTCTGGATCAAAAACTATAATAAAAACTACTTAATATTTCCAGAATAAATAACAATAATAATATATGCAAAAACCTACAAAACTAGATTTTTGGCAAACAGTATTATAAACTTATCAGAAAACTTTCCAAAAAAAACTTTAAGCCATTTAAATTTTTAAATTATGTTTACTCTAAATTAGGCGACCATATATTCGTATAAGCCGTTTGGCTTACAATATGGTTACTCCGAAAGCGGGTAACTCCAAAATTTCAAAGATTGACTTTTTCACATTATTGCTTGTTTGTACAATAAATTTTATGCTCCAGAAACCTCAGGCTCAGAAGCGATCTAAAACCATGAGAAATAATGCAGTATAGTATCGTCTTAGACAAAACTGCTTGACTAAACTTGCGAAAAATATGACGAAGTCAACTCTTGAAATTTCGGAGTTATCCACTTTTGATCCTGAACGCCTCATATAATAATTGATAATATAAATTAAATATTCCATATAGTTTATTTTGTTAATTACTTCGATGAAATCCATAGTTTTAAATATGAATTACACACGCATCCACAAATATATGTAACTACCAACGATGATTTTAAGATAAATTATATCTTTATTAGAGTAACAGAAATAAAAACCATTTTCCAGTCATATTTATTCTTGATTCTCAAATTATTCAAGACTTTTCGACACTATTGTGTCATTTTCAATCTATTTTTCTCTGCATCCTTAAAAACTCCTTTACATATCTTTACATAGTCAACAAGTCTAAAAATTCTGTGAAAAATAAATTAACAATAATCACAGTACCATACATAATTTAAATAAAATGTCAAACAAAATATTCAAGGTATCATTCAAGCATAGATACCTTGAAAGTCATATTTTTTTTTTTTTTGTAAGGATAGAGATAGTTGGGGGTGCAGTCAATTAAAACACCATAATAAGTGCATACTTATTTATTGTGTGCCGACGTTTCGACCTACATTGTAGGTCATCTTCAGGGCTGTGAGAGAAAACAGACAAAACAAAATAACAAAGAAAAGAATAATTGATTTTAACTAATCAATTTGAATAAATGACAAAAAGAAAGGATTAATTAAGCTCTGGAAATTGTTATCCTCGATATCTTCGATCGAAGAGTGGAAGAGAATGGACCAAGGAGGAAAGGAAGTGATTTTCTGATTCATTATGCATGAGTAACAGTTCTAATAAAGGATGCCCTTGTTAGTTAGCTATAACTGAAATTATTTCTTCCGTTAACCAATTTACTATCCAGGTATCTAATCCTCCCATTAGCTAAATATCCACAGGTCTATCGATGCTCCGCTTTAGAAACGAGTTGTGGATTTTAAAGTGAATTCTAAAAATAGTTTATTGCTATTTGTTTTTTAGATAATTTCTTCTTCACAAGGAATTTAAAGTTAGTATGTTTACAAATAGAAGCTTAAAATGCAGTGCTGAATGAAAAGATTCCGAAGAGGACAAAAAATGAACTGAGAAATCGAAAAGAAAAAGCAATGAATTATTCTTAAGGACACGAAACCCCCCATTAATCAATTATATCCTTAACATTTGATGACATGAAACATGATTTGTTTTGCCCAGAACTGCTGCACCACCATGTTTTGTTAGATCATGGGAGTTCAGAGTATATTATATAGGTACTAGATAATAAATATATACTAGATAATACATAGTTAACAATGAGATATATTTTGAGCGTTGCGTAAAATCAGTGATACAGTAAAGCTACTAGCTTTTCAAGTTTAACTCCAACTTCGTGTTATATTGGCTATGTTCGTTATTTTATTGTTAGTATGGGTAAAATTGCTATCTTCTTGAGATCTACTGTTCAAAAAGATACTAGTATAACTTTAATGCTGGAGGTGAAAAATCTACCAAAATATTATTGAACACTTTTGCATTATTTGCAACTGTTAATTGATTTTATGAAAAAAAGAATATATATAATGTGTGTTCATTGATCATATATTATGCATATCATTGATTTGCAAAAAAGAGGAACTAAATATTAAAATGCTGGGATGAAGACTTGAAAATATTATTTTTTTTCTGGGTTTCACTGTATTTAATAAATAATATGATCTAATCTAATGGTAGTCGGTCGTCAGGAGTCAAGGAACAAATATTTTTATTTCTTAACATGAATATGCGAATTCAGCATTTGACATGAGTATACTGTTCATTTCATAATGGACCATGTATAGCAAGTGCTTAATTTTTTTTCTAGATAAAATTTGTAAAGAAGAAAACGTATAACCAAGGAAAGGGGAGAATTTTGGCAAGAATTGTATTGTTAAGAAAACATTCTGTCATCACCTTTTAAAATTAAAATTAATATGTGAATTATTAAAATTAAATTTAATAAGTCGTAGTAGTAATAATAGACGTTTTCTCCCCAGTTTTCAATAATTCTTCAATCTTTCAATAGAAAATAGAATAATGATTGGTTAAAAAAAAGATTATGAATCGTAAAACAGTTAAATTTAATTTTTACAAATGTTGAATAGCATGTGAAATCGTGAAATATGGGAATGAGGTACCTTAGTGTTAGAGCGCTGAGTTGCTGTGCCACGGATTCTAATTCAGCTATGGCAGATAATTTATTCAATCTGTTAATATATACTATATATTAATCTAAATATATACAGCCGGGGTTGGACCCTATGATCTGGAGACCCACCTGGGGTTCACCCAGCCTCTATGAAGTGGGTATCCTTAATTGAAGGAAAAGCCTGGTTGAGTATGATATAGGACAAATCGCCTCCCTGCACAACCGATGTCCTAGAAACACTACAGTGTCTGCCATGTACTGTACCCGAGGCCCCTATACCCGAGGGTTATTTTTTAACGGGAAATGCGTCTGTTTTACTGGAATTAAATCTGGGCAGCAATAATGAAAGTTTAAAGCACCTTTTGGATGCGATAAGAAAGACATTTCAGTCAACACCTTACGTATTATGCATAACTTATGCATTACGATAACTTTATGCCTGAAAGGGGTCTTCAAGTTCCCGATCTATGGTCAGGCGTGGACAAGAGACCAAGAGCTGGATGAACTAGATAAAGGGAGGAAGTGGGAGCGGCTGACTTTTGGAACCGGTTCAGAAGAGAGATAACAGTGGACCTGGAGTGGCCTTTAAAAAACTCCTAAAACCACCGTTAGTGCCCCGCGCCTCTGACCGCTGCCTACCTCGTCTTCGTCCATCCTCTTCCTTGGCCATCCGCGTCCATCTTCATCCTCTGGAGGGAAATGGCATCGCTTATTGCGCCCGCTATAGAAATGAAATGCATGTTCAACCAACAAGTTTCAAAAATCATTTTTCTTTGAAACGTGTATTGGTGATTTCCCCTTCTTAGGATCCACATTGTTATCTGAATGATTAAAAATTATATCCAATGAAATTAAAGAAAAGGGGAGTGGGAGAGGCTTCCGCAAAACCACCTCCGTTAAAAAAAAAAAAAAGATAAAAACATTGCTTGGAGGTTTAAATAAAGCGGTTTAATAAGTTAGCTAAGAATCAGAAATACAATGCTGAGTTATCTCATCCGCTATTAGGGTTCTATCAACCAACCTTTCAAAGTTGTGATAATATAGAACTTACTTTGAAGCATCTACTCAAATGTAAAAAGTAACAAATAGGAAGAATAAATTTTAACATCGAAACATGTTTACAGTAATACAGTTTAATATGTTAAAATAATAGAACACAGAAGACTCTGGTGTAGAGTCATAGCAGTCGAAGTGATGTTAAACAAATACAAATAAAAAAACATGTATGTACGAGATGTCAATAATTAAGGCTAAATATACAACCCTATATAATTGAAAGTATACAAGTAGAGACATGGATGATAAGCGATGCTTTAGGAAAAAAAGCAACTTGCTGAAATGGACTATTGGGGGAGAGCTGCCAGGGTATTCCATACTAGAAAAAAGGACTAATGCCGATATTAGAGACTGAATTCTAACTGAACAAAACGTCCTCCAAAATATAGAGAAAAAACGGCTGGAACTGTATAGTCATCTCAGAAGAATGAAGGAAGAATTTAATGTTCAATTGGAGTGCTGCAGGGAGGAAAACGGCGTGGAAAGATCACGAAGAAGATGGATGGAAGGAATTGAGGAAAGTATGCACGGCCATGGTCTGAGGGAGGAAGATATACAAGATAGAACAAAATGGTAAACGTATTAATTGTTATTTATTTGGCAAGTGAGGAAAGTGCCACTTCATTACACCCAAGTGAATTTTACCTCACGAGCCGAAGGCGAGTTTCGTAATTAAACGGGGGTGTTACAAACACTTCTCACATGTTAAATATTACATTTTTCCTGCAATCATTTAAAAATTAAGAAATTGAAGGTGAAACTTTAGATTTGTTAAAACTACACTAGCGCTATCTCTTACAATTTTCTATTTCTAGCAAAGCAAATTACAAGAATAGTAGGGTTTATTAATTATTTATAATTTCTTTTTATTATGTGTTAATCTTACTAATATTATAAATGGGAATGTTTGTATGTTTGTCTCTCTTTCAAGCAAAAACTACTGGACGGATATGGATGAAATTTTACAGTAATATAGGTTATACATCAGAATAACACATAGGCTATAGCAAGCGCGGATTTATGGTAGGGTGCAAGGGGGCACGTGCCCCCCCGACAGTATTTTAGGTACTGTGGAGAATCCATTATTGTACATCAATAAAGGCAAATCACATGATAATAGTTGTTAATATAATAGAAAGAACATGAGTGAAACTATTTGTTTTGATATCCTATTAATTTTACTAATATTATATATGTGAATTTTTGTATGTTTGTCTCTCTTTCAAGCAAAAACTACTGGACGGATTTGGATGAAACTTTACAGTAATATAGGTTATACGTCAGAATAACACATAGGCTATAGCAAGCGCGGATTTATGGGAGGGTGCAAGGGGGCACGTGCCCCCCCCCCGACAGTATTTTAGGTACTGTGGAGAATCCATTATTGTACATAAATAAAGGCAATTCACATGATAATAGTTGTTAAAATAACAGAAAGAACATGAGTGAAACTTTTTGTTTTGATATCCTACTAATCTTAATAATATTATAAATGTGAATGTTTGTCTCTCTTTCACGCAAAAACTACGGCACGGATTTGGATCAAACTTTACAGTAATATAGGTTATACATCAGAATAACACATAGGCTATAGCAAGCGCGGATTTATGGGTGGGTGCAAGGGGGCACGTGCCCCCCCCCCGGACAGTATTTTAGGTACTGTGGAGAATCCATTATTGTACATAAATAAAGGCAAATCACATGCTGATCTATGTGGGGGCACGGGGGCATGTGCCCACCCCCGTTATAGTACATAATTAAAGGTAAATCAGGAACTTAGCATCTTGAAATTTGTAGTTAGGTTTTGTGTATAGTTTAAGAAAGAAATTCGGATAATTCCACTCCAAGGGTTTCCCCTTTAATATAATAGGGGTTCAAAGGTTGTATAGAATCCGTCAGTTTTGAAGTTAGACATCTGAAATTTCGGATGTTCGAATAAATTATATTTTTAAAAAATAATTAAATTACTTATTTAAAATAATCTTTCACGAAACTTTACGTGGCAGATCAAATTCCACGCGTGCGAATCCGCGGGCATAAGCTAGTTATTTATAGTTTCTTGCCTGTTC
Source organism: Arma custos (assembly GCA_037127475.1). Taxonomy (NCBI): domain Eukaryota; kingdom Metazoa; phylum Arthropoda; class Insecta; order Hemiptera; family Pentatomidae; genus Arma; species Arma custos. The sequence goes on along the minus strand of CM073759.1, from coordinate 96,872,563 downwards.
AACCTGTTCTTTTATGAATGGAGTAGTAAATTCTATTAATTCATCACTATCTATTTCCATTTTTTATTTTGTTTGTGGTCTGATCACTGTTTTAATGCTAGATCTCCTAATTTCTGATCTCTGAAGGTTCTAGTACATTTAAGATTATATTAAACATTTCTATAAAATAGCTTCAAAATAAATAAAATCTATCTTGAATTAAATATAAAATAGTTCTAAAATTATTTATTTTAACATTTTAGGAATATAAAATGAATAAAATTTTAATAACGCCATTTAACATTTAAAATAACATAGTGCGGATTGTCAAATTCGATCTAGTTCTTAGATCTAGCTGTTACTTTTCCCCACTAGTGAGGGAAAGCCACTGTGATTAATGGAAGTGGTTTTCCCTCACTAGTGGGGGAACCTCAATGGTTGCAGGAAAAGTAAATTATGGTTTAAAGAAACCTCAATTTGAGGATAACCTAAGGAAAAAAACATAAACAACCATTAAATGAAATTAATTTTAACCATTGAGCACTTATGCAACTTTAGTTCAAGCTCCTTGTTTCGTTTTAAGGTTTTCTAAATAATCCTACATAATTTATTCACTGCCATTATTTCTTTTTTCGAGTTTTAGTTTCTTTTTCGAAGGCCAATTGATTTATCTATCTGTACGTTCTATTTTTTATATAAGTTCGTAGTCGAGTATATAATTACGTAAAAGCTGGAAAATGTCATGATTACATTATCCATGAAGTGACCTATATCGCTAATATATTTTACTGCGATTAATGGCAGTGTTCAAAAATGTCATCAAAGATAATAAATAAATAAATGTGGGGTCGTTTTATATGAAATGCCCGTTTTTATTATTTCTAAAATTCAAAGTGGAATTAGTACACATCCGTTGTTTACTATGTTTATATACAGATTGTAATGAGCTGTTATTAATCCTCTCTTTTTTGTTAATATTCACTATTACCAGAATTGAACGAACCAATATGGCGATTGAAACGAACAATTTCCGTGTATTTAAAAATAAAAAAGAAACGATCCAATAGTACGTATTTAAGCTTAACGTTACTGACCCTTAATGTTGGTAATAACCTAAGGACATAAACAAGGGCTACGGCAGTGACACAAAACTTGCCATCGAAACCACGAAACATTAATAGAGCATTTTTTTGTGTTAAAACATTCATAAAAAGTAGGTCCTAAAATTTTGAAGCATTTCTTATATAATTCAAGAAATGAATAAAAATAAATATACATCGCTAATTATAGCATTGAGATTATACTTAATTTGTTTGGTTTATTTCAAGAATTAAGAGAGTGCATACAATTACACAAACATGCTAACACACATACACTCCATCGATAACCCAATTTTATAAAAAAAAAAATTAGGTAAAAACATGAAATAATAAAATAATAACATTTTATTCGTAAATGAATTTGTCAAATGCATTTCTGTGAGGAAATGGTTGGTCGAAGCCGTTCTGGTTCCAGCCTGGAAACGAAAGGGTCAATGACCGTATCAAAGAATCCGATATAAGTCACTATTTTAATCGCTTCGGAATATACACGATGTTTTGGAATTGCACGGCACTATTTTAGGTATGGGTTCCCTGACACAAAATAATCAAAAAAGTTCATATTAATATATATCTCAAACTCATTTAATAAGCAAATATCAAAGGTTAAAGATTTATTATTTATTTACTACATTAAGACTGACTGTACAAAGTTTAGCGTGTTTAATACTATTACAGGTTTTAATCACCTGATAAACAAATGAACGATAAGCAATGACAGTAGTTGCTCATCTGTTTGCCTAGTTCTGTGTATTTTAGTGTGAGTGAATACTGTGAAACAGTTCAATTTATGATTATCATGGGAGACACCACAAATTTATTCACGTTTGCAGAACAAACAGACATGCTTTTAACTTATGGCGAGGTACATAGAAACGATGTTGCTGCTGTTCGGAGATATCGTGAAAAATTCCTAACCGAAGAATACCGAATCGTAAAACGTTTGAGGCCATTGAAAGACGCCTTAGGGATAATGGCTCGCTAAAACCTATACGAGTAAACGCCAGTCGACAATGATTTGAACTGCAAACGTGGAAGAAGAAATACTCGATGCTGTTCAGTTATCTCCTACTAGTAGTACTAGAAGATTATCACGTCGTATCGATGTTTCCTCTACCAGCGTATGGCTGACTTTACGCGAACAATAATTGTATCCATTTTACGTATTGAGTAGGCAAGATTTATTACCACAATATTATAACAAGCGCAGAAATTTCTTCCAGTGATTAATTCGACAATGCACACGAGATCCTAACTTCCTGAACTGCATTTTGGTTACTGGTGAATCTTGCTTCACAAGAAACGGGATTCTTAATTTCCGAAATACTCATACTTGGGCTGAAGAAAACTCTCATACGACTGCTGTTGGACATTACCAACACACCTTTTCTTTAAATGCCTGGCGTGGTCTTCTTGGCGACATCATCGGCCCCTTCTTTTTGCCACCTAGGCTGGCAGGTATATCTTACTTGCATTTTTTTGCAAAATAATGTTCATGAACTCCTTGAAGATATTCCGCTAGGCATTAGGCAAAGGCCGTGGTTTATGCATGACGGTGCTCCAGCTCACTTTTCTCATAGTGTCACTGATTATTTAAATGTAACTTATGGAGACCGATGGGTTGGTCATATAAATAATATTTATCGGTATCTACTTTAAATGGAAGCGAAGCTGCACAGTAGAAACAGCTGTGAGTTGCTATGCCAAAAGTTCCAGGTACGAAACCGGCTGTTGCTGATAAATTATTTAATCTGTTAACAACCGTGGGTGGACCGGTTGGGATCTGAAGACCCACCTGGGGCTCACTGAGCCTGTATAAAATGGGTACTCTTAATTTGGGGTAAACCTAACTAAGTGTGTTCTCAGACATCACTTCCCGGTTCCGTTTTCCTTGAAACAGTTGTCTGTACCATTCAATGAACCCATGTGTTGTTGTGGTACAGTTTTTTGCCCTCTATTTTAATTATTTACGGTAAAATATTGTTTTGAACATCTAGACTGTCTTCAATATTTTTGGTTATCTTAGTAGATAAAAAAAATAAAGTGAATCCCATACGCTGAACGTTTCATTGTTCCCTAAGAACTAAATGTCAGTTTCGCTGATCAATTTACTTTAACAAACGCTTCCTTCATAATACTTTTCCTAGCCTTTATAATGGTACCTTCTATTAGAATTTATTTTAAATAAATTATTTTTAGCAGGAAAACCTCGTCAGCTGTGGATAAAAAAATTTATTTTTTTCTAAAGAGAGAGCTAGGTATAACTGATTTCATTAACAGCATTAGCAATTGAGACATGACATTTAGTAAGTATTTGGGTTGAAAGAACATTTGGAATTTGTTCCGAGATCAGAGGAATCTGTGTTATTTGATCCTAACATGTAGCAAATAACTTACAGCCCTCCTTATTCAAGACCCTTATCTAAAAACTTCTAAAGTTCCTTATCTACAACGGAGAAACATTTCAGAGAAACAGAAGTATATCAAACATTTAAAAAATGGATGGTAATTCTTACAACCAATGTAGGTTGTTTTTTAAATAAATTTTCGTTGCATTATTTCAATACCCCTGCTGTACGATGAGGATGTGATGGTTTCACCTTTTTTGCCTGGGAGCAGAGGAGCGGTTGTCTCATAACGCTTCAGATGCTGCCGCTCATAAAGTTCATAAGGCACCCATAGATCAATCTTTTTTACTTCACCAACGTGTCTTCAATCGTCAAAGAGACTGTTGATACAACTGTATTCAGCTGTACTGCGGGCCCAGTAACTGTTTGGTAAGGTTCTTCCTCTGAGTTGGTTATCCAAATCTGTTTGACCAGCTGAAAACTTCTCAAACCAATAGCGAACGTCCGTTAGATACAAAACTTCCCGAAAGGCGGTAGTAATATGTTTTGCAGTTTAAGCCGCCGAGTATCCAATTTAAGAATCATAAATCGATGCTCATATTTGAGGACACACTAAATAATGTTCGTTCAATTTTAGTGATGGTAAATTTTATAATCAAAAAGATGGAATTAATAAAAGCCTGTTACAATATTTAAACATTAACATTGTAAACAACAGAAGTCCACTAATTCCATTTGGAATTTTAGAAATAATAAAAAAGGACATTCGATGTGAACCGACCCAATATTTTTATTTTCACAAATGATTGGTATGGCGATCTTATCGTAAACGAACTCAGTACAGTGAACTATACATCTGTGGCACCTGTGCATAGAGGACTAAGTAGAATTTTGTGAATTTCAAGCTATCTACTTAGAATTTTAATTGTTTTCTCTTTCCTTGTGTCTAACACGCTAAGTGTTCCGTCCATTGCAATGAAGGATATATATGAATATTCCTTTGTGAATCGTGGGCTGATACTCCAATCTTGAACTTAAAATAAGTTCAGAAAAATTACGATTCTAAGTAGATAGCCTGAAATTCACAAAATTCGACTTAGCCCACTATGAACAGGTGCCACAGATATATGTGTCAAGTTTGACTTTAAGTTTTGATTTATTTTTTCATTGATTGCTAAATTAGTACTGGCATGGGTTAAGTAAAGATTAAGATTAGTATGGGTCTAGGAAAGTTTTTCAAATGCCTTATTTGTTTATCATTATTATGTATTTTTTATTATAAAAGAAAACTTAATAATTATCCCGCTGATATGAATCTTTTTATTTGTATAGGAAGAATGTGCCTATTTTCAATTACAATGTAGTGATAACAACTTGTTTAAGCAGAAAATACCAATTGCCAAGTTATACACAAGCATTAACAGTTAGTTCCTATACCCATGACTAAGATAGCCAATTAGTGAAAAACAGTAAATATTATATAGCATAAAATGTATGTTTTAGAAAAGGTGGGTTTATTTCTTAATTAGCGTAAATAATATTGCTTTGTTTTGTTCCTACAAATAACCATGTTTCATTCGGCTTTGTCGATACAACATAAGTAGGTGGTTTCAGAGGATTTTTTTATGCCATGGTTTTAAATAACTATGGATATCAATTACTTTACTATTAAAGTTTAGAAATTCCACGAGTAAATGTGAAATCAAAAGAGGTATTACAAATGCATTTTGATAAATCTGGGGTTCATACTATTTACCTTTATTACGGTTAGGGTACGTAGCACATACGTTTTAGTATGTGAAATGCATATTACATTATGTTATTAGGTGTAATGTTATTTGTTGTCTTTTTTTTTATTTTTTAATCAGGCATAGGTAAGAAAAAGAAAGAAAAACAAATGACTAGTTCATTTTATTATCTGTGGGCCGTAGAGTTCAGAGTGACTATGAAAATTCTTCCCAAGGTGTCAATCCCAGATTTTAAAATAACATAGCCTTGATGATCATGATGGACCAGCATTCTAAAGATGATTCTTAAGAAACTAGAATGATTCGATCGGCTAAATCTTTTCTCAATATTTATTTTATCTGCATCATACATAACTTCTCCAAGTAATTAATGCTTAGTGAAATAATGGATAATTCCATCAAAGAGTTATCAACATACACATAAACTTAAGAAATTGGTTGCTAAAAGGGCAGTTACTGAGACATACTTCATCTGACGGAGGCATATCAAAATTTTGGAAAGTCTCCAATACTCGACAAACCTACTCTATGCCAACATTCAGACCACAAATGTAACTAACATATCAAATAATATCCAGAATAGAGTGAAAATAAATAACGCAGGGCAATTAATTGAACAAGAATACTAGCCCTATCAATAAAAAATCATACCTAATCTCTAAATCCCCTAAATATATAGATTACTAATACATCACTCATCATCAGTGGTGCAACAGCCCAATTATTGAGTGAGGGCCTCCTCAAGACTAATACATCATTAATATAATGAATCCTGTCCTATGGATATCCAATGAGGCTTCGAAGAAATGACATAACAGTTTATTGTTTAAAAGGTTGCTGCAAAAGTATGCACAATGCATGGTTAAATATACTCACTACTGAGAATATAATATACTCTAGACTAAATACATGAATTTCTGTTTTTTCTAGATTTATAAAGTACACAAAATGTCCTTTTAATGTAATTTATTTTATTATTCGTTTTAAAAATAATATCATTTATTTTAGTGGCAGTGCTAGGAATGCTTAGATTATCATTGGTTGGCCTTCACGGTCACACGGTTTGAAAGCTCATGATGTTTTCCTTTGAGGCTATCTCAAATCGAAGGTTGCACATCCTTCTTGCAAATAGACTAATTGAAGTCATTACTACAAACAAGTCATTCAACAGAAAGCGGTTAGGGTTTTACAACCAAGATAAGTGCGCACGTAACTATGTTACTCACTTATATGTCGTTATTCTTAAAAATAATTATTCTTATATATATATATATATATATATATATATATATATCAAAATTAATCATTATAATTTACCATTAATCAAATATTAATGATTTCATTGACTTTAGAGGACGCTTTTGCTATGGGAGGGGTAGTTTCCATCACATGATAATTTGTAAATGCAAAACATGGAATTGGGAATTTGAGAATTATTGGGATAACATTTTTATTCAAAGAGATTCTAAAAAGCCAAACTAAAGTAAGTTATTTCTGGGTAAATAAATTAGAACTATCGTGAAAAAAAAATACAAAGTGAAAATTTCAAACACAAAGGAGTTAGAAAAAAATTAAAATGTTTTATAATGCATTTGGAAAATCTTAATATTTAATAAAGTAGGAAACTTTTCCAGATATAATTGTGGGTTTATTTTCTAATTTCGTCTCGTCCAAAAAATGTAACATCTCTGGTGACAAACTGGAGAAACGTTATTCTTTGGGAATTAAGTACTGTTAATAATGTAAACTTTTCGAATTGCATTACTGATCTAGGTCAACTAGGCTAACAATGCATTAATACCCAAACATAAATAAATTTATTTAAATATTATAATAAATTAAACTTGCTGTCAAGGTCAATGTTTTCAGGTTAACATTAGTTCCGAAATGTTAATATAAATTAGAAACAGATTAATAGCTACTAAGTAAATTCTGTTTTTGTTTTTTTTTAATTCCTTATCTTTCTAATGAAAGGTTTCGTTCTAGGATTTGTTTAGCTGCTAGTGCCCTCGATTGGAACACCAATTGCCTGTAATTATACAGCCCTCTTCTGTGATGGATTATTCATTCAGTTTGAGCTTAAAATTGAAAATAATTCTGTATACACTAGCCTGATAAAGATAAGTAGACTGATAAAGAGGCCTTACTTGTCCACGATTAGCGAGCACTAAGTAACTTTAACGCACGGAATAAGGATAATTTGTTGAGGTTTGCATTGGCATTATCATAGTTGATGTAATGACATTCTTTACAATATTTTACCGACAATATTTCTCATAAAAATTTCAATGACCTATAAATTTCAATTAAAGGTATAACTTCCGCTGGTTGTCGTTTCAAGCCAAGTCCAAAACCGTTTTAATATTTTTTTCCTTTTTAACATTCTCGTAAATAAAAGTAATCGTGAGTATTAGGGTGAAAAAAAATTGTAATTATGGAAAATGTGTATTTTGCGATAATCATTGTATCAAGAAATAACCGTTTCTACAAACATTTTGAAGCATATATGATGATATAACCTAAACAGCATGTGCAAGTTAAGTAATCTCTATACAGTTAGTAGTAGTACTATAAACACAATCAGCAATGAAATTGGGTTCAAGATCGTAGCCCGGCAGGTGGCCTTAAGATTTTTAAAAAGAGTAAAAATCCTTGGTTATGCCGTCCTTCAGAAGGGACATCAAAAGGATGTCCCGAGCTTGTACGATGTAAGGTACTCTTTAAAAATCCCTATCCTAAATAAACCAAGGCAAAAAGAGCAGTCTCTTTCTCCCTTGTCCCCTTAGACTATCAATTATTCCCCCTATTATCTACAGTAGACTGGTATGGAATTAAATTAAACGTTATCTACTATACGCTATCATACAAAAAATATTGATTCCGTACGTATCGAAAGAAGCAAGAGTAAATAAAGATAATAAGGGAAAAGCAGCGAATAGTGTTCTAAATAAATAGGTAACATTTCTACTTACGTGATAAGGCGGCAAAGGAGAAACAATGACATCACAGTAACTCGTAGAGAGCACAACTGACCCTGCCGAGGGTAGGATGGGCGGGGCCTACCCCCACCCTTCCTCTCTCCGCCAATCGGAGAGCAGGTACCATTCCTTCTCCGACCACGCCTCCTTGTCCTCCTCGAATTGGGAAATTACATTCCATTTTGTCATAAAAATGTCTACATTCCCCCAGCGCTTCCAGAGCAGGAACCAGAACAATACGGACGACTAGGAAGCTGCCCTAGGAGTTGCTAGGGTGAGGAGACACTAGATCGGGACTAGCCAATACTGGACATAGGTGGATTCCTTTGTTCATGTTGCGAAATGTAACCGTTAGGCCGTTGGGCACTCTTTAAATGGACTTGTCTCTCCTTTATTTATTTATCTTTGTAAGTTACGTCTACCATCTTTTTGTAGTGGTATTTTAAATCTGCATGGCTTGTCTCAATTTCATTCTTTTCTCGACTAAAAATCCTATGTTGAATAATATTAGTTGACCTTATATATATATATAAAACATAACAGGAAGAAAATGGTCCGAGTGGAGGCCTGTAAAATTCTCTTAAATAGAGAGAAATTTTTATCGGAAAACCAATCTTTCGACCCACATTTCAGGTTTTTTCAGGCTAAACATTAATTGTTATTTCAAACATTTCTTATTTGTATTTCTCCATCTCTATTAGATTTATTTGTATTATATTCATTCTTTATTGCTTCTTTAATAATACTCTACTATTATTCCCTTTGCTTTGTATATTTATATGTAATCCTCCTCCCATCTTTATGTTTTATCTCTCAGATACCTTGATGCCTATATGTATTTTTAATATTTAGCATGTATAATTTTAATTTTTCTGTATATTGTACATTTAGCCTTGAATAGACCTGGAATGAGGGTCGGAAAGTTGGAGGGATTTTCAATAAACAGTTCTCCCTATATTGAAGATTTTTTTTTAACATCCACCCGAAATATTTCCTTCCTCTTAAAAAATCGTATGCTTTGTATTATTACTTTGGGAAAACTTGCTCCCCTGAAGTCCACAGAGCAAAAGGTAGATAATAAAGTAAATTTTTATTTTCGTGTTACAAATGGACAGAGACATAACTATATTTGAGCTTATTGATCGAAAGAATAATTTATTGAACAATACTTTTATTATACATATAATTAATAAATGGAATTTTTTATTCATTATTCTTTTGTTACATGCACCTGCGCATTCAATAAATTTGATCTCAATGGTTTTTTATTCTCCTCAATTTGCTGATTATGAATTTTTTTGAGCAGGTCTCTAGGTCATTGTCTTTTTAATCTTTCCATAGAATTATTTAGGATGTCCAAATAAAGGAGATTAGGAAAGAGAAAGAATGAGAGGATTTTGGTGAAGTGTTCACAAGTAGAATGCTGTGTATTTGCTTTGACTATACTAAAATAGTGTGAATGTCATTGTGTATAATGTGGTTCGAAATAAACTAACGTGCATTAACAATTAAATATAATAAAATCAGAAAAAAAACACTACAATATGTCATATACAATAGTTATAGATAAATATGTTATCTCTATTTAGGGATAGGTGCCACCTTTTAATAAATTCTCAAAAGAAGCTTTTTGAAATTCTTTAATTTAGCGCCAGATGTAGGTGGATTTTCATATTTAGGTCAAGAAAAAAATAAGTTTTATCATTCTCTTATATTTGTTTGACTTTAATTTAGTTGTATTCATTAACGCAATTAATATAAATGTTCTGAGAGTAAAAAATTTCCTCTCATCTCTTTGATGAATGTTGAGGGTTTGAATTGTTAAATTCATACAATTATGTCAAATGTTCTTACTATGGCCTACGCAGACGCATTTCTTTTGACATGCGTATAAACATAAAAGTTCGCCTAATTGGGCACAAAATCAGATGAAATATAATGATTATATTAAGTAGCTCTTAATCATTGCTATGCTAGAAAAATATTATGTTTCTATTATTAAATTAAACAAATTATTATATAATACAATTATCACTTTCAATACTGTTGTATTAACTAGAATTACCCTGACATTTTATGTAGATTTCTTAATAGGCTCGCAAGGAGGTGAAATTAGAGATCAGCCGACCATGCTTTATTAAAACGAATGGGCAAAGAAGGAAAAAAAATCTGACCTCATTAAATGGACGATCTATGGTCTATTTAATTTTTTGTTGTCTACTTTAACGCTTTCCTGTAGTAAAGAACTGTAAAAAGCTAATAATTATCTAATCTTCTTTTAAAAATTATTTTCTTAGTCTAATTATGTTATAAAATGAAAATATCAAACTGTTAAAGATACAAAATGCAGTTTTCAAATATAAACTTTATTATGATTTTTTCAATTTTCTTCTTTGTTTATTTATTTTTAAATGAACCATAAGTTTCTTACACACTCTTCACAAAACATTCTTTTTTTTGCTATTTGTTATAAATTTTAAACGTTTTAATTTGGTTTTCATAGAAACTGAGTTTACTATTGTTTATCCAAATAACATCTCAGAGAAACAGAAAGGAAAAAAAAGTGTGTGAGGCCTCATCCTCTGTGCCCGGTGGAGGTGTATTTAAGCCCAGCATGATCATTGCCTGTCCACTTTCAATCTACTATCCTACTAGCACTACACACTACACACTGTTCACAATTAAATTGTCACTGCACAGCCTTGCTAGATAGCTAGTCAATTTCCTACTCTTATCAGAGCAACGCTGCCCTGTCGTCTGTTGAAGTTGTATCCAAGTGATATGAATGGACCCCAAAAGCTTAAGGCGAAATCTAAATAAGATTAATAATAGTGTTTGTTTGGATAGGTGTCTTTAAAAAGGCTCCTATACAAAAAATTATCGCACTTCGAGAATACAGCAATAGAATACACTGTTATAGATACCTCACGTATCTCTTCCCGATTAGTCCCGGAATTTAACTTTTAATTTCTATCTATTATGTAAAAAAAATAATTCAAACTTATCGATAACGGACCGGAGGAAAGGAACGTAACGGACCGCTTTTAGTTAAAACTCGATTTTACTCCTAATTTTTTTATATCGCGGGCTAAATATGAAAATCGTTTCTTAAGGAGTAAACTCCAAATATTAAATTGGCGGCCATGAGGACTGTCGACAGAACTAAAAACGCAAAACTTAGCAACAACTTCTTTGTCTTTTTCTTTGTTCATCAATCAACTAATGTCTGAAATATTTGAATTTCAAATTTGTAAATTTAAATTATTAGCATTAGTCGGTTTTTCACATATACTGACTCTCCGAACTATAATTATATCCATTTTCAAGGTAGTTTTTTTATTAATCAAATATCAAAAATAAAGGGCAGTCGAATACATTAACGCAGCCTTATCCAAAAAAGCATTTAAACCTCAGCTTGCCGAATATGTTGTTAGGATTGGTGTTTGAGGTAATCGCATGGAATCATCAAATGACAATCTCTGTAAAAAAGCTATTGCGATAGGTTTCACCTCTGTAACCGATACAATAGAATCAAGCAGAAATCGTTACTGGAGGCAACGAAAATTTGATTGACCTAACAGAACACAAAAATCGTATTTCTAACTACCACAGCCGCCGTTCCTTTTAAAGTCCAGGCAGAAAGTGAAATGGATTCCTCTTATTATTAAGCTGTATGCTTTGAACAAACAGAGGCAGTAGATCATTGGGAATCGTGGAATTCTAGGGATTAACTTCCAAGTTAGCATCATGGCAGCTTAAACCATAAATATAGTATAGATTGAAGAGGGGAAATAATCAGCATCCAGAAATCAAACCTTGGGAGCTCACACTCTTTACTTTTTAGGATAGAATACTTTTCGTTTTCCCGTCTCAGAACTGGTCATAATCGGTTTTGTTCTTACTTTGACAGAAATTGTAATTAGTCCAACCTCTTTGTGGTAGAAGAGGCCAACGAACAACTGAACCTGATGGAGCAATAACGGAAAGAGAGATGGCTTGAGTTGAGGCTCAGTTATGGAAACTCTAGGCATTCAACACCGGCCACATGAGTAGTGACTATTCATAGATTCGTCTAAAGTTAGTTTGAAGGCTGTGTTGCTACATATTGGCAATGAACTTCCATCAATACCTGTAGCGCATTCCGCTTATATGAAAGAGACATTTCGAAATATGAAACTAATTTTAGAGAAAATACGATATGGAAAATATGAATGGAATATCTGTGGTGATTTATAGGTCATTGCTTTATTGCTTGGTTTGCAACTTGGGTTCACTAAATTTTGCTGATTTTTGTGCGTCAGGGACACCAGAGATAGGAAGTCTCACTATGTTACAAAATCATGACTTAAACGTGAATCTCTTATCACTGATCAGAAAAAAGTGTCATATGTCCGGTTAGTGAATCCTGAAAAAATATTGTTACCTCCATTGCATATTAAGTTATGAGTAATGAAAAATTTCGTCAAAGCTATGGATAAACAGTCTGATGGATTTTCGTCCTTGTAATCGAAATCCCCCAAAGTCAGTGATGCTAAACTGAAAGAAGGAATTTTTGTAGCATTTCGAAGGACTGTTTAATCCACTGAAGAAAGCAGTGGCAGTCTTTCAAAAGTTCATGTTTGAATTTTCTTGGAAACCATAAAGCAGAAAACTATCGTGACATAGTGACTGATCTTCTGCATTTTTATAAAGCTATGGGATGCAACATGTCTTTAAAAATTCACTTCTTGGATTCTCAATTAGATTTTTTCCCCGAAAATCATTGAGCTGTCAGCGACGAGCACGGCGAGCGTTTTCATCAGCAAATTTCTACTATGGAAATAGGTACCAAGGCAAGTGGAGTTCCAATATGCTGGCTTACTACTGTTGGCCAAGAAGAGAGGCGTTCCAGATAATATGCCCGAAAATCACTATCTACCACTTTCTAGGTAAGTCAGAATGAGTAGATATTTTTGAGTTAGATCGATTTTTTTCGAATATTATAAAAATTCAAATGAATATCACACAAACCTCCTTCACGATAGAGAAAAACTAAAGTTATATTTGAATACAACACGAAAAATATTTCTAGAAAATGTTATTTTAGTTCTTGTGAAAGGAAAAAAGTTCATTTTTGTCGACCAGTGTTATTAAAAAGGAAAATATTCATGTGATGAGAGAGAAGATAGAGAAGTTGGATTGAACGAGATTGTAGATATTGAAAAATTGTCTTGTTTATAATCTCGGAAAAAGAATAATACTATATATTATACTATATTATATTAGATACTGTAGTCGGTACTCCACGGATCCTTAGCAATGGGGATTTTCGTGTAGGTTATGGTTTGGACATGGCGGAAACGATAGAATAGTTGGAGGATAAAAATGGAGGAAATTTTAAGATTCCAGAAGATGGTTGTATTAATGATATTAATCCCATATTTAAAGTGGTGGGTTGTGGATTGAGTTCAGGATGACAAAAGTTTTTGCAGCATCAGCTGTCACGAAGATCTTTTAACGTTCTGTCCAGTGTTTCTTTATCAAGAGTTTTTTCAGACACATTTTTGATCTCAATGGTCCCTGCAAAAATTAAATTAGCTTGTTTAGAGAACCCTTTCACTTGCTATGTAGGCTTGTCAGAGTGATGATTCATGATTCGTGTGCTTTAGAGCAGTTTTTTTTTAGGATTATGATAAATATGTTATATTTTAATATTAAACGCACCTATAAATATTTGACAACCAAGTGACAATTTTATTTCTAAAAACACAAAAGACATCATATGTTTCACAGTTAGGAACATTTTATATTGGAAAATTAAATTGTCGCTTTTAGCATTTTTCCGTTACTAATTACTTATGTTTCTCACCGTTTAAACCTTCTCTGAACTTCCCCAAATATTTCAAGATCAAAATTATCCAAATCGGTCGAGCCATACTCCTGTTTTAATGAGACAAATGGACGGCAATTGATTTTTATATATATAGATAAGAAATAATAATGGCCTAATGTTTATCATCTTAATTATATAGAATTGATTATTGAATTATGAATCAAGATATTTTGCTACAAGATAATCAAAAGTGGGTGAGCAATGAAGGCAAGAGGGAGCGAAGCTAAGCCGCTACAAGCCGGCCAGACTGGACTGGGGAGTGAAGCACCTGTCCTACCGCCCAGGGATTTTAACTTCTTTTATTCTTCTTTGAGCTCCACTATTACTGGTTAGAGACAATTTGTAAGAAAATTATTATTTTTCTTTGGCTATAACTTTCCTCTCAAGAAGTCAATTTGGTTTTCAAGGACTAGAACATTGAACTCGCATGACAAACCTCGTTACGTAATATCTGCAGTCCCGGTGAATAAGTGGTTAAGTCGAATCTTACCCAGAGTCAGTTAAATGGAATTGAGGGAAGTTGAATGGAGTCATTCTTTTACTTTGGAGGTTGAAATGGTGTTATAATATTATCAATAATTATCTTTCAAGCCAAACGATTATCCATCAGTAGTAGTCATGTCAATTCTAATCAGTGTGGACTCCCAGATTTCTCGTCTTCTTAACTTTCTGTGATCTTACCACCGCCAACTTCTTGCTCTTACGTTTTATTACATAATTTGGGCGTTGATCTCATTAATTTAATTTGGCCCAATTATCAATTAAAATTTTGTTTAAAATACATATTTTTATTTAATATAATTGATAGTTCAAAAGAACGAAACAGTAGGTTATCCGCACTCTACTTTGTAATATGCTAATTACAACAATATAAGTGTTTACAATAGGTATTTCACGCTGACCAAGAATATTTTTACATGCCAATAGTTTATCGTTTTAAGAACGATTAATACAATAATTAGTAAATCGATAACTTAAAAAAAAAAATTATAGGCTTTTTAGCAGTAGGACATTTTGATCAAGGTTGACGAAAGATGGTCTAGAGGAAGACTCTGGCATACCTGGGCAGAGGAAGTTAAGATATGCTTCACAAGAAGAAACTTGGAATGTAATAGAAGAAGAGAAATGGTGAAGGATCGTAAGGTATGATTCGGATGTACAGAAGGAAATCTCACACTGCAGGAGCGGTGAGAGGATGGGCTATGATGTTGACCATTTGATCAAAAGTTTTGATTTCCTTCAAGAGTTGGCCAAATACATTCATTGTTGGTCGATGTTCAAAGTTGATGGTTATACTGTTCAACCATATATTTTTTAAAAAGATTGAATTTTATTTACGGGAAGGGCGATTTCATGTAAATTACGATGGAAATAAGGAAAAGAGTAGGCAGATCCTTCGAACCTGACTTGGCTTCTTCATTCTTATGATTAAAGCATAAAATTGTATATGCTTTAGTTTCTTAAAATATTTATATGATCTTAATTGCATTCTTTTCCAAGAGAATAGAAGCTTGAAATATTTCAGGCATTTGAAATAGCCTTACTTCCCGCAATTAAGTTTTTAATATTATATTTTAATGAAAACTCTGTAAAAAAGTTTTAATTTTTGTTTAGATGTCTGATAGTCCGAGAATTTAACATATCCGATAGCTCTTGAACGGTCTATCTGGGGGAAGGAACTGGTAGAGGCGCCTAATTCTTCAACCTTTCGGAATTCTTAGCACAAAGGATGATTTGCAGAGAGCTTCAACCTCCTGATTTATTCCTTGATTAATGGCAGATACTTAGGCTACAGTTACCGCACAAGCAAAACCCTGTAATTTACTGACTAGAAAGAATTAAGGTGCCAAGTCAGGTTTGAAGGATCTGTCTACTCATACCCTTATTTCCATCGCAATTTACATGAGAATCGCTCTTCTCGTAAATAAAATTCAATCTCTTTAGCTATCATTAAAAAAATGTATTTTTGAGCAATTTAACCAACCACTTTTAATACGTATTTTGTTTATTTCTTATATATATTTAATTTAAATAAGTAACAAGTCTTGTTTAAGCAAGGCAAAACAAGCATTATTTTTTAACAAGTATGATTATAGATAATGGAACTGCTGAACTACTTAATGTATTTAACCAGCATCTTCCTTCTTCCAGAAAGATGAGTCAACGTCTGTGAATGAGTGTATCCAATATCGGAGGAGTGTATAATTCTTTCTTCTTAGGTTCGCCATCCTCTTCTGCTCTTTCTTTGTGTGCAGACCTGATGTAAAGTCTTTTCCGTCGATACCTCTTTTCACCAACGTCAACTATATATGATCTCAGGGAGTGAACCTCAACAACTTGACCCATGGTTCACCTCTCCTATCAGGTCTCAACTGCACCAATACTGCCTGACCTTGCCTAAGGGGAGGGAGAGGCTGGTCTGTCCTGTCGTAGTACCTCTTCTGTATTGTCTTCTTTCTATCTAGTTGTTCAGTTACTCCGATAGGTATGTAAGGTTCCTACTTGGCCACTACTGGTAGTGTTGATCTCAATCGGCGTGACATTAACCATTTTGCCGGACTACTATCCATAATTTGGTTTGGAGTATTTCTCCAATTAAGTAATGCTAAATGGAAATCCGTCTTGTCTTCTTTGCAGGTTTTCATCAATCTTATAGCTACATTAACACTGCTCTCCCATTACTTTGGTTGTGGTGAGGTGAGGAGCTAGCCATTTCAAATCCCCAATCTTCTGAAAAGTTCTTCAGCTTAGCTCTGACCAACTGGGTACCACTGTCCATGCCTGCTGAATTGCCTTTTAAAGGCGTTAATGTCACTAGAGCTTGATATTTTAGAAAGGTGGTCAACTTCAAAAAATAATCTGTTGTCAATAAACAGTTTTGCTTTTTGAAATCAAATATGTCCATAGCAACTCTCTGCCATGATCTTGTTGGTGTTGGAAGGGATTTAAGAGGTTCCTTGGGTTGCGAAGGTCCCAGTTTCTGGTAAACATTGCATAGGCCTAGACGTCCACATGTTAATGTCTTATATATATCTAATTTAAATAAATAACAATGCTTGTTTAAGCAATGCAAAATCAATTATGTTTATTTTTTCAACAAGTATGATTATAGATAATGGAACAGCTGAACTATTTACATATATTATACCAACACATATATAAACCAACAATGAATGTATTAGGACAGGTATTGAAAGAAATCGAGACCTTTGGTCAAACAAAAAATCTTTATTTAAAAAAAAAGTTATTGATGTACTCATTAATTATCTATTAATAGTTTTTTAAATGTTTAATTATTAACATAGCCAAATATTGTTGGTTGGGTATTACAGAATAATAGACAACTATATAGATGAAATGGACAAGTTAAAAAATAGTGATGTGAATAACTTACTAGTTTGTTGTTTTAAGCTGTCAATATGTTGAAGATATAAAAAAAAAATATTTTTAATTTTTTCGAAATAAGATTAATGACATCAACCTCTAAAATATCTAATAATGGGTCTGGTAAGGTTTTTAATGGTATTATTGCCATTTCATCGATGGGAAGTCAAAGTTGAAAAAATTATTAAAAATATATTGCAACATTTTTCACTAGAAAAATACCACTGCTTTCTTATTGTAGGTTTTAACTAGAGCTGTGGCAAAATGAGAAAATAAATTTAATTCCATGCTTCCAGGTTTTTGAATAACACTGATTATATTTACCACAAAAATATGAAATATCCAATTTAATAATAATCGAATTTGAGTACTACCAGTGGGTAGTTTCTCTACTTGTCATTATCATGTCATTATACATCACTTAGCCTACTTACTTGTTGTATTATTGTAATACAGTTGTAGATATCAATAAATAAATTAATAAAAAAAATAATAATCGTTATTATAATTTAATAATAATAATAATAATAACGATAATCCTTATTTGAAATAAATTTAAACAAGATTATTTGGAATTCGGGATAATTAGAGCTGATAATATATCATTAAGGAAGGAAGTGTTAGTAGCTACTTCCTAGATCCGGAAGAGTCACTGGAGCGAGTACAATAGGCGACACTAGACAGGGATACTATCGGATCTTGGGGCTAGCCGTCGACTATCTCCGGGTACGCATCTCTTTATGTTCTTGGCCGGCCGTTAGAGGGTGCTCTTATAAAAAAAGTGCGATGGGAGGACAGTTGATGAAAAAAGAAGAGGAGCCAGACTGGTCGGAGCAAAAAAGCTAACAAGATCAATAAAGAGAGGAACCGGGCACATGGGAACTGTATCTTCCCTCCCCTCTATCCTCCCCCTCTCTATACCTCGAGTCACTTCCCCTAATCCCTATTAGTATAATCTTCATCTCCATCTCTGTCTTCCTGCCTCCGATTAGTGGCCGCCGCGTAAGGTGTCCGCCAGCTCCTAAGCTGCCTTTACCAGATCGATTTTAACCGGTCTTTATCGATTTCAAGGCCTCCTTGCATCGATTTAGACATCACGTGTGGCTGGCTTTATTGTAGATTAAAATGTATTCCTCTATGAAAATACTAAATTTAAATTTTTCATTGCAAACAAATATTATCCAGGATGTATTAAAAATATTTATCTGTTGAATAATATTAGTTGACCTTATATATATATATATATATATATATATATATATATATATATATATATATATATATATATATATATATATATATGAGGAAGAAGAAAATGGTCCGGGTGGGGTCAGAAAGAATTCTCTTGAGTAAGAAGAATTGTTTATTTTTAAAGTCAAAGTTTCGACTCACATTCAGGGATAAATGTACAAGTTACATATAAATAAAATAATATGTGGTAGATAATAACAATATATGTATTATATTGAAAAGAGTAACAATATATGTAGTAAAAACTAACAAAATATATAGTCATCAAGGGATATGAGTGATAAAAATTATATAACAAAAACAGAGGTAATAGTTGTAGAAAATTAACGAGAGATAAGGAATAACATGAAGTAATGAAAATAATGCATAATAACATGACAAATGCGTTATTTAAAATAAATTATAGATTTCTAACACCAGGGGGATTGAATAACATAATAACAAAGAGGTACTATTTAAAACGACTTACACATGAAACATTAGAAAATATTAGGAGTTATAAAATTTGTATAGAGTTACAAAAAAAAAAAACAATTGAGGGGCTTGCAGCAACAACGAGTTAACTCCATTTTTAGGCCAAACAGTGAACAACAATTTCTTGGGAGGAAAAAATCATTCTTTCGTTTGGTTCAACAGTAGAGTATTTTTTTCTTAAAAAAATCATCAAATACGCAATTCTAGAGTGGATTTAATTCTGGAGTTACTCCTTTTTGGCCCAAACAATTGAAAATTTCTTTCCTTTTAAAGTAAGGAAGCATATAATAATAGATGAATGATCTTCGACTTTGTTGGAACTTTCCGTGATACTGTTTTGAAAGCTCCTTGCATTATAAAACCTAATGGCAAGAAAGATAAATTCACCATAACTAAATACAGTTTTCATTTATGATGTGGAGACCGTTAAACAAGGAACCATCAGTTGCAGCTTTACTGTGGACATACAGGTAGCCCATAGCGTAAAAATCCGTGACACCAGAAATGAGACATCGCTGACCCTCTACAAAAGGCGTACAGTGGTCCTCCAATCTTGAAACCTGCTAAACTAAAAGACGTGAAGGAACTCGCTGAGAAGTATGATGGTTACAACAAGATTTGTTTCTACGATGGTTTAAATTCGAATGATGATGTCGAAGATTTTGAAGAAATCATCGACGCCGAATGTTATGATCATCAGTAGTTTTGCATTATTATTTTTTGTTACTGTGTTACTCCAGAATTGCGAAATTGACGAAATTCCCAATGGATTTTGACCGAAACATGTAGTGGTGTAGTAGACACATAATTGGACGAAGTCGAAAGCGATTTAAATACATTGTCTATTTTTGAACAATTTTTATTTTTTATTTTACCAAAGATTATAAAAATTGGAGTTAACTCGTTGCTGCTGCAAACCCTTCAATTATAAGTAGAGGGGAACACAAAATGAAAAATGAGTAATGAAACAATGAAACTAATAGTGAAAAAACCAATGAAGGGATGATTTTTTCAAATACCATAGCAATATGTTTTTTTTTAAACATACGGACAGGAGTAATGGAGAGTGGTTAGTGAGGATAGTGGCCAAACATTTGAATAAAAAATAAAATAATCATGTGGATAAAATAAAAATGTATTCAAAATAAAATACAGAATTATGAGGAAGAAAGTGGTTCGGGAGGAAGTCAGAAAAATTCTCTTAAACAGTGAGAACTGTTTATTGGAAAGCCAACTTTCCGACCCGCATTGCAGGTCTTCTTCAGAGTTTTTAATGGGGCCAAGCATAGAAGAAGACCTGCAATGTTGGTCGAAATGTTGGCTTTCCAATAAAAAGTTCTCCCTATTTAAGAGTATTTTTCTGATCTCCATCCGGACCATTTACTTCTTCTTATACATATATATATGCAAGGTCAACTAATATTGTTGAAGATTACAGAATTATATTTGTATATTGCTAAGAAATTGGTAGAACAATATGGAGAGGGTACGGTAAGATATTTATATTAATCATTTGAAAAGTGATGTTTTCTTAACCTTCTACAACGATTTAATTATGTATAAAGTTTTATTTTACAATTTAGTAAATGAGTTAAAAACCATAATACATACGGATACTTTTTTTTTTTTTTTTTTTTTTTTTTTTATGGCTTTAAGACTTAATTTCAAAGTCCTATTTTGCCAGTACGGATACTTTATAGTGATATTTCTAGAAGTTGTTCTTTAGAGAACCATCTATAACAGCTTTTATGTCATATCATGTAAAAGCTGTTAAATTTTATATTACCATATATAGGGTCGTTTCATATGAAGTATCCATGTTCAAAGGAATGGTTATTTTGATTATTTCGTTTGATTTAAAGTAGGCTGCTGTAATATGAAATGAATTTTGTTATTAAGTGGAAGTTTAGCTTCCTCACACCTGTCGTGTAACATAAAGTTTGGCGTTGTCGTTTAGCTGTATAGGTCCCTTCCGATTAACCAATGAAGGTTGGTTTTTGATAATATTTTGTAGCATTACGTCGATATGCCTGCAACGATGTGGATATGATAGTTTCACTTCTGGGTAGAGAGGATAAATTAATTATTTATGAATAAATCTGTGTCGCCAGCTGAATTTTCTCAAACGGCGAATAGTCCGTACTAAACGGACCTTTTCCCGAAAGCTGTGAACAAAAATAGCGTATTTCTATCGTCATATTTGATGAGATAGTAACCAATGTAAACAATCTATTAACATAAATATGGTAACCAACAGAAGTCCACTAATCCATTTTGAATTTTTGAAATAATTAAAGCGGACATTTCATTTGTACGGACCTTAAATTACTGATAAAATGATAACATCGCAGCGTTAAATCGCTTACACAATAATTTTTATTTCTTTTTTTCAAATTAGTTTATAGTTTAGATAAGTTCAAATGGTTCACGCGACTTAACGGTTGATCTGTTTTAGAACAGATAATCTAATATAATGTAATATCCAAAATAGTTGCATAGCATCAAACAAATTTTTTATTTATTGTGTTCTCGGTCTGCTTAAATAATTTAATAAATTATGACACAAATTATTTGTGAACTGGATCGTCTTGAGACAATTGGCATTTGGTCAAGCTTCCTTATGCGAATTGAAATTCATTTTTATATTTCGTTAAATAAAAATGCTATAATATGAAATGAATTTTGTTATTAAGAGGAATTCATAAATTTAATAAATTAAGTATTTTTCCAAGATGCATAATAAAACTTATCTAAAATTAGATGAATAAAAAGCACCTTCATAATGTTGGCGGTGAACAAAACGTTTTTAATAATGTGAATGTGTTCTATAAAGTTGTCAAGCTATTTATATTCTTTTGCTTCTATTATCGCAAGTGATTCGAATAGTATCCATATAGCTTTTCTTAAATAATATATTAAAATTAAAATAATAAATTTCATAAAAAGATTCGGCACACCCGTCTTATGAAACTGTATCGAACTTTTATGCTCAATTTATTAATAAATCGATTTCATAAGAGTAATCTTAAATATGGCTAATAATTTATTGTTTTGGCCAGGGGGTAATGTGAAAGATAACACAAAATAAACAAAACTTATTTTAATGTGCCAACGTTGCGGCCTAAGATGTAGGCCATCTTCGGAGCTAGGAAAGAAAGATGAAGATGACCAACATTTCAGCATTTAAACAAACACATTTTAAGATATTTCATTTAAAATTCTAATGTAAAATAAATAATACATGTTGATATAATTCCTAGTCTTCTAATTTATAGGAATCCTCTGATTAAAATAAATTTTAACTCCATGTATAAAAACTGAAAGGTAAAAAATTATTTTTAAAATCTTATAAAGAAGAATAGATTGATGAACAAAAGAGAATTATTTTATTGTATAATATATTTAATATTTTATTGACGAGTATTGGTAAAAAAATCGCAAAAATTATCTTCAAATGCACACTACGCATTATTACGTTAAAATGAATTTCGATTCACTCTATTATTAATGAAAGTTATTTTTTACCTATTAGTTTTTATAGATTGAGGTCAAACTAATTTTAATGAGAGGATCACTATAAATTAGACGACAACCCATTTTTTCCATAAAGAAACAGATATCTCAATGCTCTCAGTCTATATTCTTACAGACCTTTTAATATGTAATTATTGGTTTTATGTTAATGAACAATGAACTAATACCAATTAAAATGCTCAATGGAATTAAAACAGCTTCTCTACAGATGGAATACTAAATAAATGTTGATCGTAAGAGAATTATTTAGATTGCTTGCGCTACGGGTTCTACTAGTTGTTGCCGGTATTAATTTACTTTACAGGCAAAGATAGCGGTAGTTCTAGTTTCCACCCTCCGCCGGCCTCTGACTTCCTTTCAAACCTGTTGCACCCTCTTCCTATACATAGCATCTCTCCCCCTCGGCAAAAAATTAGTCATTGTGGAAAATTATTTAATTTAAAAGGGAAGTGTACTGAATACTGCAATGCATCTTGTTTTACGAACTAAGTAAATTCAATAAAGTAATAGTTTACATTATTTGAAAGAGTTTTAAAAAAAAATCTGTTTTCCTCCGTTAATGTTATTTAATAAGTACTTTTGTAGTATGTTATATATTTTATATATATGTATTTTGTAGTAAAAGAAAATGTTTACGTTTTGTCACAACCGTAATAAGCAAGTATAAAATCTTATTACTAAACTCTCAAGAGTTCTGAATAATACTATTTTAACCAGAAAAAGATGTTTAGGGTCTTCTCATGAACCAAAAACTTTGATTTGAAGAGCCAGCGAAACAATAAGTAGTCGATGTGACAAAGAAACACGGAAATACCAAGATAGATCGAAATGTAGATTAGTTTATAATCTTTTTTTTTTTTATATATATATTAACACTTTATTGAAATATTACAATCTGCCACTTGTGGGCAATAAGTAATAGTGCTATGTAGCACAATAACAAAACAATAATATAAACAAAATAAAATAAATAAATATATACATGCGGAAAAATATACACATGCGGTAACAGAAAGAAATTAATGCGGAAATGATAATAAAATAAAGTAAAAAAATTAAAAATTAAAAAAAAATAATAAAATAAAATAAATAATAATAATACTAATAATAAAAATAAAATAAAATGTACACATTCATACCCTATTTACAATTTGCCTGGGGTCCCCGAACTGAGCTTCTTCCCCAGGAATGAGGGCAAAGGAGGAGTCCGGGAAGCCCCAGCCCCATTTCCCAGCCGCGTCACTGGCATTAAAAGCCAATGGAAGCTGATTAAGGGCGCTTCACACACACAGGTCGTGAGTGGAGAATCTGGCTAGTGCCAGTACTCCAAATAACTTTATTACAACAGATCTCGGGGCCATTGCCGGTTTAGACGGCGGGGTGGGTTATATGGATGTGTGGAACTGGATAATGACCGAGCCAGGGGGTTGGTATGACAGGCAAGGTTTTGGTGAAAGTTTGAAAATTTAGTAGGGATGAGTTCGAGGACGAAAGGAATGTTGAGATCATTATGGAGGGTTTTGTTGGAAGCATAATAAGGAGCATTGACAATAGTTCTCAGGATTTTGGATTGAAAGGATTGAATGCGTCTGATATTCGATTGTTTTGCGGTCCCCCACAGTTCCAGTCCATAGGTCCAAATAGGTTTGATGATGGTCTTGTATATTAGTAATTTATTGTCTATGGAAAGATCGGAGGTCCTACATAGTAATCTGTATAGTTGGCTAAATCGTCTGTTAAGTCCTTGTCTTTTGAGTCTGATATGAGGATGCCATGTACGTCTTTTGTCTAGGAGGAAGCCAAGGTATCGTACTGTGTAGGAAATAGGTAGGATGGTTTCATTGAATTGGACAGAAGGACATGTTCCCCGGCGAAGGGTAAAAGTCACGTGTTTGCATTTTTCCTCGTTGACTTTGATCCGCCATTGGTTACACCAAATTTCAATGAGTGAAAGGTGGCTTTGTAGGTTCGAGGAAGCCTTTTCGGGATCTGGATGGGATGATAGGATAGCTGTGTCGTCTGCGAACGTTGCAAGGAAGGTTTCAGGAGTAGTTGGGATATCAGCGATGTACAATATGTATAGGATAGGACCCAAGACGCTGCCTTGGGGAACTCTATCTTGAATTGGGTAAAGATTGGAGTATTCATTACCACAGCGTACTTGGAAGTAGCGATCAGAGAGGTAGGATCGAAGAACTAGGGAATAAGGATTGAGGTAACTGAGTTTTGAGCTTGAACAGCAAACCGGCATGCCATACCCGGTCGAAAGCTTGTGCTACGTCCAGAAATGCGCCTGTGCAGTATTGTTTGCTTTCAAGAGCAGAGGATATGTGATCGATAACTCGGAGTCCCTGCTGGACCGTCGAGTGCCTGGGACGGAATCCAAACTGATGTGAAGGAATATCATTGGATTCGATGATGAGTAGGATTAGTTTCAGGAGGATTTTTTCAAAAATTTTGGAAAGAATAGGAAGCAGGCTGATGGGTCGTTATGATGAAGTGACATTGGGTGGTTTGCCAGGTTTAGAGAATAGGATGATGACGGAGTGTTTCCACAGCAAAGGGAAGTGAGTTGTACGAAGGTACAGTTGTATAGATAGGTAAGGAAAATAATCGCTTTTTGAGGAAGACGTTGAAGGATCTGGGTGGTAAGAAGGTCATGTCTAGGAGATTTGCGGACTTTTAACTTTTGTAAGAGAAATTTGACCTCAGAGGGATTTACAGCTTTAGGAGGTAAGGATAGAGGGAGGAATGGGTGAAGAAAGGAATTCATTAATATTGGAAACGTGGTTAGGGTGGATTTCAGGATGTGGGATAAATGTATTTGAAAGGTATTTGGCAAATTCCTCTGGTTTGTCCTTATTTGATGCAGCCCAAGAACCGTCTTCACGTCGGAGAGGATGGGAAATAGAGTGGTATTTGAGTATTTTTTTGGTGGCATTCCAAAGGGAATTATCTGAAGCAGATAGTGAGGAAAGGTAGGATTTGTAGGATTCGGATCTATAGGTTGTCAGGTTCTTTTTGACTAATTTGGTGAAGTGGTTATACAGTCTCCGATCGTGAGGATGCCTGGTTCTTTGCCAAAGGGATCGGTAACGGCGTTTGGTAAGGATAAGATCCCTAAGAACTTGCGGTAATGGATTTTTCTTGCGGACTTTGAAGGAGGGACGGGGTGAAGATGCAGTCCAAACTGCTTGCTGGATCATATTGGTAAAGGAATTGACGGCATCATCTAACTCCTGAGGTGTTTTTAGGGAAACTCTGAGGTCAATGGTGTCGGATACAAGCTGGTGAAATAGGTTCCAGTCAATTGGTCCCCTAATAAATAATGGCGGAAGAAGTTTGGATATTGGGACTTATAGAAGGGTAAGGATCAAAGGACTGTGATCTGAGGACAGTTCACCAAGGCGTTCTATGGAATAGTTTAAGGGACCTAAGCCATCATGGATGAAGAAGTCAAGGAGATCAGGATTTCGGTTTGGGTCAGTGGGCCAATATGTAGGGGTGCCTGGAGAAATAAAACTGGAATTATGGGATTTAAGTGCAGAGAGGAGGATGCAACCTCGGGTGTTAGTAGTCCTTGAGCCCCATTGTTGATGTTTCGCATTAAAGTCTGCACCTAAAAGGAAATGAATTCCTAAGGAGTTCAGGAGAGAACTGAATTCGGAATGGGAAATGAATTTATTAGGAGGGCAGTACACCGATGCTAATGTGATGGGAAAGGAAAAGGTTTTGATTGTAACAGCTGTAGCCTGAAGGAGATCGTTTGACGAGAGTGGAAATGAGTGATGGGAGAGGGATTGATGGACTATGACAGCAGTACCACCGAGAGCTTTTCCATCAGGATGGTCGGTCCGGTAGTTTTGGTACTGTGTTATGTTGAGCTTCCGTTTACTGGTCAGTCGAGTTTCTGTAATTAAGGCTACATCAATTTTTTAATCATGCAGTAAAGATGTTTGTTCGTCAGTGTGGTTTCGAATACCATTCGTATTCCAAAGGAGAATGGATAAGCTAGATGTAATTTAAGGATTTTGTTGGACAGGAAAGAAATGGGAAACAAGATTTGTTAGGAGAGATATTAGTGGTGTGACCATGGATTTGAACTCGGAGAGGAATGATGTGAGTAGTGTTGTGAGATCAGTAGCATTTGAAGGAGGGGGATATGAGGGATTTGGTGCGGGATATTTGGATTTTGATTCATGGAATATATTGGTTGTTGGGGCTGGTTTTGTGGTTGTAAAGGATTGATTTGTGGTTTAGAGAGGTGTTTTTGGGGTTCGGGTTGTGGCGTGGCCCCGAGATTATTTGTTTGTTGACCACCTGACATTTCGGCGTAGGAGACAGCTCCATCTACAATTTTAGAAGGCTGTCTTCTTGAGGTCCTCACTTCTTCGCTGGGCCGACGTGCTGCCAGAACATGAGATTTTATATTTTTGTAGGTTTGGCAACCTTTATAATTGGCTGGATGGCCTTGAAGACATAGTGCGCAGACAGCTGGTGTTTCTCTCGGCTTGACACATTCTTCAGTTTTATGCGGTTCTCCGCATTTGACGCACCTTGGAGTATGATGGCAGTAGTGCCTAGTGTGCCCGTATGCTTGGCAGTTTGACATTGCACAATGTCTTTCTTTGGGTAAGGTTTTTCTATTTGAACCTGGGTATAGTAAAGTCTATTAACAGCATAGATTTTTTCTACTCCGGGTTATGGTTCTAAATCTATGAAGAAGAGAGGTAATGGAGTTTTGTTGCCTCCTCCTTTAATTGATACGTATGGTAATCAGCTTTAGTCTCCGTTAGGTACTTGACTATTCGTCGGTATGTCTCGGGCGTGTCTGACTGAATCTTTGTATCATTGGTTATACTAGTGCAATAGTATTTTCCGGTGCCTACTGCCTTATTCAGTTGTGTGCAAAGAAGTCTAAAGTTTTTTATGCTCCGTACAAAGATTGGTGGTGGCCTGTGCACTTTAGGGGCCGATGTGGACTCCATTGCTTCACTAGGTAGATTTGTTAGGGGCTGAAATCTGTTGGGTGAGTAGAAGGGAGAATCTTCAGTTAACTCAGTAGATGACCCTGGTTGGGTATTTTCATTCGACGATCCTGCCTTGGGTTCCTTATTATCATTTGGAGTAGTAGGAGGTGTATCGACTTTACGCCTTCTATTAGGTTTAGGTTTAGTAGGGCTATTTCTTGTAGTTGATTCTAAGGATCGACTTCTCTTTGCATTTCCTTTTTTATCTGATTTACTAGATAATACCTGATGGTAAAATTTCATTTTGAAGTGTTATATTGCTGGAGTAAAAGAAAAAAGAAAAGAAAAGAAGAAAGAGTTAGGGCAGAGAAAGACAACTAAATAAAAATAAAAAGTTCGTATTAGGTCTGATCTGAAAACGGCACAGATCAACCTCACTCGCTGCCAGAGGCCGCACTGATGGAGTTTATAATCTAAAACTAAAATTTTCAGAAACTGAAAAATTAAAGTAGTCTTTACATAGGTAGAGGCTTAACTTGATTTTTTTTTTTACTGTATATGAATAATACTCTCACAGCAATTCAAAATTTAATTTGCAATAAGATTTGAGTTTTAAATAATAAAATACTCTATCCTTCAGGAACAAGCGGGATTCACGGCTGGACGGTCATGCAGGGACAATATTTTTGTTGTTCGTCAACTAATTGAGAAGTCCCAAGAAAGGAAGCAGGAACTTTATAGGAACAAGACATGGCCTTTATAGGCTTAGAATAAGGTTATGACAATTTGCCGAGAGAGAGGTTATGGACAGCACTTGAAGAAGCAGGCATTAGTAGGGCGGTGAGACACCTATACAGCAACGACATATATCAGATAAAATGCGGGAACCACCTTTCGGACCCTTTTCATGGCACTAAGGGATTGAAGCAAGGGTGTAGCATGTCATCCACTCTCTTCAAGATATACCTTCACGAAGCAGTGAAACCGTGGTACAAGCAATGTGGGGATTTTCGACCGTTCATTGATGACGAACAGCTACTATCCTTGTTCTTCGCTGACGACCAGGTCGTGTTTGCGAGACGGAAGGTCTACCTTGAAATGATTGTGTATGCTCTAAAGAAACGGTGAGCTTAACAATTAACTTCGAGAAGACCGAGTATATGGCCGTTGGAGATCCTAATACAATTGCGCTTCCGGTGGACAGGGAGGCTTGTAAGAAAGTAAATATATTTAAGTACTTCGGACCTTATTTGGATACTACCGGGTCGTCTGAGTATGAAGTCAGGAAAAAGGTGGAGCAAGCCTGAAAAGCTACTAGAATGCTACATCCAGTCCTATGGAATACAGAGATATCCACAGAAAATAAACACCGTATTTTCACAACCATTGTCGAATCTATTCTGACTTATTCTTCGGAAACCTGGACTATGGGAGCTCCCGTCTGTACTCCAGGTGCAGGCGGTTGAAATGGATTTCTGGAGGAGGTGTCTCCGTGTCACTAGGCTGGAAAGACTAAAAAACGAAGAAATTCGACAGACGATGGATGTGAATACATCAACAAATGAAAGGGGGCCCGATGGGCATTCTGCCTAAGATGGTACGGCCATGTGAAGAGAATAACGTTTGAATGTTTGCCGAATAGAGTACTGGATTGGGTTCCCCCAGGGAGGAGAAGACGCGGACGGCCCAGATGCAGGTGGATGGAGGGAGTCCAGGAAGAGATGGCGGGAAGGGGTTTCCAAGAAGGGGATTGGATGGACCGAGAGGTATGGAGCTCTGCTCTGACAGGTTAAGGCAACCCATGTCGGAACGCCTATATTAATAAATAATAAAATACTTTTTTTTTGTATCAACTTTAATCAATAAGAATCTCATGGATGAAAAAGAACAAACAAAAACTTAGATTTTATGAATAGATGTTTTGAAACCAATTACCCATAGGATTTTTACACGATTGACATACTCAACTGATAGGGAATAATAAATTATGAACGAAAGATATTAGAAAATTAAAGCTGTTTTTGAAAATTTTAAAAAAAAAGCTGTCTGTGGTGAATATAGTGTTAAGAATACAGCTTTCAGATTACCCTAACATATCGTCGCTGTCAAAACAATACCGCATATCTACACTTTGGGCGATTTTACAGGAGAGAGAAAAAACCGCGCCATATGTTATATTATTTATTTATATCGGTTGTCTTTCAATTGCTAATTACAGCACTGCCTTGCGTTCAACTTTGAAAACTTTTTTTAATAGTGTGTAATTCAACTTGTAGAATGTGTTACCCTAATTCATTTATACGATATGTAGCTATGTAAGCATTGTATCCACTACAATGCTGAGTAATTACTTTAAAATTATTTTAATATAAATCACACAATACTCTTCGTTATAGTTTGTAGTACATATTTTTTAAAAATTTTCAATATGTTAATGCTTTTCAAAAGTTTTAAAATTGTTTGTCAACTGAAAAATAAAATTTCAAAATTTAATACCGATGAAAACAATTTTAAGTTCATTATTTGGGATTTTATTTATAAAATGGTTTGTTTAAATAAAAAATATAATTGTCAAAAGTCAACATTTCAGAAAGGTAAGTGATAATTTCAAAATTCAAAAACTCAGAAAACGCTAAATATGCATTTTTAATTAAGTTAAATATGAGTGTTATAAGAAGTTTTTTATTGAAAATATTTTTAGTTAAAAATTTGAATATTTGATGTATATATAATTTATTATATATATGTAAATTTATTTTATTTATTAAAATATTAGGGTTAGATTAAATTTATGATATAATTGACTTGACACAATATCAAGGAAGTTCAGTTTAGTAAGGAGGTTAATTTAACTATAATCGATGTAACCCTCGACAAAGCTTTTTATTATAATAATAAAAAATAATAATACATAATTAGCTCATTCGATTTTTTTTATTATTGTAAAAAAAAGATATTGGATTAGAGAAATCAGTTGTTGAAGATCGGATATTAAAAACAGAAGAGGTCGATTAATTAACAACGAATATCTACAAGAAGGGCATATCCTGGAATGCCAGGATAAGACATTATAAATCTGTTAATTTAAATTTTCTTTATTGTCAATTAAATTAAATTTGGTGCTTTTGTCTTATTCGACGAATTACAAAATTATACGACATAGTGACCAGGCCTTCTTTATTAATATACCATAATTAGTCAAAAAATATTTGTTCAATCAGATGGTGCCATCTGTTAGGAGGCAATCTTTTTTTTATTCCGTTGCTTTTGTTTTGGAATTAGTTTCTATTAACTGTTTTCTAATTTCCAGATAAATATCATAAAACCTAAAGTGAATATCATGTAGATTATAATAGTTATCCACCTTTGTTTTTATAACTTTGTGGTGTATTTTAATAGTTTACTGTTTTTTCACTTAGCAAAAAAACTACTTTAAAAACTTGACTCATAACAGTTTCCATGCAGTTGGGATAGTGGTATATTGAAATCTAAATATCAACATCTGATTCGATGCTAACCTTGAAATCTAAATATTTTATAATTGTGACAATTGATTAAAATGTGTAGTGAACAATGTATATTCCTACATTTTACTTAAAAATTGATACTTCCAGACTCAAATGGTGGAATCTATTCCAAAAAGCAGTAAGAATAAGTAGTTATCGTGGCCACCATAATAATTTCAAGGACTGCTTCTCTGAAGAAAATGGTATTGTGTTTTATAGTGATATTTGTTCAGTTATGGAAACTCTTGGCCTTCAACACCGGCCAGATGAGTAGTGACTATTCATAGATTCGTCTAAAGTTAGTTTGAAGGCTGTGTTGCTACATATTGGCAATGAACTTCAATACATCAATACATAGAGCGCATTCCGCGGATATGAAAGAGACATATCGAAATATGAAACTAATTTTAGAGAAAATACGGTATGGAAAATATGAATGGAATATCTGTGGTGATTTAAAGGTGCTTTATTGCTTGGCTTGCAACTTGGGTTCACCAAATTTTGCGGTTTTTTGTGCCTCTGGGACAGCAGAGATAGGAAGTCTCACCATGTTACAAAATCATGGCCTAAGCATGAATCTCTTATCCCTGGCCAGAAAAATGTCATAAAAAATGAAAAATTTCATATATCCTGTTAGTGAATCCTGAACAAATATCGTTACCTCCATTGCGTATTTAGTTAGGAGTAATGAAAAATTTCGTCAAAGCTAAAAATTGTACCTGTCTGATTGATTTCGGCTCTAAACAGAAGAGGAGAGAGGGGGTTGCCCTGCCTAACTCCTGACTTCACTGCAAAAGGTTTACCCAACTTTCCGTTTATTTTCACTCTGTTTACGCTCTCTCTCTACGAGTTGGGTCAGCTTCGGTGGTGTACCTATTAGTTTCATTGTCTGGTAGAGCTCCTATCTGATAATGGAATCGCAGGCGGGCTTAAAATCTATGAAAAAGATCCATGCAATCTTATTGAATTCTTTTGTTTTTCCATTATCTGTCTTAAGGAAAAAGTCGGATCAATAGTTGACCTGCGTTTGCTGGGTAGTCACCCAACCGTGGTTAAACTAAACCAGCTAAACGGCTATGTAAAATGGCAGAAAATACTTTATATGCAGTGTTAGGGAGACTGATTCCCCTATAATTGTTACAGCCTGTGGAAGCACCTTTCTTCTTGAATATAGGTATGATGACAAATTCCTTGCAGCTATCCGGAATTCCCTCGGCCTCCCAAATATTGACAATTAAATGAGTCAGCTCCTCAGCCAGCGCTTACCCGCCAACCTTTAAAAACTCCGCCGGTATGCTATCAGAACCTGAACCCTCGTTATTCCTGAAGTCGGTTTTAATCAGGTTTATAATCATAATTTTTGTTATTTTACATTTCTCTTTATTGGTTTTTTTAATACATATTATCAATTGTAGTTTTACTGAACACATGTTGATAATTATATTTCAATACCTAAACGTATAACTAAACACATATAAAAATTGTAATTTCCTGTGATTCTAAAATTTAACAAAAATTTACATATCATTACTTGTAATTTGACAATGTTTTACATTCTTACTATGCCTCACCAGTTATTTCATAATGTACCTTACTTTTTATTTTTTCTCACTAGTGATTTCATAATTTATCTTACTCTCTCTATTTTATATTTTCATTCTTTTCAAATAAACTGTTATTTTTCTGTTTTCCCACCCCTGAAGATGGCCAACATATTAGGCCGAAACTTTGGTACAATAAAATAAGTTATTCTTATCTTGTATAATCATTGACTGCACCCCCTGACCATTTCAATCCATTATTAAAGTATTAACGTGATCCAAAGTGGTAAACAAAAAAATAAAATAAAAACAATGAACCATACAAAGACCATCTTCCACTAAACCCATAGCTAAGTCAGTGGACGCATGATTCACCAAGCTCTGGAGAACTGCGATCGCTTGCAGGACCCGAAGTGGACCTGGTCCGGGCGATGGTCCGGTCACCTTCCCACGTTCTCATTAACATAGAGGCCACCCGCCCGAACCCAATGTCAGCCTTTATCATGTTTCCTTCAGGTCCCAATTAAAACCCACGTTGGGACTTAACTCAGCCAATACTTTTATTTCATTTATCTTCGTATTATCAGAATGCTTCATCTCAGAGATATAAATAAGATCAATCTCACAAAAAAGAAAAAGAGGCTAATAATCCTAATCAATTTGAAATTTCTTAATCAATCGGCACTTAATACGTCGTTACTTAGTCCGAGTGGGCAGTATTTGCATGTGGGAAAGTTTTGTGTATTCAACCATATGTAATATTGTACTAAACTGAGAATATAAGGAGGCTTCAAAACACCGAAAATCGAAGAAGTTCGAAGAAATCGAAGAGTTATGAATGTCGAAGATGAATTTAAATTTAAGCTTCAGAAACGATAAAACTATGGACAGAAAAAATGAGGGACAGTTTAACCTTAAAAAAAAAAAAGACTGTACCACTAATAGTCATGAAGTTTTTGTGGTCCAGGTGTTTGTTGAATTCAGTACGTGATAGAGGCTGTACGGTTGCTAGGCCAACAGACGTGATTTATCCTAGATGACGCTTTAACCCTCTGCCTATTAGTCTATGGATCAGAGGTACTAATATTTTGCGTAATAATAATAAGAAACGTAAATAACATTATAAATTACGCTAAAGCATAGATGTGTAAAGAAATATTAGCGAATCTTATCTCCTCCGTTGTTAAGATATGTTTCAGCATCACCCTCTAAAATCTGCACACTGCTTTTTTCCAACTCTATCAGGCAAGTATCACTTTCACGTACAATAGTTACTCTGAGTTGTTCTCGTCTTGTCATCCGGTGTTAGGCTTAAACGATGATGATGACCAATTTTAAACCAATCTTTAGGAATTCTAAACCAATGGGCCTTAGGAAGTCCATACAAACTGGGCCTGTCTTTCGCCGATTGATCACCGGAATGGAAAAATTAATGGGCTCATTAGCAACAAATTAGGTCGGAAGCATAAAAAAATTATTTAAAGCAAAATATCTGTAATCTCAACAAACAAAATAAAATAAAAGTGTGTTTCAGGATTTAGTTAAGAAATTGAAAATTTGAACTAAGGACCTCAATGTTGAGGCATGATAGTCTTTAGTATTAAAAAACTGATTCTGTCCTCAAAAGAATGCGTTTGCCGGAGGCAGCGGGTTAAGGGTAAATTTGAGAGAAAAAAAAAGAGATATGGTGATATAAATGATATAACTACAGACCAGTGGAGATTATTGTGGAGCCAGGGCTAGTGAAGTATGTGCCCTCTTCTCGCCCTGATGTGCCCTCGGTATTGTACGGAGGTGTTTAGAAGGAAAGTAGCATAAAGTGAGCAAAGAAGAGAGCGCATCCTTCACCACCTAAAAATTTCATCGTTATGAACTACTTAGGCCTAGTAAATATATAAAACTTATTTTGTTTCTTCCAACTACTATGTTCATAAAATGTAAACATTAACATGAGTTGCTCAAAGTGATTTCCCAGAGCATTAAAGCTACGTCCACACTACTAGACCATTGCTTAGACCTCTCAGAGACGTGGTCTAGCTAGGCGGTTACGGAGCCGCTGCTGAGACTAATCTCCGTCGCTGAGAGCAAAATCGCTGGTCTAAGGTCTCCCGATTCTGCTCTCAGCAACGGAGATTAGTCTCAGCAGCGGCTCCGTAACCGCCTAGCTAGACCACGTCTCTGAGAGGTCTAAGCAATGGTCTAGTAGTGTGGACGTAGCTTTAATGCTCTGGGAAATCACTTTGAGCAACTCATGTTAATGTTTACATTTTATGAACATAGTAGTTGGAAGAAACAAAATAAGTTTTATATATTTACTAGGCCTAAGTAGTTCATAACGATGAAATTTTTAAGGATGAATATCTCCTAAACAAAGCGTTTGCAGACATACCTCCCTAGGACATTTTTTTTCTTGCATTGAGGTCCTTAGTTCAAATTTTCAATTTCTTAACTAAAACCTGAAACACACTTTTATTTTATTTTGTTTGTTGAGATTACAGATATTTTGCTTTAAATAATTTTTTTATGCTTCCGACCTAATTTGTTGCTAATGAGCCCATTAATTTTTCCATTCCGGTGATCAATCGGCGAAAGACAGGCCCAGTTTGTATGGACTTCCTAAGGCCCATTGGTTTAGAATTCCTAAAGATTGGTTTAAAATTGGTCATCATCGTTTAAGCCTAACACCGGATGACAAGACGAGAACAACTCAGAGTAACTATTGTACGTGAAAGTGATACTTGCCTGATAGAGATGGAAAAAAGTAGTGTGCAGGTTTTAGAGGAACTGGGTGGTGCTGAAACTTTAAGGTAAAATTTACTTTAAAAATTCAAGATTTCAGTTAATGTTAACAAATTAAAATAGAATGATAATTGTTGACCTTGATAATATATGTAGAAGAAAGTGGTCCGGGTAGAGGTCACAATGAATTTCTCGTAGAATTTGAGAAAAACTTTATTGATTAGCCAACGTTTCGACCTACTTTCAGACTGTGTTTCGTAGCTAGTGTGGACCTAACCCCCCAGGCTTCCCAAGCCCTGAAGAAGACCTACAAAGTAGGTCGAAACGTTGGCTAATCAATAAAGTTTTTCTCAAATTCTACGAGAAATTCATTGTGACCTCTACCCGGACTACTTTCTTCCACTTAACAAATTAATGTTTGACTTACTTTTTATCTATCTGTGTAATTATCTATATATATATTTTTTAGTAAATAAAATAATAAACAATAAAATATAAAATTAAAATGATAAATCGGTTTTTATGTAGTTAGGAAAAGAATAGGCGTCAGTAAATACCCTTAATAACTAATTTTTCTCTAGAATAATAATTTTAGGTCTACTTTGCTAGAACCTTCTTATGATGTCTCTATTTTTTTTCTATAATTAAACTATTATTATTATTTCAAACAACAATATTAATTTATAATTTTACAGGATATAACAAATCAGAAAGCTTGACCACATATTCAATATTTTCTGAAATACTATTGATAATAAAAAGTATTATATTATATATATTATATTATAAAAAAAATTTATTCAAATAAATATCCTGAAGTGCCAAAGTTGTACTTCATTCAACAGAGAGGAAAACCCATAAATTTCGCCCATGAGTTATAACCTCCATTCCAAAATTTCTGGAAAAAAATATATTCATCACTAAAAATAAACAAAATCTGAGACAATAAACTGATGGAGTATATTGTTTCTGTCAAGTTAACTCACACTTAGCCAAACCGGTTTAGAAATATAGACTTAAAAGGTTGTCATGCTGATCAAGGGTATGTCACAAATCCCTATCGAAATTTGATTTCTATGGGTTTTAGTAATTTAATTTGGTTAAATGGTGGGCGTAGATAAAATTATATAAAAAGCATTCCCCAAAAAAATGTTGCCTTTGTTTTAGAAAGAAAAGTTGTATTAATAAATTTGATCAGAACCTCGTTCAAATCCAAAAAAACAATTTCAACGGTTTTTTACTTATTTTAACATACATTTGTAAAGTTCAAATTTGATCAATTTATTTTAGAATAAGATAAAATTTTGCTATTTTAGTCTGCGAGAAAAGAGGGGAAGCGTGAAGATGTGCAAGGCCGTGTTTGATATTTTAAAATATTAACAAACCTTTAAATACACTGAAAGTGAATAAAACAGAAATGCAGCAGTAGGTTAACAATCTATCTCATCGCTTCAACGATTTATAAAATAAAATGGCACTCGGTTTTTAAGCTCACATCACAACATTTCACCTTCCACCACTACGCTATCGACAGCATTTTCAAATGTCAAACTCTTCATCAGCGGAATTAGGAAGCTCACAATTCCATTAAAAAATCTTTGTACTAATTTTATTAACTATAGTATAGATTCCTGATTGTATTGAAGAGAGGATGGACCCAACGGGAATTTCTAGAACGATGATGTATAAATTACCGAATGATGGTTTAAGATGAAGAGGAAGGCTCCGTCTAAGGTGGCTCTACGATGAGGAGGAGGGGGACCTGAAGGCGATGGGTATAATCTGCTGGAGGCGCTTGCGGCAGGAAAAGGTGAATAGCGGAAGAAATTAGTAGAGCCAAGATTCTTTAAGGACTGTTGAGCCCAGTAAAAAATAAAATAAAAGATAGTGTAATTCCATATTTTAGCTCAAGGATCCTACATTGCATACTAATAAAGAAAGAATTAATGAAAGGAACTATATACCATTACCATTACCATAACTTAATAACCAATGGGCGTTGATGACCTAGATGTTTTACGCCCCTAAACCCAAGAAAAAGAAAACAAAACAAGGAACTATATACTGTCAAGAGAAATGGAACGATGATGTTATAATTCCATCTATCTACCTGTTCTCCTAAGGTATAGCGCATCAGATTACGCCTCTATTTGGGCTAACTCGTGTCTATTATAAGAGTTCCAGAGCCTTACCGATGACTGGATGGAGATCGGTAAGCCTTAGGCTGCTCTTTATGCTCGCTCGCCCCCTTTATAAATAAGACAGAAAAACAATAAGTCGAGGATCTTCCGACTGGAGTATGGGCCGAACATTGACTGAATATGCTATAGTGTTAACCCTTTATGT
This sequence comes from Arma custos, assembly GCA_037127475.1. NCBI lineage: Eukaryota > Metazoa > Arthropoda > Insecta > Hemiptera > Pentatomidae > Arma > Arma custos. The sequence continues at coordinate 96,834,793 of CM073759.1, read as the reverse complement.
GGAGGTAATATTTTTCAAGACTGCCGCGTCTGCACCATCCAATCCATACTCTACTAGTCCTCTGTTTGGCTAATGAAGCCAGGCTATCACTTGCCAGCCTCTACGGACTACTCCAGGTATTCTATACTTCTTCCACTATAAAGTCGTTCAATGACTTCACATAGTTGCGTACAACATTGCGATAACTCCGGTGTTTGAATCTAAACTCTTCTACAAGTGCAGTAGTAGTTCCCTTTTCTCAAAACCACTGATATTTTTATAGATACTTTTAGTTAATTAATCACCCCTTTAAAGCAATGTCCCTTTCTATTTTCATAAGCGGTCGTCCCGAGGTCACCCAGCAATGTACCATATTCTCCAGCGAGGAATTTTACGTCGCTTCCGAGATCGTTGTCATTTCACTTTGACACCTGTTCTAGGCTCATCACTGCCATCCACGATCTCCTGACAATCCCTGTTCATTATATTCAGTGCTATTATCCTTATATTAATGCTTCAATGATCAGAAAGTATTGCTCCCAGTCAGATTCGATCACAATAATGTCCCCAATAGATAATCGATGGTTTTATTCTTTCTATTCCACCCTGCTCTGCACAGTTAGATTCCAAAATATAGTCGTGTAATTGAAGCTCGTTTGGACCGTGGTGATAGATCCGTCGACATAGTCAGCGAAGCCGGCGACAGATCTATCCAACTCTTCCATCTGGTTCCCATGAAGGTGCCTCAATAGAGTTGTTTCTTCACTATCACTTGACATTTTGCCTTACATAAGAAGGTCTCGGAACATTACTTTCCAACATTGGAACACGACTGACCCCATAGCAGCGATGCCCTCGCATATGCCTCTCAAGGAATAGGACCAGACAATGACAGAGTCAGTTTTGTTACTCCTAACAGCGAATACCCACGTCGCAATTCCAGAGCTAGGAACTATGTTTCCATCTCTCAATCTCAAGGACGGGTATCTCAAAACCCTGTTCCCTCATGGTCCTCCACTTGACTCCCTCCAGTTTCGATCTTTCTTACTCTTGTAAGGATTTTCGGATCTCCTATTGGAGTCTGATCCGCCGGCCTGTTTGTCGTATTTAGGGTTTGTAGGGTTGAAGTTATTTTGGTTTGCGCCACTTCAACTTTTGTTCGTAAGTAGATGGTTTCATTTGTCATCCGTTTCTAATTTTCACTTACTCTCTTATTGCAATATGCAGATATAACTTTAATTTCTTCAAATGTTCTGGGAATGGTGCGTTCTGCCAACTTCCTCAATGTATCTAAGATGATCTATTCTACCATGTAATGTGCTGAGGCCCTCTCTAGTTTATAATATAATATTTTCCCTAACAGAGAATAGGTGATAATATTCCTGCTTATGGCTAATTTTTTTCAGCTGCTTAGCGATTTGCAAATAGAAAAAAAATAGTATAACAATTTTCTTTCTTTCCTCATTCCTCTTGAAACTGGTGACCGGATGAATGGCTTTAGTTCTTGAAACAATTTTCTTGCTGTTTAAAGATAAATGATGTAACAACAATACTAATGGATTGGAGGGGTATTTATTTATATTCGGTATCCTTTTAGAGTAAAAAACGAAAGAACGAAATCGCTTATGACCTCTATTCGTTCCAAACCGTTCCAATTGTGAAACCAGTTTTCAAACCATCTAGCCAGGAACGGTCAATCTCTGTTCAACACATTTAGAGGTAGCATAATCTATATTCTTAGTCCATAATTAAAACACTAAATTAAATTATGCTCCTTCAAAAGAGCAATATCATAACTCAAAAATCCTAATTTTTCAATAGAGGTATTTGAAAGTCCATTCATGTTAGTTAAAAAAGAGTGTTGGTAAAGCGAAGCATTCCTATTGTTATGGTGGTATTGTATCTTTTATTAGCCATTAGAAAATTTTTAAAAGCTTGAAACTTTTTTGATTCTATCTTATGCCATTATTCCTATAAAACTTCAAGTTCAAACATGATACAACTCAAAATATTACTTCATTAAAAATGAAACAAAAAAAAAGTTGAAAATAGATATCAGATATGCCGTGATTTGAACCTTCAATTGATTTGAGCCTGAATTGAAAAGCTTTAACCAATCCAATTGCTACTGAAGGCGCAGCTCAAAAATGCCAATGTTTGAGTTATGTTGTTGTTCTTATGAAAGAGCGATTGTGTTTAGAGATTACTTAGATTTCACAACCCATTCTAAATAATTAGCTTTTATATTTTTACAATTTATAAAGAAGTACTCGGAGCGGGTTGGCTCAGTTTTTAGAACGGTGAATTGTTGAGCTGAAGGTACCGGCTTCAAATCCGGATGTGGCAGATAAATTATTATATATCTATTCAGCCTCAATAAAGTGGGTTCAAGTAGTATGTATCTACAAATGTTTATTTGATTTTTTGCGGATTTAGTATTTAGTAAATAAATACACTATTTGATGTTAACATATCTAGAATTTTTTCAAATTTTTGTGACGTTTATTTGTGGCGATTTTAACATCTAATCGTCTATGTTAAAACAAGAGCAAGGATGGAGTCTTTAATACCATTCCTGTCTCGTCAAAGACTGAACGAGTAAACTTTTTGTTCATTTAAACCGTTAGTTCCCAAAGTGGTCCACGTGGACCCACAGAGGTCCAAGGGAGACTTGACGGTAGAAATGTAGCTGCAAGCGGTCCACCGGAACTAGCTAAATTTTTAAAGTGGTCTTTGAGCAAAAAAAGTCTTGGAACTTCGAATTTAAACCCTACACCTTAAGTGATTAATGAAAGAACTATAACTTGAAGGCTTCACCGGCTCTGATTTATATATATATATATATATATATATATATATATATATATATATATATATATATATATATATATATATATATATAAGTTTTTTCTTAAACGGTTGTAAATATGTAAGTAGTTTTATGTATTACATCATATTACTTTACATTACTATTACAATTCATTCAATATATCCCTAATTCGTATGGATTGAGGCTACTTTATTGCCAGGCCAAAATTAATTATCCAATATGTTTTAGGATAATTCATAATTCGAATAGGTGATAGACGCCCTTACAGGTAGTCGTATCTTGGATGGATCCCAGCCTTAAGCCCACTGTTGTATGTGATCCTTATCGGCGTAACTCTTTGGAGAACAATAATGGTTAAGTGGTTAAGGAATTTAGTTCATATATGCAGCCATTCTTCAGTTCCAATTCCTAATTGTGGATGATAATTTGGTTGTTCTGGGATGTTCTGCAAGAATTGAATTTGGGAGAAAGGAAATCTCACCATCAGACACATAATCGGTATCTTGTCTGATGTGTTCCCAAGGCCTTGGATGTGTTGCAGTGGTTCAAGTTTATTTTTATAAGAATTGATTAGTAATTATTTTACATATCTACCTTACAGTGGATCGTTGTTTTGTTCAGAATGTATAACTTCACTTCCCAAAGGCAGTATAAAGAGCAGCGTGTTGTAGGAGAATGCCTATAGGTTATTTAACGGTATAATACAATTAGAACACCAATTAGAGCTAACGCAATCACTGGAGGCCTGGCATTTTCATGTAATCCTGCAGCTTATACACCACATCTCCTTATCAGATTAGAAACTAATTCACTCAATGAGTATTAAATCTTAACGGGAGGTTTTGCAATGTGGCGTCTCAGTTTTTGTCAAAAACTTGAGATCAGTTCAGCTCTTCACAGCTCTGTAGCTATCCAGTAAAAACCATCACTAAAAACGTCAAACTATAAAAAAAAAGTCAGTAAACTATCCAATAAAAATAGTTAATAATTTACTCATATATGAACCCTCATTCAATAGACATTGCATCATTGTATGGCCTTGTATTACAATAATAAGACGTATTTAGAATGTGAATATTTGATTCTGAATTTTCAATCAGATCTTTTAGTCCAAATAAACATCTCCCAATATTGTATTATGTAATTATATTATGTATTATGTAAAATGTAATGATTATTTACAGAAGTATGTTCGTTAAATATGTATGTTCACCCACTCATACACGCGTATATTTATTGTTACAATTTAATCAAAGCTTTATATTAAAGGTCGTAGGAATAGTTCCTACATATATAGTTAAGGTAAGGTAAGCCTGTTGGAATGGTCGGTATAAGAATAGTATTAAGATTCACTTAGATTTGTCGCTACGTTATCGGATTGTGTATAATTCTCAAGTATTTCCATGAAATTTCCAACTGATAATGTTTGTTTCATTATCCAATTGCAAATATAATAAATACTAATAAAATATCATATGAACATGGTAGCATTTTAATGTGCGATTAAGCTATTATTCTAGTAACGTAATAACCAGATTTTTATGAATGTCTTTTTACTGACATTGATGAATTCCTCCAAAAGTGGCCTTATTAATTTGAGTCTATAAAAGCCAAGAGATACATCACATAAAATACTGACTAATAATCATAGAAGAAGTTTTAAATAATCAAGGACTTACTAACAAATTACTGAAAATGAAGTTTTTAAGTCTCCAGGCTTAGGCTCATTAATAAATGAAGATTACACATTCTTATAACAATAATTTCCTATTAAGGAGTAGCTCATATGAGTAATTCTTCTGTAATACGAAAATGTCAAAACCTTTTTTTATCATTTCAAAATGCTATAAACCCTTAACTCAAATAAAAGACAACTTATTAACATTGGTTTATACTTCATATGTGGTTGTATAAAAATAAAATTTTCATCAGAATTTGTTTTTAATTTATTATATTTGATAGCTATATAGTTTTACACGTTCTTTAATTTTTTTTTGTTTTCTTGTCGTACATAATATTTTAAATAATATTATGCATAGTCATTAATTAGTCCCATAATATTTTTTTCTGTTATTCAGTCATACAAAATCAGTCCTTAAAGATAATAGATGTGCATTAGGGACGGTGAAAAATATTATAACCGATTGGAGTAACTTCAATATTACCTTTTTTCCTATTCTATGAACATGATTTTTATTTTTTCAATTATGAAATCCATGTTTCTATAGTTTAATTGCTATTATTAGTTTATTTCATGTACACATTTTATATAATTAATAATTTTAATAAATACACCCATAAAGAGTACTTCTGTAAGCTGTCAAACGATGGCAGCACCCATCAGATATTTACTCTTTCAAATAAACGCCAAAAGGTGGCGCTAAGTGTTCGCCGCAGTAACTAAACGTTTAAATGATTGAGAGGAAAATAGTTGACTGGAAGATCTAATGAGCTATATACATAGATAGTCTGGGATGCAGTCAATATAACACTAAATAAGAAAAACTTATTTATTATATACGACGACGTTTCGATCTATGTAAATAACTACGTACGAATTTTCGTATAATTCCAGAATTTTATATATATGTCCATTTATATATATCCAGAATTTCTACTGTAATTATACTTAAACATCATATTTTGTATTTGTTTTCATAAATTTATTTATTTTCATACATATCTACTTATATAACATTCTATCAGTAAATGACCATTTTTATATATCACCTGTAATTTAATTAGGTTTTCCATACTTTTATATCTCACCATTTTACATTTGTACCTTTTCTTTATGTTCATTTTGTATCTTATTGTTTATCTTCTTTTTTATCATTGCTTGGCATTACCACCTTTCTTTTTACTTATTCTGTAATAATTTATTCATATATATATATATATCATAAATATTATATCAATCTCTAATTTTCTTTACTTTTCAATATCTGATGTCATTATATTCTGTCTTTTTGTCTGATTGCAATGTATTTTATAGCCATCTTTTTGTTTGTTGTTCTCTCATAGCCCTGAAGATGGCCTACAACGTAGGTCGAAACGTCGGCACATATAATAAATAAGTTTTTCTTATTTAGTGTTATATTGACTGCACCCCCAGACTATCTATATCCCTCACAAACGTTTAAATGATCATCTAACTAATAATACTTCCTCTGAAGTTTTAAATTCAAAGTTTTATTATTATTATTATTTTTAAAAATGTAGTATACTTAATTATTTAATATAATTAAAACAATCGAAATTATTATTAATTTAAAAATAATGGTAATATTGCCACAGAGCTTTTTTTCCCTCCCATTAAAGAAAGTACCTATCAAAACATTTATTATTTTTTTATGTAAAGGAGATGGTTGGGGGGTGCAGTCAATAAGAACACCGAATAAGTGAAGTACTTATATTATGTGCCGACGTTTCGACCTACAGTGTAGGTCATCTTCAGGGCGAATGATGGGAAGCGTGACCGTTACAGATCGCGGCTAGAGTGTACTGCCTAGTAGCAGTACACTCTAGCCGCGATCTGTAACGGTCACGCTTCCCATCATTCGCCCTGAAGATGACCTACACTGTAGGTCGAAACGTCGGCACATAATATAAGTACTTCACTTATTCGGTGTTCTTATTGACTGCACCCCCCAACCATCTCCTTTACATAAGATCATCCAGTCAACCATTTTCATCTCATACATATTATTTTTTTAATTTATTTCATAACATATTTTATTCGCATTTAATTATTATTGTTCTTTGCACTGGTCTTTGCATAGATTACGAAAATCTTCTTAGATCGAATAATAAAAAAAATAGGTTTACACCTTAAACCGAGTTAAAGCTTGTAGTGACTTAATTCGAAGCTATAACCTGCGGAACTAACACCAAAATTAAATTTAAATTCAAAAATGATAACTAAATTGTGAAAAAGAATATAAATATTTGAAATTCAACAAAATACATTTATTTATCTAATTAAATATATAAGGGTTCGTATTAGGAAGAGAAATCGTTAACAACATTCTATAGAGAAAGAGCTAAAGAAAGGATGTTCGTTAAAGGACCAGCAAACCGCAGCTTTAGTTTTTACCACATAACAATCTGATATTAGTCTTCTATTGTATCATTATATATCGATCACATATATCGATGAAAAAACAAAGACAAAAGAAAAGGACTGCTAGGCAAATGAGTCAGTTATTTTTGTTTTTATGATATTTATGATTTTACTAATGATTTTTCGTAGTATTAAATATATAGGTGCAACTGGATAAGGCACTTATATTATCAGTAGGAAATTCCGTGGAATGACTTAAGAAGTATATGCGTGAGAAGTATACGCGTGTCAACGCGGTGACATAGCCATAAATGTTACTGAATCTTAAACAAAATGTCTACACCAACCGTTCCAACAGGTTTACCTTCCCTTCAGAAACTATTCCTTTGACATTTAATTTATAGCTTTAGTTAAATTATTTTAGTCTGTTTATCAAAAATAAACGTGCTCGAAAACAGAGTCTATAATATATGAAACATTATAATAAAAAAAAATTGCTATCGATAAAATAAAGATTTACTTTGAAAAGGGATTAGAATATGAGAATTCGAAAGAAATTTAATGATTTACTAATTGAAAGTGATATGTTGACATCGATGTTATTATTGAAAATCATATTAAAGAATATTGATGAGTGTTTAGCCATTTGTTTTCAAATCCCTGAGGGAGGCACAAATCCCCTCCTCTTCAAGATGGGAATAGTCCTTCCGACAAGGGCAAACATAGGTTTTCCTCGACTACCACCTCGGGTGCGGTGTTCTTCTGCAACACTGCTTAATACCGTGAAATGTTCTGCTGTTTCAGGGACTCAGCAGGTGAGGCAGTAGTGATCTACATTTTTCCATGGTGTCATGTAAACTTTATCCCCAAATCCTCCTACCCTCTTAGGATCTCCGATACCCACTATATCAATTTAGGAGGACTCATTTTGCCCCCTGTCTCGAATGACTGTCAACAGATACAGTCTCCTCTTCTGCTGTTGTGTGAATACTCTGCTCAATGCTCGTATACCTCGATATTTCCAGCATCACTCAAGGTCATTGTCGTAGAGTACGCGAGACTCCAGAATGCATCCTTTATCTTACTTAGGCCGTACCTGGACTGGGCCACCTTGTCCTTCATGTTCCCTGATTGGAGAGTCAGATAGAATTCTCTTTTATGCTTTTGGTAAGTCAGCTCCTCACCTAGTCCTTCTTTGTGCATGTTCAATTTCTTCCTCATGTACAATTAAACAAAGAGAATGGCACACCTCTGTGTGAATGACTTCAATTTGGCTCTGCTACACTCGTTCGCGATCATTGTCAAGTAGTCGATATAAGCCGACCATAGTTTATCCATCGTTTAACTCTCCCACCAATTAATCGAAAACTAGCTTCCCTTGGGCAGGAACAAGGACCAATCCATGCGGATATCCCATCTCTATTCTTAAGGAACGTTATAAAAGGTTATAACGTCATTGTTACGCCTGATCGAATTAATTAGATCACTAAGAGAGCTGTTTATGAGGAAGTACAGATTGTAAGGAGCGTCGAACTCCGTACGCAAGGCTACCAACCGTTGAAAGTGAATGACATGTCAATTAAAATTGGCATTTCGTATTTTCCTCGCACCTATGTTGTTCCAAAATAGAAATCATTACTAGTCTTTCTGGGCTTGCTAGTCTTCTTCCTCTTCTCATATCCACGGCGATTTTTTTCATTTTTTCAGAACACAGAGATCTTTCTGTTTAACTGTTGAATAATAATTGGCATTGTCTACCTGCCTCTTTAGTTACCGTTTATGGCACGCGGATCGAAGGATATCTGCGAAGTTCAGCCTCTACCTTTTGCCCTTTGGCTAACCCTTAAGATCTTCCTATCCCCTTTGCTACTATGGAAGTGCGTTACGTTTATTCTGCGTGTGTTAGTAGTTTGATCATGACCGTTTTATTTTCTCTTCTCCTAAGTAAGGGAGGAGTGAGTCTTTATCGCCCTAAAATCTTTTTTCCTCTACCACAACCGTATCTATTACATATATCATTATATTTTTGTTATTTGTAAAGGACTGGTGATCCTAGACAATCTTGGTCTTTATCTTTAATATACCTAGATGTCTTTGCTTTGTCATAGGGTCTTTCTTCTACATTGCTTTAAACTCGTCGTGTTCCAGTCTTCTTCATCTAGTCCTTATCTATTCTCTGCCCTGGCGCATTTCTTTCCTCATGTTCGGGTGCCACAATTTTTTTAGCATGCTTCAGATTCTTCATTCTGTGTGGATTTAAGGCTTCGTTATTTGAATTCTCTTCATGACATTTAAAACTATATTTAGCACAATAATTTTCTTTGGTTCTATTTATCTTATCCTTATCCTTTATCCTTCTGATGATGATAATCACCCCATATTTGAAAATAAATTAAGAAAGCCACTTATTACTTATAAAAGTCTATTATAACACTCCTGTTCAATACGATAATTTACAAGCGTTTATTAAAACTTTAACAATGTAATTATTCGAGGGAAAAAACTCCACTTTGCTCCATGTCCTGTGTCGTACTTCTCACTTGTGTCTCGCCACAGCAACACGCTATGAAGGATAACAGGAAAAACCTCAGTGTCCAGTAATAGGCTGAGCTGACGTACCTCCAGGCAAGATGAGGGTTCCCTACGAACCCTTCGAAAATTTTATGGAGTAAAAGTTAATATTTATGTGGGGTTAATATCTAAAAAATAGGATAAACCGAAACAGTTATTGGGGATAAAATAAACACAAGTACACCTCAGTACAAGGCAGGCATCATGACAGGTAACCAGAGATATGCAATGGTTAATTACGTTTAGTGATTGGTGTATATCGAATTTCACACCTTCGTTTAAAATGAGTTTTTATTTAATTCCTGTCCTAACCTAATCTTATTTTAAATTCTAAACTAGTCTATTGTATGAGGAACAACGTATTTCAAGAACGCCCATTATAAAGATATAGAAGAAGAACCGATCATCTTTATGTTTGGTTCAAAGGATGAAGAGGAGGCGACGGTTACGAAATAAAAGAATAATAACCCTCTGGGAGCGATCAGCCTTCAGACAGATTTGCTAAGACTCGTAAGGTAAGACTTATGAGGCGTAGTGGATCATGAAAGAAATTCTCAATAGGTAGGCAAATAGGTAGGCAAAAATATGTTTAAAAGTTGTAGATGACATTTTTTCCTCTATACCTTTCCTGGAAAGGTAGCCAGTTGGAGCGTAACTATTGGCGATGTTTATATACTTCTTTTCTGAGGTTGAAACATTCTTGTAGAGAAGATTAGCCCTCAATGCAGTAAGGAGTATATAGTATGTAGATAACATGCGAAAAACCATTGTTTTGGCACTTCTAACATTGTTTTCTATAAAATAAGATTAGAATCCGTGTGAAGTTTTATAATTTCTCAGGAAATTAATGAAAATACTACAGGAGATAACCGCGGATACTTTGACAGTACTTCATTAGTTAACCAAGATCAATCTTTAATCCTCAATCCGCCGAGTTCTTACAATTTCAAAAATATTTCATGTGTAACTTTAAGTAGCTATTGGTTCAGTTCGACAGGGGAATACCAGGAGGTAAGAATGCATCCTTGCTGGGTTTTGAGATGAAATGTTATTAAGTTCATCAAGCTCGGATGACTTTGTTGGGCGGGAACGTGGCTACGACGATAGATAAAATACCCAAGCTGAAATCGAGCTTCATATAATACTGTCAGAGACTCGGGCAAAACCACTTTTACACCATTTTTTATTTTTTACAAAACACGAGTTCACATTATGATATTAACATTAATAAGCTTCTAATGCACGTCCGGGATAAAATCCATCTTGAATGCATAAAACTGATTAGACGGAAAGTGGGCTTTTTGGCTTAGAGGGAGCGATTATAGAATAGGCTAGAGCTTAGGTTGGGATGGGAACCAGGTGACATTTATTTTCTCCAAGCTAAGCCTCCTTTGCCAACGGCTGCCTTGCCAGATCCTGATGGGCATCCTAATGTCAACTCGAGGGAACCACTTTCAGGGAGTTGGAAGTGTTTCTAAGACGGCCGGCCAAAAGATTACATTTGACATGGTTAATTAGAATCAAGTATTGTTCTCGGTAACATTAGCAATAGAGCGAAAGAGAGCTCCGTGGGTGAAGTCACGACTGCTCATTAAAAAGGATTGGAAAGTCTTATGCAGATCAGGTCGAATTAACCGTTACCAGTATTAAGAAATAAGAAGCTCAATTTAGTGAAGGCTCTGCAGATGAGATTTTAATTTGAATCGCATGATGTAGAATAAGCCATCGAATCAAGACTGCTTAGCCTTTGATGATGCTATAGAAGCCATGTTCACAGCTCCCTGAAACAGGACTGTAAAGCTAACTAATATTGGGACATAAAATATAAAAATGTATAAGATTTCCAATTTGTCGATCATTTTTATATAACTATTATGAAAAATTATAGAGCTTAAAGCAGTTATTGATATAGGCTGTACAAAATTCATAGTCAGCATAATGCTTATAAAAAATATTATCTTGTAAATAAAGGATTGATTAAAATTAATTGAGATGAACATGTAATGCATTAATAACAAAAAATAAAAGAGGATTTATGATCATCTGAAGATAACATTAGAGAGAGAGGTTTTAACAATCTTGAGAACTGAGACCTCACAGCACTTCTTCGCTTGGTTAATTCAGTTACATTCGTTGATTAGCCTTAACTGTTATTGGTCTGTTTGTATGTCCTTGTAAAGATATCGTCAATAATTAGTCCTTATTGGTTGAATAATTTCTATTTCAGATCAGGTTATTAAAGGATACAAGCATACACCCTCTTTTTCATTCTTTATCTTTTGAAATTATTAACACTCAACAAAATTATGTTTTGTTTTATTTTAAAGTAATCAACAACTTTCACATCAGCGGAAATTATCGAAACTTAATTATTTTCAATCTAGAAATCATATTTTCAATCATTGGTACGTAATAATACATAAAGGTCAAATCACCTCTCTGCACAATCGTTGTCCAAGAAACAGTACAGTCTCTACCATGCATTGAACTCTAGACCCTTCATGGGTTGTAGTTACGTAATTGATTAAAAGGTTAGGTACGTAATTGTGCGCTTTAACAAATCCAAGTTTGAACTTCATACTCACTGATTTTAATAGAGGAGAAGGTGGTAATGTGGAACCCTGCTGGTAAAATGGAACCCCTAATTATTTAAATAACCAGGGGCTTCACTCTAGAGGTATCAGTTGGAAGTTGTTGTACATTTGCCCATTAGTGCTTGAAAAGTGCTGGAGTCGCCAGTTCAGTGAACACATGTGAGGAGCACTTTAGTATAACCTAGTTTTGTGAAACATTTCGAGGTGTGACAGTTTTGTTTATTGCGTGAACCAAAAATATTTCAGTAAGCTTTTGAAGGTATGCGCTTGTCAAGTAGGATGTTAATAACATCAATGTGGTAGTTAAACGTTGTTATAGTCATGCTTTTTGAAACTGGGTTGTGTTGATTGCAACATGTGGTTCTTTACAATATGGAACCCCTCTATACTGCTGATGGAAGCTAAGTTTTTCGGGTTCACCAGCATGGATGTCCATAGAATGGGTTACCAGTTAGCATTCAGAAACAAAATTAAGAATCCTTTAAGTGGTGAATGTGCAGGTTCGACCATTACTTACGTCGTCACAGTGAAAAGCTTTCCATTAGGAAACCAACTGGGACATCTTATGCACGATCCAAGGGTTTTAACCGTGAGAATGTAGAGAAATTTAACAATTTGTTAGAGGCAAAATATGAACAATTTAACTGCCCCCCTGACCGAGTATGGAATGTAGATGTGACAGGTTGGAGCATCGCTCAGAGTATAATTCCCCACGTGGTTAGATTGAAGCGATGATTCAGGAAGTGAAGAGTCTGTAAACCTTCCATCAGATCATTCTGATAGTCCATTGGAACTACCCATTGGCGAGTCTCAGCCTGATAAAGACGATGCTTCGTGTTCTGTGATGGTAAGTTTACAGATGACAGAAAGGACGAATTGTGGGTCCAATGTCTAATGTGCGAGAGCCCACAATGATTGTGATGGCGCAGAAATGTGGCGTATGTGTGTGATTATTGTCAATAAAGTCACTTATATTTTATAATCATAATGTTTTTTGCGAATAAACACAGTTTTATACATTTACGAATGTTTTATTTATATTTTTCTGAAAAAAAAAATGGGGTTCCATATTATCCACACCTTAGAGCAGATGATATTTTTCGCACTTTTTTGGAAATACCTAAATATTATTTTTTCTAATTGGTGTACCAAGTAATAAAGTAGGGGACCAAAAGTAGATAGATTACAGATGCTATATGTCGAAATTAGTATGAATCGAGTCCATACCCTAAGATTAATTAATTAAAAACAAAGTGGAGTTCCACATTCCCACCTTCTCCCTATACTTTATATTAAGTGGTTCTTAGAAATCAAATTCTTGGGAAAATCTGAAATATGATAGCTTTCTATTCTCACTAATTATATTAAAAAGCTAAAGATTTTCCAAGTATAATTCATAATTTATTTAAAATTCAGATCTCTTTATAAATATTTAGGAGTATTTAAATATCAATAACCCTAAAATCGAACCAATTCAGTGATTTAGAACTTTTTATACAACTCTTTATAAGAATCAATTCAAGGTTTGCTAAATATAAATATGTTATTTACTAAACTGCATTTATTTTAATAACCATTCAAATTTTACTCTTATCTTATCTTATGCATGCAAATCTCAATGTCTAAAATCTCCAATACTTGTTCTTATCTTGACCCAAGTGTATTGCATGAAGACGATAACGTGAAATTCCAGCCATTGGCATCTGAATCCTCACGTATGCCAGAATATGTTCAAGAAATTCTCATCGTGAAACGTTATAACAAGTCAGCGATTAGTTAAATAATTAATTTTATTAAATAAATAATTAATCAATAGACCAACAAACTTACTATTTGAGCAGAAAAACTAGTCAATCCTAAAACTAGTCAATAAATCGTAGAAAACAATTAATTAAAAAATACACCTGTAGGCAGTTGGGAATATCATTGCGCACAGGTCGAAAATTCAACCGCTTACGATTATAAAACAACACCATAAACTTTAACCGCAACCACCTTCAGAAAGAGGCCCATAATCTCAACGTCAACGTCATTTAAAACCCATGAGACCAGGTATATCAATGTGGTCGGTAAATCTACCAGTGCCCTATAAAGGGTTGGATCCGTTTCACAACCTCTGAAAAGCTAAAACATTTGAGTTTTGGGGAGTCTGATATAAATAAATACAGATGTACATATGGGGTTGGGGTGGCTTGCAAAAGTGAGACTACTTACAAACCAAAAAATTGTGAATTCCGCCATCAGGATTCCTGAACCAGCCATAATGTTTAGAATTAGATCGATCTGTCAATGTCCTTCAACCATAATGTACGCTGTAAGAAGGGTACAAATCGGTGATAAAATAAAAATATAAAAGGACTGGGGCAACACGAACAACATGAGACACCACTTTTTGGTATCCTGTGCCTCCCCAAACAAAGAGGTCTGCAAAATAAAACATTAGAATCGTAACTTAGTACAAATTATAACATTAACTGATGTAATTTACAGCTAATGAGCTCATTATATTTATGGAAACTGTTCATATGATCTGTTGAGATCCGTAGAATAATTTTGGTTTTGGTTTAAATGGAAAAAAAAATTGAATTTTCGAGAATAAAACTCTGTCTTTATACATTCACATACCTCAATATAAAATTATATGCATATACATACTTATATTAATATTCTTACAATATATAAATATATATTAATGTCAAAAGCATTCAATTGGTAAGGGAGGTCTTCCTACTGAACCAGGTCGACCATTTGGCATTTCGCTTGACTGTTTGTAATGCGACTACCTTCAAAGTTGCCGTCACTTTTTCTTCATATTTAACTAATATATTCTTATTTAAATAAACATATAATGATTTTTTTTAACTTAAAAAAATTGAGATTTATTTTTATCAACATAAGGTACCAACATCAGTTACAGCCCCAGTGAATAAGTGGTTGTCACATTTTCTCCAAAATGAATTTCTTGTACTTAGGAAAACGGGGTCATGTTATTATCTTTGTTAATAAGGGGCTAAGTCAGGCATTGGCTTGAAAAGTTATTATTGTTTACATTACAATTCCATTTCAAGCCAAAAACTACGAGAATGACTCGATCCGCTTACCTTAGTACAATTAACGCTCTCTGGACAAAATTCAACTAAATCACTTACTCACCGAGGGGAGGGAGAGTGCAGATATGTGTGGTCACATAGACAGATATTAAGTAACAAGAACTACTTTCAATGGTCAGGGTTGATAAGGGAATGCCGACAGAAAAAAAAATTGTTGAAGAGGGGGGACTCTCAAAGGTTAAGAACCCGTGGTATAAATTTTCGATGAATTTTAATCTTAAATAACGAAACAGAAAGAGCAGGCCGGTGTTTGGGTAACCACTTTCGACTGAGAGAAGGGAACTAAATGTTAAGCAGCGACTTGATCCTCCCTCAGCGCTGGCTATACCGAAGTTATGTAATGTAAACCAGAACGCTCGATTTCTCCCACACTAGCGCCCCAGCACAGATACTCAGTTTGAACATTAAATCATTTCGACCGTTCCACAAACCCAGCTCAGCCTTTACTTTCTCCAAAAGGTTTAAATTTGAAAGCAGTTTTTCGAAAGTAGGAATGTGGCTTTTCAAAAGTTGTTTTGATAAAGTATGGTCATTTTTTTTTTATCTTTACGCGAAAAACGGTGTATTCCCAAAATTATTGGGAACAATATGATACGTAGATCGCCCTATCATTTTAAGAGGGAAGGAGTCACCATTCCCTTGTTATATACTGAAATATTCAATGGTGTCAGGAGTAGGTTCAATAATAGGACTATTGATATATCAGTTGAGGATACAAGTGTGAATTGGTATTATCTTAATAAAGTAATGACTTACAAGTGAGTTATGGATTTAATGCAATTGATTCCTTAGATTTCTGGACAAAAAATGATTTCAAAGAAAGTGGTGTAAATGGGTTTAAAAAAAAAACAATAACGGAACCATTACAAGACATGAACTGGTGGTCAATACACGGTAGCGACTGTGCTGTTTCTTGGACATCGGTTGTGCAGGGAGGTGATTTGTACTTGATCACGCTCAACCTCCAGATTTCCCCCTTTATTTAGGGTACCGACTTGATAGATGCTGGGTGAGCCCCAGGAGGGTCCTAGATCAATAGGAGGTATCTCTGGGCGCTAACAGATTAAATAAATATCTACCAGCGAGCAGGATTTGAACTTATTTACTTATCACACTGTGAAGATAAGAGACAATTTATTAAATAACATTGATTGATTTATTTGTCACTATAATTCCGTTGATTAAATGATTTTATGAACGTATAATATTCTATGTAGAAAGGAGATAGTTGGGGGGTGCAGTAAAAAAAAACACTGAATAAGTACTAGACTTATAATTATGTGCCGACGTTTCGACCTACAGTGTAGGTCATCTTAAGGGCGATTTGCAGAGAGAAGCCGTTGGGTGCAACGGCTGGCTAACAATGTATAATAATGTATAATATTCTAAACCGAGCAGAGTGATTCTAGACAGAAACATGAGAAAGAGGGTCATAACGGGGGAAACAAAGAAAAACAATAAAAGAAATAGATGCGCCATACGCACATTGAATCGGTATTGAAATTCATAGAAATTTAACCGTGTGTTAGATACTATAATTCGCTGTTACACCAACATAGTAAAGAACTTCTTAAGTACACACCTAAAGCCGTAAAATAACTCTTAAAGCATTCCTAATTTCTATGTTTCATTTTACGATCGTTTACCAATCAGGGTTAAACAACATTTTATGAATTCGTTCTTAACTAAGACCAAAAATTTTAAGAGTCTATTTCACAGTCACGATGCCATTGTTTATCCACTGCGGTTATATTATCAGGATGCAAGCAGGTAATCGAATTGAATATCTTCCTAAATTTGATAATTAAATCTCTTCCGGCCCCAACACTATACCCGAATCATTAGTTTAAAAAAATCTTACCCTCAGGTTTTATGGGATTAAGTAGACGTCCATACATGAAAGTTAGCGTCCACAGTTCACTCCCGTACAGAACAGTAGGAAAGACAATTGTGTAAATTCTAACTTATGGGCAAAATGTGGGAGCTTGCCAACGTGAAAAGTATTTCGTCTTGCACCAATTGATTTTCTCGTTTACGCAGACCTCTCCAATTTATTTATTTATTTTCACATAAAAACCTCCCATCTTTGATTGCAGGAAAGCTTGGCGGTTGAGCGTGATCGCGGACAAATTACCACCCTGCAAAACCGTTTTCCTAATTCTAACTTATAGGCAATATGTGGGAGCTTGCCAACGTGAAAAGTATTTCGTCTTGCACCTATCGTTTTTCTCGTTTACATAGACCTCTCCAATTTATTTATTTATATTCCCAACAAAAATCTACAAATTACCACCTTGCAAAACCGTTTTCCTAGAAACATTAACTGAACCAAAGACCCTTGAACCATGTTTTGTTTTTTTTTATTTGTTTATTTCTTCATTAAAGTCCTAATATATATATATGTGCTTCAGAAACAACTTTCTATAATATGCCTAGTCTTTATATAAATTAGGATGTTAATAGTTTGTTTTGTTTTTTCTCAAAATATAAGAATCAAAAGATGTTAATAGGTTAAAAGTCGTTTTAATACCAATTTCAAAATCATATATTTGTTTTCCCGACTACATATTTTGAAGTTTTGATGAGACCTAGTTCCAAAATAAAACTGTTTTTTCAATCTATCAATCAATCCATCTCATTATAGTTAGATAAATAAAATAATAGTTACAGTATGATAAATAAACCAAAATTAAATTAAATATAATGAAATTTAAATAAATAAAAAAAGTTCTTTTAGTCATGTTCTAATTTTATATTATCTCATAAATGTAATTGTTCCTGGGATGGAAGTTCTAGGAATGTGGAAGTGCACACTGCTTCAGATATTTTCCGTTTAATTGATTTTAATTTAAAGTAGACATCTTTTCTATTTAGTAATGGAGTTTAAAGTATTGTGTTGTCTTGGACGCTTTTCTGCAGGCCGAAAAAACATGAATCAGTCAGTTAACATCTCTGTATTTCTTTTCCTTTAATCACTAACTTCATATATTTTTCTTTTTCGTTTTTGCTTTTTAGCGTATAGTACATACAATTGTAAAACGCCATTTGTCACGTACTTTAAATATAAATGATAAGCTTAAATATTGAGAGCGTATACGTAATGCGGGCAAAGGAACGGTTGATTCTCATATCTGGGAGGAGTTAAGGTCATCGACACTAGCCAGAGTTGACGTATACTGCTACTGTTATTACAATTAACATTAACAATTAAAAAGTAATAATTAAAAAGGTGTAGTGTTCAATCTGTGATCTTGCCGTTACCAGTGATGATAAATATAAATTGTGGCAGGGTAATTGCCTACATTTCACTGCGGATACTTTACGCATGAGACATAAATAAATAAAGGTACTGGAATAAATATAAAAATACAGACGAACTATAGCAGAGAGATATATTTGCGTTGGTACTCTCATTCAGCATAGACATTAACAAATATAAAAAGTTAAAAATAGTGTGTGGAAAAATATAAAGAATTAGGTTTTGAACTGAATAGCAGTAAATCAGGATAGCCCATGTCGCGCCAGTGTGCAATCTTGACCTAGGCGCCCTCTAGTAGGCACCCGATAAAAATTGAACACTTACAGTTATACAAGGTGTTACAAAAAACTGCAAATCTCCTAAGGAGATGAATGTTCCCATGAAACTAAACAAATTTTGCTATGGGATCAACATGAAAATTGTTTGAGACCTTGAAAAGCTTCGCGGTGCCCCTCGAGACCCGGCGCCCATGTGCACCGCACCGCACACCCTGCACATAAGGTAAAGCCGGCCCTAACTCGAGGGTTCAGACAGAGTATTAGGAGGAGCTGGTTACTGAAAATTAAGTCAGATGAAGGTTTGGTGCGCTAGTAGTTCCAATAAACAAAGCTAAGCAAGCTTTATTATGCCTCTATTAATATATTCTATTTAACTAGCTTTAGCATAGTATAGTAGTTTACATTACTTTTTAACACGCTTTTATTAGCTTTGCCGGTATTTACGTATGTATGTGACGGAATCTTTGAATACGATTTTATTATTATTAATATCTTATATTTATAATATATTAATCTGCAGTCCTGCGAGAGCCCGGGCCTCGACTACCTCTGCGATCTTGCGCTATTTCCTCCAGTGTTGTACACTCAGCAGTTTTAAGTCCTCTTCGACATCATCTAGCCTCATCTAGATCCGATGGCGTCCTCTGGTTCGCTTGCCGTCAGGTTTCTCATAGAGCACTCTCTTTGGTATCCTGTGTTCTGGCATTCTTTCCACATGTCACCTCCATCTAATTCTGACTCAGTTTATCAATGCCACCATGTCAGGCTCCCCATACAGCTCCATCAGCTCCTCATTCTCAAAATTTTTCTCTCCCATAAGTTATGATTTTTTGGTCAGGGGACCATGTCTCGCACCCATACATGACTACCGGTCTTACTATGATTTTGTATATTTGTAATTGCATTCTTTTAGGGAGCGATTTAAACCGCAACACTCTTTGTAGTGAGTAGTAACACCTATTTCCTGCTGTTATTGTGGCTTGTATTTCGCTAATTTGTTATCAAATGTAACCATACCCAGATGCTAGAATTGGATTACAGCTCTAAAACTTTGTTCTCTGAAACTCACTTTTCCATTCACCACCTTTTCCAATTTTGAGTTTTTCATGTATACAGTTTTATCTTCACCTTGAGGTTTATATTTCACCTTAAGACCCAGTTGAATGGCTGCCTCTTTAAATTCTTGAAATGTTTTTGATTGTGTTGCTTGGATTCTAGCGGTAATGACGTCATCAGCTTATGCTAGATGTTGGGACATGCGGTTGTAAATAGTTCCTCCAGGACCTGTTCTTACTGTAGGGAAGGCTGCTTCGAGGATTAAAGTAAAGATGAGAGGGGATAGAGGATCACCCTGTCTCAAGCCATTCGATTTTAAGCCACTTCAAAATATCGAATTTAATTGAAAATTTGCACACTTCTCAAGGATCGATGACAGTACAATAATTGAATATTTTTTTTTTACTATCCTGACCAAGATCTTCAGGATAATCGATTTATTATATCCGAATCCTAGCTAGTGTCTTGTGCCAAGTACTAATGTCACACATGGCTTAACTGGCAGGATTAACTGGAGTGTTTCGTATGTTTTGCAACGAACAAAAATTATTAAAAAAACACAAAAACGTATCTTGGTCAAACTAAAAAGTAGAAAACGAAAAAAAAACAACTAAAGATCACTCGTTTATAGCTAGCCGACTAAAATAAACTAGTATGTTTTAAAAACTAAAAAACCCGGTTTGACATATAACAGAACAAAAAAGTAGGAAACAATTTTCAATAAGTTTAGAATAAGAATTAAGTGATGAACAAAATAACTAATTTTATCGAAAAAAAGCTAGGGATGCTTGATGTTCATTGTTGTAATATTTTATTAACTGATGTTGGTAAAAACATTATGAAAATATCTAAAAAGCGCTTACTTTCATATTGTGATATGTATATCACCCTCTTTAGGTTCCTATTGGCTCATCGTTTTATTTGATTTTGTATTATTATATTCTTCTATATGATAGTATTATAATTTCTGACAGAATCCAATGACAGCTTATGTCTAAATAATCCGTTTTTCTTCTTCCACCTCTTCATTGGTCCATTTTCTCCTACATATTCACACTTATTTACGAACATCCTGTTACATCGCTATGTCGTTGATTCACACCAAAATCTACTATTTTCTTCAGAACTACCTGTTCCGTTACTATACCCTCATAACTTAACACATACATCATAAAACTCCGTAGCTCCTGCTATACTCCTTAATGCCATTCGTTGAATGTTATTAATGTTGAATTAACAATGTTGAAACCGTTAAGTGCACTGAAATCCTATTACTGTTCTACTATCGAATTCTTACCATTCTTATCTCCAATCTCCATGAAATTCTACCAGTACTTCTCTTCTTACATAATTTATCTCTTCAAAACTTACCGTTTCTCACTGGATGTAAAACAGCTTATGAACAAAATTTGAAGATTTCTCATCTCTCCCTATTCTTCTATATACTTTGGCTCAACTTCTAATCTTCTACAATCTTTCCAACTCCTTGAACGAGAAGTCCAATCATGAATATTAAGTTTCCTTCAACAGTCCAAACTGTCTGATTCATTCCAAGCCGACTTCCGTTGCCTTTTCTTCACTCTATCTTGCCTTGTTCAATCACCTGCGATATATACTCCTTGGATGGAAAACTAACTATACTAATTCTTCCTAACTTCTTTTAATTATTGGGACCATTCTATCCCTTTAAACAAATCAATCCTTATAAATTTTATTTCAATAACTCTTCTTCCCTTACTGGAGTTAAGATGTCTCCATTCCTAATCAATCCCTATTTTGCTTCATTCCATTATGAGCAGCAATATCACAGGGCTCAAACATATCCCCACTCCTCATCAGTTCCTTTTTAATCTATCTTTTTAATCCTATCCACGACCCTTCTAACAATCTATATCCTGATGACTTCCAGATCTATTTATTCTTTCCTCCATTTGAGCTATTAGTAGTATTCACCGACGCTCAGGAAGACTTTAGATTAAAATATATGAACTCTTTCCGATCTAATCCTTGATTTTCCAACATTTCAATTCCCAAAAGGATTCCCTCTCATCAAATAACTTGAATCAACAGTCTACAACAACCTGAACTAAATACATAATGCATTTTATTCTTCAGTGGCAAAATTATGGCAACTTCGTTACTATCTTGTATTTTTTAATTTCTATCTCTAAATTTAAATTCTTAACCACATTAATATCCAATAATCGCAGACCAGATCATTACCCTATGACGGACGAAGCAGAACCCCAAAATAAACCTGCAATACGATAAATAAACCAAAATTAAATCTAATGAAATTTAAGTATGTAAATAGAAAAAAGTTCTTAATGTTCAGAGAAAGAGAGAGAGAGTGATAAAGTGCAGTTAAAAGTGATTAGTGGAGTGGTTAATTGATATACAAATAGATCTCTATCCCTTCCTTACTAACAGAAACAAATATCTTTATCTTAATAATTAAACAAATCGGAATCAATTAAAATGATAGATATCTATAATTACTGATTTTTTTGTTTACGCTCTGGAGAGGTACAGATGGATAAAGAGATAATTTGAGTTATGACTGAACAAGCATTACATTGAAATTGTATATATTATTTTGGCATCTGTTCCGCAGGATGTCGTTTCGAGTAGAATTACAACAAGTTTTAACAGTTTATTCGTTTCATTTTTAATATTTTCCAAAAATACAAGTTATCAGGAGCTTTAGTATGGAAAGGATGAGGTAATTTTGGGTAATGAGTAGATTTCGGTAATCATTTCATCAAGAAATAAAAGTTTTAACTAAAATTTCGAAGTGTAGATGTTTGTTGAAACGTTCACTTCTGGATGATTCCGAAGTATACACTTGTCCAATAATATAATCTCGTTTCCATACTAAAGCTCATGAGCTTTATTACCACTCAAACCCACTACTTTCAAACCTAACAACCTCTTCAATTCCTGATAATCCTCCGAGACGTCTGAAAAGAAGAAGGCCTCGTGACCTTATAAGTTGAACTTGTTATTTGATTTCTATCACAACGTATTTTCTCTACTTGTCTTTATTCATGCCAATATGTACCATTCCTGTCATTTACCTGTTGCATTGTTATAATACAGTTGTAAATTTCAATGAAAAAAATATTAAAAAAAGAACTCATGATGACTCGTTTTTTTGGAAAACATTAAACGGAAAACGAATGAAAAGTTCAACCTTGTTATGGGTCAACTCGAGGCGACAACCAACGGAATAACTACAATTCTTTTAATTGCAACACCATTATATTTAAGAAAACGTTACGTAATTGGTACGTTGCATTAAAATATATTTTTTATTTTTACGAATTGTGACGTCATGCCCTAGTATAGATGTCAAGACAGCGGTATGCCTAAAGACAAGACAGACTTGCTAACGGTACAAGGAACCGGGCTGTTATTAGAGAGGTCGTCGGCCGTGGGTTGGCCAGCCTGAGGCCTTGCAAGTTGGCCAGCCTGCACTCCCACTCTCCATCCCCTCCTCGCAAGAAGGACCGCTATCTCACAGTCCCAGTAAGAGGCGTGACAGTGAGGGGAGAGTGGGAAAGTTCAACTTCCAGTGCCAACTTAACGACCATTTTTATTTTTGACAATTTTCGTTTTACAATCAACAAATTATTCAACAGGCAGCGCACTAAACGTTGAGTGAGTATTTCTTCAACAGTAATGTTTCAGATAAGGTTGTGATCATGTTTTAATCTTATAAGTTAAGAAGTACAAGTGTAAAAAGTACTATGATAATAAAAATATTTGATTACTCTTGATTATATGATGAAATACAGAGTTATCAAATTGCCAAGGAATAAAAGACAGGTCTTTTATTTGTAGAGCTTCGAAAAATTTACCATTTTATTCATATATAAATAGCTTTCTAAAAAAAAACAAAAACGTTTATTGAAACTTTAATGCGATATAAAATAAAATCCTTGTAATGTAGACAGCAATTTACTTACTGAACTGTCTGTGTACCTCAGTACAATTTGGAAATCTTCATTAATGATTTCCAGTTACAGTCTAGTAAATAAAAAGGTTCGGCAGGTTGTCGCTTCGAGTTGAGTTACAAGTTTTAACTGTTTATTCGTTTCATGCTTCCTATTTTCCAAAATTATCGTGAACTTTAGTATGTAAAATAGAATGTAATTAGTTAATTTCGGTAATCGTTTCTGCAAGAAATAAATTTTTGAACTAAAATTTCGAAGTATAGATGAAGTGAATAATTTTCAATAAATAAAATATAAACAAATCATTTTAAATTTTCGTCTTTCAAAGTCAGTGATTCTTATATATGCTATTTCTTTTGTTCCAAATATCTCCAGCTGAAATGGTTTTGGAAGTTCTAAATGTGAGGAATGTTTAGATATTCTACCTACATTCTCACTTGTACATGTTCTCACTGAAACTATGTCACTACACAAAATACGACCTAAAAAAAAAGAAAAGAAAAGTAATTATAAAACAATACTAATAATTTCTAAGAAGATCTTGAGATAACTGCTTGATTGAAAGAATGGAAGATATTTATTTTAGATTAGAAGACGTTTGTCCTTATCTGAGACAAGCTTATACCGTCTTTTATGAAAAATAAATACCTAAGCACATCGGTACGTGATAGTAATGAAAACAAATGTCATAGTCAGTCATTACTCCACAAAAAATATCTGCAAGTTTACGAAATTTCTATATTTTTACAAATATCCATGTATAATACTTTTAAACATATAGAAATAGTTTCTATTGAAAAGAACCATTTTAAAAATCATATATCTATTAATCAAATAGTTTTATAGTTTCGATAAATTCAAAAACAGTGCTTCGAAATCATTATATTCCAGTCTGGCTTCAACTGTAATAGTGCGAACCCAATATTTGACTTCATGCTGTATTAATTTACTAAATTTCTCCAAACACATCTAACATCAAAATCTCAAAAAAGACATTTAGTGACATGATCAATTATGCTGATGAATTTCAAAAATCTTAAATTTATATCAAGGTACATTGGTTGATGTGAAGTGTTAATTATATTAACGGCACATTAACTCATTACCACTACAAGAGTACTTTTTTCTATCTGTAATCTATAATTTGTATATTAAAGATAGAAAAAAATATTTTACAAAATTCTTTTGCATTATACGAGGAAATCTTTAAAAGCAGGAACTATTTTGAGTATACTTTTAATACCAAATTTTTAAACAACGTCAAAAACAGTAAACTCGATTTTACAACTTCTAAATCTGTATCTACGGTAAATCTTTCAGAATTTAATCAACAATTAGAGTATTTAAGTTCTTTCCTGAACATTAATTAATAATCACATTTTTATTTCATATTCATATTATTTAGTAGTAAATATAGGAGTTAATATAGTAATAGTTTTATGTTAATAAACATAAATTTATAACAACAAGCCCTTAAGTCTCCAAACTAAAACAGAAATTGTAATTGGAAATTGGAATTGAATGGGACAGATAATTTCATTTTCTGTTTTAGTTTGGAGACTTAAGGGTTTTTCGTTGGAATTTTTCCACGGTCTTAACATAAATTTATAACGTTAAAAATTAGAAAGTTTTATAAAAAAAGATTTTTAAAAGGTAGTGCGCTGATCTTTTCGTGTTCGCAAAATATTTTAAACATTAAATTTAGTAGAAAATTTTTGATTACCCCTTAGCTCGTATGCAACCAGGATGGAATTGCCTAAATGTAGTGGGGAAAAGTATACAAATATTAAACATACAGACTAAAATGACTTTTTTAGGTTTATGACTATGCTGAAAGATTTATGGTTTTTAAAATTCATTAAAATAGTACTGTTTGAACGAATTCACCTGAACAAATACATCACTTTCATCAGTATAACCTGATACATATTCATAACAAAACTATTTTTTGTGAATAATGATCTGAACCATTAATCCCATTTTTAACATTCGACTAAATTATAAATTTCGTAATTCCTTATCTACCACATTATCTGTTAGTTCCAAAATAGTTGACTAGACTACCTTAACTTTTGTTTGGTTACAGTACAATAAAGGTGGGAGGTTGAAGAAGAAAATCCCGTTGAGCGCGGTCCTTCGACATCAGCCTACTGACCGCAGGGGTAGGGCCGGGTCAGGAAGCAAGGACGAAGGAGTGGCCTCTGCTTGCACTATCGATAGAATACATATAATCGATATAATACATATAATCCAGGTCGTACACAATCGAGGAGCGATCTCCGTGCCGAGATAACTTGCGAAACGCGTTCTATAGGGTAAGGTTGTTTCACGTTGCTGAAAAAATTTGATTGCGATCGACAGGGAAACAAAAACTACTCTGTAGAAAATGCATTCGATTCTTGGATGTTTTGGTAGAGTCCAGCAATGCCTTAACAAGACAAGTTCCTCAACATTAATATTTCACTTTTTTTAATTATTTTATCTCAGGCTGCAAAATAAGTGTCTCGCTGACTTAACGGTCTTGAATAAAAACTTAATGAATGTTCCAGCAATTATCATTGATCCTAGCTCAGCCTTGGCCCCCTTCCTATTGCTTCCTGTTGTGACACTACGTGTTACAATTTACTGGATCCTATGCCACTTTATTTAAAATATTAAATTACCTAATTAACGTATCATTACAATTACGCATATTTAGATTGATAGACAAAGTAGCATTATTCGAGGATTAGACCGCTATAAAATAACACAGAACTACACAAAAAAAAGTTTCTATCAAGAGCATTGTTTGTGCATGACTATTCCAAAATCACTCAAAATAAGACATAAAACGATTATTAGGAACTGTATTAATAATGTTGCAAAAATAACCTTTCGATTTGCTTCGAGCTGTTGGTGATGGGGTGCTGGTTCAGGTTCGTGTAATTTTTCTTCTTCCCTCTGAGAGCTTAACGACTAATAATGATAGCATACATATTATTTTTAAATATTTAAGGTATTTGTCAGTTATATCTTATTTTACTTATAAACCTTTATGTTGCTCTAAAGGATATTAATTTTATTCATAGGCAATAAATAACCATAAAAAGACTAAATTACAGAATAGAAGTGATAAATACAATTCCCAAATTAAAAGTGAGCATGATTAGAGAGCATCGCTTTTGATCTAAGTGGTTCGTGAAACTTGGAGATGCGCTCATCATGGCGCATGGTATCGTGAGTTATAAGTTTGAACGTTATAGTGTCAATAAATCACCAAGAGCAGCAAGAACGACGTGACTTAACGTTCGTGGTCCATTTGGAGAACCTTGTTTGTTTGTTTAAGTCACAAAGCTTAGTGAAATCGGCCAATTCATCGTGAGAACCGATTTCACCTCTACGCTAACACTTTCTTGGCTTCTATATTTGAATGCTCTTGTATTTATAGCATCCGTGGGTGTTGTATTTTACTAAATTATATTGTATTAAAAGTTATGTTTATCTTGAGTTAATTCAACAAGACATGGCAGTCCCTTTAAAATAATGGTAGCGAAACTATACTTTTGATCATGCAAGTTATTATTAGTATTAGTAGATCTATGCAACTCTAAAACTACGAACGTGTTCGCTGTTCCAGAAACGCGGCCTTAAAATACTATCTTTAATCGTCTATAATGTTTTACCATGGTTCGAGATAACATTCTTAGCCAATAATGGATGCCTGCCATTGGCAAGTGAGTAAAAGCAAACTTCATGATTGATAAATCAAAACGACCCCACGTTCCCACCTGAACTTCAAGTGTACAAATAAATACCTTTGTTGCAATATAGGCTTACTCAAATGAAGTGGATATAACGTGTGCTTACTACATTTGAACTACATTTGATGGCTACCCCGTGAAATATGAAGGGTGTCCTTTACTATTTATGTATACTTGATCTTATATAGATGAGGGGAAAATTGGACTGGGTAGAGGTCAAAAAAATTTCGACCCACATTGTAGGTCTTCTTCAGGGCTAAATATCCAAGATACATACGAATTAAAATGATACATAGTAAAGAATTAAAAAAAAATACAGGCATCAAGGGTTATGGATGGTAAAAAGTATAACAAAAATGAGGAACCCTTTAGGTAAATATAAAAACATAAAAAATAGTTATAGAGTATTATCGAAGTAATAAAGAACATTGAACACATTGAAGAAGACCTGCAATGTGAGTCGAAGCGTTGGTTTTAAAATAAATAGTACTCCTTAATACAGACAATTTTTCGTATCCCCGGTATTGGAAAATAAACAGTTGTATCAACAGATCCTGATGTCGATCATGTTTTATTCTCTGCTAGGTAAGAAGCAACAAGACTGGCATGAATAGTTTTAACCAAAAAACTCAGGAAGCGGATAGATATCATAATTAGTCTTTCATATTCAATCAGTATCCATTGACAAGCTATGGCAGATTTAATACTTATTATATAAAAAGTTTAGTGTTTTTGAAGCTCCAAAGATCCAAATAAAACTATATGTATTTTGGTCTAAATTCCTTCTGTCATATTCAATAAAAAGCGGGGAAATATTAAGTGTTTCTTATTCCTCACCTAATTGTTTAAGACCGGATGGTGGGTTAATGGAACAAAATGTTCATTGAAAAAGATATTGCCGTTTTGTAGTTTAAAGCAGACGCATATACCTATAATTGGATTTTTTCTTTTATTTTATACATCGCATTAGTATTTCTAAAGTGACATAAGTCAAAAACCTACATTTTTGGAAAAAAACGGGGAAAAATGTTGATGAGCTTGGAATAGTCCTATTGCTATTCCAAGCTCATTAATGTTTTGACCAAGAATTACACAAGTACCCTCTGGCAGACAAGCTAAGGTTGATACAGTTTTGATGAGTGATAAAGAGATAATTATCCATTTATTTTATGCCCCTTACTTAAATACACCGATATAATGGTATTTTCAGTTGTAATAATTTAGAAATACTAGTGCGATACATTTTTTAGTACTAGATAACTCACCACTGGTATCTCTTCATTTTTAATTTAACCGATTTAATTTTTTTTTTAATTTACATTGTTTTATTTGTTTCGAGTTTTAGAACCATTCGCAGAAATATCAACAAGTTATGTTAAATTTATTTTACAGAATATAAAAAATTTGATAAACCATTTTTTTTTACCTTCAACTGCTACAATGAAAATTTTACGAACAAAAAATCTCACATATTTTAGAAAGAATGGCAATCACGACAAATTCCAATGAAATCTTGAAATTTAAGAATACTTTGTAAGTTCATGTGATAGCATGTTATAAGAACATATTCTACAAGAACGATTTCCTTTTAAAAAAGGAAAAATAAATTAAGCTCGTTTTATTTAGGGATATAATGCTGCAACAACATTATTGGAATAGAACGATTCCTTTGTCGCAGAAAGAAATTATTGAATGTACATCTTGTTTTGTTTTTTTGTTTTTATGTATCTCAGATCAATATTATCTATTTCTCTGTAGTACCTGTTGTCGATAAGAAACTTCAAATTATTCTGAAAATAAGAGTTCATATCCTTAAAATATCTCGATACCTACATAAAGGAGTTATATCAATTGTTACTAGCATTCAACAAAAACATTTTCAGAAATTATAAAAAAAAATATTGGACCGCTACAACCCTAAAGGGTCTGGGGTTCGGTATAAGGTAGGGACAGTACTGTTTCTTGGATAACCGTTTTGCAGAGAGGTGATTTGTACTAGATCACGCCCAACCGTGAACTTATAAAAATTTAAGTATAACCTTGACCCAAATTAATTGTTATATGGGTACTGCCCCTATAATATTCATGTTGAGGTGACCTGTGGTCTACTGGTTAGCGTAACGAACTACTAAGCCCAAGATCGCGGGTTCGTAGCCCGGCAGGTGGCCCTAGGAATTTTTAAAGGGAGTAAAAAATCTTAAGTTACGCCGTCCTTCGAAAGGGACGTTAAACGGGGGTCCCGAGGCTGTAAGACGTTAGATACTCGTTAAAAATCCCTATCCTAATTAAACCTGGATAGGCAAAATTTAGAGCTCCCAATGTAGCATCGTCCCATTAGCCATAGCAGCAAAAAGTAACGTTAAATGAACTAACAAACTATTTATGTTATAAACTGCAGATTATTATTCATTAATCTATAGCCTGTTAGTTGTTAAAGAGTGTGACCGGTTACTAAATGGTATCATGCAATATATGAATCAATAATAAGGAGAGAAGTTAGAGAGGGGGGACCATATCGAAAGCGCCGCCCCAGACAGATGACTTTTCCAGAGAAAGCAGCCTTTCACTCCTTCCATCGCAAAAGTTTATTTAGCTCACTTCGTCATTTATTAGCCTCTAGTAACGGTATAGGAAAAATAGGTAACAAAAAAAAATTTCATTTAGAAAATTTTGCTATTCACTATGTTAGAGAGAATTATAAGAAACTTACTGAGCTCGTCAAAGTTTCCACTGGGCATCACTCATGGAGTAATTGAAGTTATAAATTCGTAAAATAACACCTTAAACCTAAGTAGGGTGAGGTATCGTTTCATGTAGTGTTTTGGTTTTGAACCAAATGAGACTGCTATCGTTAAATTATTTCTAAGATAATACTGAGTTTATCTAAACAAAAACAACAATAAAAAAAACAAACTATAATCAGGGTGATCCTTATGCGGTGCGAAATCTAGAACCCGGAAGAGATGATGAGGAAAGCATTTCCCTCACTTTCTGATTTCCATAATTATTTCATATTACTTTTAACTTATAATGATCCAGGACACAGGACTAAGGAATAAATAGGATATAAATATTATAAGAAGAATAAAAAATAAAATTTTAAATTTATTATGGACAAATAAAAATCACCTTCCGTGAAAACGAATATCGGAACATTATAATCGTCTCTGTGAGGGAAGTACCGTATTTAATAAAAATATTGGAACGTAAAGAATGTATCCGTGAGGGAAACACCGCTTTTTTTATTTCCGCACAGATCTTGAAACAAACTTGAGACTTACAAGTTAAATTTCGTAGCCCATTGTGTCAATATGATTGGTTTGAGCATTTCCGTGAATAATTGTTACGAATTACTTTTAATTAACTCGAAAATTCATTGACTGAATTTTAAACAGTCTTATCTTGGTCAGTTATAATGAGACTGTCACTAGCGATACGTAAATATTCGAGTAACAGTATTCCATGATTTTAATAAAGAAATCAGATCGCATTAAAGTTAAGGTTAAGAAATAAGTAAAGTGAAATGCAAATAGTGTTATATCAACTTCTAAGTTATAATAGAAACAGCAAAGATTCTAATTACTATATAAGGAATAAGTAATTGGTGTAAAAGAAAACCTAATTTCGTTAATTATAATTTTTATACATAAATCTCCGAAATTGATCTATGTTATCTATATTAACTTAAAATAATCGAATATATACTTTATAAAATAAAAATATTAACTTAAATAATCGAGTATTGTCGGTATAGGTATTTGTTGGAGATGTGTGATTTTGTGGAGATGGAGAGTATTTGTATATATATATATATTTGTATATATATATAGGGGTAGCACAGTTGGTAAAATGCTGAGTTGCTATGGTTGGCATGCTGATGGTTCCGGGCTCAAATCCAGCTGTGGCAGATAAATTATTTGACCTGCTAACAGCCCCAGTGGGCCCTGTGTTGGATCTAGATACTCTGCTGGAGATATCCTAGATTGGGGGAACACCAAGTGAACGCGCTCTAGAACAAATCACCTTCATGCACAACCGTTGTCCTACAAAAAGTACAGTCAATGTAACCTAAGAATCTGTAAAGTTTTTTTGTTAAGTTGAACATACATAAATATGATTTTTAAGTATTTCGCTTGTTTAAATTAAAAATTAAGTAACGTTTTATCATAACATGAATTGAATTTTATAATGTTATTTTATTAAAAGCATTATGTTAATGCTTAACTAATTATGTTCAGGCCTGTAGATATATGAAGGAACTATGCATGTAATTACCATAACGAATAGTTTATATTATCCTCTACAATGAATTACTAAAACTCTCAAGTTCCTTCTCTCAAATTATAGAACATTATAAAAAAATTCAATCTATAGACAAAATAATAGTGCTGTAATAAAAGAAGTGAAATCTATCTGAAAATGTTTATTAAATTTTGAAATCCGTCATTAACACTTATCGGTTTATTAATAGATGTTTTTTTTTTACTTTTATGATTTCTCGATTTAGATAAGAATTGATAGCTCTTCAGTTTTAAATACTCTCCAATAAGTGGAAAATAGCGGTACCAATATTTTACAGTGTTTGTTTATTACACATAAAATTTATTACATGCATTATTCATGACAGTTGTTGGTTATTTTCAGTCATTAAATCATTGATGTATAATACTAGAACAAATCGATAATGTACTGCGTGCGTCAAGGTCTTCATGACATTTTTATTACAATAAAATCAAAATATAAGAGATGTAATTAACTAAAAGGAATAGATTAGGCCATTAAATAATCCAATTATCAAAATTTTGAACACTATTTACTAATAACTCTCCATAACTGCGATAAGGTTTTATTTGTGCACTTTCACAATGTTTGAGTATTACTCCCCGTAAAACGGAACTGTATCAGTACAATTTGAGAGGACGAATTAAATCAGTTATGTTTAGGGATACATCGGCAGCTATAAAGTAGATCGACCTCTAGAACATATTGTACAAGAGACTGGATCCTTTCAGTATTTACTTGATAACTCTGGCTCTTCTCGATTTCTTAAGAAAGGGATTTCTTAAGATATGAAGGGGAAATTCTTAGACGTCCTTACCGCCCACTGAAATTGGCTTGGTATGAAGTTGTCAAAGGAATTAATAAACAAATAAATAATAAGGCTCTGCAGCTTTCGAGTAGCATTTAACTTCAAAATAGCTCTCGACCGTGAAGGCGCAAAACCCTTCGATGGAAGTATGGTGTTAGAGAAGATTCCAGAACCATACTCGCGTTCGGATTCGTAGGATTTTTCCACTTCATCAACTAATGGCTGAAGATGGCTGAAGAAAATGGCTGAAGAACTAGATCCACAAGTGATTTCGGTTTCGATTATTTTCACTGATTTTAAATAAATAAATAATGATGGATTTTCCTGTTGTATAAATTTCTTAAATAAATAAAAGGTTTATAAAACTTCTAAAAATTAAAGCATAATTATTAAACCAAAAGATGACTGACAAAAGATGAAAAGATGATATGGTTATAAATTATAAAAATAAAAAAAAGTGGTTGAAATCTATTCTAATTTTTTTTTTTATCAAGACCAAGGATTTGACTCAAATAACTCGGAATGATGAAGAGAGCAGGTAAAATCACTATGCTTTGTAAAATCTTTTTCAAAGGAATGTTAATTTAATTCTACATAGTAGTTTTTTCTAATGTCCATTTCATGGAGGGGATGTTATTGAAAATTAAAAAAATAAAATAACTTCACAATATTATTAACATCAGATAAAACAATAAATAAATAAAATCGCCTAGTTATTTTTAACGTTTGATTTCTAAAATCCAAAAGGTGTTCGGTATTAAAATGTAAAAATAATCATCTAGTAAAAATATGGTTAGTTCTTAGATGTTTGCTCAACCCTTTTTCTATTAATTAATTTCAATAATTAAAAGACCAAAAAGACTATAAATAGCACGTATGACATCAAAAATTATAAAATGTCCTCAAGGTTTGAAATTTTTTTAGACATTCAAGACAAGAACTCATAGTCTAATAAAGACTTAAATGTCTAATAAAATGATTTACTGACTTCTTAATTTTATTTTAAATTGTCAGTTTTCAGGATAAGCAATCGGGTACGTTTTTCCTTATGATTTACGCTAAGGGAATGCTGTTGAGCATTTTCTAAATATTTAAGAAAATTTACTGTCTACATAAAAATAACTATAATTATAGCTTACAAAGTTTCTAGATATTACGTTAAATGCAAATCATTTCTCGAAATATTATTATTTTCCATAAAAAATATCACGCTTTTTGTCATTTCTCAAATCCTTAGAGTTACGATGGTATTGACCGTGGTATACCTAAAGATTTGAATCATGATAGGTTTTTAAGAATGAGGTTATTCCATTTTTGGAATAACGAAATTGATTTATTAAAAAACATTATTTCAGAAACTACATAATGGAAGGTATTCGATTAAGATTCTATTTTACCAAATTTAATTTACTTTGATAAAGGTATTCACTATGTTTTTCGTTCTCTTGGGTTTCCAAAATATTGAATAGTGCATGATAAAAGAGCGATAATGGTAGGCTATTTCTTGTTCAAATAAACCTCCCGTTATTAAAATCTATTAGTCTTTAATTCTTTGAGCAAATAATTTGCATCTGTACTTCGTTTTATGTGAATATTGCATTATTTGTAAAACTATCAAAAATATTGAATAAATTAGAAATGAAAAATAAAATCTTTTAATAGGTACAATTTATGTCTTGAATTAAAAAAAAAATAATGAAGATAAAGACAGAATTTAATGAAATCCGTCCAATTTAATTAGGTTTCTTAATTTTTCAATTTCTATGTTAAGAAGCGCTGTTTTTTTGCGAATAATACCCAGATTTTTTTATTATTAACTCATACAAAGTTAATGCATAGTGTGTGTGTTGTAGAATTGCGCAATTTTTTTGTCATAGGGTTTACCCTTAATTTTTTTTAACGATAGCTTCTATATCTTCTTCTTGTTCTTGTGTCCTCCTCCTGTGTGCCGCTAAGCGTGGAGTTGCTGTCTCGGTCCACCGAGCCCATTGGTCTCAGTCCCTTGCAATTTTTCTCATCTCCTAAATTGTGAGTCCTCTCGCTGCACCCAGTTTCCTAGTTGGAATACATACCTCTGGATCTACCACTAACGCGTCTTCTTTCCGGCCTAGCTTCAATGAACCACCAGGCCTTTCGGGTATCACTCATTCTGCAGACATGCCAAACCATTTCAATTGCTGCTCTTCTAAGGTGTTCCACACTGATCTTACTTCCCAATCCTCGCGAATCCTGTCATTCCTTATTCAGTTCCTCCCGGTCCTGCCAACTACCCTTCGGAGGAATCTCATTTCAGCCGCTGCCATCCTGCCTGCATGTTTATCGAAGGTTGTTCAACTTTCAGATCGGTTTTCCTTCCAGTGCTTTTGTATGGTACTGGAATGAAAGCCGATTTAAATATCCTATGTTTGGCATCTCTGCTTACTTCATGTTTTCCGATGATAGTTTTGGATATCTCGTAGTACAGTCCATTGGCCTTCATCACCCGATTTAGAACATCCTGGTCTATTTTACCGTCTTTGTTCATGACTGTCCCTGGATATGTGTATGTGTTCATTATTTCTAGGGATTCGCCATCACATGTCCTTGGTTCCAAGTTTTCCCTTCCTACACACATTATTTTGCTTTTAGCTAGATTTATGTGCAATCCTCTCAGCTGGAGTTCCTCAGGCCATTCATTTAGTGAAGTCTGGAGAGCTTCCCGAGAGTCTGCAATCAGTACTATGTCGTTTGCATACATCATAACCTGGGCAAGCACTGGTGTTAGATTCCAGTATCCCACAGCTCTTAGAGTTCTCCTTTTGCATACCTTCCACACATCGTCCATGAGCAGAATAAAAAGCAAAGAACTAAGGCTGTCTCCCTGTTGTACTCCTTTATCGGAGTGGAAAGTGATGTCTTACCGTTGAGCCTCATTATACCTTTTGGGTCCTAATAAAGTGACTTTATGGCACTCACTAGATTTATTGGCACCCTTCTTCTAATCAGCGCGTCCCAGATATCTTGCCTCAGAACCGAATAAAGGGCCGCTTTCAGATCCAGAAATGCTAGATACACTGCCTTTCCACGATCCCATGCTTTTTCTACTATCATTCTGAATGAGAATATGTGATCCGGGGTCCGGCCTGCTCCTCTTCCAATTCTTGTTCTATTAGGTGCCTCAGGCTCTGTTCTAATATTCTTGTATATATCTAGTATAAGACTGAGGATAGACAAATCGGCCTATAGTTTCCACATTCACTTTGGCTGCCCTTCTTGTGTATATTATTATCCAATTCTTGTGGTAGTTGCTTCGAGTCCAACTTTATAATTAATCCAACTTTAGCAGTTCATTTCCCTAGTATTTAATGAGTTCTGGGGCTATACCGCCTGGTACTGGAGCTTTTCCTAGTTGGATTTTCTTAACAACATGCCAACTCATCCTCCTCGATTGCATTATCCATGCCATCTGGGTAGACGTCATCCATTCTCCCTCTTCTTCGACAGTCCCAAATGTTGTTATATCTGCGTTCCTCATGCCAAAGTTTTTGTGGAAGAACTGCCTCCAAACTTCTAGCACTTCCTTTTCCTCGGTCACCAGCCTCCCTTGTGCATCTTTAATATTCCTGACAAGCTTTGACTTCTTACCTCTCAAAGCCTTGGTGATATGCCAGAACCTCCTTATGTTTTCCCTATAGTTTTGTTCTAGCTCTCGGCCAAACTCCTCCCAGATCATCATTTTTGCGGATTTGACTACTCTTTTGACATCGTTTATATTCCTAACATATTTTTCCCAGTGAATGTGTGATTTTGTTCTGTTATATGTTTTCCATAAACCCTCCTTCTTGAGCTTCACTGTTCTTCTAACCTCATCATTCCACCATTTTGTTTTCTATTTTCTGGGTATTACATTCTTCGATTGCAAATTCAGTATGCACTTTTTTATATCACTCCAAAGAATATCTAGCTCACTGTCTCCATTTACTTCCTGGAGGCTTCTCTCATGCAATGACCTGTATTCTTCCTGTTTTGTTTCCATCTTCAGCTTACTCACATCTATCCGACTGTATGCTTTGCTAAACTTCTTTCTTGGTCTGATGACTTTTGTATCAGCTATGAGAAGCTTGTGGTCAATACTTAATTCTGCACGCCTTATGACTTTGATATCAAGGAAGAACCTTCGGAGATCTCTGTCTATTATGAAGTAGTCGATAATGCTTTCCCTCGAGCCATGTTCCTCTCTACTCTCAAGTGTGATCTTATGGATCCTTTTGTGGTTGAACCACGAATTGCCTGTAAGCATTGTTTTCTACACAGAATTCTATAAGCCTTTGTCCATTACTGTTATGTGGATTTTCATCTCCCCAGGGACCTATTAAACTTTGTTATTCCCTGTTCTAGCATTTAGGTCCCCACAGATAAGTACCATTCTTCTTTTGTTT
The DNA here is from genome assembly GCA_037127475.1 of Arma custos. NCBI lineage: Eukaryota > Metazoa > Arthropoda > Insecta > Hemiptera > Pentatomidae > Arma > Arma custos. Next base: position 96,797,850 of record CM073759.1, on the reverse strand, counting down.
CTCTACCACTGGGTAGTTCATCTATGTCATTATGTATCACTTAGCCGATTTACTTGTTGTATTATTGTAATACAGTTGTAAATATCAATAAATAAATAATAAAATCTTTTGTCTCTGGCACCGTCGACTGTCCTTTGGAGGTCTTCTTAGAATTGGTCCTTGTCGTATACTCCTTTATCCTCAACTTTCATAGCTTTAACATTGCCTAATGACAACTCTACATCCATTGCGATGATCCTTGATGAGATTGGTTCCCAAGATTCAACGCTACTACACAGATCATCACTCATCACGAAGCCAACTTCATCCTTTGCTCTTTCTCTCTCAGCAACATTATACATTAGGCAACGTGTGGTCACTCAATCCTATTAGTTCGACCTTATGCGATTTCATCTCCTCAACCAACTCTTTTTCTTTCCCCGTGAGTGATCTTATGTTCCATGTGGCGAATCGTAAATCCCTGTCCTGCCACGTGCATAACCATTAGACTGTTCGAATCCGAGGCTGCATTGATCACTCTAAATTAGTTTACTCCATACGGGTGATTGGCCCAGGGATGGAGGCCCCTTGCCCAGGGACAACAGGTTGCCGCCTATACTACCAACATTGAATCTTCCTAGGAGAGGTGACCCTGGGGTGTGTACGGTATTTGTCTTTAGTGCTTGAGAACAGTTTACCTTTCTGTTATGTGTACTGAACTCAGGAGACCGGAGGGCCGTTTATCACTGAAGGCCAAGAACACTTAATCAGATTTGTTGTTTGTTCATTTAACGTCACTTTATGCTGCTATGGCTAATCGGACGATACTACATTGGGAGCTCTAAATTTTGCCTATCCAGGTTTAATTAGGATAGGGATTTTTAACGAGTACCTGACATCGTACAGGCTCGGGACCCCCGTTTAACGTCCCTTCCGAAGGACGGCGTAACTAAGGATTTTTTACTCCCTTTAAAAAATCCTAGGGCCACCTGCCGGACATTTAATCAGATTTTAGTTAAGTCAAAATCATTTGAGCCTTTTTTCAAAAATACAACTTAAAATAAGTGTAAAATAGATGATGTAAGATGTACGTACTTAAACCCAATTCGTTATAACATTGCCAAACTATTGGTCCGATTTCGAAGATTCTTCTTTTAGAAAATTTAACTACATTTCATTTGATAAATATGTTATTTATGGCAGAATGCATACTTGTGATTATTATTAGGTGGGTTAATTTTTTTTAAAAAAATACATATTTAGCATTAAACCTTTTATTACGATTTGGCAAAGACGTAGATTTCATTTAGAATATTATAGACGTCTTTAGCTAATTTTAGAAGCAATAAATACCACGATTAAAATAACGATCAACGTCTTAGAGGTTTCAGCAGAGAAATAACAATGTCGTTTGGGTGTAATATTGGGGATGTAAATAGCAATTATTGTACAAACCTCTGATATTTTGTTCAGTTTTTCTATTCCGAATCGTAAATACTTTTAACTATATAGTTAAGCTTAGCAAACATATCGAATGAGATTTAGAGTAACGTTGAAGAAATGATTGGTCTAACGAATTTATATCAGAACGTTTTTTATTTATTTGATATTATCAAATCAGTTATTCTGGATTGTCGTTGTAAAACATTAAAAATTGCGTTGAAAGTGGAAATGACCGATTATAACATCAGTTGTTGTATAATGTGAAAACTAACATACATTTCATGTATAAGAAATATAAAACTTTTTTGATATGCTTCGAGAATAAGGAAATAAATCATATAATAGTGGTTACCATTTTTAAATACATTGGGTAAGAAACAAGGTATATATGTGTGTGTGTATACAAAATTAATATAGAACAGTGAAGCCACTAATATATCCTTGTATCTTGTGTATAACATCTTGTATCCACCTCTTACGTGGTCGGCCAACTCTACATTCGCCAATTATAGCATCCTTCAGGAGTTTGCTGGGCAATCTTCGATCTAGCATTCTGATAATATGCCCAAACCATTCTATAAGGCGTGCCTTCATGAATTGAGCCAGATGGGCATTCTTATACAAGGAAATACGAATATAGTCCGAATTCTACATGCTTTGCTTACATTATCAAGCGGATCATAAATTTTTCTCAAAACCTTAAGAAAATTTGGAGAATTTTTATTGCAGCAGAGTGTCCATGTTTCTGCACCGTAGGTAAGTGATACGATTTTACTTTGGAATAGTATAATATTCGTAAAATATACTCTGTTCGCTGCCATGATTCTACTACTTACCTCGCTAATTGCCTCTACTATTGTTCTGTTTTCATCGTTCGGCTCTGAGCCTAAATAGGCAAAGCCCTTAGCTCTTTTTAAAGAATATCCATCTACGTCAATTGTGGTGATGCTACTACTTGAACCAATGCGCATATATTTAGTTTTTTGCTCATTAATACTAAGCCCGATTTTTTTAAATTTCCATCACACATTTCAAAAAGACTTTGAGCAAAGAAATATTTCTTGATATCTAGCGAATTTCATCCGCATGAATTTGATATCCGAGCACTTATTTGATGGCATGAAGGCAAAATAGTTTCTGAAGTATATAAATTTTTCATTTATAAACGCAGTACTTAAAAATTTACTCAGGAATAATCCCTGAAATTAAGTTAACAACGTTTAAATTTGTAATGAGTACCTCCCATCTCAAAATAAAAGATAAATATTTCAGTTTTTAGAGCATTCCCAAAACTTTCTATCGAAAACGAAAAGACTAGTTACACAATGTAGATATAGCTCGGAATTCGCGAATTGTTGAGTATGATCCATAAGATAAGGAGGCCTGAGAGTGAGGAACTGCTAGGCGATGAGTGGCTGCTAGGCTAGGTGAAGGGGCTCTGACGTCACGTGCCTCACTGACCTGGATCTTGCTGCCTCTGGAGCTGGGGTGACATAACGCTGCACTCTCTGCAATCCTAGCTCTAGTTTCTTCTTTCGGCTGCACTTTCTCCCTCAGTCGACACCTGCCTTCTCTGTCGTCTGTCCTCTACCTATCTTAGGGAAGGGCTTCGAACACTTAGTCGGAAGCGAGGTGGGAAAAAGCCCGATCGGATTTCTTAACTATGACTGGTTCTACTTTCACATTGTTCTCAAGTTAGTACAAGATCTAGAAACGTCGAAAAAACAAGAATTTTAAGAAAAATGGTCCTTTAAGATGTTGATTATTTAATGATTTTTTTTTTACAACTTAGTTGTTTATCGGTCCCCAAAAAAATATTTTGAATCCTTTAACAATAATAAAGTATTCCTCTTACACCTATCTACAATGCTGCCATCTTTCTCTAATAACAAAGTGCCGTGATACTCTACAGCAGCGATTCCCAAACACTTGAGGTACACGCGCAGATTAAAAAAATGAGTGAAAATCTTGTAGTATGGATCGAGGCAGCAACTTTAATCATAAATATCAGCCAATAAACCATGATTAGTGTCTCCCCCCACTCTAGTACATTGGTGTTTTGCATTTATTGTAGATATATTTATATTTAGTTAGTGACCTTCGAAGTTTTCCTTTCAACGATCAAAAACGTTGGAAACCACTGCTTTACAGCAATAAATCAGTCTAGCTGTTGAATACACAACCGAATTGTCTGGCACACCGAATTAACGTTTTGCTTATTTATACATAAATTTTTTATTTTTTTAAAAATAATTTATTCAATGAAATTTACAACTGTATTATACTAATACCACAAGTAAATAGAATGATTGGTACATATTAGCATGAAATACAAGTAGAGAAACTACTAAGGTAGTACTAAAGTAACAAGTTCAACTTAAAAGGCCATCTTCTTTTCAGACGCCTCGGAGGATTATCAGAAATTGAAGTGGTTGCTAGGTTTGAAACTAGTGATTTTGAGAGTGAATGAAATGCCATGAAAAGATTGATATCGGATTCGTGCCAAATCAGCAAGGAGTGGGACATTAAGGTCATTATGGATTACTTTGTTCGTAACAACTGCAGGAGCGTTGAGGATTTTACGGAGGAATTTGGATTGTAAGGATAGAATTCGAGAGGAATTCAATGGTTTAGTGGAGTCCCAAAGCTCTATTCCGTATGTCCAGATGGGTCCAATGATTGACATATATATGAGTATTTCGTAATTAATTGAGAGCTTAGAACATTTGTCTACTAAAGTTGTAGTAGCCTGAAACGGCGATTTATATATAAATGAAATTATTAAAGATACAGCCATACTAAAATGATTTGACACAAAATTATATTTACACTTGATTCAGAAAGTATACATTGTATAGTAAATTATGTGCAAAATCGTATGGATGTTAGACATGTTAGAACACATCAAGGAGTTCATAATTAATGAGCATCATGTTTTTATAATTTATCTCCTTTCTCTAATTGGAATTTTATATCTTTATTTCTTCACATTTTCTTCTATATTTACATCATATTTTGTATTTATATAACTTCATTCTAATTATATACATTTATATTACATCCCATACTTATATTTTCAAATTTTACATCTCTACCTTTCATTCAACGAGATTCCTTCATCATTACTTTCAACATATTTCTTATGTATTTATTCTTTGGCATCATATTTTGTATCAACTTTCATACATTTTATGAATGTAACACTCTAGGAGTCTATTATCATCCATTTTATATTTTATCTGTGTTAAAGTAGGTTTTCTATACTTTTATTTCTCACGTTTTTATAATAACAAAAATTTCTAGTAATAAGGAATTCATGTTTCTCAAGTTAGAGAAAGAGGAAAAAAATCTTAAAATTTAATTTTTTTGAGCAGTTATAAATACAATGTTTATTTGGAGCCAGTAAGCGCGCACGCTGTTCGACAGATCATCGGAAAAATGTATAAAAGAATCAGGTATCTTAAAATTTTTCTCGAAAATGTTGCTGATTCTAAGTCAAGGAATAGGTTTCATTCTTCTTCGGTTTTCAAACATATTTACTCATTCCTACTCTAATTTATGCGAGTTATTTGGTACATTAGGATAGTGGGTCATCAATTGAAATTCATAACAGCCTCTGCTCAAGAGCATGGAATTTCTTATATTAGATGAAGTAAATATGAGCTGGCCTATTACTTCCACGTGCCTATCAGTGAAATACTGAAAGATTTTTTAGAAGAATGATACCTTTTGAGTTTATTCCAAACGAACAATTTTCGCAAAACGGTATAATTGTGCGTGAGGTGACTAACTCAAAAAACGATATTTTTCGTAGATATTTTTCGCTACACTCAACACTAGAAGTGCCACTTCATGTAGATTTTACTCTATTATGGTTGATTGTACTATTTTTTTCGAACACTGCTATTCGATTTTAACAATACAATAAAAAACTTCTAAATAAAGGTTTTTTATTTTTCATTTTTGTCGGATATCATTGAAAACTAAGGGAATAAAAACTTTATTAAAAAGAAAATTATATTGCATTTATATTACATTATACTATTATATTTACACTTGATTCAGAAAGTATGTACTTTATGTAAATTATGTGCAAATTCGTATCTAAGTTAGACATGTTATAAAACATCAGTGAAACAATGGATCGAATTTACCAGAAGTGTCTTTTATTACATCGATTTTACAGTTCTTTTACAATTTATTTGGAAACAACCCTAAATATTTTGATTAAACTCGTAATCCCCGTTTACAATTGAATGGTCTTATAACCGGCTAAATCTAATCCTCATTGAACTAGCCTTTCAGATCTAAATATCAAATTTGATAAATGGCTTTCTCTTAAATTTAGTTCATTTGGAGTAACTTCGTTTTCTATCGCTGTTAGCAGTAGTTAAAAACAATAAACCTAAAAGTTTCAATACTTCACTGAAAGAGGAATTGTTGCTAATAAGAGTAGAAGGTAATAAAAGACCTGTTTGAAAACGAGTATTATTAAATTGCAAGGCGCCAGGAGGTACAGGTTTTGGAAGGCCATATTTCAACACGAATTCCGACAAAATTATAAAAGACTGAAAGAAAAAAAAATTGTCATCCTAATTTAAAAAATAAACTCGTCATTCCACTTTTTGTGGATTTTACAATTTTTTTCTAAAATTAATTTATGTAAATTCTTTATTTAAAGAATGCATTTTATATTCCGAAGTAGTTATGTGACATTCTTTTACGATTTAACTATGCATCTGACCAAGAAATTTATTCAAATTACTTTTAAAAACAACTATACAAAATGTTGGTTGGAGGTTTTATAATTCGGATGAACCTAAATTAATTATTCATTCTAAATCCAATGCCAAACAATATAAAAACAAATATAATAAATACTGTACGATGCATAATTTCCTTTTATTTCCTAAAATCCAATTAAAAATGAAACATAAAATTTATATAACTCATAGGAATAGTTAATAAATAAAAAAAAGGCACTTCAACTGAAATATAACCACGATGACAAATTGAAATATACTGACTGATACATATCTTTTTTTATCCACCATCCAATTAAATTTAAACTATTAAAAATAATCATTCACCAAAAACGCTAATAGGCTTTGTGCTGGTTGCAGTTAGCTGTAATATAAAGGATGCTTGTCAACATACATACACATAAATTAAATATAGCGAAGTAATATCAGCAGGCTATGTTTACAGACGGCATCTCTGAAAAGAATTACGCTGAACAACTTCACAATTAAGCAAAACGATATTTTTGCCTGTTTATAGTTTTGACTTATATTCAATTAAATGAGCTATTATTTATATATGTTTATAAACATACGTTTCTACAACAACTTGTAGTCCAGACTTGTACAACTTGTATAAACTTTTACTGCAAGTATAAAGGGAGAGTATGCTCTAGCATAGATCAACCACATTCACTCACTCAAACCTGTAGTCGGGTTGGAATCCCGGCGGGGGGCATATATTTTCTCTTTAAAATAAAAATATTTAAAAATCAAAACAGTTGACCAAAAATTATAAAAAATAATATGACGTAAGTCTACAAGATCCTAAAATTAAAGTAATGTTCAAAGAACATTCGTTCTCGTGTACACATCGAAAAAAAATTGCGAGTACATGGGATTATGGAATCGGATAAGAGAAAAGATTTGTCCCCTGCCGGCAGGCGACTTCGGTGGCTCAAATGGTTAGAGCGCTATCGCAGAGAGACAGAGGATCCGGGTTGGGATCCCGGCCGGGTGCATATCTTTTCTCAATAAAATAAAAATATTTAAAAATCAAAACAGTTGTCCAAAAATTACATAAAAATGTTGTTCTATTTAGTGTCCAAGTTTCTCAAGTTGCTTTAAATCATGAACTTGGTCACCTGAACTTGATCACTCTGCTTTTAGGGATTCTCGTGAGGATAAAGTATGATTAATTACTTGATGCGATCCGCTTATTACTCTCTTCATCCTTATCTAGATCCTCATTGGCCTAGATATTGAACGCTTCTGGCATCTTCACTATTATAGTACATACTATGTTTGTAGACAATATTTTTTTTTTTAATTTAATTTATTGATATTTACAACTATAATAATATTACAATAAGTAAATCTGCTATATGTACAATACGACTTGAAAAGCACTTGTGGAGAAACTACCCATCGGTAGCACTCCAATGTAGACAATATTAACATGTTATATGAGTAATTTGAAATATTTGTACCTTAGTTTATAATCTTTAATAATAAAATATATCTTAATTAATTAAAATCTTCAAAATATGCCTACATAGTATTATTTACATTTTTAATCTCTATAGTTTATTGACCTTCATAGTTGGTAGCTAGCCTTATCAAGATTGTCGTTCAGTCATCGTTGGTATCGACGGAACTAGAAACGTAGAGACCAGGAAACCAAAACCTAAACAGTTATATTGCATTTCAAAATGTATAACCTTCTAGAAACAACCTCTTCTAAGGAAACATTAAACCACATCTTAATTAGAAAAACTTCTCAAGATGATAAGTTTTAAGAATATAACTATTTTATTTAATCATTATACCGTAATTAATTGAAAGTTGTGCGGGGAATACATTTTTCTTGAGCTAACGGATTTACTTTAGCTCCTAAAAGTTAATAAAAAAAAGAAGAATAAAACTGGTTAAAAATACTTTCACACTTTTTTAATGTTTTTTTATTTTATTTGGTCTACTTTTATCGAACATAACAAAACAGATAATTTCAAGTGACAATAAATAAATCTTAAATTTCAAGTAACAATAAAAAAATCTTAATAATAAAAAACAAGGGAAACTAAAAAGAGACATGCACAACTCTATGTCAAGGCTCAAAAACAAAATTCTACTGCTAATCTTTTTTGAATTATGCGTGTGGCTTATGAACTTACATACAAGTCATCCAAACATTTTCACAACTACACTTTCTTTACCGGAGTTACTTTTTGTACAAAGAAGTCAAAAAAGTAAGAACCAAATCCAATGCAAGTAAGTATTGAATGAATTACTTTAATATGGATTACTATGGTTTAAAACACTTCCTTTGTTAGTTTTTTCGGCAAAACAATAGATCAATAATATATAAGATTCTGAAACTTACTAAAAATATTTTGGATTATTTTATGAAAACTGCAAAGGATATAATAAGACTGAATTTATTCAAAAATTCCATGCTTTTTATCACGCATCATGCATTTATATTTGACGCTCATTATTTAGTAACGGATGTCGTAAATGCGCTTTTCCTTATGCTGATAATTAATGACAAGAATAAGGTAATGTCAGTTCGTTTATACAAGATATGCTAGTCAATTAAAGATTGTGTTAATTATGACTAATGGCATATTAAGTAATTACATTATATTTATTATAATTGACTAACATTGGGGATTTTCATCAAATTTGCATACTGAAAAAGTTGTGCCATGTAAATTATGCAGGATAACTCTTGCGACCTGGCGTCGAAAGCATAAACAAATATTAAAGTTGATGAAAACAATGGGAAGGATGCATACATTGTAATAATTAAAAACTAAAGAAGAGTTCAAAACTTCGTCTAAGAATATTGACGTTACCTACGCTCATTTTATGAAAGGATCATAAGTTTCTTTATCATATCATCAAAATCGAATAAGGTAGTTTTTATTTTATTTTCTGCAAAAAAGTTAAAGGTCCTACATGATTATTCATAAATAAATTAGAAAATTTGAGAATTAGCAGTCAGTGTTATATAGAATCCGATTTTATAACATATATATCAATTAAGACTCGTATCTGTCTGACAGGCAATATTCAAATACATCTGATGAACATAAAAGCCAGTATTAAACCGATTTTTATAAGACTTAGAGGAGTGCTACCATGTTATGAATCCACTTCAGCCTAAATTTAGATAAAAGATGGAAAATCGTCAAAAAATGATGCAATATCAATTTCGTCTAATTTCTTCTTATACTTTCTCTAACACATACGTTGATCCATAGCACATAAAAAAAAAATCTGTACCACTACAACCCATGAAGGGTCCTGGGTTCAATACGTGGTAGAGACTATACCGTTTCTTGAACAACGGTTGTGCTGGGATGATATATATCCTAGAGTGACTTAGCAGTGTGAGCTCAATCGCTAGATTCTCCCCCCCCCCTATTTTGGATACTCACTTTATAGAAGTCTTTAACATCATTTTATTTATGAGCTTTTAGAGGCTTCCAGATCCGAATGGAGCCATCCCCTGCTGTTGACAGATTAAATAAAATATGGCAAAGCCGGATTTTAACCCGGGTCCTCCGGGTAGGCAACTCAACTCTCTACTACTGAGTCACTCCAATCCTTAGCACATATCTTACAAAAATGCGCCACAATGTAGTTTTTATTCTCAGTCAACTAATAATCGATCTGGACTTTAGGTAATTACATGCTCAGTAGCAATCGAAGGAACCTATTACGGCCTATTACCTATGGAAATTTAAAAAAAAAAAAAAAAGAAGCAAATTAACCGATTTGGTCCTAACCGCGCTGAAGACTAAGTGAATTCTGAAAGGTCGAGAAGCGACCTTCTGTAAATGACAACAATGAAAATACAGAGATATTAATTTTAGTGCCCGAGCCCAAAGACCATATCCTACCCTAATCACTGTAATTTGTCCAATGACCTGGTTGTTTGGCAATCATTCCGGTTTCCAACAAGGTCTCTAGGACTGGACACCTTTCCAGCATGATTGGATTGTTGATCGGATTATCACAGTTTGAATATTTCATTTTTTGCTTTTTTAATATTATTTGTTTGTAATTGTGTTGTTATCAAAAAACACTAAAGCTTTTTTTGTACTTTGAAACAACAGCTAAACCAAATCCTTATAGTGATGCATGTAGCAAGGATTTTACTTCGGAAGGATTTAATAATTTTAATATCATTCTAATATTTTTATTCAGATTTGATTTTTAGAATTGGTCTACTCGATTATTACGCAAGAGAAGATTTTTTTATTTGAGTGATTTATTCATATTTCATGCGTAAATATTAATGTTTTTACAGTATCAATTCGGTCACGGTTGAAGCACCCGTGCCCATTCTCTAGCAACTTGATTTAAATTCATACTTAAATCCAAAGAATAACTAACAATTTTTTTTTTTTTTTTTTTTTTTTTGTTTCGAATCTCCATTTATTTATATAAACAAATATTTACAATATATATATATATATATATATATATATATATATACAATACATAAATATATATATACGGAAATAATTATAGTACTTTTTCTACCCGGAGGTATTTTAAGCAATACATAGAATGAGTCCGCTGAAGGCGGGTTCTCTAAACCGGCCAAGGCCGCTGATTCTATACATTCAAAGCAGGGAGGGACCGCTTTAAGGGATTAGGTGATAGGAAGAAGAAAGGGGGGAGAGGAAGGAAGAAAGGAAGAAAGGCTTGGACAAGGGAGTCCTCACCCCATCCCTAGGCCAATGAGAGCACGTCGACCAAGGGGACACTGCCTTGCCACCTCCCAGGTCTGGGAGGGGGAACTATGTCTCTAAAGAGTGGGTTGCTACACGCCTTCAGCCCATCAAAAAATTTGATGTGCCTCCGGCTAATGTAGTTCGGTATAGACGGGAGTTTCAGCTCCTCATAGATTTTAGTATTACGCGCCCTTTGGAGCGACGTGCCTTTAACTATACGCCTAAGGATGGAGTTCTGGAACTGCTGTAGACTTTTTAGTGTGGTTTTGTAAATATGTTTAAGGAGCGGCGCACCATGGAGCAGCGTTGGTCTAATAATCGACTTATAAATTTGGCATTTAAGCCGTAACGACAGTTGGGGCGAAGTGAGGAGGTGGTAGAGCCTATTGGACTTTTGTCGGGCCAGTTTCAGCCTCCCCCTGACGTGACTCGAGAAGGTAAAATGCCTATCAAGAGTGACGCCAAGGTAGAGGATAGAGTTAGATACACGACGATCTTCATCTTCAATTGTGAAGGTCGTCGGGAGGCGCTTTTTGCCTTCCTGAAATGACATCACGATGGCATCCGTCTTAGACGGATTCACCCTGATGCCATTCATCTTTAAATCATCAATAATTGACACCGACGCCTTTTGTGCCTTTTTAAGGGCATGACGGGCGTTGGCACTTGAAGCATAAATCCCTATGTCGTCCGCATAGGCCGCTACTACCGCTCCTTCATGCTTAACCGAGACCACGGGTGCTGTGAATATCACAAACAATAGTGGCCCCAGTACAGACCCTTGTGGTACTCCACAGGTGGTGTTGCTAGAAGTCGAGTAGCTTTCCCCGACTCGCACGACGAAGGATCTTCGGCTAAGATAGCTTCGGATTAAACGACATAACGAGCCTGGGAAGTTAAACTCTTCCAAGCGTCGGAGTAACAGTGTGTGAGACACACTGTCAAAGGCCTGAGTGCAATCAAGGGATATAAAGGCCGTGGCTTTGTTCATGTTCATCTGCTCTATGGTGTGCGCTTGGAGCTTTGCCAGGTGATGGTCACAGGAAACACCTCTAAGGAAACCAGTCTGTTCTGAGGGGATAATGTTTTCCTCTCTACAGTGGGTCAGCAAATGGTGGTGGACAAGTCTCTCGAAAATTTTACTCATATGAGAGAGCAAGCTGATCGGCCGGTAGTGATCAGGTAGTTTACCAGACTTCCCCGGCTTAAGTAGTGGTACTACAACGGCTTTTTTCCATGCTTCAGGAAAGTATGAGATTCTCATACAGGTGTTGAAGATGTTCAATAGGAAGGCTTTACCTTTTCTAGGGAGCATCTTCAACATGACATAAGGGATGTTGTCAAGCCCAGAGGATTTTTTACCTTTAGTGCGCCGTAGTACCGATTCAAGACCTTTGAAGGTGGAAAAAATGGGTTTCTCATTGGGGCAGGGAAGTGGTCCCTCAGGGATTGGTGGAGCATTTACCAGCCGAGCAGCATCACTCGCCTCGTATGCCTTCGCCAAACGTTCAGCCTGTTCCCCCGGTGTCATCAGTTCGTCTCCGGAAGTCAGGTGCACTGTCCTTTTTTTAGTTACGTAGGTTTTGACGAGTCGCCAGAACTGGCGGTGGTCATCATGAGTCCTAAGTAACTGTTCGTGCCAGAGGGAAGTTTTCCAGACTCGCATGAGGCTGGCTATCTGCCGGGTCATCGCATTGATGGCCGGTTTTAACACATAGTCATGAGAGCGCTGGAAAATGTTCCTCAGATGATTACGTTGGCCAATGAGGGCAAGAATGTGCTTTGGAGGTTTCCTGATGGCGTTGGGTTGCGGACTAAACTTCGGGATATGCTGGTTTGCTGAGTCCAGTATGGTAGTGGTGATGATTTGCACCGCCCTATCCACCTCTGCCTCTGTACTCAGGCGATCGATCACGGGGAGATTTTCCTCAATGCTAGCCCTGAATCCTTTCCAGTCGGCCTTGTTTAAGAGGTACTTGCTAGCAGTCGGGGCTGCGGGGTTACCTCCGAAAATATATGCAATCGGCCGATGATCTGACGGACCGAATGGGAGCGCTATACAGCCCGTTATGGTGTGCAGATCCCTGGTTAGGAGGAGGTCTAGAGTTGAGGTATATCCGGGTAGGGAATCATGCCGGAAGGTATGAACCCCGGGGTGGTAGGCGACTAGTCCAGTCTTGGTAATGTACGTCCCTAGTGGGTCATGGTTGATACATAGCCAGGCAGGGTGTTTGGCTTTGAAGTCACCAAGGACTATATAGCGACTGACTGACTGGGCGTGTTGCAACAACGATCGCACAGCTTTATGAACAGCTCTCGGCCTCCTATAGACGCAGCTGAACGTGAAACGGGTCTTGAACCGCACGTCAACAGTGACTATATGAGTGCCGGCAGTTGAACACACTGGACTAGAAACCCTCCTAGATGGTACATCATTTCGGACGAGGATGGCGACGCCTGCCTTGGTTCCCATTGCACAGGTCTCCCTGTACACTGTGTAACCATGGGAATTTATTCGAGCTGAGGAGGGTAGCATGGTGTCCGTCAGCGCCACCACCGATGGACGGTGCTGCTGTAGGAGGATTTCAACTTCGGCCAACTTCGAGAGAAGGCCTCTGATGTTATAATTGATGACTAGATGTTCAGTCATGTCGCCTGGTATCCATCACCAAAGACATCATCTGAGACATCATCTGTGTCATCATCTGCATCATCAAGTTGAACTTCTCGAAGAGGCAGGAGAGGGTGAGGTCTTGTCCTGGTGCCAGCTGATAAGCTGATGGTACCGAGGGGAGCTGTGTCACTAGAGGTGGTTCAGGTGTGGGGTGGAGGTAAGCAAGGTGGTGGGGGGTAAGAGAGGAGTGGGGAAGCGGTCCCTTACCTGATTGGCTCGGCTGCTGTGCAGGTGTTCCTCCAATGAGTTGAGAATAGCTTGTGTCCTTGGTGGCTAGGCGGCTAGGCTTCCTTCCTGATGCTGGTGTGGCTGCTACGGCGGCTTCCTTCTTCTTCGCTTTCGATCTTAGGAGTTCTTGTCTCTTTGGGCATTCCTTCGAGAAGGCTGGGTGGGGGCCCTTGCAGTTCTGACATGTGGCAGTTTCTCCGCGATTTTTACACTGGTTCAGCAGATGGTGCTCGCCGCACCAGGCACAGTGGCATGTTCGACCGCAGTATTGCTTGGTGTGGCCGTATTCCTGGCATTGGTAGCATTGTACAGGGCCACGTTCTTCTTTAAAGGCAGATGCGGTAAATTTAACACGACCTGCATACCTTAGCTTCTTCAAGTCTTCGATTTTGACTGTGTGGTCAGTTATTACCAAAATGCCCTCGGTGGGTCGTAGTGTGCCCGTGGGGTCCTTTCGCATCAACTTCTTAGCAGATTTGAACCCTGTTAAGCCTATCATGAGGTCCTGAGTGATGGCTTCCATGTCTGCGTCGATATCGTAACCGTAGAGGACAAACTTTTTCGACCTCTTGGTACCTCTTGGGGCATAGGTGTGGTACTGCGTCGTGCCATCCGTATTTAGTAGGGCTCTGGTGGCATTATGATCTTGGTAGTTAAATAAATAAACTCTCAGTTCTGCTTCAGATGAATTGGTGGCATAATTCGTGATATTTAATTTGTCCATCCTTTCCGTGAGCTCTCGCTGCGAGATCGGAGGCCTGATCACAATCGGAGGAGGGAGCCTCGTCTTAGTAGCTGTGTTGGTCGCCGATGTGCTTGGTTCGCTGATATTAGTTAAGGTACCAAATTTGTTCGCAACTTTAGTGGGTGTAGGTCCCTTGTAGACTGGGGGTCTGGAACTGAATTTCTTAGGTACAGGCTGGAAAACTTCCTCTTCGGTGGGTCCTCCTGACCTCTTCTCTCCTCTGTTGTCGTCAGTTACTTCCATCGAGGTACTAGGTTCTTCAACAGGCACTGATCCGGTAGCCATGGCTGGGAACGACGTGACGGAACTAGATACGCCGAACCGGACGGGCCGTGACGTCGGGACGAGCAGTGGGGGGGCTCTTGCCAGCGCAAGGCTGCCCGTTTGGCTGTTGAGGTTTATTCCACTGGATATGTGTGGACCTCGTCAGCTTAAGGCGCAAGCTAAGCAAGATGAACAGCGCACAATACACAACAAAGTGAATGGTAGGATAGGTGTGTTTAATAAAGACACCTATGCAAAAAATTCGATCTCTCGACTGAATGCGTAATTATTATATTAATAAGTAATAAGTAATAAGTAATTATTGACTTAACGATAACTAACAATAAAAATTATAATCCTTGTTAATGAAACCGAATCTACGCAACGTGCGAGAACTATAACAGATTATTTGATTACGACTAGTCACGAGTTTGCATTTGATTTCTTCTAATTTCTTTCACGCTAAATCAGAAATCTAGATAACCAGTTAAGAATATACTTCAATGATGTTATAATCTGTGATAAGAGTAAAAGATTCATAAAACTTGATTTTTACTCAGTTAAAATAAGTAAAGGCATCATTTCCAGAATATTGATTAACAAATATACGATATATTTTAATATATTTAATAAAAAATTGAAAAATAACAGAAGAAAAATTAATATATTTTTCTATATATTGAAATATAGCCATTAATTAATTGGGATGTAAATTATACTTTGAAAATAAACAAATATAAAGATATTCAGGAAATATAATTACATAAAATCGTGTGAAAATAAAAATTAAGAAATTAAGTAGAACGCACACTTATGACCCTAGAGGAAGTAAAAGAAAACAAAAATACAGAGCCCGATAAAAAAAGACAACAAAAACACACAAAATAGAATCGAATAATTGTTAACTAAACGACGGTATTTGACGGTTTTACGAACTCCTCGATTTTCAATTGTCAGGTAAGTACTTTCTTATCAGTTTCCGACACAAAAACAGTCGCTTCATTGAGTATTCTACTTTTACATCTGATCGAATAAAAATCAAACAAAGTATTTCGTTTTTTACTGTCTTCTGTTTTTTATTTGCCTCATACTTGTACTAACCACTCTTATCAGGGTGGAAAATATTGATAAGTTTAAGTCTAAATCAGAGGTTCCCAGCATAGGCGTAACGAGGGGGGGTTATTGGGGATGTAACCCTTCCCCTATTGCTTAGAAGAAATAAAAAAAAATTGTAACAATTTAAAAAAAATAAAACTTTGAAGGATTTTACTTTTTCAAAGTTAAGAATATTGTGGTATTACAGAAGTAAGGGTCGGTAATGCCAAAAACACAACAAAGAAAGTGCGAACACAGTTATTTTAATGAATAAAAGGTACACTAAAATGAAAAACCAAAACGTAATAAAATATCAAAAGGAACCAATCAAATATCACTTATTTCATTTAGAAAACTCCCCATTCGGAGTGGTGAAAAGAAAAATATTTTTAAATATTTTATTTGAAAAGAAAAGATATGACCAGGACCGGAACGCGAACCCGGGTCTTCCACGTATCCTTCGTGTTGCTTAGTCACCTCAACCATCCTGCTTCGCATACTCGTTCATATCTTTTCTTTTCAAATAAAACAAGATATTTAAAAATATTTTAAATTAAATTTTAATTTTCCGTGATATTTAAAAATATTAAAAAAAATATAACATCTAGCAATAAAATAACAGAAAAAAAAAGAAAAATAGTAATGTAAAATTACTTATTACACTATTAATTATTATTTTTATCACATTACATTATAATATGATAACAGTCGTAATATAATTAAAATTAAACATTAATAACGAAACGTAAATGACAATCACAAAATAGTGATAATTTTAATGGGAGGGATATACTTGATGGATTGACAGGAAATTATCAATATTTGGCTTCAGTTCAGTCAATATTGACTTCAGGAATAACCGCAAATCTTGCCGGTCCGTGATATTCTATCTGCTCCTTTTGTTTTGTTAAAATGTTTGTAAAACACTATAACTTTTTTTCGACAAGACGAGGGAAACGCTATCAAAACCTTTCTCGCAATTCTCCAAAGTCCATGATATTTTTTCGGGTATTTCTGCCTGCAGCCAAAATGTTTGATACCCTCTTTTAAATTTCACCTTCAGCTCATCATTAGTGCTAAGCTCGAGTAGCTCCTCTTGCAATATCACATTCTCCACTTCTGTTTCATCAAATGGATTTATGATCCATGGTGGTATTCCACCATCAGAATATCTTCAAATCTGATTTTGAAGTCATCGTGCAGGGCAATTAAATGTTGAACGTATGTCTGAGTATCCTCATCAAGTCATTCTACCTGTGAAAAGTTTTAAAACTGGGAAAATTAGTGACGACTAATGTTTTGGTTAATAAAATCCAATTTTCCAAGAAAAGCTGAAATTACACCCTTTGTTTTATTAAATTGAGTCTGTCCAGTTGTAATTGTAAGTTAATGTCATTAATTTTATTTAATACGTCTTTGTACAGTGTTGTTACTCAAAAGCATTCTTTTGAGTATGTCAAATGGAGATTTATGCAGAACAGTTTTTAAAACCTCTCCAACAGCGGGCAAAATTGAGTGTTGTCCAATGGTGTGCGTTTATCCAGACTTCGCTATAAGCAATGAGATATTGTAAGATGCCCGCAATCCATCATCGTTACTTTCAGATGTTAAAGTGAATATGCTCGGTGGGTCTCTTTCATATTGTTCCTTCAATGCTTGAAAATATCTCAAATCTTTACCTGTTTTATCAGGATGACACCTTCTTGTCTGCCTTTGATGGAAGAAAACCAAATTTTAAATAATCAACAATATAATGTCGACATTTATTCTTAGATTCAGCCATGTTTCATATCAGTTACCTACCTGTAAATAAATAAACATTGTTTTAGTAATCATAAGGCAGCGATATGGCTATTTTAACAGAATAGGATTACCTAATTAATTATTGCAATGAAATAAACAAAGTACCGACGGCAAACTGATTCTAATTATTAAAAGCAATAAATCGCTTCATTATGGATCTTAATCCATAATATAGGTTTATCAATACGGCTGAACCGATTTAAATGTAATGTAAAACATTTTTTCATAAATATATGTTGATGCAATTTCTGTAAATTCGATAGAAAATACTTATAAATAATATTTTGATATCAAAACTCCGCGATTTTAAAGCCGCGTACAATTTATTAAATTATATTTAATTAAGTGATTTAGCATTAGGAAGCTGAAATACTTACAATCAAGCAGCTCAATCATACCATATCTCTCCTTTAGTGAACCACGACACAGTCTGGCTAAAAAAAAAATTACTAATAAAATAGGGACAAAAAGTTCAACCTTTCTCGACCTTCTGTTCTTTTATGGAAGTATCTAAAAATGGCTCTTTGGTATTTAATTTTTAATACGTACCTACCTCACGCAAACATTACAAATATACTTATTACAACATAAAATAAAAGTATGTATTTTGTACAATATAACAAATAAGCAGGTAAATACATACTTTTTCCGACACTAGCAAACACTAACATCGATTCACTTTACTTTACTTTTCTTGTCGAAATTTCGGAAACAAATGAGTAACGTTTATCCTTGGCATTCGTATTTATATTTGTGAAGAATCAAACAAGTTCATGCAAGATTGCAGCATACACACCGATAGAACGGTGGCGGCGCTTTGCATTTCTCAACATGTACTGAATATGGAATATGCAAGTTTTTACAAGTAACAGTCGCTGAGCTTCTTAAAACCCCACACCTGACACCATACAAATTTGTTACGGGCTACTGGGTATTAAAATGAATTAAACAATTCCTTAATTAAAGATACTAATATTTATTAACAAAATTAACAAAAAGGATACAATTGAACTATTAACAATTAAATTATTGAACTAATATAAATTTATAATAACAATATTCTAAATATTTATTATCTAGGCCTAACTCCTATTTAATTATTACAATAATATTAGATATTACTAATTCTAGATAGCTTAACTAGTTACAATAGTTTCTATGAATATATTACACTACAATTTATAACTAATAATTAACACTTACAGTTCACTAGTCCACCGACCGTAAGATTCTCCAAGTATGACAAACTGGCACACAGTAACAAACAGAAACAGTTTATTACACTCGCGAGACTGTCACAGTTCACTGATACACTTACTACACGGGCCGGTTCAACACTGACTAGTTTATCACACTGACACTCACTTATCACAGATCTTGCGTGGTCTACTCTCAGGCTAAGACTGACTGCCTCGAGTTGAGGGGAAGTATTAAAGAAGCTAGGCCGAACATTCTAGAACACGAAAGGGCCAGACAATTCCGGAATCTTCTTAATCCTTTTCCGACAAAAGAAGACGATCTAGAACAGTCCTAATCCTATTTAAACGTCTCCCGCTGACGGAGTTAAGCCGCTAATCCCCCGCTTCCGCCTTCCTTTGTACGCCCGTAACACTGCCCCCTCCTTAAAAGTGCTCTGCCCCAGAGCATAGTCCGGAGAAATCGGGCAGTTATGAGCTTCTGCTGATGGAGACGCACTTTCTTTCCAGGGGTTGAACGTGCACACCAATATGGCAATTCCAGAGTTGGCGAATGTCTGTTCGATCATGTCCCTGACAATCTTCCACTCCAAGCCGTCGTATCCACAGCCCAACTTCGGAATAGCGAGCTTAGTGACACGCAGTCTCAGAAGCTTACTCCGAAGGTCGTCGAGGCTTCGCCGCAGTGCGTCATATGTTGGCTTCTGATCAGTGGCCCGCATGGTAACCAAGTAAAACAGGTGTCGTCCCTCGTGCGGCAGGTGGAGTGCCTTCCCGACACTTGGTTCTTGGCGTTTCAGCTCCTCAGTTCCGCCGAACTTCTTCCTGAAGACCGTTGCAATCCCTCGAGAAGTACTCAGATCTTCGGCAACGCAATGGGCCAGAGAATACTCCACTGGTAACGAGAAGATATCCCTGTAGATTACCTGAGTTACTCCACGAAACTCTGGTACCTTAGTATTTGCAACTGGGTCATTATTTGTCTCCACGTTGTTTAGGTACCTAACCTGCTGGTCTTCTGCCAGGCCATGGTCTCCTTTGTACGGCGCCAGTCTATTGAAATGGACTACCTTGGGTTTTCCTTTCGGCTGCTTCCTGATCCTATATACGACGTCGTTGATCCTCTTGACGATCTCAAACGGGCCGTCCCAGGAGTTCTGCAGTTTAGGTGAGTAGCCTCGCCTTCTTCGAGGATCATGTAGCTAGACCAAGTCTCCAGGTTGGTAGCCACCTTTCTCAGCCCTGATGTCGTAGCGCTCCTTCATTCTGTCACTTGCCCCCTGGATGTTTGTGCGAACCTTCTCGTGGATATTATCCATTCGCTTCCGTAGATCCGTGACGTACTCCTCTCCGGCAATTTCCTCGTCAGGCTTGAAACCGAATTTCAGATCACAAGGCAAACGAAGTTCTCTGCCGAACACCACATTTGCGGGAGTCTGCCCCGTTGCTTCACTGACTGAACTGCGGTAGGCCAGCAGGAACAGGTGAAGATACTGGTCCCAGTCTCGCTGATGGTCGGAGACCACTTTGGATAAATATCGGCCCATAGTCCTGTTCATGCGCTCCACCATGCCATCGGGTTGAGGGTGAAGAGGTGTCGTCCTGGTCTTCCGTATTCCCAGTGCTTCGCACATCCCGGAGAAGACTGCAGACTCGAAGTTTCGTCCCTGGTCAGAGTGAAGTTCCATGGGTACCCCAAACCTACTGACGAGCTGCTTCACTAGTACGTCCGCAACCGTGACTGCCTCCTGATTCGGAAGGGCGTAAGCTTCCACCCACTTGGAAAAGTAGTCCATGGCCACGAGAATATACCGGTTACTTTCATCCGTCACAGGGAAAGGGCCAGCGATGTCAATTGCTATTCTCTCAAACGGTGTTCCCACGTTGTACTTCCTCATTGGGGCCTTCTTTCTTCTTATGGGTCCGTTAGAAGCCGCACAAGTCGCACAACGCCTGCACCATTCCAACACATCGTCCTTAAGGTTTGCCCAGTAAAAGCGTTCACGTACCTTTTCCAATGTACGGTGAACTCCAAGGTGGCCGCCAGATACTCCGTCATAAAGTTCCCTGAGTACTTCGGGCACTTTACTCTTTGGAACGATGAGCTGAAGTCTGCGCTGAAGTCCTTCCATGTTCTCCAATGCCCGTTTCAGCAGCCCGTTGTCCACTAGAATGGAGTCCCATTGGGCCCAGTAAGTCTTTACATTCTTCGACATTGGAGCAACATCCTGCCAGGTTGGTCTTCCTTGCCCTGATAGTTTCCACTGCTTCATTTGTTTCAAGTCCGGGTCCCTGTCCTGCTCCTTTGACACCTCTGCATCCTGCCAACTGTCCATGACCACCGTTGTCCTCAACACTGCTGCCTGATTCTCTTCTTGTCGAGAACAATGCCCGCAGTCTTCGCCACAAGGCCTCCTTGAGAGCGCATCCGCATTTCTGTGACTCGTTCCAGCACGATGAGCAGATTCAAAGTCATATTCTTGAAGGCGCTCTATCCACCTCGCCACTTGTCCTTGTGGTGACTTGAATCGTAGCAGCCACATTAGAGCCGCGTGGTCCGTTCTCAGGAGGAATCTTCTGCCGTATAGATATTTGTGAAAATGTTCTATAGATTTCACCACTGCCAGAAGCTCCTTCCTTGTGACACAGTAGTTGCGTTCCGGAGCTGAGAGCGCTTTACTGAAATATCCATCTTGGAGCTGAGAGAGGACGCTCCCAATAGCGGTGTTGCTGGCGTCTGTATCAAGTATGAACTTGCCCTCGGGACGGGGATAGCTCAGAATAGGAGCACTACTCAATTTCTTCTTCAACTCCTCAAAGGATGCCTAACATTCGTGATCCCAAAGGAAAGTCCGTTTTTCCTCGGTGAGCCTGGTAAGAGGTTTTGCAATGTTTGCAAATCCTTTCACGTACCTCCTGTAGTAGGTGCAGAGGCCGAGAAAACTTCTTACTTGGTGCTTATCTCGAGGTACTGGCCAGTCGGTGATCGCTGCAATCTTCTCTGGGTCAACGGCAACTCCATTGTCCGACACAACATGCCCCAGATAGTTGACTTGCCTTCGGAAGAGGTGACACTTCTTCGGGTTCAATTTTAGGTTCGCTGCACGCAGTCGTTCGAAGACCTTCTCCAGATTGTTCAGATGGTGAGCGAAGGACTTTCCCAGCACAATGATGTCATCTAGGTATACCAGGCAAATTTCCCAAGAGAGACCTCTTAACACGCTTTCCATCAGCCTCTCAAATGTTGCAGGAGCATTGCAAAGTCCGAATGGCATTACTGTAAATTGCCAGAGTCCAGTCCCAATCGAGAACGCTGTCTTCTCTTTATCTTCAGGTTTCAATCCAACCTGCCAATATCCACTGCGGAGATCCAAGGTAGAGAAAAGTTCACACCCCTCTAGGGTGTCCAGCGTATCATCAATTCTGGGGAGCGGATAGCTGTCTTTCTTGGTGACGTTGTTCAGAAGGCGGTAGTCCACGCAGAATCTCGTTGTGCCGTCCTTCTTTTTCACCAGTACAACAGGAGACATCCAGGGGCTACTCGAAGGCTCAATGACACCATCAGCCGCCATCTCCTTGATGATCTTCTCGGCGTCCTCCCGTTTGGCTAACGGCAGCCTCCGCGGGACCTGTCGGATGGGCTTAGCATCCCCGGTGTCAATCCTGTGCTGGACGATATCCGTTCTACCGCGTGGCCCTGGGCTGATCTCGAAAACGTCCTGCCATCGGATAATCATCTTATTCACTTCCTCGCTCTGTCCAGGCGAGAGTTCCCGGCATGATTCGTCCACAAATCCTGTTAGTTCTTCCGGCAGTCCTCGCAGCTCGGTGGGATGACGGTGCAGCTGACGAACCACTGAGGTAGCAGTTGTACATTCCCCTACCGGTGTTCCTTTGTTCAGCGTTACTGGGAAGCTGTTCAGGTTCATTAGCCGAACCGGAGTGGTACGTCCGAACTTGATGAGAGACCTTGCAACCATTACGCCGCGTCCGATCTCCTGTTCTTCTTGCCTTCCAGGTTCAATTAGCAAACATTGACCCTCAGGTAGGTGTCCTTCGATCGTCCCATGCGTTATGATTTGGCTCCGTGCAGGTAAAGTGGTGTCTTCTAGTAGGCGCACTCGTAAGTAGATGTCCTTTCCCTGCCGAAGGATGACTTCTTCGTCTCCCATCGTCATCACCCCTCTCGCCATATCCAGCGTGATCCCGTATGCGATCATCAAGTCCGCGCCCAATATGACATCTTCATCAATATCTGCCACGAGAGCGCGGTGCTTCAGATGTTGACCCCCGATGATGAAGGTGGCAACTGTCTCCCCGTAGACCTTGGCTGGCTCTCCTGTGGCAGTCCGTAATGTCCAAGTCGTTGGTAAGATCTTATCAGCCGGAACTGTCTTCAAGTTCAAGATAGTCATGGTTGCGCCGGTATCCAGTAGCAGACTTCGCAGCTGCCCGTTCACCATCCCATCTGAAACTGTTCGTTCTGCTTCCTATTGACGCAACTCTGATGGTCTTCCCGGGGCCTTTGACTTTACGGGTTGACAGTTGCCCCTTCCCATCAGCCCTACTTAGTTTTCCTATGGCTTTTCTTGCTTCTTGGATGGACACTTGCTTCTAGGGTGTCCAAGATGGCCGCAGCTCCAACAGCGTATCTCCTTCTTACGGGTCCTTAGAGCCTCCAACACCTTTGTCAGAATATCTTCGACGCTAGGGACCTTATTAGGCTCCGCTTCTGCTGCTCGAACTTGTGCATGGCCCCGTACTGACTGCCTGACAGCCTCGAACTCCATGGCCTGAGATAATGCGTCTCCTAGCGTTTTTGGCCGGGCGAGCTTAACTGCTTGTTGCGTCTCGGGGTCCCGAAGTCCGTCCAGGAATTTGTCGACAGCGAGGCTCTCGTAGACATCATTGGTGACCGATGGGTAGGCATTCCTCACCAGCCGGGCAATGTCCGCTTCAAATTCCTGCAGCGTCTCGCTGGTCTTCTGGATCCTGCTTCTCAGCTGTGAGCGATATAGCTGGTCCATGTGGCGGTGGCCGAAACGCATCTCCAGTCTTCTAACCAGTTCCCCGTAGTTAGACCGCTCTGTCATGGGCATCCCTTGCAGTACTCCCAAGGCGTCTCCACGCAAGGCCAGGCACAACGCTGAAGCTTGGGTCTCTTTTGTCCAACCGTGGATTGAAGCCGCTGTCTCGAAGAGAGTCATTTAGTCCTCCCACGGCGTCTTTCCGTCGAACACTGGAATGGTGTTGTGAGTTGGTGGCGTACCTGAATTGGCGGGCATAATGGTTTTATGAAGGCTGCCCTCGGAGGAAAGGTCAATGTCGTTCTTCGGTGGGTAGCTCTTGCGTCCCTCGAGAGCTTCTACTCTTAGACTAAGTTCGTTTTTAATTGAAATCAGTTCTTCTCCTAACCTAGATTCTACATTAGCTACTTTATCATTTACATCGGCTAACTTATTTTCTACATTAGCTAACTTATTCTCTACATTTTCCATTAACTTAGTCTCTAATGTGCCCAACTTAGACTCTAATGTATCCAATAAATCACTTTTTACAGTACCTAATTCATTTTTAACATTGCCTAATTCATTACCTAGCTTATTTTCTACATTGCTTAACTCATTTTGTAAATTACCTAGCTTATTATCTACATTGCATAAAGTTGCAGACAACTTGCTTAAATCAGTTTCAAACAGAACGTCATCTGGATTTTCCCCTAAATCTACAAAAAATTGACGCAAGCGCTCTTGCAGTACACTTTTAGTTCCGGAACAATCAAGATCACGTTCCTCCAATTCACGTTTCAAATCCGCAACTTTTAAATCAATTAACTTAACACTTTTAGAAGCCATTCTTCATACAGTAGCCCAATAATTACAAAATACAAGACAAAATGCAAAATAATAGCAAATACACAATAATCCCATTTCTGACACCAATTTGTTACGGGCTACTGGGTATTAAAATGAATTAAACAATTCCTTAATTAAAGATACTAATATTTATTAACAAAATTAACAAAAAGGATACAATTGAACTATTAACAATTAAATTATTGAACTAATATAAATTTATAATAACAATATTCTAAATATTTATTATCTAGGCCTAACTCCTATTTAATTATTACAATAATATTAGATATTACTAATTCTAGATAGCTTAACTAGTTACAATAGTTTCTATGAATATATTACACTACAATTTATAACTAATAATTAACACTTACAGTTCACTAGTCCACCGACCGTAAGATTCTCCAAGTATGACAAACTGGCACACAGTAACAAACAGAAACAGTTTATTATACTCTCGAGACTGTCACAGTTCACTGATACACTTACTACACGGGCCGGTTCAACACTGACTAGTTTATCACACTGACACTCACTTATCACAGATCTTGCGTGGTCTACTCTCAGGCTAAGACTGACTGCCTCGAGTTGAGGGGAAGTATTTAAAGAAGCTAGGCCGAACATTCTAGAACACGAAAGGGCCAGACAATTCCGGAATCTTCTTTCTTTTTCCGACAAAAGAAGACGATCTAGAACAGTCCTAATCCTATTTAAACGTCTCCCGCTGACGGAGTTAAGCCGCTAATCCCCCGCTTCCGCCTTCCTTTGTACGCCCGTAACAATATTATCTGCCTAAATTGATAGGTGAAGTCAAGCCAACATTTCAGTTCTTCACTATCGAAAGCAGATAAATTTTCTTGGACCCTCGCTTAGGAATTGTGAACCCCCATTTTTTTGTCACGCCAACGTAGACCGCCGTCGAGTCTCTCATGGACCACTTCGGGAACTAAGTGTCTAAATATTAAGTACTTTCTCTCCATATTCTGCTTGGAATTTCAGACCAACCTTACTAACATTTTCGTTTCTAAAAATGTTACGGGTAATATTTCGGTATAAATTCTCCGTATTAAAGTATAATTTAATCATTGCTGTCCAAAAATAACAATTTCAATTTTTATTATTACCCAAAAAAGTTTATTAAACGAAAATATCATTGATCCCTTTTAATTATAATTAAGCATTCTGGTGTATGCAAAACTAAGAGGCTTGAGCATTCTTAATTACTATAATCTCCCGGAAACTAGAGATAAAAAAATCATATGTTAGCTAACCGATTGGTAATTGTTTTGTAGCTTGAGCAACATAGGAAGGAGATAAGAAAATCTGTATTCTTCCAACGCTTAAAGCTGCTATAAGAAAAAGCGCTGTTGTTCATTCAAGTTTATCTACAGATTAGGGCCATTCTTAAATTATTTATAATCAGTATTTATATTGGAATAACATCTATATCTTGTAGAGCATCGAATTCAACCTTTGTTGTTTCTTTTATTTTTTAAACAATGGTCAGTACAACAAAAATAAATAATAATGCCTAGGTTTAGAATGATTACACTTAATAAATTGCTAATATACTTTATCATATATATTTATATAAAATTCATGTTACGTTTTCGATAATTTTTAGTTTCACGAATAGTTGTTTATTATTTAAACGTCACGCTATTCTGATTTAACTATTGCTAATCTGATGACACTACAGTGGGAATCCTAAATATTGTCTATCCAAGTATAATTAGGATAGGACTTTTAACAAGTGCTTGACCCGATACCGGCTCGTGACTCCCCATTTTACGTCACTTCTGAAAGGCTGCGCTAGGATTTCTTACTCCTTTTTGAAAAAATCTTGGGTCAGCTACCGAGGATGTCATCCCAACCCCACTACACTAAAAGTGACTCCAATCAGTTTCACGAGTTAGTACTGAATTCAATATAGTGATTTTAAACCTTTACTACTACAACGGGTGAAGAGTATGGGGTTCAGTACATGTTAGAGACTGTACTATTTCTTGGACAACGGTTGTGCAGGGAGTCTAGATTTGTCCAGATCACGCTCAACCACTAGATTTTTTCCAATAGAGGCTGGGTGAGCCCCAGGCGGGCCCTAGATCCCATAAGATCCATCCCCAGCCGCTAATAGACTAAATATAAAATTTGCCTGCGAGCAGGATTTGAACCTGGAACCTTCACCACAGCTCTACCACTGAGGCACTTCGATTTAAAAGTAAAACGAAATTCTATATTAAAGACAACGTTTGCAACAAAACCTTAACAAATGTAGACAAAATACTTCATAAAAATACACTAAATTTGAGCTGTTAGATATTTTTTGAGATTTTTATTTTTATTATTAAAATAACGGTATAAAAATACTGTTTTTTCTTTTGTTGTAATGTATCAACAGTTAATCATAAAAGAATATATTATGTAATTTAACAGAATTTAGAGAAAAAAATTAGTGATTTTGGTTATATCATATCTTTTAGGAAATTGAACACGTAAAAAAAAAAAAAATCTACTCGGATATATATGTCACGGCTGAAACGGAACTAAAGAAAATGACAAATAATTATAAGGCAGAAATGGAACTGACTTAATTAGTCTAAAAATACGAGATAGGGGCATGGCAAAATAAGCTACAGTAATTAGCCACAGGAGGCAAACCACAGGATGAGTATTAAAACTCCATTACCTAGTGATAATGCCTATCTTAGCTCCGCTTCTTCCAACCTGCCTATAGAACTGATAACACTATCGGGGACTCCCTTCCAAACTAGATTCTCTAAGAGTATATTTAAATATTAATATAATGCCGGAAAAAAAACGTATCCATGGTCATACAAGTCTTCTCAGTCTGCAAATGTGCCGCTAAACGTAATAAAAACACTTTCAAACCATGCTCCATATCAACTAGATCATGTCAAGATATACTTTATCTATTTAAAATGACATACTCTGCGAAATTTATATTCAAATAAGCTATTCTGAGATAAAAGAAAGCTCATTTGCGAACAATGCATTGTTGTCTACTCAACTTTTGATTGTATACAGCTTTTTGTTTTACTTATCTTTAAAAAAAATAAGATAATAATAAATGTTTATTACTTTTTTTAACACAGACATACTAGATCCGATGACCAGGAGTAAATAGTATAATACCTTACTCCTGAGTTCTTAACGGATACATGGATTAATTCAACTGCTGTAACTACGGAACAGTCATCGTACGAAACAATTTGCATCGGTATTCTTCGTTTGTAACTAAGAATAGAAAACATAGAAACTCAGCGCTAGTACAATAATTGAAAGAATAATAATATTAAGTACAATAATTGAAAGAATAATATAGCATACATTGTTCTTTGTCATTTAATGCATGTATGTGTATTATTCCTCTAAAAGTACCTTTTACGACATTATTGGCGATATAACGGCCCATCATATTTGCCGTCTGCTTACTTTGCTGACTCATAGTATGCTTTCGTTGCACCCATGAAATTCGGAGCATACTACGATAACACCAATTCGCGAGTTCTTGTAGGCGTTTAATTCAAACATCCGTAAGTGTCAATGCCCCTGATCCGCATTATAATCCTGAGTGCTCTGATTCGAATCTACAGATTAAAATTTAGGATTCCCATCACTTTTCTGGTTAAAGACCTTCTTTCTTTCTCTATACTAGACCTGATTTCATTTAAGTTATCCAGTTGTTTCATTTGATTTACATCCCAGATGGTTAATTCTGTCGGTTAATTTTCGAAGGTAAATGTTTTATTGGGATTCAACATCAATATTGTATGTGTATAGATGAAATTATCGAATGTTCTTACTTCTCATTGCTATGATATAATAGTAAAAACAATCTTCATAAGTTCAACAAGAAGTTATGATCTGCGTTAAATTTAAGAACACTACGATACACATGGGCTGATTTATGTGATGATTTTAATGATGAAAATCAAAATCAAATTCAATGAAATCAGAACTTTTACCTTTCTAAAATATGACAAATAAAAAGTAAAACATTAAGGCATTTGATTTCAATATAAACCTATCACTTTCTTCTTTCTCAAGATCACCCTTAGGATACTATCTCCCGTGCGACAATGTCAGTCCTACCTGACGGCGCACCTTGAAGGGAACTGTAACAAATTATTGCAAACAGATTTAGATAAAGGTGTTATCCTGTGAAGCGTGCGGGCCGTGGTGGCATGTGGGCGGCTACGATGGGGGTACTTGTCACTTGCCTCAGTGACAGCATCATCCGTCTCATCACCGGCATGCTTTTTTTGTTTATTGTATATTTATTTATTGCCGCCATTATTTATTTATTTGGCAGAGCACGTTGGAAGTGTGGGGATTTGCCCTTACCTATATTTGTAAAATTAATATCATATTTATATATATGATATTATATATATATATATATATATATATATATATATATATATATATATATATGTATATATATATATATATATGTATATATAGCCGTTAAGGGATGATCGAGAAAGAAGAATACCGTTTAGTATGGAGGAATAAGCTGCTGAGGTCCAATTAAAATTTCAAAAGTTAAAAAAGCAATTAAAATCATAGGATGCTGAAAAATAAATTTATTGAAAAAATATCTAGTTTTACAGCTCATTTTCAAATGTGCCAAATGGCATTTGTATGATTTCTTAAATAAATATTATTATTATCATTTTCAAAATGCCCGCCCCTATTCCCAATGCAAGCTCGTGCGTGCCCTTCTTTATCGGCACCTCATGCCTAACCTGATTTGTGTGATATTCCCGAGTAAATATTTTTATTTACACATATATGTATATATTTTTTTTTTTTTTTTATTTGTTCCCCCCATGGTAACCCCTTGGAGGGACCGTTTATTAATATTAGGACATGCTCCATACTTAAGTAAGCATATTACATGTCATTACATGTGATGTTAATAATTACAGATCAATTTGGTATCATAATTACAGAATACATTTTAGTAAAATTTAACAATACAAGAAATTCAAAATTTATAGTTTGACTAAATTGATAATTTCTGAGAATAAAATTAAAATTAAACTTGTAATCCTAAATTATGTAATGAAAAATAAATAAATTTAACAAATATACAAATAAACAAAAATGAAAGGTTTTATGATATAAATGATGTAACTAAAAAAAAAAATCAATTCATGAGTTATACATTACGATTAGCGACAGTACTTAATAAAATGTATACACATATATTTATACTCATAACAGTTACAATTAAAAATGAAAAACCAAGTATCTGGTGAATTGCCCTTCTTATGTCCTAGAGCTGATCAAAATTTATGTCTTTAAAAATGATAATAAGTCAGTTTTAAAGTTAGAAAAAATTAAATGTTCTGTTTCAGGCCAAGTCCCTCGTTTGAGTATTATGTTTTTTATCAATTTAATTCTTTGTCGGGCGTATCGTGAACAGTCATATAGTATGTGTCTGAAAGTGTGGGTCTGTCCATCTTCATCACATGCGTTCTTATAATGTTAAATCTTTTCAAATACTGTTTTGTGTTTCCATGTTCTGTTAAAAATTGTGTTGATTTGAAGTCTGAACTGTGTAATTGTTGGTAATTTTCGAGTGTTATGCGAGGAATGTATCTGTGTAGGCTGGGTGATTTTGTCGATGAAGTCCATGTAGTGTTCCATTTTTTAATGGATATAAATATATATATTTATATATATAATTATTCCTCTCTGGAAGACTTTGGCTACAAATAACCTATCTGTCAATAAACATGCTACACGTAGGTGGGTATCATTTCAACTTGACTTTAATCGTTTCCAGGACAAATCACCTCCCTACACAACCGTTGTCCAAGAAACAGTACTGTCTCTACTAAGTACTGAAATACCGACCCTTCGTGGATAGCAGTGACACAGTTTTTTATTTTTTTTTTTGGTTTAGTTTCCTATTCAATATAACATACTTTGTTACTTAACCAACACTCACATGCACGTTCGTCAACCCCTGGCAGCCGCGCCACCTAGATTCCTGCTGAGGCCGTACGTGCCCACGAGGTATGCCACTCCCTTCATAACCTATCCGTGCCAATTAATCGGGAACTAGCGAGTTGTTTTTTTTTTTGTTTTTTTTTCATTACAAACCGGTCGCCCATAGGCGAAAGCCGTTACTGCCGTTGATATTTATTTAAATCTTTTATGGCCTCATTCCTCACCATTTCCCTCACTTATTTTTTCAGTTTGCTTATAAACTAACACATACATTGTAATACATAATACATTGTGTCATAGATTTATTATAATATATTTTAATAAGTACGTATTGGGCTAATCTGTTTTCGAGAGTATGCAATTAAAATTAAATGTTGATTGAAACTTTTCTTGGCCTCATTCGTCTTAACTTATTCTTTTACAGTTTTCTGTTAATTACGTAGAATATAACGCCCTAATATTTCTATAGTGACTTAAGACAAAACCTTACATACTTATAAAAACGGGAACACTACCATTGAGCTTGGAACAGCATCAGAACAGACAAGCTCTGAAGCTATGTTGATACAGTTTTCATGAGTGATAAATACCCAAAAAATTATTTTACCCATTTCTCTGATAGTCATAACTCACCACCGAAAAAACGTCATTTTTTGTTGTGTTACTTTAGAAATGCTAGTGCGATACGTAAACATGTTTTACTACTGGTTTTATTTTATTGAGTAAGATTATATTAAAAAAAAAAAAGTTTGAGGCAAACAAGTTCACGCCAGTTCGTACCTCTGACCTTTCGTCACCAAAACATAGTGTTATCAACGTACTTACTATAAGTTGCTACATATTATAGTGATGTTATACGAAATTTACTTTTCGGTAATATAATTATTATATATTTTTTTATATTTATTATTTATATATTATAATATATTTTATCTATGAAGTATAGATAAAATGAAGTACAAATAAACTTATATAAACATATCTGGAAATAAACCACAGGTAATTTAGTAGTTTTTTTTTTCCATTTGTTTAGACATTTAAATGGGTTAGTTAATTTATTCTTAGAAAACTTATAACCTTTTATCAAGGGGTAACAAGTTATAAATACATGGGTATTTACAACAACAGCAATCCCCATGAAAAATAATGATTTTATTAATTAGGTGACCAGTTTCATAATTAATCAATTCCTCTATTTTAGACCTGGAACACATATAATGAGCCAGAATTCATTAAAGAAAATAATCCCCTAACAGAAAAAAAAAGAGCGTTCCGGTATATTAATGGAGATACTTATATTTCGAAACGATTGAGCATTTGTGCCTAATAACTGTGCCAGTAATCATTTTTATATAACGTAATTGCATAATCGAAGGGACGGCAAAAAATCATTTCCGACAAGGGTTTTTGGTGGTGTTTAATGTTAGGTAACAATACGAAAGGTCAATAGTGTAGATCTGTCATATATATTAACGCAACAACCTGTTAGAACTATCTTTAAAAAATTCTACATTTGCGCTTTCTATAGAAGAAATGTTATGCCTAAAACTTCCATTGGCATTAGAATATTTCTAAACATTATGACTGGTATTGAAGTAAAATGTAATTGATCTTATGTACCTAACTTAAAATTTGTTTAGTTATGAATAAACAATAAATTACAAATTGTTTCACTACAAGAACTATCTATGAAGACTGCATGTTTTGAGTTTTTCATAAATGAAATTTTACAAAAAAAAAAGAATTAAAGAATTATATTTAAATTATAGTAAAGTGCTGAGTTGTCTTACCGAAGATCCTTGATTCAAATCCGGGATAGAACCTGTGGGATCTGGAGATCCTCATGAGGCTCACCTAGCATCCATAAAATGGGTGCCTTTAATTGCTGGAAAATTCAGGGGCTGAGCGTGAAATGGGACAAATCACACCACTGAACAACAGTTAGAAATAATACAACCTCTACCATATACTGAACCAAAAGACCCATCATGAATTGTAGCGATTCAGGTTATTTTTATATAGTTTATATAAAATAACAAGCCCTATAGATATTGTCTCAATATTGATGAAGCACATCGATTTTTTTTTTTTTTTTTTAGTCCTCAAACTCCTCTTTGTTTCGATCAACTAGAATTAGGAAATTCAAATAACAGTTAAATTTCTTTCAAAAGTATTTTTCAGAAATTAAGGAAATTGGAAAAAAAAAACCGATAAAGTAAAATGCCATTAGATAATAAAGAAATACTCCCCTTTTCAGCACGCCATGGTGACACATTAAAACCATAAATAAGACATTACGTATTGAAAAATTAAATATAAGTAATATTTAATTTTCATTCAACCTCGATATTAATATTAATTAGAAGCTTTAAAATGAATAACTGTTATCATTAGTGACATGGATAGCAGTTATTTATAAGAACCGTTAAAAGATTGAGAAGGTCAGAATTACGAACTAGTTTGATTCTTTGTTTACTCAATCGACTGGTTTTATAGTAATTATTATATTCTCTTCTCACATATAAATTCTCTGCCGTGATTAGTTGTAAATAGAAATATTTACTGTATTAGGAGCACATAATTAATAACGAGAAAAGATATGTTTTCACTATTTATCGAACTTTATAGAAAAATAAAGGTAATCGGCTATTAATGAGCCTGATTATTTGATGTAAGATTCCAATGCAGTATAAGTACTGATTTATATAGCAATGGGAAAAACGGAAATTATAATTCTAAATTTTAAACCCTTGACTATCTAAGGCTGTAAAATTGTCATTTGCGTACTTAAAGTGATCCCATAAAACAATTTTTGAAAGTAGCTTATTTTATTTTTATTTTATCTATTTAATTTTAATTACTTATTATGATTTTTAACATTTTTGGAGATTTCATTGCTAAAATTTTTTTTTCAAATTTGTCATTTAAGACATCTGAACACGATTAGATGAAGTTTTTGGAATCGCTTACATTATAGAAAAGTTACAGAATGGTTATAGTGTCGTGCCAAAGAGGGAGTGAGAGAGGGCTCTGGGAAAGGGAAAAAGTTGAAAGTAAAGAAAAAACTGCATTCTGAAATTGGAAGATTCTAATTTATACAAAATTCATCAAAATTTTTCAAAAGTTATAAAGGAATACATGAATAAAAAAAAGAAAAGAAAATAGATAAAAACTAATACTTGATTCTTGTATTGTAGTAGGCGTAGACTAGTAGACGTTTGTAGTTCTTATCTTCCCAAACTCAAACATAATTGAATATTAAGAAAAATGTAAGATTTTAACTATTGCATACGTAGGTTAATTTTTCTGTATTATGTTAAAATTGTTTAATTACCCCATCTTTTGAATCATGGATCACAAAATTGAATACTACACATTAGAATGCAACATAGTCGATCAGAAAGTTTGTAGTCACGCCACTTTATTTTTAAAATAAATAGATATGCCATTAACCTCGTCTCCCTATGCACCACCCCACCTATTGAAAGGTCATGTGCTCAGTTGGTAGATCAATAAAACCTGTTTTATTTATTATTATTTAAGATTAAATGTACACCTTTACAAACGCTAAACTTCGAATCCCCATACTAGACTCAAATGATCAGAAACAGCTTGCATTTCATTGCATTGCCGTTTCAGGCAACTTCAAAATTTCATCATCAGACGGTCATAAGATCCATCTGGGCTTACTGAGTAGATCTTCGGAGCTCTACTAAATCATCGAATACCTCTCATATTCAATCCTTACAATCCAAAATCCTCAATGCAAAAGTCATCCAAAATATATTTGGATTCATGGCATAAAATTGTATGACCTTCATAATTAAATTTCATATTTAAACATTTAAAATTTTCATAATTTAAATAGTTCATAAATAAATTTCCTGATTCCATAATGCATAATTTTACGATTTAGATTTCTATTTTTTAAAATAAATATTACTGTAACATTTAAAGGAATAAATATGTTTTTAAAAATTTAAATTGTAACGTGAAAATATTACTTTACTGTGACTACAATGTTATCTGAATTTTAAATATATCTTTTAATGAAATTTGACGTTATTTCTTGTTCGTGTTAAAGGAAATAGCCATTTCTACAAATTACCAATCAATTCTTATTATAGAGGAAAGTACCAAATTCATTCAGTAATTTGACTGGCAATAGATAACATGCCATAATATAATAAAGCATATAAAGTTATTAAAGTGAAAAGCGGAAAGTAGAAGATCTCGGGCGCGTGTAGATGTTGGAGTGCAAGTTGGTAGTTGTACCGGTAGAGTAGATTTCAAATCGATATAGATTTAACAATATGTTTGGTTAAAAGAAGTGATATATCGTCCCTGCCATTTCCAAATATCGAATGTGAAAATCGGTACTTTTGAGGAGAGTTACAAAAAAGCAGATTCAAAATTCAATAAAAGTTAGTGCCTTAGTCAAACCAATGGCATTCATTTTTTTGCGACTGATAGATGCCTCTATATGAATTTTATATCAATTATCAATCCTAAAGCAACTGCTATAAGTCTTTTACTTTTGCAGGTTTTTTCCCTCAATGGGTTGCCTAGTTAAGTCAGAGCGTCGCTCCACTTTTCTCTGTTCCACCAGTCATCCTCCTCAAGTCCCCTGCCGGCCATCTCCTCCTCCACGCAGTCCTTCTGGGTTTGGGGTCTTCCTCTTCTTCGTCTGCCTGGCTGTTTCCACAGCAAAAGTCTCCTCGGCCACCTACGCTCTGGCATCAGCTGGCAGTGTCCGTACCATCGTAGCCTGTTCCTTACAATCCTCTCCAGCCTGTCTCTAACATCTTCATTTCTGACTCTATCAAGGCGGTTGATTCTCAGGCATCTCCTCCAAAAGTCCATCTCTGCAGCTTGTAATCTGGAGTAGAGTCCCGGGTTAAGAGTCCAGGTCTCTGAGGCGTAGCTGAGGGAGGGTTCAACAATGCTTCTGAAAATACGCCTCTTGTTGCCCGTTGAGATGACTGCGTTCCAAAGAACTAGGTGCAATATTCTAGTCACTCTTCTTACCAGGCCAACTCTTCTCCTAACTTCGGGTTCCGACTTGCCGTTTCCATCTATTGTTGACCCTAAGTACTTGAAAGAGTCCACTCGCTTGCATATTTTCCCGCTAATATGAAGGTCTGTGGCTTCTCTGCAGTTCACTGCCAGGTATTCGGTCTTATCAAAATTTATTCGTAGACCCCATTGGCTGTATTCTTTTCCCAGGGCCATCTCTGTTATATGTGACCACTGCCTGGTCGTCGGCAAAGAAAAGAGAGAAAAGCATAGTTCCGTTTATGTCTATGCCCTTTCCTCTCCAACGTGCACTCTCCACTCCTTTACAGCCTGTTGTACATAAATTTGAAACAGGCTCAGGGACATACTGTATCTCTGCTTAAGGTCCTTTGAGGCAGAAAAAGGCTCAGATAAGCGAGAGCCGAGCTTCAATCTGTACTCGTCTTTCCTGTACAGACGTCTCACGGCATTTATTAAGGCATCGCTGATGCCCGCACTCTTAAGGGATTCCCACATCTTCTGTCTCGGCACACTGTCATAAGCCTATTCTAGGTCTATGATAGCTACATGTTGACTATATAACCTATAAATCGACTGCTATCAGTCGAAAACGAAAACTGTGTTTTTTCACATTCGATACTCTGCGATGGCAGGGACGATATGTTGATCATTTATATTAAAGATACGTATTAACAGCAGATAAAATTTATCTGCATTTATTTATTAAATTGCGTTTCAAAGATCAGAGATAATTTTTAAATTGCAAATAAAGTTAAAATTTGTCTAAATAACATTTTCATTAATGTTATGCGATACTAGTAAATTCTTAATATTCGGTAAAATAATGCATAAGAACGGTTGTAAAAATATCTTGACTTCAATCAACCATAATAAAAACACAAACTGTACCGATTTGGTTTTATATATTATAGCTACTCTAGATAATTGAGACCGTAATATGTGGAATGGAATTTTTTGTTCATGTTTATTAATACTTCTGAAATTCTATAAATTATACTAAATATATAGTGATATGTATTTTTTTAATACAATTTATCAATCCTTTGTTTCTGATACGTCATGAAAAACTTTCGTGGCAATTTTTTAGGCTTCTTACACTTTCAAGAATATCTAATGACATTTTATATTTTGCCGTAAAGTCTATTCTCTTTTGCTTTCTAGTCTGAATTTTCTTTGGCAATATCCTATTTAGCCAGTAGTTATGCAATATTTTTATTTCATAAGTAGACCATTATGCTTGTTATGGTTTATTGGATCGTTGTTATTAAATAATAACTTTTTTCGTAACTCTTGTTTTCGTATTTTTTCCACTAGTATTCACTAACCTTAATTCTATTCCATCAGTTTATTTTTAAACATGATTGTTATCGGTTTCGTAATTAGGTTGCGGTAATAGTGGATTGCATTATTTTTACATATTTTTGCGAGCCTTTAATTCAAGAAATTGACAGAAGTTTTCATAGGTTGCAGGCTTATTAATTAATAAAACAATTTATCACTATCTAAAGACTTTCCCCTCTGCAATAACTGTTTGAAATTTCGATTTATTGACAGTGTTTAAAATGAAGTTGCCTTGCAGAAGGTTCGTGAGGCAAATTAATTTATTTAATCTGTTAACAGCCCGGGATGGTTCCCGTAATACCTGGAGAACCTCCTGCGACTCATCTAGCCTATATTAAGTTCATGCCCAAAATAGTGGGAATAGCAGTCACAATAAGACCAAATAACTCAAGACTTATTTATTTATTTGTGCCGACGTTTCGACCTACTTAGTAGGTCATCTTCAGGGCTATGAGATAAAAAACAAACAAAACAAAAAATAATTATAAAAACATTACAGTACCGAGATTCATTCACTAAACATTCACCCAG
This sequence comes from Arma custos, assembly GCA_037127475.1. NCBI lineage: Eukaryota > Metazoa > Arthropoda > Insecta > Hemiptera > Pentatomidae > Arma > Arma custos. The sequence goes on along the minus strand of CM073759.1, from coordinate 96,760,184 downwards.
CCGCCCCTCACATTAGGTTCGTACACATTTTAATATTTATATCTTCTCTTCACTCTTCTCCATCTCCATTCTTCACACCTATTTCTCCCTTCATCACTTCGGCATTCATCATATGTTGTAATCAAAGAGTTCATAATTAATGAGCATAATGTTTTTAATTTTTAAATTTATCTCCTTTCCCGACTGGAATTTTATATCTTAATTTCTATACGTTTCTTCCATATTTACATCATATTTTGTATTAATATAACTTCATTGTATTGTAAATACACATTTATATTACATCTCATACTTATATTTTCAAATTTTACATCTCTACCTGTCATTCATTACTTTCTACATATTTCTTCTGTATTTATTCTTTGGCATCATATTTTGTATCAATTTTCATACATTTTATGAATGTAACACTCTAGATACATTTTATATTTTATCTGTAATTAAACTAGGTTTTCCATACTTTTATATCTCACCTTTTTATATTTATACTTTTTCATTTTGTATCTTTCGATTTACCTTCTCATTTTTCTTTCTCTTTGTATTTTGTTTACATTATCACCCTTCTGTAATTTTTGTATTCATTGTCCTTAATAATAAATCCATCACTATATTTTACTTTTCTGTTACTCTATTATATGTCATTTATTATATTCTTGGTACTGTAATGTTTTTTATAGTTATTTTTTGTTTAGTTTGTTTTTTCTCTCATAGCCCTGAAGATGACCTACAAAGGTCGAAACGTCGGCACAAATAAATTAATAAGTCTTGACTTATTTGGTGTTTTTTTTACTACACCCTCCAACTATATCCATCCTCCATTATATCTTCCAGTCAACTATTTTCCTCTCTAACATAAATAAGTTTAGGCAAAATGAATTGTTTGCATAGTCTACTTTACAAAAATTCTATATGATTTCTAAAACTATGAAGATATAATTAGTAATCGTTTATTGTCTACTTTATGTTCTTTAATATTAGGTTAAAGTGATATCGAGTTCAACAATTGCTTGACACAATTTGAAATATCTTTTGTTTTGTCAAAGCGATTTATGCTTCCACTTGGACGAAACGAGCAGGTTCTCCGATGGGTTATGTACCAATACTTTATACATTATCTAGCTTTATGTCGTCCGCAGATCAATCTTTCAGACTTCCACCGTTTCACTTTAGAGAATTTTAACCATGTAAAAATAAAAGAAAAAAGTATTAATTTTCTAAAACCTTTGGTTGGTTATACAAGAAGTCATGGACTACTGTCCAGAGTGGCGGTAGAAAGTGGCGAGGGCGCGGCGTGGGTGCGGTCACCCGGATCTTGAGCCGACCTGTCTCCGGCAAGTCTTAGGCAAAATATTATATATAGTATACTTAAAGTATATTATATAATATAAGTATATTATATTTAATCTATCAACACAATTAATAAATATAACAAAATATATTTGTCATTATTCTTCATGAGAGCTTCTCTAGCTTTTGTCAAAATAAGCTGAATTTCTGCTTTTTCTAGCTAACCCATCCCATGAATAAATTGTTCTGATTAAAGTTTGTAAAGGCCACCAATTGAAGTCTTTTGCATGCACCGAGAAGATAAAAAAATTTACATCTGCATTTTATAGTTTTTAACACGATTTTACTAGCTTTGCCAATATTTACATATGTAAATAACGAAATCTTTAAAATGGATTTTCACTTCAAAACATCGAATTAAATTAAAGCATTGCACACTTCTCGAGGACCGATGATACAGTTAATTAATAAATTTGTCTCATTATCCTGGATGTTCATGATTAGCGATTTTTAATATCCATTGGCACAGTAGTGTCTTGTGCCAAGCACTAAGGCGTGCATGTGTTAATATTTGAAACTAGCATATAAATACTGGCAGGATCAACTAGGATGTTTTGTGTATTTTGCAACGAAAATAAATAGTGGTTTTAAAAACTCATAGAGTGATGAACTAAAAATATACAGCGTGTGTTTTTAAAATATTTTAAAAATGACTGCAACGTTATCAATAAGAGTAAATAAAATATTTACAACAATTATTGAAATTATTAAAAATAACAAACTGTTTTTTAGTAAAAATAATTTTTAGTTCAGCATTCTATTCTCATTACAAACTTCACAATGAATATTTTCTATTTTTTTGTTTTGTTTCCTATTATAGCTCGTTTTTACTGTTATAAACTTGTATTAATTATAACTCAATAGGGACAATAACAGAGCAAAATTAAAACTATATAATGGGTTTTATTAATAAAATGTATTTGTCGGTCTAATTTTAGGGTTTACATTATATTACATATCCGTGTTACATATCACTCTGAAAAGATGAATGATGAGTGAATATTTTTTAATTTAGGATCATATTAATGTTACCGTATTTTTAAAACTAAAATAATAGAGGTTTCAAAAATCAATGTAAATTAATGCTAAATTTTTTTATTTAAATACAGCTATATTTTTCCTTTCAAACATTCAGATTACTAACCAGTTACTGATTTCTTCAACCCGCATTCATGATAAACTGTAGGAATTGTTCTAAATCTAAAACATTTAAGGGATCGTACAAACTATAAGTACAATTCCTACAAACTTTTGTTGTACGACAGATTTTTACTAATGACATAATTAAACTACGATGCATACTGATTTTGAATGAAACATTTTTTTTAATCTCCAGAAAAGTGTTGATACTGCATTTGTTTCAACGAAATTTACTATGTTTTTGTTTAATTGTTTTTAAAATTATTTTTCTTCTTCATTTCATTAAAACCACAATGGCCAATGTTACAAAAAGGTGACATTGTGTCCGTATTAAGAAAAGGGGACATGCCGATATTATCTAATGGCGATGGTTTCCGCCGGTTGCCTAACTAATGCACTGCCTGCCTCAGCCGTTTTTTCACATTATAAAACCTGTCATCTAAAAAAAAAAATCTTATTTCTCCATGGAAGGTATTTTATTTTTTGTTTCCATAACAAATGCTTTGGTTTCTAATGCCTAACCGTTGGTAAATAATGGCCAGCATAATTAATCAGAAATAATGTTTAGATTCATATTTAACCCCTAAACCGGCAGTGGCATAACCTAGTAGCGTCTATATAAATTTGAAGGCCCACGTCAAAACGCATTGGCACAAGACTCTAGCCAATTACTAAGAAGTGTACTATGGCATAAATGGCTCAATCTCAGAAACAATCATATGACTACTGGCAGGATCAACTGGGGAGATTCATAAATTTTGCAAAAAAAAACTTCAAAAAATCGCAATTGTAGCTAGTTGAACTAAAATGTAGAAAATGAATATTATTTTAAAAAAATTAGCGTTTATAGCCAGGCAAACTAAAAATTTAAAAAACTAATAGAGACAAAAACTACTAAAAAGGAGAAAATAATTTTTTAATAAGTCTAAAATAAGAATATAGGGAAGAACTGAATAATTCATTTTATCTTTTAAAAAAACCTGGGTTTTTGTTTTCCATTAAAGCGCGCTTCTTAAACTATTATTTATTCTCAATTTACTGTTATACACTGATGAACCTGCTATTTACTCAATTACTCAATCAATAAATGTAATTTAAATTTTTAACAAACAAAAGCAAAAGATTGTTTCTTATCTTAATCCAATAATTTTAAATTTAGGGCTGAAATACCACTTTTGTGTTGGTATGTTGACTTATAAAAAGCGAAACTAATTCGATGGCAGAGGCATTTGCGATTTCGCAACCTGATATTTATGCCTCTGATTATACCTTGCATATTACAAGAAACAACAGTGATTCTGCTACCCATGATTTAGTGTATAATCGGTTTTGATCCAATCTTCTGAGCACGAGAAAATATCAGATTAGTCGAAATTGAAGTTACGTATGCATTAATATTGAATAAAAACATTTATAAGAAAAGTATTATATATGATAAAGGGCGTATCTGTAAAAGATCATTTTTTTTCTGTTTTTCTTTATGAATTTTGGAAATAACTTTCACATTGAAAAAAAAACAATAAACAATTAAAACAGGCACTATAAAGAAATTTTAAATATGAAGATAAAATAATAGTGTGAAGACTAGTAGACAACCAAAAACTTTTTTATCTTTGTTTTCATATATGTTTGAGAAGCAATTTTTTAAATTAATTTATTTAAAAAATCTAAATGCATTCGATTCGAACAATCTATTCATATGCATCATTATTTATAAATTAACTAGCGTACTAACAAACGTACTACAAACGCTTTCAAGAAAAACTACACGGACACCCAAACCCATTGATACAACAAATGACCACGACTCTCATGTCTCACACTCACACAAGGAGGAGACTAAAAAGAACGTGGATGAGGTATTTGTTATCATATGAAATTGAATCAAGCCAAGGAACTTGGCAATACCGCTGGGTCCTGTCCTTTTTTATGCTTCTCATGTCATTAAATATTATTTTACTGTCAACCAATCTGCAGATTGTCATTGTTTTTGTTTGACAGGTGTGGAGAAATAATATAAAGAGAAAAAAACTAGATTTTGCCCGGAGCTTCGCTCGCGTGGAATTTGGTCTGCCACATAAAGTTTCGTGACAGATCATTTTAAATAAATAATTTAATGTTTTTTAACTATAAGTTACTCATACGTCCAAAATTTCAAGTGCGTAACTTCAAAATTGACGAATTCCATACAATCTTTGAGCCTCTATTAATTAAGAGTGAAACCCTTGGGGTGAAATTATCCAAATTCCTTTCTTAGTGCTCATTTAAGCTATACAAAGAACCCATCTGCAAATTTCAAGATGCTAAGTTCAATGGTTTCTGCTGTGCGTTGACCGCTGGATGTGTTAGTCAATCAGGTTACAGTTTTATATCAACTTCGCCTGTATGGTGTGTTGATAAAAAGTAGCCTATGTCCTTCCCTAGGCTTGAGATTATCCATATCAAATTTCATCACAAACGGATCCGCACAGCCGGATTACATACATCGACACTGACTAACAAACGGGGCGGACAGAAGTTACTTTCGCTTACTCTTGTTTGTGTCAGTAAAGGATTAGTATGTAATGTTATTGAATTTATTCAAAAGGATTACTTAGTATAACGGTCAACTGAAAGGATTAGAATAATGTGTACATATGTAGGTATTTTCTGGATGTGTTTTTAGTTTTCCCGGTCCTATACCTACTGCAATATACTCCTCTAAACTATATTACTTGATTTGTTTCGTTCAGCGAAAATATGTAGATTTTCATCCCCTTAGGGGTAGAATTTCGGAAAATTCTTTTTTATCGGATACCTACGTCATGCAAAGAACACACCCTCCAAGTTTCAGGTCTCATCAGCGGTTTAGGCTGTGCGTTGATCCGCCAGTCATTCAGAACAAAATATTTTACAGGTATAGATTTTCTACATTTATACCGAAAACAATTTCTCCAGTTTAGTTATTTATATTATTATTAATAAGGAAAAAATGTAAAGATATTTAATAGGAAAAAAAGCTTTAAGTGTAAGTGTAAGATTTAATAAGAAAAAACTGTAATTCAATAAACATAATTTATTGTGATTAAGTAATCCACACTACAGAGCGAGAAGGAAACACCGCAAACACTTACCGATAGTTGAATAACCATACAATACCCTTTTAATGTAAATTCCTAATACATTTTCTGAATCCAACATCAATCCTTCGAAATCTTCTATTATTAATTTATATCTGTTATCAATTTATTAGTGTATATTGATATCGGTTATCAAATATTACTGGTAGAAACTGATAACAGAAGGTGTCTCCTTAACTCGCACCTAAAAACAATTAGATCTAAAAAATAAATATCTCGATCCATGATGAAGTAAAACATCTCCATTTCTGGTATGGTATCATCAATTTTAATAATTATTCGAATTTTTTCTGCTGCTTTGTTGAAAAATACTGCACTAGTAATACAGAAACAGGCAGCACTCCCACGTGGATACTATCCAACCTTAGAAGCACGGCTAGCTAAAGGATTACAAGGGAAAAAAAGACAAAAATACCTCTAGTATATGGTTTGTAGGGGAAAACAGGAACGTGAGATGTGATTTCTAATTTAACTTATCAAAGTGAACCACTGCTATCTATATTTTTAGTTAAATCTGCACCACTTCTACAGCTAAACGCTTTATCTACTATCTCAGTGATTGGAAAATGCAAGCCCTGTAAACGAGGATAGATCTCGCAAGTTTAAGTGAAAAATAAAAAGGAAAAGAGAAACTTTTGTCACGAACAAAGATTAATAGAGTCAGCCAACGGATCGGAAATAATCTAACTTTAAAAGGTAGTTTAGTTTTTCTGGTATAATCTACACATAATAGTTATTTTCCTCGTATAAAAATTTAATTTAATAATATCTTTTAGTTAAAATATATTTTCATGGTTTTATCCAGGTTGTCTGTTTTCAAATCCTTATTATTTCTTCTTTCTCTTAAATTTCTGAAGTAGCCCGTACATATCAAGGAACATGCAGTAGGAAATATAGATTTTAAGTTTCCCAGCTCAAGGGCAGCATAATTTTTTGGTACCAAACCAATTTAAAAAAACAAATATTTTTAAAAGTACGAACACTTTCATATAGATACTAATAATGGCCCTTACCATTTATAAAACGCAGATATACGTAAGGTTTGTAATAATATAAACGAAGCAGCAAATCGAGAGAAAATTTTCTTAGAAAGGCAATTTATATTTCATGACTAATATCTTACAGAAAAATTTATAATTTATATGGAGTATGGATTTTGTTATATGGTAGAGCCAAACATCCAACTCTATACTTTATTTTGTAACAAAACATACCAATTTTCATTAAAAACAAAATCATAAATATTATAAGTAATGATCGATAATATAATAGCAATATTTTTTATTTAGTATTTAATTTTCAATTTTTATGTTAGTTTTTAGAATATATTAAAAACGTTTAAGTGGAATGAATTTTTTTAAAGGTTGCATAATATATATTCCATTATGGAAAAGATACCCCAGATCTTCGTCTGCAGGTATCTTGTATCAGAATCGCCCCTCTTTCATCAGTACTAGCAGCAGTACCATGATGTTACTATGATCCCCATCAGAATGTCGTAGGACTCGGCGAAATCGTACCGCCTACATGTCTACACCCTCCACTATCTAATCTTCTTCTTAAATATTACCCTACAAAAATCTGAGATTTTGTAGGCTTTCTAAAATTACATTAGTATCCGAATGCCGTCTACTGCTGAAATTCGATTTAAGAATTTTCGAGACATTCATCATGAGTTTATCACAGTGCATCGCGATATTGAAATGCTGATGAATGAAGATGTAAATGAAAACAGATAATTTATCAAAGTCGTCATAAATTGCAAAAAATATATAAAATAATTATAACATGAAAATAAAACCCGTTGATAAGGAACAATTCCAATGCTTCTGTTCGCAATTTCGAGGTGCACAAAGGCCAAACAGGATATGTGTCTATCTCATTGATAGGAGTCTCTATAGAGCATATGAATTATACTATTATTAGGTATATGAATTTAATTTGATTATAGTAGCAGTATGCATTCAAAGGAGTATATATAATGATGTTTATATAACGATTATTATACAACAGTTGTATCCTGCCAGAGCAAAACAGATGTGGGTACCACCGATTATTGCATATTGATTCTTGTTGAAACTAAATTGATCACATAGGATCCACTTTATTTATCATAGCTTTTGCCCGCGGCTTCGCTCGCATAGAATTTGGACTATCACATAAAGTTTCTTGACAGTGCTTTTTAACAAACATTTAAAAAAATAAATAATTTAATTTTTTTCACTACAGGCTACTCGTACAAAATTTCAGCTGTCTAACTTCAAAACTGACGGATTCCATACAACATTTGAACCCTTATTATATTAAAAGTGGAATTATCCAAATTTCTTTCTTAAATCATACAAAGGATCTATCTGCAAATTTCAAGATGCTAAATTCCTGATTTGCCTTTAATTATGTACTATAATGGATTCTCCACAGTACCTCTAAAACTATCGGGGGTGGGGAGGGGCACGTGCCCCCATGCGCCCCACCCTAAATCCGCGCTTGCTATAGCCCATGTGGTATTCTGATGTATAACCTAGATTACTGTAAAGTTTCATCCAAATCCGTTCAGTAGTTTTTGCGTGAAAGAGAGAAAACATACAAACATTCACCTTTATAATACATATTAGTAAGATTAGTAGGATATCAAAACAAATAGTTTCACTCATGTTCTTTATGTTATTTTAACAACTATTATCATGTGATTTGCCTTTATTTATGTACAATATAGGATTCTCCACAGTACCTAAAATACTGGCGGAGGAGGGGCACGTGCCCCCTTGCACCCTCCCATAAATCCGCCCTTGCTATAGCCTATGTGTTATTCTGATCTATAACCTATATTACTGTAAAGTTTCATCCAAATCCGTCCAGTAGTTTTTGCGTGAAAGAGAGACAAACATACAAACATTCACATTTATAATATTAGTAAGATTTCCGTAACAGATGACTCAAAAGTTTTCAACCACCGTTTAGATTTTATTCTTTACTCCATCCAAATTACACATCGATTCCAAGCATCTTTAGAGCTAAGAACATCATTTAACTATTATAGCCCTAGCAATAAAACTTCAAATGAAATTTATGTTTATCTTGGATTCACATTGATTTAGATGAAATGTTTTATATCATATATGAAATGATTTATATGTTTGGGTATTTAAAGGATAATACATAGGAGTACAACCTAATTTTTAAGCAATTACTGAATTTCCTCTCTAGAAAGATATCATGTTATAAATTATATTGTAAATAGGAGTCATAATATAATAATACTCCAGAATTGAAACAACCCATTTAAGCATTTAAATATTTAAAAAAAACCACTAGTATTATAATGCAGAAAAAGTTGTACTGTCCTCATTGAATACTCAAGCTTATCCTTTGACTTAATAAGACTTTATATGTTTTTATTTTGAACATATTTTGCATTAAAAATATAGTGAAATATTTAATAGGTGTATTTCATCCATTTTCCATACCCTTTCAAATCCTGTTTTAATTATTAAATATTATTACAAATATAATTATATACTGGTATTCGAACAAATTACATAACCACTCGTCAACACATCAACTCAAAATCTTCTCGTTCTTCCTCTTTTTTACTCTATGTTACCTGGACTTGCAATGAGAATAAAAAGGCATCAGCATAGAGACCTGCTGAAAAAAGATTAATCAGCTCAAAAATTTTATATTCTTTCAAATCGAAGAATAAAAAAGTGAAATCAAATTTTCTGGATGCGATACTGTGCAGGAACAAATGTAATATAAAAGAATAATAGTACAAAAATAAAATTATTATACGCTGGATGTAATGGAGTAGTTGCATAATTGTAAATTTTATGTACTACCATTATACAAAGACTTCTTACACACAAACTGTACATTCATGTACTAAATATAAGTATGTATACATACAAAAAATCATTATTAATACACTTTGATATCGCATTATAAAAGCTAGTTACAATACAGTACAGTACACTTTTCCGTTTTATGGAATCCTCAAAACTATATTGTATATATACATTAATTAGCTTTTATTGATATTACTCCATGTTTTTAAACCTTTATTATTTTTTTCAGCTGCGGGGGATGAAAGAGGCCGGCCGTCACTGACCACAGATAAGGTAAGGAAGAAATTCACTATTTAAATTTGACATAATGTATCTAATACTTCATCTATCATGTTGTCCATAATATCGTTATAATATAAAATAGTTCTTCTGAACTTTTTTCAATAATGATATATAATAAACTTTGAATTTAGGAGGGTATAGGGTTTTGGCAAAAGATAAATAAAATAAAACTACAAATAAAATCATTGGTATAAGTGCATTCTTATATAATAAGCAACATATCTCTTACCAATAGTGAAATTTACCCAAAACGATAAAAGACGAATCAAAGTTCAGTATGGAGTCAAAAATGTTTTTACAATCTCCAAATATTATTTATAAGTAAATTGAATAACTTGAAAATCTAATGAAGCAGCGCAATTTACTGTATCAAAGATTTGATTTACTTGTATCAGCAGAGGATATTAGTTGAGGATATCAGTAGAGGATATTAGTCAGGCAACTAGGTCTATTGACCATTAATATTTACTCCAGACTGCAACAACGACAATTTTTTTTAATGGTTAGATATCATTGTAATTATTAATAGTCGTTAAAATTCCAGAATTGTATTTAAGCGTACTAGTTTCAGTCTTCAATTGTAATTTTCGATTTTTCAAAAATCTACTCAAAAATACGGTAAAATCTTTCTCATTAAATTTTCAGTAAGCGTTTTTATTTTAATGTTATATTTAAGGCTAAGATTCAATGACATTAATGCTGATTTCATTAAGGATAAGTGCCTATAAGAAATCTGGAAGGTTCACTATCGCAATAGTAGAGGTATTGTCTTTAATATAATGAATTAATGAATGAATTTAGTAAGTAACTTACTAAATATTTTTATCATGTTTCGTCGAGACCCTTTTTCATAGCTGAACTTATATTAGTAATGAATGAGTATTTAGATTTCATGAAAAAGGTCAGCTCTTTCATGTTGAGCTGTAACGAAACGATTAGTACTTTAAGCGAGCGTAAGAAGAGTTCCAAGTATATAAGTTCTGTACTAGCAAACCTCTAATACTACAGCCCATGAAGGTTCTTGAGTTCAGTGCATGGTAGAAACTCTAGTATTCCTAAGCAATGAGGCGTGCAGGGAAGTGGCGTAGATCTCAGGTTTTTCCAAGGAGAGTCTTTAGTTCCCTGTTGCTGATATCAGACTGAATAATTTATCTGGCACAGACGGATTTGAGCCCGGGACCTTTAGCACAGGATCTAAACGCTCTACACTCTTGGATTCCCCGCTTGTTAAGACACTATATAAATCAGATACTTTTAAGAGAAAAAAACCATTGAATTAGCCCCAGTAATAAGAAGTTTTGGTTTCCACAGGTCCTCTGAGATATGCTCATGGTAAAACTTAGGTGACGCCTCTTACCTAAGTAATCAATACAGGATCAAAAGGGGATTACTCCAAAATTTCAAAAATGTCTTTTTCATATATTTTGCTATTTTAGTCAATCTAATATATCCTCCCGAAACTTCAGATGCCAAGCCAGTCTAAAACCTAGCGTATCCAGTACAAGCTTTATCAGTGGAACTAGAAGCCTTGTTCTAAGCGGAAAGTGGATCAATCCATACTTTTTTTAATATATACTTAAACATGAATAAAGAATTCAGAATTTTATTTGGGGAAATATGTGCATAACTATCTATAAATACTAATTCTATATTCAATTAGATAATCGATTAGCTCTTCATCGATATTATTGACTGAGTTTACATTGGAAAACCTTACCCTACAGGCAGAAAGGTGACTACGCTGGAAAGAGAAGGGGAGACGGTTGATTTAAAGTGAAATGTTGGCCGAGCTGGTGAAAGTCACCCAAGGCCGCCTATCAGCTGATCCTCCGCCAGCTCTTGCGTCACCCGCTTCTATCCCCAGTTACTTTCTGTTCGTGTAGGAGCAAGTAGAGCTGCATTAGAAACTCTATATCCAAGCGGGTAATCAATGGCATCTGTAGTTATCATTGACATTCACAATTGTATTTAAATCGTAGGCTTGAATACCATTACCACCAGCTAGCTATATACGAGTATAACTATGGAGCGGAGTGTCTCAGTGGTAGAGCGCTGAGTTGCCATGCCAAGGCCCTCAGATTAAATCTCCATTTCCACCCTTGTCAAAATCTATTTGATATCCTTTTTCACATAATTAGGTCTTTGGAATTATTCAGAACTTCTGAAAGTACTTCACAGCCTCTTCTTTTAAGACGGTTATTCCCGAAGAGTTATTCTATTATTTTGTAGAATAGGCCAGAACTAAAGAAATAAAACAAAAATCAAAATTTAATTTAATAAAAAATTCTGAACTTTAAATAGGCATTTATAAAGAAAGATTATGCGAAAAATGTTTCTTAATCATAATACTTCTGCAGTTCAATAAATGGTTAAGTCGATTTTTTCCAGAGAGAGTTGTGACTAAAATTGATGGAAGCAGAATCGGGTCATTTTCGTAGCTTTTGGCTTGAAATCTACTTGTATTATAAGCAATGACTCCTGTTCAAGCCAATGCCCTACTTTTTTGTTTTACTTCGCTTCGATTACTTATCGCCATTAGCGACGACTGCTCTTCTTAAATTTCTTGAATTTGCTTCTTTGCTTTCAAATACATCGTCGTATTCTATATTTTTAATTTTATTTGAACGGTAGACATGTTTCAATAGTCAATTCTTCCTTTCTTTGCTTTATACATTCTACATTATAATTATACTATTATTATACATTCAAATAGATGCTTTAATGGAGTAAGTTTTGTATTATCACAACTTTGACCGGGTGGTTGATATAGCCTACCGGTTGATAATGCCTGACTTAACTCTTAATTCACCACGAAAACAATATAATTCTGAATCCCTAAGTACAAGAAACTCATTTTAGGGAAAATTCGACTCAAATACTTATTCATGGAGGATGTAGATATAATGTAAGCAGAATAGTAATTTTCCCATTTACTCTTTTTTTATATATAGCTAATTGTCTTTAAATGTCCCGAAGAAGAGGATACCACGCCAGGCTATAAAAACTGTTGTAACAATGGGATGGTATAAATTATCGAAATGAAATTTGTACGCAGTCATCTTCAGACCATAAAGAAGATAGTAGCGCGGCTTCGTCCCTTTTCTAAGAAGCCCAAGTCACTAACGTGAAGTGATCATTGTTTCGATGTGCATGAATTTATTATTTAATTAAACCAATCAATAATTATACACAGTTATCTTAAAAGAAGAAGGTTCACAAATTTTACTAAATAAAATTAAATTGAATGAAACAGAAACAATGCCATCAGCTTAAATGTGAACTATTAACTATTTACATTTTATTTGTTATTATATCAGTCGCTAGTACGAGCTTAAAAAAAAAATTAAAATAAAAAATCCCATCTCTCAAAGTATTGATGATAAAAATATGACTTTCATGACAAGGGTTTGTTAAAAAAAATATGACTTCATAGGGTTTAAAGTGTTTAATGTAGTATTTTAGGAATTTAGTAATAATTTAGAAAACTTAATCAATCAAATCGAAATAAAAAAGTAATAATACGTATTTGACGATTATAGACACTTGTGATCTAAGGTGATAAGATTCTTTCCTCTTATCAACCCCCCACCCGATGTAAAATTAACTGCTGTCAAGTGCTTGCCTTCTCAATCTTTCTTTCCTAATGTAGTAAATAAATTTTCGTCTATCCAGCTATCTATCTATTAATTATTAATCATACTATAAGCCATAATGTTTGGCCCAAATTATTGTCTTGTTTCTTCTTAATCGGATATAATGATGCTCTGAATTTAATAACTAATCTTTTGGTAGTGCATATTCATGCACCTATTATTTTTTAGAATTAAATTGCACGTAGATAATATTATGAGTAAAATTTATTAGGTTACTTAAATAATTTATAATTATTGCTTTTAAATGGTATACCATAATTTGAAAAATTTGTAATTAATGGCATAAACTGTCACTAATGTTACATACATGAGTCCTCACCTCAATTATTTACCCTCTAGAGTTGCGGAATATTTAAAGTTATAGAAAGGGTTTATTAAATATTTTAATCTGTACAAACTACTTGACAATTGAAACTTTCCAATCCTCGAGAGTTTATAATTATCAGAGATTAATAATTATCTTTTCATTTAAAAATAAATAATTATCAGCATTTGAAGTATTTGTCTTTTCGTTTAAAAGTAAATAATTAAAAATAATTGATGTATTTATCATTTCATTTAAAAGTAATTTCTATACAGTTTTTTTTTTGTTTTTAAAGTCAATGGTACAGATAAAAAACGCGGTGCACATATGAAGCAAGCCTTGCTTATCTCGATAGAACTCATATCAAAATAATAAACATACAATCTTTTAGGTGTCATGAAGTCGAAACATACTACTGTAGTTTGACTTTCATGAATCTCAGAGCATGATAATAAAATCAATTCAATGTTCTTCTGAAACCGTGAGCAATAATTCGTTTTTGTCTTTAATGCAGTAGATGGGTTTAATTTGTCTAATACAAAGCATTACTAAATTATTAACATCCCAATATTTCTCCAATTTTAATTATATTTATTAATAGTTCACAATACATTTCATATTTCTTATTTTCAGGTATTTGCGAATAAAAATCTCTAAAGGTATAAATATAACATCCTCCAGAATGTACATCCTTAACATACTTATGATGTATTATTATGTATGTTTTCTATGGTAAAATGTATGAAACAACCTGCATTGAAAAAAAAATTCATTTTTATTTTTTTTATAACAGTAGCCTACATTTTACGCAAGCTAGAAAAAAACTAAATTAATAAGAATATATGAGTGAAGCATTAACCAGAAATACAAAAGTATAAATATCGAAAAACTGAGAACGCGTTAGCCCTTCTGACCTATATTCACATCTATCATTTCAATGAACCCCCCCCCAAAAAAATCGGATCTACACATGTATAACCTTTATGTCTACCTTATTTACAAGGATGTTGTGACTAAACTATAACTTTTATATAAATAAACAGTCGTTGTTATTTTTAGCCATCATAAAATCCAAAGAAAATAGTAGCCATATTTACACTCTTAAATTCAAGATCCGGGTGATTTTCTTAAAGCATATTATATTCGTTTGATTTTCTTCGGGAATTCAGAGGGATTATTGTATTTTTTCTTCTTACAAATGTTAAGTGCTTTGTATTTATAATGGTCTTATGTGTTTTCAGAGCAAAGGAGGAGAGGTAAATAAAAATCACCTGTCTTTTTCCTCTTGGTTTCAGCTTAAAACCAAGGCAGGGCTGTGTAACTATGTTGAATTTATTTGCTGTAGGTTCCTGCTGTGTTAGAATCCTACTGTAGCAGTTAGCCGGTCAACAGCCATTGACGGACCCTGTGGGAGCTGGGCATTCTTCTTTGATTCACCTAGTCTTTATAAAGTAGGTACCCTGAATTGGAGGAGAAACCTAGCTGTTGAGCCATTTCTGCCAAATCAGTCTCTACAATGTTCTGAGCCCATGTGTAGTTGTGTTTTTTTTTGTTTTGTTTTTTTAGTGTTTAATAGTTTTGCATGAAAATCACGTTTTTAGCAATAAAAGTTCGAACTTTTCTTCCTTATTTGAGAATTTTTCAACTTCAAGTATTAAGTCCTTTAAAGGGAATTAATGTTCTTTGATCTCAGATTATCGTAACAATAAAATAATAAACTCAATGTAATTTCATTTTGAGCCTTATCAGATTTGTAACGTACTTCTACCATTGCGGCAATTAACGGTACAACGAAAAGTAATTCATACAAAATTAGTTACCTTATCTACAGAAAGATAGGTTCTACAGATAAGAAAAATCACATTTTGTTTTATCTCTTGTTCTTGAGGGTCAGCTGTTCGTTCTACCAAGATAATACTGACCTAGGTTATCATTTGTTTTTCTTGATGAATCCATCTTTTAAGGACAGAAACTAAATTGCATCTTCAAATAAAATTATTAGCATTCAATCTCAAGTTTCAGATTTCAGGACTCAGAATTTAATTTCAGGTATTGTTTGTTCCTCTCTATCATTAAACTACAAATGATCCAAGTGTAACATATAACGAGCTGAATTCTACTACCTAAATATATGAGAGTTGTACTTTGTTATATAAATTCCTTTTGATTTTTTGAGTGACGAGATTAGAACTAAATATTTTACTCTAGAATTTTCATATTACATCAAAATACGTTTTGATATATTAAAGTTATTTGTTCTTGAAACCAATGTAATTTTTTTTTAAAGGAGTTTGCCCAATACTCGAACATTATTTTTACTGAAGGATAAATTGTATAAATCGCGTGGTGTTTTTTTCAGATTAGTCCGATATAATTTCTAGAATCGGTCTCACAAAGAAATTATTTTATAAGCCTCTAAATAACTAATACATTTTAGTTTAATTAACTTGTTCAATCTCATATTTTTTATTAAAAGATTGCAAGCTAACAACCAAATCTTATTGAATCAAGCCGTAAATTTTTAGAAAAGCCTTTTATTTTAGGTTCATATTTATTACCGTAGTTTAAATATTACCATTATTTTAAAACCAACATCTTAATTCTAACTATTTTTTTTCCAAGATGCTAGGTATCAAATTTATCCCTTGAAGTTTTTTACTTGAACTGTTTTTAGTCGCATAACCTTACAATGGCTAATTCGTGCCATAATTTAAACATTTCGATAAAATGTGCCGATAATCATTTTTGAAATACAACTTGAATCAGTGATAAGAGAAAAAATATGTATCTACAAAATGTGTCTCTAAATTGTAATGATTGAAAAAATTATTACTTTTTAAAATAATTATCTTTTATATATCAAAGAAAAACTCTTGGCGTTCTAGTGAAAAAAATAAAAATAAAAACATTTTTGAGGATTTCTATTTAATGGCATTGAGTCCGTGCACCTGAAATACAAAACCCGAATATACGTTGTTTACAGATCTTGTTCATTTGATATTTAAATGAACATGTTGGAGAGCATAATATTAGTTCATTTACACAGATGGGCCACATACGCTCTCGCATAAACCTTCTTTTAATTGAACTTTTGTCACGAATTTACTAGGACGTTTCTGTATTTATTTATATTTTAGATAGATTTCTTTGTTATTTTCGTAATATTTTAAATCATTTGTTTTGAATTAATAACAAACATAGATCTGTAATTTACTGAAATAAAAGCTATCCAGTTGGTGCTTGAATATAATTAAAATAATTAATTTTTGTAAGAACTTTTAAAAGAAATTTAGAGTATATTTAAGAACTGTTGCGTAATCAAAATGATTTTGAAAAAATTAAAGTACGAAGGAGAGGAAAAAATTCAAAGTACCTATTACTTTACATATAAGAAATAGTAATATAACCATTAGAAACAATGCATTTATTCTGTAACTGATTATTAATATAACTAATAATCTATATGATTGTAGATTATATCCTATATATTATATATAATAATAAATAATATATATAAAACGGTATAATTAATGAATATAATGTTCATTCTATGTTAACTGCATATATAATTTATAAGCTTCATTCTTGAATAAAAGCTCTTATTTGTTTATTTAATTTATACTTATTTTATTTTGATTTCATAATCTCGTTTAAATATAATCTCCATTGAGTTGCCATGTCGAAAATCCTGGTTCAAATCCCACTGCTGGCAAGACTTTTTTGTTAGCAGCTTAGCAGCCGGAGATGGACCCTATTGGGATCTAGGAACCCGCTGGGGCTCGCCCAGTCTCTATGAATTGGGTACCAAATTAAGGGGGATTTGGCGGTTGAGCGTGATTTAGGGCAAATCAACTCCCTGCACAGCCATTGTACAATAAACAATACAGTCTAAACCATGTGCAGAATCCCAGACCTTTCACGTTTTTTTTTTAATATAATGTAATACTCGTATCTTTAATAGCTTAATGGCATACATTGGTTCTAAACAGCACTAGACCCCAAGAAAAAAATAACACAATTTAAATACTAGCTGTTCTCTGAGGTCGCTCTCTTAAGTTCAACTATCCGCCACAGGGTTCTTTCTTCTGTAACCTTTCTGCATTCCGTCGCATTCGAACTATGAATAATTTTTTTGAGCCATTGAAAATTCTCACTCACCTACTCCCGATACTTAAGGACGTAAACCTCTTTCGTTCTCAACATCGCTGTCTTCAGACCCTCCAATGCAGTGGAGGTTATGTTCACATTTTTAACAATTTTCGGTACAAGCCCCATACATGTTCGAAAACCCCAAGTACCATGAGGAATTCTGAAATTGTATAACCTTGTAAGAAAGAATGCTGGCACTTAAGATTGGACAGCATCCTATAGCTAGTTCCCATTGTATCTGGGGTTGTAAACAAGTCCTACTTACCAAAATATCCTCCCCCTACAATTTACCACTAATAGTAACTATGTCCCTGCTACAGTCGATCTGGTCCTCAGCCTTCTTAATAACTATTTCTTGCGGTCTGTCACTTCAGCAGCTCTCCTTTGTTGACGACATTCTTTAATCTAGGCCATGTTCTGAATCTTTCTCCCATACAGTAGAGTCATAAAGAATTATTACCATTAATTATTTGACCATATGGAATAGTCATGAATTCGGGTTCCAACACAAACGCCAAGATATTTTAGTTATTTGTATTTTTTTAATTTAACATTCCTCATTTATCACACTGAAACGACTAGAAATTTCTCATACTGCTTCAGCACTTACTAGACAAACTATCTAAGCACCCTTACAATCCACAATCCTTAATGCCGCTTGCTTTGTTACGAATTATATTTTCCTCGAATTATATTTATTTAATGACCTCAATGTCCCAATGGTATAATGGTAATTTCTATTCTTGCATTTATCTCATGTATTATGTATCTTTCATTCTATTTACTTGATGCACAATTATAAAGTTGTAAATTGAAAATAAATATTTATTTTTTAAAATTAACATTACTATAACGTTGGCGATCATATCATGGAATTTATTTTTCATAATGAGAAATAGTATTTTTTAGTGGTTAGTATTTTATCTTAATGGTAATAACCATCACCATTATAATTTTATTTATCTAGATATTGAATTTACTATTCTCTGCTGAGTTGTTTAGAACAATTATAAAGATGGTGCCTGAAATGGAAATATTGGCCCATGATCATTGACTAATTCATTTACGGCCTTCAGTGATTCTGAGCAGTCCATTATATCACCTTGAATAACTTGTTATCGTGGTTGATGTCTTTTTAATAGTTATTTTATAATAATCGCACGCTTGAAGTAATTAAGTTTGCAAATTCTACTGACTTTGTACTTTCATTCTAAACATTACTTCTTTGTTGAATCGAAAAATTTCAGGCTCAATTCTCCATAAATTAAAAAAAAACCATTCGTACACCGTGTACATGTGTCAAGCATGAAATATCAATGAATTAATCATAGGATATCCTACCTACAATATTTCGTAGAGTTACTTATACAATGAACTCAACATATGTATAATATTTAAAAAAAAATATCTTTTAAGCTTTAAACCTAATAATTAATTTAGATCTTGAAAAACATTCATTAATTAATCGTAATAATCGACTCTACCTTTCGTACATTCAAAACTTTCGTAAACCCTATCGAATGTAAATATGAAGTGAAGATGAGACCGGCGTTTTTTCAAATAACGTTGATATTTAATTGCACTTGTTTTGATGTACATTTAAAAAAACATTTAATTTATCTAGAAAAAAAAATATTGACTTAAACGGCGATGATTCTCTCCTCTGCAAATGAATGGATTACGAATATTTTGAGTAATCCATTACATTACATCAGGCTTAAACGAAACTAGACGAAATATTATAAGAAAATAAAATATCCTTTCCTTTAGAATTCTCATCTAATTAAAATATATCTATGTTAATAGTTTTTTCGTTAGGAGATCCAATAGAAATAGGAATTTTTCTCATTGTAGTTAACACTCACTTGGAGAAATGTATTAGCACATTTTATAAATTGTTAACGCTGTGTTTATATCTCTTTTATGTTATAGATGGATATTCCTTTTAGTCAAAACAATTTAAATACCCATCAGCTAGCTTTTTGTGTACATTTAAAACCTAGATCAATATATAAACATTCTAAATACATTAATTTACTTGCGTGTAATTATTAATTGTATAATTAATTAATGTAAATTTGCATCGTTATCATTAATCTACATAATTTGCACCTTCCCATACCTACCAGTATCGGAACATAATAAGTATGAAATTATTTATAGACCATGATACTTTTGAAGAAGAAACTATTCTGTTTCTGTTAAAATAGTACACTCTGGTCTCAATAAATTAATTTAATTATTTTTCCCTTTTTTAATTCCAACTCCATAGGCGCAATCAAATCGATAACATGGTAATACAAATGTTTATTTAATATTTAGTTGATGAGCCGTTCATTGGATAAAATTGATTAACTCCATAAAACAAAAAGTGGAGAAATGCGAGAAAATAGTTTGCATTTTTCTTTAAATTCCCTTTATAACATAAATTCAAATAAATATTGTAGAATGCATAAATAGAAAGACTAGCCGAAAAGCTATCGTCAGAAATGTTACAATTTTTATGTAATCGGTGGAGTTAATCGATTTGGTAAAAAAGTAATAAATTTAAATTAAGCGTATACATTTTTAAGTTTCTTATCACAGAAAAAGTTAATTATTAGATGTTTTTATTAGAAATTTTCATAAAAATTAATACTAATAGTTTCATGTTACATTAATATTTGCGATTAATTCGTCAGAAGTATAAATGATGTCTTCTACAACAGCTGTATGAGGCATTCTATATACATTTGGATTTCTTAGCAAGTTTTTAAAGTAATAATTGCAACGATTGGCATTACAGTATAGAGTTTATCAAAATGGCCTCTGAATTTTTTTTTTTGTATTATTCAGTGGCCAAAAAAAAAAAGTTGTTTAATAGTGTTAACCTTTATTGTTTGAGAAAGATTTTATTAATATAAAAAGAAGTGCTTTTACACTTAAATTTAAGATTTTTCAAAAAGTGGAGTTAGTCAACGTGTGCAGTGAACGGCTCATATAAAGAAATATATTATGTAGAATTACTTATTTAACATTTAATTAATATATAAATAATAAATAAATTATTGTTTCTTGTTATAAAATAGGTACTATTTTCACTAATTAAAAAACTGCACTGATTGTGACTTCGCATGGTCCAATTTTTATTTTTGTTTTTGTTAATTTGGTGTGGAATGACATTTTTTTAACGAATTGAGATTACTTCTGTTTAATTTCGTCAGATAGCTTTATGAAAATTAATGACCTTGTAATATTTATTTAAGCTGACACCAATTTCAGCGTTAAAACCGATAAATAAACAAAACAATACGATATCGAGTGAATAAGAACACTTGCGTTTACGATACAACATAGATATCCATAATTATGTACACAGGAACACCTTTATATATAAATAAATGATCATAATTTATCAGTTATAACATTTATAAAAATTAATGTTTGATTTAATAAAGTACAAGAAACACGTTAAAATTGCCACCAAAGCAGTGGATACCTGACTACAGACACCAAAACTACGGCAAGCAATTTTTCATAAGTCTTAAAATTAATTAAGGTGAAAGAGACATACTGGGCATTTATTTCCTTTTTTATTTGTCAAAAATAATAATCTTCCTGTTTAAAGCACAAAAAGTTGTTTTTGAATTCAAGAGAATACAGTTGTGCCAACCCATATGTATCGATCCAAAAGAGTATAAAAATTATTCTCACAGAAAAAAAAATAGAAATATGATTTTATTAACTTGTGGTAAATGGGGTAATGAATAAGTAGGATGCTTGATAACTGTAATCAATGTCCAAATTCGAGTCTTGCTGTGGCAAATTTATTATGTATTTGGTAAATTGCCCTCAATAGAATCTGGAGACCCACCGATAGCTCACCCAGCCTCTGTAATTGAGTATCTTTAAATGGAGGAAAAACCTAACGGTTGAGAGTGATTTCGGCCGAATCAATCGCTGGGCATGGAAATAATACAGCTCTTAGCATGAACCCAATACCCTTCCTGGATTGTAGTGTTATTAATATGTTTATTACCTTACATTTATGTTACATGCCAGTAAATGACAGGGCTATAATAAAGGCCCGCAGTAGGGCAATTATTCATATATGAATGAAATTAGACCTAAGGGATCTAAAAATTTCTTATGAGGTATTTTGTCTTATTTTTTTTAAATAGCAAAGGCAATATTTAAAATACAAACAGTACCGTATTTTCTATTACCCGTTTATTGGCATTTTACAGTTAGTGACTACGCATTCTAATGTGATAATATATCTGGAAAGGTCGTAACATTTCTACGTAAAAAATTAGGTACTTAAAAGTAGCGATCAAACTGAGATCATCTACATTTTCAAGGTTTTCAAGATAGTTAAGGATCCGACACAGTTTTCCTATCATTTGGTTTAAATGCGAAAGCAGCCTTAAAATAGTAAAAATATTACAGGGACAAGTTCATCATTTTATGTTTCGTTAACCTTCTAAAGATTTGATAACAGTCTTTCAAAAACCTGAAGGAAGCAGATTTGTCTTGTTTTTAAAACAACCTATTGCTTTGTTTTTCGTTACCTTTTAAAACAACAGCAAACAAAATAACGAATCAGCATAAAAATTCTTATTATATGGGAAATCATTTTTTTGTATTGAAAATAAAAACTTGAATATTTTTATGGTTTTTAAAAATAAAGTTAAAGAAATAATTTGTATGAGATGAAAATAGTTGACTGGATGATCTAATGTAAAGGAGATAGTTGGGGGGTGCAGTCAATAAGTACACAGAATAAGTGATGAACTTATATTATGTGCCGACGTTTCGACCTACAGTGTAGGTCATCTTCAGGGCTAACAGAGAAGCAAACAGAACAAAAAAATATAAAAAATGTACAGTAACAATAATATGGTGACAAGTAATGTAGAAAAATAAAATAGTGGCAGATATGAAGATAGAAAAAGAGCCAGATCATAATAAAATAAAGATATAGACAGATTTAAAAAATTAATGATAATGAAAAAATTAAAATAGTGAAAGTAATGAATTAAAAAAGTGACATATATAATAAAATTAAGATAAAGCCAAATATAACAAAATTATTGAAATAGTGACAGATGTAATTATTGAAATAGTGACAGATAATGTGATAACGGGATCCCGTTTACAGAAACCTCATTTCCTATAATTCCTTAGCCCCACGTTTTTATGGTCTTCCCAAAATCCACAAACCCAACAATCCCCTCCGTCCGATTACAGCCAACGTCAATTCACCATCTACAAAACTTAGCAAATTCTTACTTTCATCCTTACAAGTCCTCAGCCATAACAACCCATATGACATCCATAACTCCTTTCACCTAGGTGATCTTTTAACATCCCTCACCATTCCTGATCATTACATCCTCACTTCCTTCGATGTCGAAAGTCTTTTCAACATTCCCTTAAATAAAGCCCTCGACATAATAGATAACAACTGGTCACTAATAGAACCCCATACATCTCTTAACCGGTCCTCATTTCTTCAATCTTTAAAACTTTGCTGTGAATCCGGCTACCTTACCTTCCATGGACAGTTCTATTCCCAAATTTCTGGACTTGCCATGGGAAATCCCCTAGCTCCTGACCTCTCTAATATTGTTCTAAATGACCTTCTAGACTCCATTCTACCACAGTTCCGTAATGATATTTGTTTCATCAAAAAATATGTAGACGACCTCCTCCTTATCATCAATCCCAACATCATTACTGATTTATTATCATCCTTCAATTCATACCATCCCCGCCTCCATTTCACCGTTGAAGTCGAATCCAATAAGTCACTTCCTTTTCTTGACCTCCTTATCATTAAAAATTCTGACCACACCTTATCCACTGATTGGTATACTAAACCCACTTACTCTGGCCGACTTCTTAATTATTACTCCCAACATTCACACCACCTTAAAATTAACGTCGCTAAAAATATCATTCATTGTGGCCTATCCCTCTCTGACGCCTGCTTCCATACAACCAACACCCACCGTATCAAAGAAATCCTTTTTAAAAACAATTTCCCTCCCTATATTGTTAATAAACTCATCCATGACTACTATAACCCTCCCACCCCCACCCGATCGCCACATCCACCATCTATCCCTATATACAGATCCTTGCCATATATACCCACCCTCTCTAATAACATTCAAAAATACTTACGTTCCGTTATCCCCAATTTACGTATTGCCTTCAAATCCCATAACAAACTTTCCCATATTTATACCCGTATCAAAGATCCTATTCCCTTCAAACTTCGTTCCCATGTCGTTTATCGGGTCCCTTGTTCCACTACTAATTGTAACTCTTCCTATATAGGTGAAACCAAAAACTTCCTTAAAGACCGTATTACTCAACATAAATATGCCATTTCCTCCCATAATCATACCTCCTCTAAACTTTCCGAACATGCCCTTTCTTTAAACCACACCTTTGATTTTGAAAAAACGTCTATCCTAGCTACAGCTCCTAACCATGACAAACGCATCCTCTCTGAAACTATCCACATAAATTTAGATTCCTCCTCTATCAATCTTAAGTCTGACTCACATCACCTTTCCTCTACCTACTCCCAAATCTTTAATTTACTCAAAAGACCTTAAATTCCGTTACTTCGTCATTGATGTTTCTTTTGTTATCACTCTATTGATATTTCTTTCATTGTTTCATTTTATTTATATTAATTTTATCCATTTATTCACTTCCCCATTTTTTCCTATACTCCAGTATGGTTACCTTCTATAGTTAACTTTTTGGCCACTAGAGATCGCTCCTATCCCTTCCCCCTTTCTTAACGTTCGTGTACTCAGTACCTGCTAGCCGTTAAATCCAACGGCCACGCTATCCATAATCGGTATGTCTCTTCTTTTATTTTATTTATTTTAAACTTTTCTCCTTATCCTTTCTCCAATTTTCATTTTTCCTATTATTTCTCCCGTATCATTTTGGCATCCATCATTTGTTGGTAATCAAGAGTTCATATTTTCAAGCACCAATTTTAATCTTTCAAATTCATTTATCCTATCTACTTTTTTTCAAACAGACATTGTACACTATTGTTATTGTACAAGAGTTTTCACTTATTTTAACTTTTCAAATTCATTAATCCTATCCACTTTTTTTCAAAACTGTCATTGTACACTGTAGTTACTGTACAATAGTATTTCTATTATTCACATCTGTTATTGTACATATAGTTCCATACTTTTCTGTAACATGTAACATCATCAAGTCCGTTTTTCATACATTTTATACCTTTATTTTACTAGTTTTTCTTTATTCTTCATATTCCAACCTTTATTTATATGTAAATATACTCATTTTGGTTTCTTTTGTTTAACTCCTCCTTTTGATTTTCCTTTATATTAGTATTTTGTACTGTACTATCCTTTCTGTACATTTATTTTCTATTTTTTATTTTATATGCGTTATTTATAATTTATCATCTCTGCTCATTTTCTTTATTTTATTAAATCTGTCTTACTTTATTATATCTGTCATTATTTTCATTTGCTTCTCATTATCAATAATTTGTCATATCTGTCTTTATCTTAATTTCATTATATCTGTCACTATTTCTATAATTATATCTGTCACTATTTCAATAATTTTGTTATATTTGGCTTTATCTTAATTTTATTATATCTGTCACTATTTTAATTCATTATTTTCACTATTTATTACACACACACATTATCACATTATCTGACACATTACACAAGGGAACAACATTTTTGTTGCATGAAATATTTTGACTAATATTCTACTTCCTCGAGGTGCTGATTTAAGATCTGAAGTCAGTTTGTTTGTATCAGCTTTACTTTTGGGGTTATAATTATAAACTGTTTTTTAAGATGAAAATATTTTTTATTAGGAAAACTATTAAAAAAATTACCACTACATATCAAAAAATTTTCTTTTGTAAGATTTTCTGGCTTGATTCGGTTCACGGGGGCTGTTTTTAATGCTCCAACAATAGTCCGCCATCATGTGAGCATTCCAGTGACCTTGGTAACGTTCCTCCATAGTTCGAATGTCCTGATGGAACCGTTCCCCTTGTTCTTCACTCAGATCACCAAGATTTTCAGGGAAACGGTCCAAATGGCTGTGGAGGAAGTGTACTTTGATGCTCATATTACAACCAAGCTGCTGGAAGTGTAACAACATTAGTTCAATATGCTCCGCATAGCTTTCTTCCTTTTTGTTTCCCAGAAAATTTTGAGCAGTCCAAACGAATTCATTCCAGGCATTTTTTTCAATATCAGTCATGTAACTAATAAAGTTTTCATCCTTTATCAACCTTCTTATTTGGGGACCATCAAAAATTCCATTTTTAATTTTTTCTTGGCTCAAATTAAAGAACTTCTTAGAGATGTATTTATAGCAATCACCACCCTTGTTCAAAGCTTTGACAAATTGTTTCATGAGCCCTAGTTTGATATGCAAAGGTGGCAGTATTATTCGATCCGTGGGCACAAGGGGCTCATTTATTACATTCAGTTGTCCCGGAACCATAGATTGCCTGGAAGGCCAATCTTTTCTAATCCAGTGCTCAGACCTAGCTCTGCTGTCCCATAAACAAATAAAACATGGATATTTTGTATATCCACCTTGTTGTCCAAGAAGAAAATTCACCATTTTTAGATCAACACTTATCAACCACTTTTGTTCGTTGTATTTGATTCTATCCATTACAGAAGCTACAGTAGCATATTCTTCTTTGACTGTAGTTGAATGTGCAATCGGTATCGAACTCAGCTTATTGCCGTTATGCATAAGTACACATTTCAGGCTACGTTTAGAGGAGTCAATAAATAAACGCCATTCATTTGGATCATACTTCTGTACTCCCATTGCTTTCAATAAACCAGGAACATCTGAACAAAAAGCAAAGTCGTCATCTTTAGAAAAGAATGACAGCAATTCTGCCTCTCGGTTACGATAGTATGAAATTCTTGTTTCTGGGGTTAAAAGATTTCTTTGCTTTAATCGAGAAGCTAGAATCTCCGATGTCTTTTTAGAAAGACCAAGATCTCTGATTAATGCATTGAGGTCTTCCTGATTAAAGAGCTGGGGCTCAGAAGTAAAATCAGGGTAAGAATCACTTGTCCGACTTTCATCACTTGAAGAATAGTTTTGTTTTTCTATATCATGATCATTTTGTACAGATGAAGAAGCTTGGGGTACTGGTGCATCGCCAGAGAACAAGACTGGTCGAGTAACAGATAACAAGTTTGGATAAGACCATTTCGACCGGTTATTTTTATTAATTCCATTAATATCAATCACACAAAAATAACAATCATCTTGATGATTATTAGGTTCCCGCCAAATCATTGGTGTTTGATACTTAAAATGGGGTCTTTTCTTATTTGCCCATAATCTCAAAGACTCAACACATGTTTTACATACCATATGAGGGATCCAGTACTTGTCACGGATGTCCAAAGCGAATCCAAAGTAATCAAAATATACCTGTGTTATAAACTCTGACACACTTAGCCTACAATTTTTGAATGTATATTCACCACAAATGTTACAGAAATAGTTTGGATCGTTTCTACAGATATTTCTTAACTTGGACATTGTTATTTAACACAAGAGCACAAACTTTTTCACTAAACAACTCAGTTGAATTGAAGTTTGAATGTGACTAGTACAAATATATGTCTATCAGCTGTTTGCCAAAAACAAAAGGTGCTGGAGAAAAACTGAGGCTAGATTTGTAATCACCAACCTCTAATTAGTAAACAACAGGCCTAAAACTCCATGCAACAAAAAATTAATAAAAATTTGTTCCCTTGTGTTATCTGTCACTATTTCAATAATTACATCTGTCACTATTTCAATAATTTTGTTATATTTGGCTTTATCTTAATTTTATTATATCTGTCACTTTTTTAATTCATTACTTTCACTATTTTAATTTTTTCATTATCATTAATTTTTTAAATCTGTCTATATCTTTATTTTATTATAATCTGGCTCTTTTTCTATCTTCATAGCTGCCACTATTTTATTTTTCTACATTACTTGTCACCATATTATTGTTACTGTACATTTTTTATATTTTTTTGTTCTGTTTGTTTCTCTGTTAGCCCTGAAGATGACCTACACTGTAGATCGAAACGTCGGCACATAATATAAGTTCATCACTTATTCTGTGTACTTATTGACTGCACCCTCCAACTATCTCCTTTACACATAAAGAAATAATTGTTTTAAAATTACTTATATAGATTTTTAAAAAAACTTTTGGTACTAGTACATTTAAGGGCCTGCTGGCATCAGCGCGCTCTGGTGACGCGTCTCCTAACCATCTCCTACTGTTTTAGTAACCTTTCTTTGTTTTGTTATTGTTTATGTCAAGTTCAACGTGAATCTGTTTTTCATTATTTCCTTTAATCCAACTACACTGGCTAACACCCAAACAATCGAAAGGCTATGGGAATCAGTGAAGTGGGGAAACAAGAGAAGAAGAGGCACCAGTAGAGATCATATAGACTCTTACTTGGCGGAGTTTATGTGGAGAACCAAGTTAGAGGGAAGAGACAAATTTCGATGCAATTTTTGAAGATATTGCTCTTTTTAATGAGCATTGTTTATAATCAATCTTTAATTGTTTATCACAAATTAATATTTTAGATATTTATATTGTATTCATTAAATAACAATTTTTAATGAATACTCCTTGTAATATATGTTTTATTATTTATAGTTTAATTTTGTCTACATGTTCCTCATTTATTTCATTTCCTATAATCTGTTGTATCATTATGAAAGGCAATGCCTATTTCAAATTGATACATAACCTGACAAGGTCCAAATAGTTGAGGTAAGTGACACCTGAGCGCGCTGATGCCAGCAGGCCCTTAAATGTACTAGTATCAAACTTTTATATATCTACATATAAATATAAAATTTAAACTTTTACTTTTAGTTATTAAAAGTTTACTCCAGTCGTTGGTCATAACTACTAGATTAAAATAAATCATAAGATATTTACAATACCATGGACATTTATATGAATTTATGAAAAGACTGACATTTTTTCCGATTCACGTGTACCATTATGTATGCAAAATATAACTTATATTACGCTATAATGCAAAGGAAGACTTTGTTTTGTTTTTAACGGCACTTTACGCTGCTATGGCTAATTGGAAGATGCTTCTGAGAAAGCTCAAAATTTTGCTTATCTAGGTTTAATTACGATTTTTAACGAGTACTTGACATCGTATGGGACTCCCGTTTAACGTCCCTTCCGAGGGACGGCATAACCAAGGATTTTTTACCCCCTTAAAAGAAATCATACGGCCACCTTCTGGACCATGCCCCTGCGATCTTAGGTTATTGTGCTTATCCCTACACCACAGGTCGCCCAAGGAAGACTTTAGTATAATTCATTATAATTAGTAAATATCAATTTATTTATAATAATTGTCTGCGCTCCATTGCGGCGAACTAAATTGGTACGTTATCCTAGGAAGATAGAGCCGATTCCTTTTCCTTCCTACAGACCTAGTATTTATTCCTGGCATAACTTTATAAAAAATATTTCTTGTTCCACATCATAGTACACTATCTGGGGCACTCTTCCTCGAAGCCTAGGTTTCAATATAATTCGGCATAGGCGATTGAAGCACAAGACGGTTGCAACACGCCCCTATTCGATCAACATCAACTACATTACATTACCCATCACAATTGAGGAGGAAGGTGGAATCGATCCCACGATTTCTCTGGGATATCTCAAGAAAAGATAGCGTGCTATCATAATACTCTGTAATTTCTCGAATCTCTCTGCATTCTAATTTAGCGATCAGGCAGTAAATTCTTAGTCAGTTGATATTTGTTTCAAACTTAAAAAATAACATATCACTTCCATCTGAATTTCTTATTTTGTCTAACCATTTGAATTTTATTTATTTATTTGGCTATATTAGGGTATAAGCTTTATAACCTCCCTAGCTGTAAGTGTGTTACCGACCTTTGTCTTAGTTGTTAGTGGAACAACTCGGAACAAGGTTGCTGTCTCAATTTGATGAGCCTATTTGGACTGCTGATGTGAGGTCTGTTGTAGATTGTCTTCTTTAATTTATTTTTTTGGTGTGTCTCCTTAAGATGTCTGAATTTGCGAAACGTTGACTGGTTGGTTCCTCCAGTATGTTAAAGAAATGACTTTTTGCTTTTGGGTATTTTTTGTATTTCTTATTTCGTATTATATGTCTTTTTTTAATTTTCACTAAGTTTTATTATTAGCGAAATAATAAAATGTAAATATTTTTATAATTTTTAATTAATTGCTTTAATTTTAAAATATTTTTATTTTGAAGAGAGTCAGGGCAAATCTTTCCCTTCGAAATAAAAATATTTAAAATGTAAGATGTGTAATGATTTTTTTTTAAAATTATTTATTCATAAATACACGTTAAATTGTTGGAACTGAACTATTTATAAATCAAAGGTTGCGAAGTGATTTAGCTATGATCACGCTAAAACTTCAGGTTTTCTCAAATAAAAAGTGCACACTTCATAAAGATGGTGAGCCCCTGAAGATTCTCCAGATCCCGCGAGGACAATCCACCCTATCACAATAAATACGCTGGTCTCGAACTAGAACATTTCAATACCAGATATCGAGATATTGCCCATTTCGAGATGTGTAGTTGACGAAATTTAAAAAAAATTATAGTCAATGAATGCATAACTTGGTTATCTACAACTTTTCCTCGAAGAGTTACCAGTTAGAATAGAAATTAATGATGATATAATAATAATAATACAAATATTCATTTAAGAAATCATACAAATGCCATTTGGCACATATTGTACTTTTGGTGTTCTTCGTAAAACCTCCCCTAAGGGATTCTCTTGAAAGGGTGTATGGAGAAATCTCCCATTGAAGGCACTCCTAGCGTGGTTCATCTTATTGTAGTAGATTCCTGCTCCAGAGACATTTTTGTCTCCTTTTCGGATTATGTGGTAATGTGTCTGTCAGTAATGTTTGTACCAGTAAGTTTGAATGTCCAGCAAGTGAGTCATGAAATGTTTTGTAGTTGTTCTTGATTGTGTCAGCCACTAGTCGTATGTTGAGATCTTTGTGTAATGTTTTATTAGTGATGTAAAAGGGACTATGTGTAATATAACGAAGGAATTTCGATTGAAAAATTTGAATGGTCTGTATGTGGGATTTTTTGCATGGACACTTGCGAGGCGTAGGTCCATATTGGTTTAATTAGCATGTTGTATATTATAATTTTGTTTGTTAGTGATAGTTTATTTTTGTGGTGAAGTAGTCGTCTTAGAAGTGAGAGTCGGTGATTCAATTTTTTCTTCAAATTAATTACGTGTGATTTCCAAGTCAGTCTTCTGTCCATGGTAAGGCCCAAGTATTTTGTCTGTGTTTGTCTGGGCAGTGGTGTATTGTAAAGTGTTAGAGAGGGGCAGACTGAATGTCTAAGTGTAAATGTTACTTGGTTCGATTTTGGTTTGTTAATTTTTATACGCCACTTACGGAGCCAATGATCTAATGAATTTAAGTGTGTCTGTAGGTTTTGAGAAGCTATATTGGGGTTAGTACTGGTCGAAAGTATGACATTATCGTCCGCATATGTAGCAAGTAGTGTTTCCGGTGTCTGGGGATGTCGTAGGTGTATATAGAGTACAGAACTGGACCTAAAATACTGCCCTGCGGTACTCCTGCATTAATTCGGCAATAGTCGGAATGTTTACCATCCTGATTAACAATAAAGAACCTGTCTTCTAGATATGATTATATGATCAGATAATATGCCTGCGGTGGAACTAATTTTAGTTTGTACAGGAGACCATCGTGCCAAACTTTATCGAAAGCTTGTGAAACGTCCAAGAACGCTGCTGTGCAATATTCCTTCTTTTCTAGTGCTACGGCAATGCTATCAACCACTCTATGACAAGAATAGAAAACAAGTTTTATTCTGCGACCAAGTCCCTTTAGAATAACAATCATGAACAAAAATGATAAAAGTAATATATATCTGGCCAGAAGGCTATATAATAATACGGATCATGAAGTAATTAAAAGGTACAAAAACATAATAAAAATAAAAATAGAAATGAGATAACTAAAAAGTACGAAACTTGACCGGACTTTAAATATTTGTCGAAAATAAATATATTAATACCAACAAAAGTATAGAGCAGAATTGGTCGACTGTATCTTCTAATGTGAGGAAGAAATAGTTGGGGGTGCAGTCAATCAAAACACCTAAATAAGTGTAACTTATTTATTATGTGCCGACGTTTCGGTCTACAATGTAGGCCATCTTCAGGGCTAAGAGAGAGAAACAAACAGAAATATATAAAAACGTTGCAGTAACAAGAATATATAAAGTGGTACAAGAGTGGAAATTAAAATAGTGACTAGATATGATGAAATAGTGAATAGATATATGATAAATAAAGAATGAATATAAGAGTGGTTACAGAATATAATAAACTTAAAATAGTGATAGATAAAAATAAAAAGTAGATGAACAGAAATTCTAATAGTGACAGATATAATAATAAAAGAATACGAATATA
Organism: Arma custos; assembly: GCA_037127475.1. NCBI lineage: Eukaryota > Metazoa > Arthropoda > Insecta > Hemiptera > Pentatomidae > Arma > Arma custos. Next base: position 96,727,774 of record CM073759.1, on the reverse strand, counting down.
AAATAGAAAAAATGCATGTCAAGAAAGGATAAAATGCAAACAATAATATAAAGGGAAAGAAAAATGAGGAGGTAAACGGAAAGATACAAAATGAGAAGATTAAAATATAGAAAAAGGGGGGTTGAGTATGAAGGATTTAGAAAAAACTAGTTTAATTATAGATATGGATATGATACCAGACATGAGGGGTTACATAGGTAAAATGTAATAATACAAGCATATATAGAAAGAAAAGATTGATAAAATTCAAAAGTTAAACATTGAAAATAGTGTTATTTATAACTATGAACTATGAAGTATGAAAAGAAAATAGAAAATATAAGTAAGGGAAGTTAATATATAACTGTATACAGTTAGAAAGAAGTGGCATTAATGCAAAATAAGATGTGAATATAACATAAACATATAGAAAATAAGTAAAGAAATACAGTAGATGAAAAATATGAGGCTAAATAATAATGAGCTCTATGCTATTAACATATGATGGATGCCAAAAGTAGGTGTCAGAACAGGTGCGAAGAAAGGTGAATGTGAAAAGGATGGAGATAAGATAAATACTAAGATATGTATTAACCGAATAAAACACGCTGCAGCTAGGCGAGCTCAGACCCAAGTGAAAAATACGTTAGACCGGACGGAAGCGATAAACGCGATCTCTGACGGCATAAAAAATAATGACAAAGAAGGGGGAAGGGGAAATGCAGATGCAGTGGATATAAGTGACACGTAAATAATGTAAATTGCGTGAAAAATTAAAAGTCAATGGTCAAAATGTAAATAATTAAAGAATGGCATAATAAATTAAGAATGTAAGGTTATTTTAGTAAATTAAAAATTTGGGAGTAGGTTAGGGATAGGTGATGGGAGTCGGTCTTGGCATTAACGGTAGAGGAATCTAAATTGATGTGAATGGTTTCTGAGAGGATGCGTTTATTATAATTAGGAACGGAGGCTAGGATCGACGTATTTTTGAAGTCAAAAATGTGGTTAAAGGATAGGGCGTGTTCGGAGAGTTTAGAAGCGGTTGGGTTGTGGGAGGAAATGGAGTATTTGTGTTGGGTAATGCGGTCTTTAAGGAGGTTTTTGGTTTCACCGATGTAGGAAGAGTTGCAGTTCGGAGTAGAGCAAGGAATACGATAGACGACCTGAGAGCGATGTTTTAGGGGAATGGGATCTTTAACTCGGGTATAAATATTGGAGAGTTTGTTGTGGGATTTAAAGGCGATGCGTAAATTGGGGATCGAGGAACGTAGGGATTTTTGAATGTTATTAGAGAGGGAGGGTATATATGGCAAGGATCTGTATATAGGGATAGAAGGCGGATGTGGAGATCGGGTGTGGGTGGGTGGGTTCTAATGGTGATGGATGAGTTTATTGATAACATGGGGAGGAAAATTGTTTTTTAATAGGATTTCTTTGATGCGGTGGGTGTTGGTGTTATGGAAGCAAGAGTCGGAGAGGGATAGGCCACGGTGGACTCCTCAATTATTACTCCCAACATCCGCACCACCAAATAATCAATGTCGCAAAAATATCATCCACCGTGGCCTATCCCTCTCCGACTCTTGCTTCCATAACACCAACACCCACCGCATCAAAGAAATCTTATTAAAAAACAATAAAATACTACTACTAAAATAACCTTACATTCTTAATTTATTATGCCATTCTTTAATTATTTACATTTTGACCATTGACTTTTAATTTTTCACGCAATTTACATTATTTACGTGTCACTTATATCCACTGCATCTGCATTTCCCCTTCCCCCTTCTTTGTCATTATTTTTTTGGCCGTCAGAGATCGCGTTTATCACTTCCGTCCGGTCTAACGTATTTTTCACTTGGGTCTGAGCTCGCCTAGCTGCCGCGTGTTTTATTCGGTTAGTACATATCTTAGTATTTATCTTATCTCCATCCTTTTCACATTCACCTTTCTTCGCACCTGTTCTCACACCTACTTTTGGCATCCATCATATGTTAATAGCATCGAGTTCATTATTATTTAGCCTCATATTTTTCATCTACTGTATTTCTTTACTTATTTTCTATATGTTTATGTTATATTCACATCTTATTTTGCATTAATGCCACTTCTTTCTAACTGTATACAGTTATATATTAACTTCCCTTACTTATATTTTCTATTTTCTTTTCATACTTCTTAGTTCATAGTTATAAATAACACTATTTTCAATGTTTAATTTTTGAATTTTATCAATCTTTTCTTTCTATATATGCTTGTATTATTACATTTTACCTATGTAACCCCTCATGTCTGGTATCATATCCATATCTATAATTAAACTAGTTTTTTCTATATCCTTCATACTCAACCCCCCTTTTTCTATATTTTAATCTTCTCATTTTGTATCTTTCCGTTTACCTCCTCATTTTTCTTTCCCTTTATATTATTGTTTGCATTTTATCCTTTCTTGACATGTATTTTTTCTATTTTATATTCGTATTCTTTTATTATTATATCTGTCACTATTAGAATTTCTGTTCATCATCTACTTTTTATTTTTATCTATCACTATTTTAAGTTTATTATATTCTGTAACCACTCTTATATTCATTCTTTATTTATCATATATCTATTCACTATTTCATCATATCTAGTCACTATTTTAATTTCCACTCTTGTACCACTTTATATATTCTTGTTACTGCAACGTTTTTATATATTTCTGTTTGTTTCTCTCTCTTAGCCCTGAAGATGGCCTACATTGTAGACCGAAACGTCGGCACATAATAAATAAGTTACACTTATTTAGGTGTTTTGATTGACTGCACCCCCAACTATTTCTTCCTCACAACAAAAGTATAGATCATATACTTAAAATAAAAAATCCTTCGTAAAACCCTCAATGCTCCTAACTATGATTCGAATAAAGCCATCCATAACGACCTTAAGTCAAAAATTTATTCCCACTCAAACTCACAAGACTCAAACTTAGCTGCCTCTTAACTTGGCTTCGTTACCTTCTAAGTTCAATTTGAGTAAGCATTACCTGTTGGTAGTTTCTCTACTTTTCTTTATCTCATGCCATTATGTACATTATTCACTCTATTTACTTGTTGCATTGGTGTAATATAGTTGTAAATTTCAATAAAGAAATTTTTAAAAAGCCTTAAAAATAAAGTTGCGTTGGCAAAACCTTCGACTACTGATGTAGAATTAGAAATACTACTCGGTGAAATAGCCGTCAGGGACTTTCATTCAATGCCTTCACAATAGTCAGCGCCATCAATAAATAATTTCAAACATAAAGGAAGAAAAATGCAGAGCTGTGATTTAGTAAAGTACGGAGTAGATATCCGGGTCTATGCCTTTCTCCCCTCCGCGAGGGAAAGCGTAGCGGATTCTATCCCGTTCTCCCGGCGCTTCCTTTTCTTACATTTTAAGTTTCCTTCATCTTTTTTTCTTTTCGCTTTAGAATCCGCCATTTTGAATTTAATATATAAAGTAGTCTGGAAATGTGGATGAGATCAATACTTAATTTTGTATACATCAATGTTTCTCAAAACTATTTCTTGTCATTCAAAAGATGATTGAGACTCCATTGTGAAAAAATCCAATTCACTTTTACAGAGTGATTCAGAATGATTTGTAATTTAAAATCTTATTTAAAAAATCCATATCATTAAACATTACAAGTTGATCGAGCAAAATATTCATAAATTGCATAGATCAAGGATTTTCATCCGTTATTGTGTGTGGGAATAATTATATTGTGATTTCTAAATTTTTTCTATATTCTAGTTTAACGATCAGGCAGGAAATTCTTAGCTTGCATCATCCAATTCATTCATTCATTTCTTTCGATCTTAAAAAATAACATATGTTCTATCTGAATTTCTTATTTTGTCTAACCATTTGACTTTTATTTATTTATTTGGCCATAATTCTTTTTCCGTTATTTTATTATATTAGGGTATATACTGTATAACCTTCCTAGCTGTTTGTGCATTACCTTCCTTGATGAAGATGATGCATTAATACTGGATTTAATCCCCAAAAAGAATATATCGCTTCTATCTGAATTTTTTAATGCATTTTTTAAACTATTACGATAAGCTTACCAAGGCAAATCAAGAGGGTGGCTATTTTTTGAAAAAATGAAAAAGTTTTATTGAAAAAAAATTTGTAACTAACAAAAGGTATAGTGATTACGATGCTCTCGCCAAGATATGATTATAATGTCCTTCGAACACTAAGTCTGTATTTTTACTTAAAAACTTTTTCATAATAAGAGCTACCAGTTTCAACTAGCCCTAAGTTCCAGGGCTGTAAATCTGTCTCAATGAAACAAAATTAATTTAATATGCTTACTTATCCATTGAACCGACCCACATAGCATTTCATCAGCCTCAAATATACAAGAAACATATCATTTGACGACGGGGCCCTTAATTAAGAAACACCGCAAATCAATGAACGCAATTTAAGGTCCTAATTATTCAAGAAAAAAAATTAATTAAACACCTAAACCTGTTTACTAATACCAGTTTGATCCTATGTATTACAGATTTGCTTCATCGCTAAAAAAACTTTGAAGTAAAAAAACGTTGAACTTGGAAAAAAAACGAATGCGAACTTTCCAATAATGTATATTTCATGCTGATTTAAAAATACCAACGGTGGAAGAACCCATTCGACCATACTACAAACGGTTTCAAGAAAATCTACACGGACATCCAAACCTATTGATTGAACAAATGGACTCACAAACCCGAATTCTCAATGACATAAAAAAAAAAAATGGGAAAGTATTAAGAAAATTAATTGTGCTGTACATCATTATTGTATCGTCAGAGCAATGCCAAAGAGGTTGATCTTAAAATTTGAATAATTGACATAATTAGATCTGAAGTTGCAGAAGTAAGGTACCTAATTTTTTTAAATTAGATTGTAAGCTTAATCAGTGACGACACACATCAATTAGATATTTAGGATGTTAGAGAGAGAATAAGTTACACGTTAAAATTCAAGCGAATCTCGCAATTGGAGAAGTAGATACGTCACTTTGCCATTTCACTGACGATATTTCAAGCGTCGAAGCAATAATCGTTGGGAAATGATGACATCTGTAATCTCCTGTTTTCTATTTAATGTACCTCCAACTCGTCAAAGACGTTTAAATACAGAGCCATATTAATAGACAGTCCTTAAACAAATACCAACTATTGATACCCACGTCATTCCCTCGCCAAGCATTTAAAGGTGATTAACTCAAACCGATAACAACAGGATAGCAGACATAAAAAACCTAATTAGTACGTTGATGTCGATATCAATATTTTACATGAAAACTGATCATAGGATCAGAATAAATCAATACCCTACGGCATGAATTTTTAGATTTTGAAGTTCCTTTGTCAATTGAAATTCATTTTTAATTCAAAAGAAAATCTAGATTACTGCTAATCACTATTATTATAACTAAGGATAATCAATAAATATCGAAGATTCATTTATAGTCCTGTTATGTTGGAGCAGTATTGAAAACCTTTATCTTTCAAAGGGATCAAATTGAAAGATGAAGACAAATTAAATCTGGCCCATGTAAATACATACATCAACTAATTATGGATAGGGAGCGGGGTAGCTCAGTATGTAGGGCGCTGAGTTGCTATGCAATAGTCCAGGTTCAAATCTGATCAGCGGATGGACGCTGTGGAATCTACAGACTCTTCGGGGATCCCGTAGACATATAATCCCCCCTTACAAAAATTTTTTTAAATAGTTAAATGGTGAGTGTCTCTTTGATACCATACATACCTTAGCCAGGTGCATATTATATTTCATATCCCTTTTAATTACTGCTGGCGGGGGCGACCTTTGGTGTAGTGGTCAGCATAACAACCCACTATTCCCAAGATATCGAATTCGTTGCCTGGCAGGTGGCTCTAGGATTTTTTAAAAGGGGTGTGCCTGTACGATGTCATGTAGGTACTGGTTAAAAATCCCTATCGTAATTATACCAGGATAGGCAAAGTTTAGAGTTCCTACTGTAGCATCGTGCCAATAGCCATTGCAGCATAAAATGACGTTAAATGAACATACAAGAACAACTTACTCCACGCTTTTCATTAAATTATATATTTTTTTAAATCCGCTTTCCTAATTTTACTTATGCAATGGTTATAACAACGGGAATTAAAAAAAAAAGGTTGAAGTGTCGGGTTGTTGCCGAACTGGAGCAGTGACATAAACAACAACCCCACTAAACATGTTCCAATAAACAGTGAATACAAATATCTTGTTAGTTTCAAGAAGGATTGGATCTCGAAACTGGTCGCCAACATTTTTATTCATGTAATTCCTATCTGTTGCAATTTATATGCTGTCTATCTCTCATTAAAATATGGCGTACGTGCGCTAATTATTTAAAACCCATTCTATTCTAAACCTAATAGAATCATGACTAATGCTTTAAAATAACTAAAGTTTATAGAATATGAAAATGAAACACACTTCCGACATAACTCACAAAACAAGATGAATTGTTTTTTATTTATTTTTTAACGCTACTTAGTTAATTTTCATATATTCCTTTGCGTGTTACCAGACTGAGGAGGAATACAATAGGCAGATAGAACAGGAAAGGAGATCCCTCAAACAGGGTCCTCCAAATTGTGGTATTATCTTGCACAATGCCATTTTCCAAAAGTAATAAAACAAGATCTTAAGTTTTAACCTTAGTAAGCTTATTCAGTTTTGAAACTGATAATATTCTATTAAACCAACAACACACAATTAAACAAACACGCTCAAATATTATAGTTCATATTATACAAAGTATTCCTAATTTTTAATATTACAAACAATTTCTCTTGAATAACAGTATTGTATTTATTTTCTATTTATACTTAATCTTAATTCTCGGTCTAGAAGTCCTTCAGAACTTAATATCGTTTTAGTTTACTTATCTCAGAAGACTGTCTATTCTTAGTAAAGGTAAAATTGATTTAATTAAAACGTTTAATTTGTCATAAAAAATGGAAATTATGGTTCGATAAAAGTTTTTATGGTGGAATAGTGTTTTTTTAAATAGAATGGGGCGTTCAAATCGAAAAAAAAAAACCGTAATGGAGAAGAAACTACTTGACGAACTAAAAGAATTACTATTTATCCTCCAAAGAAAATAATAGAAGAAATCAATTTTTTTTTACACTTGGTATGGAACCATGAGCCAATTTCAATTCCTTTTCGTTTGTTGCTTTTTTTTTTGTCCAATGCTCTCTCATCTTTTCACCATATCTCTTTTTTCTTTCATCCGACCATTTCGTGCCTGTTCTCTTACTGTTTGTACTCTGTAATCCCGAGTTTAATACTATCTCTCTGAAGGATTCTCTTTATGCTGCTGGTTTCAGCTTTTATGTTGTGTATTTCTAAATCTTTTTTAATTTCTCGAATCCAGCCTGTAGTTAATTTTTTTTCCCAGAGATACATAAAGATCTGTTTTGACAGCCTATTGTCATGCATTCTGTTTAAATGTCAATTAGCCAACCATCAGATAGACGAACATTTAACAAACTGAATAATGAACTAAAACGTCAAATTACCAAATTTAACAGATCAAACTATGAGAATTATATTAAATCCCTCTCGACAGACGATGGAAGTTTATGGAAGCATACCAAAAGACTCTTAAAACACCGAGATATGTCGGCACCTCTTAGAAAAGAAGACGGCTCTTGGGCTGTGTCGGACGAGGAAAAATCTGAGATTTTTGCCGACCATCTTTCTTCCGTGTTTACACCACATTCTGACTTCACTGACACAGAACACGAAATAACTGTAAATAACACACTTGACGCTCCATTACAACTAACACTACCACCGCCTTCATTCACTCCAACTAAAGTAGCTGAACTAATTAAACGTTTACCAAAAAGAAAATCCCCTGGCTATGACTTAATAAATGCCGAGGTGCTCCAGCAAATGCCCAGGAAAGCTCTAGTGCTTCTTACGACAATCTACAACTCAATACTTAGAACTACGAAATTCCCTATGCAGTGGAAATACTCAATTGTTTCAATGATCAAAAAACAAGATAGAGACATTACCAACCCTTCATCCTACAGACCTATTAGTTTACTGCCTATTTGTTCTAAAATTTTTGAAAAATTACTTTATCCCCGCTTATTAAAGTTAGTGACTGACAAAAATACAATCCCTCACCATCAATTCGGTTTTAGAAAATCACACTCGACTACTCAGCAATTACACAGAGTAACTGACTTCATATCGACAGCACTAGAGAAGAAGATATATGCAACTGGAGTATTTCTGGATGTCGCCCAAGCATTCGACAAGGTCTGGCACAAGGGGCTTCTCTTTAAGCTCAAGACTGTACTACCACACACTTATTATCTGATTCTTCTCTCATTCCTTACAGACAGATTTTTCTCAGTCCGACAGGGCTCAGAGCTATCTTCAATAAGACCCATTTTAGCCGGTGTACCTCAGGGATCAATACTTGCACCGCTACTGTACATAACATATACATACGACATTCCACAAAGTCCTAACACACTGATCGCAACCAACGCTGACGAAACTGCCATGATCACAAAACATCAAGACGCGACACAGGCCTCACAAAACTTACAATACAACTTACAAAAGGTTAATGAGTGGTGCCAACTGTGGAAAATCAGACTGAACCACGAAAAGTCACAACACATCACTTTTACTCTTAGACGCGAAACATGCCCTCCCATTTTCCTTAATAACGAACCCATCCCACAGAGAGACAAAGTACGATACCTTGGACTCACATTTGATAGGAGAATGACATGGGGTCCTCACGTTAAGATGAAACGTCAATCACTAAATCACAAACTCAAATTAATGTACTCGCTATTCAGGAAAAACTCCAAATTAGATTTAAGACAGAAATTAAATACGTACACTTACTTACTAAAACCAGTTTGGACATATGCTTTACAAGTCTACGGCATCACTAAACAGACTCACAGAAAACGACTACAAACTTTTCAGTCAAAAGTACTTAGACACTAATGCACCATGGTACGTCAATAACAAAACTCTGCATACTGACTTAAAAATAAAAACGTTTGACGAACACATACGAACGTACTACAAACGCTTTCAAGAAAAACTATACGGACACCCAAACCCATTGGTACAACAAATGGCCACGACTCTCATGCCTGAGAACACTAGGAGGAGACTAAAAAGGAGGTGGATGAGGGATCTATTACAGTAGGAAATAAAAGAAAGCCAATGGAGAGGTACCGCTGGGTACTGTTCTTCGTCATGCCTTCCATGTCATTTTGTATTTTTTTTCTTCAGTCAGCCAATCTGCTGATTGTCAATTACTTGTATTTGACAGGTGTGGATGGAAATATAAAGAGAAAAAAAATGTCAATTAGCATCAGTCTTCTTATCCTTAAATCAAATATTTATTTTTTATCATTAGTTTTACTCTTTTAAAAAGAAAAATAATAACTTCTAACAAAATACTAAAGCACAAAGCAGTCGAAGCGACGTTAAAAAAAAACAAAAAAAACAAAAAAAAAACTACTAGTCGTAAAATTAAAAATAACAGTGAATAATGTTTAAAATGATATTACTTAGTTTAAGAGCCAAATATAGAACAAGTAAAAAAATTAATGTGCTAAAGTATAGGCTGCACAAGAAAGCACAGAAAAACCGTTTTGAAAAAAATAAACATCTTTTTCTGAGACACCTTCACAAGCCAAGAGTCAATAATTATTGCTTCGCCTTCGTCTTCACGTTCGGTATTAGGGCATTCCAGGCCTTCACAATTCTCCTGGCATGGCAGCGTCATTGTGATTTCGAACAATTGCCGCTGCATTACACCAGAATCTCTTCAGCTTCCATTTTAGGAACAACCAATGTCCATCTTGTCGGCTGACATTTTATATATTAGAAAGCTAATACTGTTCGTAATGTAATATCTATCTATAATGTAAGAATGCTTATATTCGCCTTTCTATTCGAGACTTTAAATACAATTGCTTAGAAGGCATTTTTCTTGCCATACAGTGATGGAAATAATACTTCCCTGCTTCTTTCACGTCTATTTTTATTGAACCTATGCTATTAATATGACATTTCCATTTTATTTGACTCCAATATTCCTAGAAGGTGAACTTTACCTTTGAATTATAACACCAATAGATTCACAGCCAAAGAAGCAATAAAAAAAATACTAATGTTGAAGAGATATTGATGAAATGTCAAGTTGTAATCAGAATACTAATGTTGAAGAGATATTGATGAAATGTCAAGTTGTAATCAGAATTTAGAATCAAGGCTTCTTATGAGTGGATCATTCATAAAAAATAAGTTCTTCATAACACTCGCAACCTTCTTCAGAACTTTAATATTTATGAAGATCGAGTTACTTAGAGACTATACACCACGAGCACTAAGGCTATGAGTGTCTGCGAGTTATTAGTCAATGAGCACGTACACCTCGTTCTCACTGAAAATGTGCTTATGAATTTTTAGCATAAATGATAATAATTCTTTCAAGTCACTATAATTATGAATATTATTAATCCTAAAAATAACATAATTGGATAGAAATTTCCAAATCTTTAAAGTAATTTATTTATTGGTGAATCTGGGCAAATAGACTACTGAAAAAAAGATTTATTAAATAAGTCATATTATGCAGATAATAACTTTTCTCCTTATGTGACCGCCATTGTTAAAGATATCTATAAATTAATGTTATCAGACAGTAGTTCCATGATGACGGAAACTACACTTTTTGTATATTTCACTGTACATCAGAGAAATCTTCCCACAAAAACCTTACCATCCAGAGATTTCCTCTGCATTTCTTGAACATTTCAGCCATCCATGAAAATGTGCCACGTCATGAAAAGAAGTATGGTTATCGAGATTTCTATTCCTTTTTCAAGATTTTCAAACCCCACTTTTTCAAGGTTGGCTAACTCATTTATACCGGAAGAATGAGTAAAACTGAAGGAAATGTTTTCTATCAAATATTTTTTCCCTATCTTCGATGAATGTTTTATTATTAATGTATTGAAATTGAAATTATCAAGCACGAACAACAGAAATGCTGGGATGCGTATAAGTATAGATATGGGAAGATACCATGATCAAATAACTAACTAGCCAAATAAATTACCAACATAATCCTAACTAAATGACAGAGAGAAAAAAATCTTGGGTTTTTTTATTGAAATCAAGCATTGGCTACTACAAGACATTATTGAAAAGACTCGTTAATGGAAGAATTTCTTTTCTTAGAGGAAATGTTATCTGCAAAAACCTTAAGTAGCTTGGGAATTGTATTGAAATTTCTTCAATATACCTCACAATTATTTTAGTTACCATGTAATAATTCATTGTTGCCCTCCTAGGTTATTTCTTGCTTTTGATGCTGATCGTTCAACACCTGTCCTTAAAAATTCCTGAAATAAACTATGTACTCTTGTTTCTTATTGTGGTCAGCGTTATTGAGTGAGAATTAAAAAAAAACAAGCAATCAGCACCTACCAACTACTTATAATACTTCAGTACCTATTATTACTTAATACTTATTACGTCAATTATTCATATACTTATAATTTACCTTCATTTCCCTAACCACTTCTCATGGATAACTGCTTTCTCAACTTTCTCAGTTCTCAAACTTTTCTAGCAGGAGCTGTTGCAGATGTTAATATTGTTTATTTCCCTACTTATCTATCTCCGTTGAGCAAAACAAGAATAAATTAATCCCTCCTAAAGAACATCTTTATTTTTTTTTAAGACACCGTAAGCATTTTATTAGTAATCAATTTAAACTCATTAAAATATGTAATATTGCTTTTACAGCCTGATCAATTATTTGTATATTCGAAGAATAGTCAGTTGTTATTTGTTAAATGGCAGTTAATATTAACATTACATACATGTTCATTTTCGTAGCATTAATCTAGTTTTTAGCGTTATAATTTAGTATTGAAGATATCTAATAAGATATTTTTTTGTTACAGGCAACTGTGAATGGATAACTGAAGGTAAGTCCTCATATATTGGTTTTAAAAACCCAACTATCGGGCCTTTAAATATCTATTTATGTACTAAAGCGAATTATCGTAACCGGTTTTAAAGGTGCGGACAATCGGTCGAGATGCTAACCATACCTCTGGAAAGAAATGTCACGGACGCCGGGCAAGGACATTCTCTAAACGTTAAATTCTATCAAAGGGTCCTTATTATATTTAATCTTTAAATCAAAAAGGTTAATTATGAAATCACATGATAATTTCGTTAATTAAAAACGATAAATGAAAAGGTAGATTATATTCCATCTTGATTTATATAAACAGAAAACCTATATGTGATGAGAAAATGTTTGAGTGGACATATGAAGTGGAAGAAATCGGGGGGTGCAGTCAATAAATAAGTTTAACTTGTTTTATTATCCCCTTCGTTTCGACCTAATTTTTAGGCTTTCATTAGAGTTGAGAAACAGAAACAGAAAAACTATGTAAATAGTGGATTAATAAAACATTTATTACAAGTTAATTAAAACAGAAAGTATAAGAATGATAAGAAAGAAATACAAATAGTAAAAGAAGAATTTTAAATTAATTGATAATAATCCTACTAATATTATAAATGTGAAAGTTCGTATGTTTGTCTCTCTTTCACGCAACAACTACTGAAAGAATTTGGATGAAACTCTACGGTAATATAGGTTACAAAGCATAATAACACATAGCCTACTGCAAGGGTAGATAAAGGGGGGCATGGAGGCACGATCCCTCTGACAGTTTTTTGTGCTCTGTGGGGAATCCATTATAGTACATAATTAAAGGCAAATCAGGAATTTTAAGATGCTAAGAAATTTTCAGATATGTTCTTTGTATAATTTAAGAAAGAAATTTGGATAATTCCACCTCCAAAGGTTTCCCCCTTAATATAATAGGGGTTCAAAGATTGTATGGAATCCGTCAGTTTTGAAGTTAGACATCTGAAATTTTAGATGTACGAGTAACTTATAGTTAAAAAAAAAAATTACTTATTTAAAATGATATGTCAGGAAACATTGTTTGGCTGACCAAATTCCACGCGTGCGAAGCCGCGAGCAAAAGCTAATTAATAATAATGGAAAGAAATATAGAATACATAGATAATAAAAAGCTTGTAAAATTACTAGAGGAATGATTTTTTTACAAAATATAAGGAATATCATGTTATTGGTGAAAGCCAAAAAGATTTTGAAATATTAACTATTAAGAGTCTTCCTTCAAGTTCACTGTGGTATGTTTTATTCTGTTATTACTATTTGCTCCCTCTTACATTCTCTCGATCTCTATCCTTACTTTCCCCGCATAGGATTATAACAATTAATGTTTATCTATTTAATATATAACTCTCTCATGTTCTTCATATCAAAGTAAGGATAATGATAGAACTAAGTACCAGAAAATATATTGCAATAACTTGAAATAGATGGCAATATAGATCAATGAATCTAATGTAGCTGATATTTCTTGTGATTACTGGAAACTATTACTAAATTTAAACTATAAATTTCTTCTTAAATATTTTTATTTTGAAGAGAAAAGATTTGTCCTGGCCGGGATTCGGGATTATCTGGTCTGGTTACGAGCCTGGTAGCTAAGTTAGTTAGAGATGCGGAAGGCCCGGGTTCGAATCCCGGCCATGACAAATCTTTTCTCTTCAAAATAAAAATATTTAAAAATAATCACCATCAAAAGAATAATAAATAAAAAATGTAACTTTCTTGGTTTTACTACTAATCGATATATTTAAAATATCCAGCCGAGTGAGATCATTTTAGCTTATTCTGTATTTCCTAATTTTACATTATTACTTTTTTATTATTATATTGGTTCAACTAAACCTTCCATTAATTATGTTATTTTTTTAAATTAAATTATATTTGGGCAATTTATAAACTCCATGATATTGAAAGATACAGGATGGCTGGAGGGAAGGACTTCTTAATATTTTAATTTAAACATTTAAAATTTAATAGCTGTTGAAAGTATCATTACATAAAAAATTATCATGTTATAAATAATGGACTCGGATTAAATAGTAATATAAAGAAAAGGCATTCCTTGTTGAAGCAGCATTCCAGTTGAAGGTCGGTTTGATAGTTCGTCATATCGTTTTAGTTACTATTAAAAGTAGTTTAATACATCGAAAAAATATATATATTCAATATATTCTGCCTCGAAATTTTGAAATAACTTCCAAATAAAGGCTTTAAGGGTGTCGGAATATCATCGTATTTTCCAAATAGATTAATGCGCTTAAGTAAAAATGCACCTCCTTATGGAAAGGTTGCGAGTTCATATTAGGGTACGGGGTTTCTCAACGTCCCCCATTTCTCGTGAGGGGTATGTGATGACCATGAGTACATTAGAAGAAATTCTAAAAACAGGCGTATGAATGATGACCCTACTTTCTGGAATTGGAGGTTTGATCTGAAGACAGTATGTCTCTAAAAAACAAATGTAGGCTCTCGTGTTTCTGCAGAGTGAGAATAGTCAAAATCTCTGGGTCTAGACTGAATGTGCGTCGATTTGAAGGACACTGGTCACCATGGGACTGGTTAGGGAGCTATGGGCAGCCTTGCGACAATGATGCGCAACATAAGTATGATTTATATTTCTTGTCGATGAATATAATTTCAATAAATAATCCATCGATTTCATTCTGTCTAAGTAGTTCAACACCCTTTCTACCATTGGTTCATATTACCTTATTATGAGAAAGTAAGAGGATACTGTTAGGCATGGAAATAAAATACAACTATTTACTTGTGAATAAGAAGAATGAGGGTCTCAAACTGAAAGGCTCGGGTTCGATACCCTCCTGGATCAATAATATTAATTTCCATCGAATGAATCTTGGAAGTTTCGTTACGGGTGTTGCAGTAGTGAGACATTAAGCATTCTTATTGTAACTTAATATGTAACACCCACTATTGCTGGAAAAAAGAGGAATGTTATCCTTAGTCCAATGTGAGTTTTCACCTTAACTTTTCCAATGCAGAACGAGTTTTGGTCATATGCTCAAATGATCCCGAAACACTCGTCGAGCACTGAGGATGAATATCCTCAATAGGTTATGGAAGTTAGATTCGAAAAACCATTTCCCCACGAGGAATCGTGAAACATTACATTCCGAAGGGAAAGAATCTTGACATTTTGGTTCGTACTGGGTGGTGACGTATACTTGTAGCGCTTATGGTTGTAAAAAGGTCCAATTACCAAAATAGTACCCTCCAATAATACTAGTTGTGATCTTAGTCCCTTCCCATGAAAACTGGTCTATCTACGGTATATCTGGCAGTTGTGGGTATTTAGTAGTGCTAATGTGCGACCACACTATACCATGAGGAAGAAGCAATGATCTCTCTATCTCTCTCCGTTTCTCTCTTATACTTCCTTGTTACTCGATCTTTAGCCATTCAGGCAATGATTTAGTCTACGTGTCTCATCTAAACAAAGTGACTATGCAAAAAATTGAGCTATTTCCCTATTCTCACACCCTGTATACTCGCCAAAGTTTAATGGTTAAAGTGCACGAAGGCTAGACGGGATTCTCCTTTTCTTGCTTGCTTGTGAGTGTCCAGGTCTCCAGCCAATAGGCAAAGGCAAGCCAAATAAATTCATTGTACAGAATACCTTTCGTGTAGTAAGGGATGGCTGAAATATTGTATTCCTGAGGTCCTCGAAGAATCTCACAATAAAGGTCATTTCCGTAGATCATTTCGAAAATCAATCATTTAGTTCATCTTGTAAAAAATAGGGGCATTGTCGGGTATTCATAAATCACGAATTAACCTTTTCCAATGCCAAGTTAAGTAGTAAACAGGCATGGTCATCAATTTTCCACATTCGTCTTGTCTTACGAGCCCCAGAAAGGTCCTAGATCCCATATGATCCATCTCCGGCCGCCAACAGCAAGTCTTGCCAGCAGCGGAATTTGAACCAGGATTTTCGGCGTGGTAACTCGGTGCTCTACCACTGAGCCACATATATATACTGTTTTCAAGCTCAATCACAAGGAAAACATGCATGTTATAGGAACATACCAACGTTACGTTTATCCAATTAATATGGGAATATATATTTACTTAATCCGGATACTACATTCCATTAAAATAAATTATCATACCATTGATTTCAAAAGAAAGACTCGCTGGCGAAGGCATGCATAGTAAATACTTTCACTTATTAAAGGTTAAAACCAATAGGACGTCATTTCAAATTGATATAAACATAAATATGAAACATCCTTTCGCAGTAGGGCGTCCCTCTGTCCTGGGTTCTCCAAAGCGTCTTTTTGAGAAGAAGAAACTATGTTCTGTATGAATTGTTAATACAATTGAACCTTGGAAGGATAAATGCCCTGATACATTCCATCAAAGACGGAATGAAAGCTTACACAAGAGACGTTGTAACGGTAAGATAAGAGAAAAGTTGGCATTTATCCGTGAGTACGGTCTGTGGAGTAGATAGGTTCGAGGCCGCCCTACCGGTCCGACCAGCACCAGGATTACATATGACATTTAGGCCAACCTACCTTATCCACTTCAACATCCATAACCCAATTTCATATAAAAATCCACTTTTTTCAACACTCTACCCTCTCCAATTAACAGATTTTCTAATATATGTCTTTTACTTTCTGTTCTTGAGATTCAGTCTGTTCGTTAAACTTCCTTTTGGAGGCGTTACGAGACTATACTCCTCTCAAATTGTTTGTTTATATAACGTCACATTATTCTGCTACGGCTAATCAGACGATGTTACAATGGGAGCTCTAAATTTTGGCTATGCAGGTCTGTTTAGGATAGGAATTTTTAACGACTACCTGACATAATACAGGCACGGGACCCCTATTTAACGTCCCTTCCGAAGGACGACATAACCAACAATTTTTTACTCCCTTCAAAAAATCTTAGGTATCTTGCCGGGCTACGAAACCGCGATCTTGGGCTTAGTAGGTTGTTATGCTTGCCACTAGTTCACAGATCGCCACTCCTCTCGTTCTCATATTTCAATACCTATTCTTTAATATACATATTGATATCTAATTTTCTTGACTATTAATTAATAAGTTTAAATATCTGTTCTTGATATTTATTCTATTCATTAAACTTCCTTTTAGGGACGTTTCGAGGCTATATCGGTCTCATATTTCAATGTCAAATTTTTGATGAGAAAAATCCAGCCTCGAAACGTCACCAAAAGGATGTTCTGACTTCCTCTCAAGAAAAGAAACTAAAACTTTCTTTCACTGATCTAGAACGGAAACAGTGAGAATATATAATTTGTATAAATTTTTACAAAATTGCAATTTGACCTGGGTTGAAGTGAATCACATTTGCGTAACTAGAGTTGACTCATGGGTAACTCCCACCACTCCAACATATTACTCCCTTACTCGTAATATAGGCATGTAGCTTCAAATTAATCAATTAAGAAGTAGCTTTAAATACAAGTAACCCTATTCATTGGTTTAATAACTTACTATACTTTATTGCATAGGGAACTTTCTAGACCCATCCAGACTTTACTTCTAGAATCTAAGAATTGTCTTACTGTTCTTCTCACATTTGCGATCTTATTGTTGCCGCTAGATGCCACTACTGCCGCTATAATAATATAATTAATTGTAAACAGTATTACGTTTTGGTTTATCATTTTAGCGTACCTTTTATGCATTAAAATAACTGTGTTTGCACTTTCTTAGTTATGTTTTTGGCATTATCGATCCTTACTTCTGTAATCGCACAATAATTACTAACAATATTTTTTTTTTTAATTTCTTCTAAGCAATGTTGGGGGTTACATTCCCAATAACCCCCCCCCCCCCCCATCGTTACGCCTATGGTGAATCATAGGTTTTTAAACAATTATAAGGTCATGCATAGCTTGTGTTCCGGGAACGGGGAAAGAACTAAAAAAAGTATCTCGGATTGTTTACATACAGATCAAAGTATAGGAAACAACTGTGGTGTAGTGGTTCATATCGCGTAGTAAGAACGCGGGTTCAGAGTCCGGCCCTATGAATGGCCCTAGGATTTTATAAAACGTATTAAAAAGTCCTTGGTTATGCCGTCCTTCGGAAGGGACGTGGAACAGGGGTCCAGAGCATGTACGATATCAAATATTAGTTAAAAATCCCTATCCTAATCAAACCTGGTTAGGCATCGCCGGGCTCCCACTGTAGCATCGTAAGTGACGCTAACTGAACAGACAGCCCAAAGAATTTCCTAGAGGTATTGGAATAACCAAACCTTGTAACTGAGTTTTTATCTCCAAATAAAAAAAAACAAATTCTCTGGAAATTATTTTGGATAATATTAGATATTGTGAGCTATTAATGCCACCATGTTAAACCTAAGGAGAGAAAAGAATATATCAATAACCAGATTTGCTAGTAAAATCACCATCAACCATAGTTCCTACAAACATACAAAATGACAAATAAATGTTAGTTTCTTCTACGCATTGGCAACATTCCTAAGCTCTCTAGGGGAAACCAGCAATAGATTTACAACTTGAAGAACGATAATTTATTGTTATAAACTTGGCTGATAAATTTCTTCTACAGCGGCACACATTGGCCTTTAACGCACTTTTTAGAGACATTCCTTTCTTCGCTTGCAACTAATAATGGAGACTTTAATAAATACAGTAAATTTTAACATATTAAACGTGGTTCTATTAAAGCAACCTGAGCCTTAATAACCTGAGTTTCGGTTCCTTCGGAAGGAACGTTAGAAGGAAGAGGAGTCCCGAGCCCATAAAAGTCAGGTACTCGTTAACAATCCCTTGCCTAATTAAACCTGAATAGGAAAAATTTAGGATTAGCGACGTTTAATGAGCAAACTAGAGGTAATTCCAGAATCTGACATTAAAAATAAAAGTGAACTTTTACATTTTTATCAGCCTCTTTATTGTAGATAAGTTATCTATAAAACATTCCTGTAATAGTTTAACATTATTAGGCCAAGTAAAATTCAATATCACGACTGATCCATCTTAAAAGACTCGTAAATATACGAAATGAATAAATGTAGAACGTTCTATCAATTAATAATTTCTTTAATATTGCATTTGAAAATATGTATTATTGTTGGTGTATTGTTTAGTTTTAATGCCTGTTGCTTATTGTCTGAAATGTATCGTGGATGTTTGATAGCTTCAATTGTTTTTTCATTATGGATGAACATTTATATTTGATATTCTAAGTTCTTCATTTATGATGTTCCCATGTTCTAAACTAGGATTTATCGTCTCATGGGATTTCATAGACGACATTTGACGACATGTGTACATTTCTTTGATTCTGCTAAATAATATGTAAAGGTAGCAAAGTTGTTGTTTTTTTAACGTGAAGGAAAATGAAAAAAATATAATTAGTAATAGGAATTACAGTCAATAAATTTTTAACTAAGCCAGTGATTGTTACCGATAGTCTTTCAGAAAATGTTGATTTATTCCATGGAATCATTTAGTGTTTGTTGTTGAGGCTGTCTTGGTGATGTTTTTAGTAAATTGGAAAGGAGTCTGATTTTGGGGCGACGGGTTCCCCGTTATTATATAATTTCACCGTTGAGGTTCCGGATCAGGAGAACTCCAGTTCTAAAAATAGTATTTTATTATCAATTTCGAATTTTATAGTCAGTTTAAACTGGAAGAATATTTATTAAATTATATTAAAATAATTCATGTTTTATAGGTGTCGCAGTTATTACATTGTGTATAAATTTAAATAGAAACATCTTATCAAAAGAAAATTTAGGAAAACCTGTATCTTACACTTTTTCTAAATACCTTAGATAATGCGTGACTAAAACAAATAAAAACTAATTTTTGGTGGTCCATCTGTCTTTATTATAATTAAAGACACTGACTGTCCACTATTTTCCGCTTTCTAAAATTAAATAAAGAAGATACACAAACTCCTACTGACGACCACAAAGCTTTGTATCATATCTCTTGAGCTTCCAGTATACTCTTGAAAATAAGAAAAATTAAAACATTAATCAGATCGATTCAATTCAATCTTCCATTGAACTGAATTCTATAAGCGCTGACTTTCTCATTGACTAAGAACTTCGAGACATGAATGGTCAAATTATCAACCAAATATCGACCTCATCTCATTATCTTCTATTCTTCGGTAGCTACCTCTTATAGTGATCTACAACCAAAGAAGAAAAATGCTAAAATCCAAATCCCTGAATGAGAACTGAATAAAACTTTCTATCTTGAAGTAACTGTAATTAAGTGAATCGCTTGTTACCATGCTCATATTGAATGGATGTGGTATATGGAGCCTTGTAGAACAGGAGTTCGTTGATCTCATAGCAGCATACACTTCCGGAGGTTCTGGCCCACGGTTGGGCACCGTTGTGAGAAGCGCTAGTCACCGTAGACCGCTTCTATTTTCTGTTATACGAAATACTTCAATTAGTTTTCTGTCAAAAATAATTATAAAAATAGTCGGATATCTGATTCTGTCGTAATGTTTAACCAACTCCTTCATAGAAATATAATTAGGATTTTCCTATTCTGGTATTCCCAGCAGTGTTTCCAGAGTAGGGAATAATAAAAAGTACGCTGTGGTGCACAGAATCATAGCATAATACAGTGTTATCTCTTCGGATATTGTTTTATTGTTTATCTTATCGTTGTATTGTTTATTGACATGTTATAGTTCGATCATTTCAATGTGCAAGATTAGTGATTGTGCCTATTTCTTCAACCGATTTTGGGTTGATCGCCAATAAACCAGATTGAAAAAATCAGAAGTTATATTGATTTGACATCTTCAGACATTACATGTAAGTCAAAATTGTGTGGTAATTATTCACAGGTTGTCGCTTCGAGTTTAGTCACAAGTTGTAACTTAGTATTCGTTTCCTTTTTAATATATCCCAAAAGTAAAAGCTATCATCTGAGTTTTAGTATAGAAAAGAGAATTATGAAAAATATGTATACTTCGGTAATCATTTCATCTAGAAATGGACTTGTCAACAAATATATATCATCTATACTTCGCAGTGTTAGTTATAACTTTTGTTTATTGGTGAAATGATTACCAAAATCTACTCATTATCCATAATTACAATCTCTTTTCTATGCCAAAGTTCACGATAACTTGTCACAGGATAAAATATTGGAAAAGAAACGAATAAACAGTTAAAACTAGTTGTAACTCAACTCGAAACGACAACCTACAGAACGAATAGTTTTTCTTGGTGAAATGATTACCGAAATCTACTCATTGCCCATAATTACAATCTCTTTTCTATACCAAAGTTCACGATAACTTGTCACAGGATAAAATATTGGAAAATGAAACGAATAAACAGTTAAAACTAGTTATAACTCAACTCGAAACGATAACCTACAGAACGAATAGTTTTTCTGAAGGTTATGTCCAAGTGTAGATATTAAAACGTAATTACGTTATTAATATTATTATATGTTGACTATGAGAATGAAACATAGTAAATTCTTTCTGATTAATGTTTATCAAAACCACATAATTATGAAATTTTAGAACGCGACAGGTAAAAAACAAAAGGTATAAGATACGTAGATAGGGTTAGAGAGAGACGACAATAAGGGAAGGAGAAAGAGAGAGAAAGACAGGGAGGGAGGGAGAGAGAGTGAGAACGTGAGGGGGGGTAAGATGGCTGACCTTCACCTTTTTAAGGCAAGGCTGGAGGACCGTTAGGACTCCTCTTCGCCACTACACCTCCTAGTCCAGAAGAGGCTGACTTCTTTCTTCATTGATATAAAGTGTATCAATATATATTATATATTGTGTATTCGGTATAATATATAATTGCTAATTCCCCTCTTAAAATTAATATTCCCACAACTATCTTCAATGAACAAGATACCTTCCTCTTATCCACTGTATCTAAATGATGAATTCTTTTTGGACTTTCTTGATATGCTCTGTTAGATTCGCTGTATCATTTAATCCTAATGATGCCTTATTAATGAAACATTATAGAAACTCAAGGCATTATATCAGGAATCTTCGAATTCTATCCTAACATAATACATTTTATATTTTGTTTTAGACTAACTTAACGTAAAAGGGGTAGAGCCGTTACCGTGCCGAAGGTCCTGAGTTCATATCCAGCTATGGCAGATAATATTTGTAACCTTTCAACAGCCATTGGCGGCCTCCGTGGGATCTGGAGACCCTCCTGGTGCTCACCCAGCCTCTATAAACTGCGTGCCTTTAATTGGGGGGAAACCTGGGAGTTGAGAGTGATCCAGGACAAACCAATATTAAAAATTATTAGAAAAATGTTACTTAATAATTCATGTTTCTTTGGTTTCCTTACGAGACACCCACGAAAAATCCTTTCTGGGGACAAAAATCCTGCAAATCATTAGCTGCGTTTGAATGATTGTTTTAAGCGTTAAGTTGTTGAACTTATTACATCATGATTACAGATGTTGAATGAACAGTTTAACTACTATTAAGATCAGTACAGTTTTTTAATATATAAAATAGATCCAATGATCAGAGAGGTAGTGTTCTTCTCCTATAAATATAGTTTGAAGACTTTGATCAGTTCGCTTTTAAATATTAATGGCACCGTAATACAAGAAAATGCTGAAAAAATTGTTATATTCTGATTATCCAGCATTGCTATCGATGCATCGATTTGTTAATTCGAGACCTCCCTTGTTGGAAGGTGATTATCTGTTGATAATTTCAAGCTTCTTTTAATTTAACAAATTCAAAAAATACATTTTATTTCCCAATTAATTACTCATATACAGGACTATTAAAAGACCCATTTGGAATTCCTATCGAATTCCTCTCCTTACAATCCAAAATCCTTCATGCTCCTTACTTTGTTACAAATAAACGCACCCACAATGACCTTAATGTCCCATTTGTTTGTCCCGAACCTGATATCAATCCGATCATGATAAACTTTATTCCCATTCAATCCCACTAGTTTCAAATCTAGCTACCTCTTCAATTCCCGATAATCGACCGAGCAACTTCCATTCAGTAGTTTTTCTACTTGCTTTTATCTCATGTCATTAATTAATTATATTTACTTGATGTTTTATTAATATACAGTTGTAAATTTCAATACTAAACTTTAAAAAATAAATAACGAAATATCTAGGCATGATAGGATACCCAATTCAGTAGTCTAATAGGTAATAGGTACTCACAAATTATCGAAAAAATCGCTATAAAGCGATAAGAGTGGTTTGGCTACTGAGGATCGAGAGCAATAGAATATCCTAAAGGATCATGTACTGGTGCCCTAAAGGAAGAAGAAAAAGAGGCCGACCAAGAATTTCATGGATGAACCAAGTTCAGTGAGACATGGCAGGATACGCTCTCAATGAAAAAGATGCACAGGAAAACCAGGAAAAAATGTTATCCTAAAAAAGAAAACCTCAACTTTGGAGAAATGCTCAATAAATAAAGCTAGAAAAAATAAATTTTTGACTGGTCTGAAACATTTATTTTTTATAACTGTCCCTGGCAATATAATTTAAATTATATAATACATCCTAATGTATAATAATTATCTCATACGATTGCCTTCCCTTTCTTTATTGTACTGTCTTACCTGCACTAAACCATTATTCTAATATCATACTAAACCAATTATGATGTACTTTTAGGATGCGGTCGGTCGAGTTCAGTGGTAGCGAGAGCGGGTGCAGGACCCCAGAAGGCTGGCCCATGTCAGAAGATGAGGAGTACACTCCACCACATGATCAGAGCAAGCAAGGTCGGTACAGTCAAACCTCAAAGCATATTTTTTGTACTATTTATCTCCTAAAAACGTTATTTCGGATTAATTTGGACAATAAATTTGCATGGAACATACATACACGATTAAAAAGACATGAACTGATAAGACGCTCCCTACAACTATCGCATCTTTGTTGATCTTCTCTTGACTTACGAAACAAATGCCTAATGTACAACAATATACCCGTTTGGACACATTTAGCATAACTTGGGGTTCAACATAACACAATATAAAAACAACATAATAAAAAATTCTAAGAAAAAATTGTTAATACGGTTTATTTCGAATTACAATATACACAACGACATGGACATTCTCACTATAAAATCATACATTCACAACAAACACACATTTCACTCGTCTACACACCACCAAAATCCTCTCGTTCTTTCTCTTTTAAACACTCTATTTCCTACACTTCCAATGAGAAGACCTGCTAGAAAAACATTAATCAGTTCAAGAATTTAATATTTCGGCAAATTGAAATTTAAAAAACATTGATATAAAATTGCTGGCTGCGATACTGCGCAGGTGCAAGTATTACAAAATAGTAAAGAATAAAACATTTTTTTTTTTCATTACTAGCAACATTCCAATACAAAGCGAACATTTCATTATTTACATGAAATTAAATTTTAATTCCTTAACTACAAATTTCTTCACTCTGAGAGTTGGAAAAAGAAGAACACACGCTCATTACCTAAATTCAGAATATGAGTTGTTTTGGATTGTTTGCTTATCCTTTTACGGTAATTTTTTAATTGGTGAGATTATAGTTCAATTTCTTTTAGATAAAGTGAATCCACTATAACCGTCATTTAATCTATTTATTTAATTTATTTTAATTTAATGTACCAACCAGATGTTGAGGAATATATATTTGGATAAAAATAATAATATAAAAAAGATAGTCCCAGGCTCCATATATCTATTTTATTAGAATCAGAACCGAAAATGCTTGGAGCAAATCAGCCGAAAAAAAAACAACTCCACGGAAAACTGACCCTAAATTCGGGTTAAGAAGCCTTAGATTTTCTATAATAAATAAGGTTTCAAATGATCTTATCTGAATAAGACTTGAAATTTCCAAAAAGGGCAAGTTTGGTTGTTAAAAGTAGATATATCCAGCTTAAAAGAACTGAAATACAAATTCTTACAATTTTTTTACCGGTCTATCTATCGATGTTATATTATTATAAGACCTTATAATAAAATTTTGCTTTTGATAATAGCAATAAGCAGGAGAAGTGATAGTTAAATTAATTTATTGAATGATCGACTGCAGAAAGGAAGGTGTTATTCCGCTGATACATTGAATTATTCAAGGTTAAATCCAAGCTAGTTTAATAGGTCACGTTTTTAGCTCCATTATGATGCCTTACATTTGAGTACATAGTTCTTCTTTTGTCATGCTGCGCACTTGTACACATACACTACCTATTCAATCAATCCATTTCTGTTTTATTCAACTATAGTTTTCAGACGTCATAAATAATAACAATTTCTCCCGTCAGTAACATTCTAACATTAATGCAAATATTGAAAATAAATGTTTTACTTGAATATTATCTGGCATTAAACGTACAATATCAATGTAAAGCTGAAATTATTTTTACTACTTAACTGTGGAATAAAAGAAAAAAAAAATACATTCCTAAAACTGATATATTTGAATACTCTTTTATAATTCATGTGGTTCCTGAAATATATATTATAAATCCTTTTGCATTAACCAATATGATACTTTCTAAAAGAAATAGTTTTAGAAATTTCTCCTTTGGAATAATAAATTTAACCTTCAATGATGCAGAGGCATACCGCCAATTTAAACAATTAAACTGCAGTTCTTAATCTAAAATTAGAAACATTTTATCGTAGGAAAATGCATTAATTCATGTAACTTCTTTAAGGGGTGTATTCCATGTGTGGGGTGTAGTCCATGTTTTTCTTGTCATACAATTTTGATATTTATGCACGTTTTGTAAATTGTTCATAAGAATATCAACGTACATACACTGAAGCAGCTTAAAAGAGCTGGCTTGTTTATGCGTATTTCTTTCAATTAATGATCTCTAGCCGAACAATAAGTTTAGTTTTTTAAAAAGTTAGAGAAAAAAACGTTCCGGGTGGAGGTAAAAAAAAAGTTTTTGAACTCCACCCATACTATCTATCCTAAATAAATCTAACATTTCGTAGATACATTTTTCCTGAAGATTTCACCAACTAATATATTTTGAAATAAAACTGGCTTGTTTTATTATTATTATTATATATATATATATATATATATTATTAGTATGGTCCAGGGTCCAAACATTCATTCTCTAACCACAAGCGCTGGTGTACCTCACCTCTTTTTGTTCTGCTTCGGAGGGTTTCCTGTTTATCGCATTCAAATTCTTTTACCTTTCAAAACCTAGCATCCTGAGTAAAAGCTTCTTTAGTCTACTCTGATGTAAATCCAGGCCTACATAATACCATAGTCATTGTCTGTGTGACTCTCCTCAAATAGATATTCGAATAGTTACTGAAAAAAACGAATGCATGAATTATTGCATTAACCAATGAACTGTTTTCCCCAATAGAATTCTCTAGAGGTATAAGGTGGGAATAACTGAACTTGTAACTGAATTCTTTATCTCCAAATTAAAAGAAAAAAATTCTCTGCAAAATATTTTGGATAATATAAGATATTGTGAGGAATTAATACCATCATGTTAAACCGAAGGGGGAAAAAAGGATAAATCAATAATCAGATTACTCTAGTAAAATAACCATTAACCATATTTTCTAAATACAAAATGACTAATAAATGTTAGTTTGGTCTACGCATTGGCAACATTCCTTGAGCTCTCTAGGGGATACCAGCAATAATTTACAATTTGAAGAATTTATTGTTATAAACTTGATTGATCAATTTCTTCTACACCGGCACATATTTGCTCTAGACCCACTTTTTAAACACTACTTTCGACCCCTGCAACTAATAATGGTGGTTTTAATAAAGATAATAAATTTTAATAAACATGGTTGTCTTAGAGCAACCTGATCCTTAATAATTTTGACCTTAGTTTCTCAATAGCAAATAGCTCATCTAAATCCGATGTATCGATTATTAAGAAGTAAACTGTCATTAATCAAACAAATAAATTTGATAAATAAAATATAGACAAATTATTTTAATGATGTCATCAATTCTTCACTTGTAGCTACAAGAAAATTGAATAATAATTTTTCTATTTATGTTTATGGCATAAAAGGACGGGAGGATCAAGTGGATATCGCGACTTCAAACATTTAAAATCAAAAATATGATTTTCATGTTCGCAATATAAGATTTGTATTTTAAGTAATACTTATACGATAAAATAACAAGTAATGAAAAAATTAATTAAAATCGAAACGAAAAATCATTAATTAAACATTATTCGGTGATTAAAGGCACGTGATCAAAGTCGATTATTTACCTCCTTATCAAATCACACTTGAATAAAAATTTGGGTGCGCTACTTATTAATACATAGAAGCATTCAGAGGTTAAGATATAACAGAACTACTTTAATTAGCATTTATTATTTACACATTTCTTTCACCTACTCTTTATTTCATACTCTGTAACGTTTCGATCCTTTTTGAAACAGAATTATTGTCCATTTTCAAACTCTATATTTTGTTTTATTTTTACAACTTTAAAACGGTAAAATAATAAAGTCACAACTAAGTACAGAATTTAATATAAACTTAATTGTATTAAGATTGCTAGTTTCCTTTTATTGGCTCATTAGATTGAATCTGGCCTTATTGGTGACAGAATATCGAAAAAACATAATTTAAATCAATTTGTTTTAAAACTTGACACTAAAATGTATTTTATTAACAATTAATAACATTAGTTTAAATACTTTAAATATATTTTTTGTTTTAGTTTTTTTCATTTCTTAGGATATTTTCAAAATAAGTTTCTTAGAAATAGAGATGAAGGTAAAATAAAAATAGTGTAACTAAATTTATGTGAATGAATTATGGCATAGGAAATTATCAATTTAAAATTCAGTCTAATATTTTTAATTTATAATTTTACCTAAACTAAATTTAGTTAATAATTAGTAAAATTTTACTTCACGTCATTCTTAATTTGAAGTTCGAACTATCCAGCGGTGAACGTGTTAAGCAGAATTATTAAAATATTTAGTAAATTTTATATTATTGAATTGATTGTTCTGCATTGATATAATTTTCTATAATATTACTTCTAGTGAAATTATTATAATAAATTGTTTCAATCCTGTTCTCTTCTTCTACACAGACGAATTTAAGCTATGATCAGTATTAGTATTCAGGTTTGAAACGTCTCTGCTCTCCAGTTCTAGTTAAAAGGGCAAACATATCAGCCAATAAAATAATATGGTAAAAATTAATTTATTAATAAATTAATGGTTCAGTGGCATCTGGTCTATATTTGATACTTTCCGTGGTTGTGGAACAAACAATCATAAACCGTACAAGAAAATATTTACTTTTATTGAAGTCTGACAAAGTAGAAACGTGATTTCGTGCCAGGTCGCTTTAAAAAATACGACAGTGCCTCCTTAATCTCTTAAAATCGCGGAGAAGAGGAATGTCCGATTTATCGAAATACCCACTTCAATAAACTTGCAAACTCGCTGTGTTGTTAATGAAATATATATATATATATATATATATATATATATATATATATATATATATATATATATATATATATATATATATAAACAGTTTATTGGTCCCACAGAAGCTTCAGAATCGCCAAGAGCAGGAGATTTTTACCCTTTTCCTTGCATTGGATTTTATTTATATAGGCTAATTTATAATAAAGTTATTCTTAATAGCACACTTCTCAGTATTAATTCTTAAAGCACACTACTCAATATTAATACAAATGTTAAGACGGTGGAAAAATTCCAACGAATAGCCCTTAAGTCTCCAAACTAAAACAGAAAATGAAATTATCTGTCCTAACTTGGAGAGATAATTTCATTTTCTGTTTTAGTTTTGAGACTTAAGGGCTTTTCGTTGGAATTTTTTCAAGGTCTTAACGTATATGTGAGGTCTCTTTTTACTTTTCAATATTAATATTAATACAAATGCTTTTGAATTATGTTAGAAATATTATTTTAGTAAGCCAGACTTGGATTTGGAAGAAAGGGGCCAAATACAAAGTCCTTCACTGCTTGTGAGGTCACCAGCAAAATTTGTGACTGTAACTTCAACTTCATGATAAAACATGTTAAGGAATCATCACTAGACGAAGTGAAACTGAGTAATCCGTTGAGATAATAGTTAACTCTAGGATGGTTCGAATTTCACCACTATATCGCTAACAGTATTAGGATTGTACGAGGATACTGCTGGATAGATAAAATTAAGGAGGTTACAGAACTAGTTCAAATGTGGTCTTGAGGAGTGTTGGCATTCAATCCTGATAAGGTTTTTTTAAAAAAGAATTTGTTCAGCTGTTGCTGTCCTTTATTTGAAACCACCTCTCTTGTTCTTAAAGGATTTTACCAACCTACATCTTCCATTAAAATGAAGGAATCCACAGTGACTTGAGGTAGCGACAAATGTAGATCTGAAAAATATTCCACTGCATACCATGTAGCAGGAGGTTCCTCCATACTGAAAGGCAAAAAGGGATAGAAAGATGAAGAAGAAGATTATCAAAACTGAGGCACCACCAATACTGCAGTATTGCACCAAAACTGAGGCAAAGTATTATAAATACATTTAGCTCAGTCAAATAATTCAGAGATATTAAAAAAGTACAAATTATTTTAATAAAGACAAGAGGGAAAACCTGAAATCCCATGCAGTGTTATTATTATATCCCTAGGAAAATACAGATGAAATATGTGTTCCTTACACCAGTTGACGATGTTAGGGTATACGAAATAAATACTGAAACTATTGTCTATAACACTAATAAATCAAAAACCAATTTTATGCTAATTTATTATAAATTATTCTGATTTTATGATGGGTTGTGCTATTGTTTAGATATGTACCAAAATAATTTATTTTAAATTATATGTATATTATATCATTCTAAAATTTGTTTTGTTTCATTCCAGACAGTGATACTGAATCAGAGGAGGGCGGTAGGAGAAGAGGGAAGAGGCGAGGTCCCAGCTGGGGGCCGAGGCGGAGGCGGCAGGGACTATCAGCCAGGGAGCGCAACCTCAGGCGGCTCGAATCCAATGAGAGGGAGAGGATGCGCATGCACAGTCTCAACGATGCCTTTGAGGTATGTTCATTTCAACATTTTCCTTCAAAACAGATTTTTTTTTCAAAACAATGGATGGCATAAGTTTTTATTGCCTGTTTATCTCTATAATTCTAAAATCTCTCTTATTTTCCATCAATTCTGGAATCACTTAGATCACTCTCAATCACCAAGTTTTCTCCAATTAATGAAATCCTCTTCATAGAGGCTGGATGAATCCCAGCCTAGTATCCCGATTCAACAGAGTTTATCAAAAATTAACAGAATAAATAATATATTTGCCATAACCTGTCTCAAACTATAAGTTGTGAAATAAGTGGCACAGTTCCATATTAATGAACAACCCCACTCCTCTCTATGGTTTACTTTTCTGAAGACATTTTTAGAATCCTCTCTCTCTTTTCTGCCCTTACATGCTCAATATAGATATTATATTTACAATATACCCATATTGTTTATAATAATGCAATTGGGAAAAACCACAATGCAAAGCCTTATGTTTCAAATCCAGTAGTACACTCACTTACCAGTCGACGTTTCTCCTATTCAGGCATTATCAAGACACAAAAACAAAAAAGGGTTATGTGAATCACATCTCGAAGAAAAAGGTGCAATATATCACAACGATCAACAGCCCAAACAGGCTCCAAACTCTAAGAGTTGTATGTTGAACGTCTTAGTGGTGGGTTGCTGTCTCATGTTTGGAGCCTGTTTGGGCTGTTGATCGTTGGGATATATTGCACCTTTTTCTTCGAGATTTGATTCACATAACCCTTTTTTGTTTTTGTGTCTTGATAATGCCTGAATAGGCAAAACGTCGACTGGTAAGTAACATAAGGCTTTGCATTGTGGTTTTTCCCAATTGCATTATAATAAATAATAGTGTTTCTTTTTGAGTTTTTGGCTCTATTTTATTGATACCCATATTATATTTACAATATACCCATTCAGTCATTAAGGTATTTCAATCTTTAATCTACAAAGACAATTTTTTAAATATTTCATTCATTCATATATATCAAAATTTTTTGATATTTTTGATTGATATTTTAATGCTCTTCATTTAAGCTTCTTTATTATGATCCTCATTTTATCAGAGGGATGGTTGAGTTCTAAATTACAAGTTTACTTTTCATAAATGTAATATAGTTTATTTTCCATCTTTATAATATCTTCAAATATTATTCCTAATAAAGTATTAAAGACTTTATTTTATTCTATTTTTTCAGCAACTCCGTGAAGTAATTCCTCATGTTAAAATGGAAAGGAAACTTTCAAAAATCGAAACTCTTACATTGGCAAAAAACTATATCATGGCTCTTACAAACGTTATATGTGAGATGAGAGGAGACGAAAAGCCCTATACGTAAGGAATTTACATTTATTTTTACTAAAAAAATTCTTGTGCACACATTGTACAAATTTCACTCATGTTGTAACTTGAAATCACTTTGAATGATTAAATTTAATTACAATGGAAATTCCATTTAGCTTTGATAGAAATATTTAAATCCCATAAAATAAAGCAGCAATATATATTTTAGAAAAATATACTTCAGTTTATCCATTTTTCCTTTCTAATTCTCCTAAATATAATAATATCATTATTGTTTTTATAATTACCTTCAATAACTCAATAACTTTATATTTTAGATAATATTTTTCCTAAATTCCTTAGCCTTCCAACGGTGAATTATACAATAATATAATGAAATTTATTTTCAATAAATATTTTATTGAAACCACTTCCAGAAATTTATGTTTCATGTTTTAAGAAAATGTTTCTCCTATATTATTCTATATTAAATAAAGAATGAAAAAAAAAATACAAATAAAAAATATTTGAGAAGCACAACAAAGTGCAAATTTTATAATAATTGTAATAAAAATATAAGCATTATTATTAATTTAACTAAAAATATTTTTACTTTTGGTGATACTTTATATTACTTAAAGGTGATACTTTGTTATTTACTTTTTAAGTTACACCGTTTATCACCTGAAGTATAAATTTAATAATAATAGTCTTGTGATTTAATTTAATTTATTTTTACTAATATTGATACATACTTCATTTCTTCAAAGCATTATGTGAAAAGAATGTACAAAGACAATATTTTTATCTAAATGTGCCATAAAAAAAAAACTTGAACTATTAAAAATTAATAAATACCAGTTTTTAGCTTTCTGAATGCAGTGCAAACATAGATAACCCCATAAATAAATTTTGTAGCAATGCTTTTCTGTTAAATTAGTTGATTTAATGTGATATATAATTTTATGTTTAACATTTTAACTAATTAATAATATTTAATTAATTTAATTAAAATCAGCTAAGGCAGATAGATGCTATAGTCCGATATCCAATATTCGGCCCCTTGCAATGTTAGTATTTCGAGGTAAAATAGCTCATGTCCTAGCATATGCATTTGATGTAATGATAATTTGACAACCCCTTCCTATTATAAAAGATGCTCTTAATAGGTTTGATAAATGTCATGAAATAAGTTATTATTTCATGTATCTGCTAATTCATAACTAAAAAATAAAATATAGTAGTATTATGAAAGAAAAAACAAAACACCTGACAGAGGACTATGTCATTGGCATCTATACTGACCTTGGCTCTTGATCATACCTTTTGCTTCCAAAGCTATTTCCCAAGTTCTCCCCTTCCACCATTCACCATTCCACACACACCTTTTGTTTCCCTTTGGTAGCTTTGGTCACAGCCACTCAGATATCTTCCTAACTGTCCATGTCAAATTTAGACTGGTTTTCTAGGTTTTTTTTTTTTTTGTTCCATTGTAGAATTTCTGTATCATTTTTAGGCTGCCTTTAGGTTCCGGGCTTGGGCTAGTTTAGCTGAAATCCCATCTTAATTTCTGAGAGTTAGTAGTCTGAATCAATGTTTAGATTTTTCTTTCCTTTGACATTAAAAGTTTCCTTTCAGTTTCTGATTGTTGTTGCAACATGGTTTATTTGAAACTCTTCCAGTAAGTTTAATTTGTTTATAAATATTATTAAATATTTTTATTTTAAAGAGAAAAGATAGGCCGTCGGCCAGGATTCGAACTCGGATCCACTGTCTCTCCGTGACAGAGCTTTTTAAGCCACCAAGGCCGCCTGCTGCCAGAGGACAAATCTTATCTTATCCGATACCATGTCCTCGTGTTATTGCAATTTTTGCGATGTATACACGAGAACGAATGTTCTTTGAACATTACTTTTAATTTTAGGATCTTATTGACTTACATCATATTACTATTTATAATTTTTTATAATTATTGGTCAATTGTTTTGATTTTAAATATTTTTATTTTAAAGAGAAAAGATAGGCTCTGTCACGGACAGACAGAGGATCCGGGTTCGAATCCCGGCCGAAGGCCTATCTTTTCTCTTTAAAATAAAAATATTTAAAAATCAAAACAATTGACCAATAATTATAAAAAATATCTTCTTCTTCTTTCGCTACATCTTTTGTGCCATTGGAGCCATTCTTCCCGGTCCCGACAACTCCTCTTCATTTGAGCTCAGGGTTTTTCCTCTTTTTCCTCCTATTCTTTGGATATAATCCTCATAGAGGATTCTCGGGCGTCCATGGGGTCTTTAGCCCGCCTATCGGGCGGGCTTCCATAACCTTTCTAGGAAGCCTTTCTTCGTCCATGCGACAGACATGGCCGAACCATTTGAGCTGTCTTTTTCGATGGAGGTCTTCAGTTCTGTTACCTGCAGCTGATTCCTTATGTTTATATTCCACACTCGGTCCCTCCTTGTTTTACTGACCATTCTGCGAAGGTACATGTACAGGTACTGACCAAGGTGCGAAGGTTCATTTCAGCTCCTGTTGTCCAGCTGATGTTTTGTCAAGCATGACCCAACTTTCACTCCCATATGTAAATGTTGGGAGGTATATTGCTTTAAATATATGTAGTTTCGTCGCCTTCCCTACATTTCGGTGGCCAACTATGCTATTACAGATCTGGTAATATATCTGATTTGCTTTATTGATTCTATTACTAACTTCTTGGTCTACTTTACCAGACCTGCTAATGATGGTTCCTAAGTAGGGAAAGTGGTCCACCACTTCGAGAACTTCACCGTTGCATTGCAAACGCACATCTTCCTGTTCCTGCCTAGATATAACAAGAACTTTGCTTTTGGCATTATTTATTGCCATTCCCTTATGTTGGAGCTCCTCTTTCCTTTCCACAAGGGCTTGCTGCAGCTTCTCCTTAGAGTCTGCCAGAAGAACGATGTCATCAGTGTAGAGAAGGCTCTGGACGACGACAGGACGCATATGCCATTTACCGATTAGAGTTGGTGATGTTCTCCTCTTGCATATTTTATGGATCTCATCCATAAAAACTATGAATAGTAGGGGGCTGAGGCTATCACCCTGCCTAACTCCTTTATCCATGTGGAATGCATCGGTCTCTCTCCCATTGATCTGAACTACCCCTTTTGCATTTTTATAAATTGCTTTTATTGCATTGATAAGATCCCCTGGGACGTTTTTACTCACCAAAGCATTCCATATCTCCTGGTATGGAACAGAGTCGAAAGCAGCCTTCAAGTCAAGAAAGGCTAGGAAAATGTCTTTGTCTCGGTCCCATGCTCCCTCTAATACTTTTCTAAGAACAAAAATGTGGTCCTGCGTCTGTCTACCAGGTCTAAATCCAGCTTGCTCCGGTTCGAGCTGTTCCTCCACGATTCGCCGTAGTCTCTTTTCGAGAATGCATGTGTATATCTTATATACGACAGAGAGTAGAATAATAGTTTTTACATTCTGTAGTGTTGCCCTTCTTATGTATCGGAATAATTACACTGAAGTTCCAATCCTCTGGTACTCTCCCGGAATCCCATATTTCTTGAAATAGCTCTTGAAGGGCCTTCACCAGTTCTTGGCCACCGTATTTGATAAACTCTTGGGCAATGCCATCTCTTCCTGGGGCTTTTCCAACCTTCATTTTCTCAATGGCATCGGCTATCTCTTCTTCTTCTATTGACTCTTGGCTTGTGTTACCATTGGCAACAATTTGAGGGACCACATATTCCTCTTTCTTAAAGAGTTCTTCAAAGTGGGTTTTCCATCTGTCGAGGATTCCTTCCGTCTCCGAGAGTATGCTCCCATTATGGTCTTTGATGTTTCTTAAAGGCTTTTTATATTTACTTTTTAGGACCTTAGCTGTTCTCCAGAACTTCTTAATATTATCCCGATGGTCTTCATCCAAAGGAATTCTTCCCAAGTCTTCTTTTTGGCCGCTTGAACTGCTATATTAAATTCAGATCTTACCCTACGATACTTGATGAGGTTTTCCCGGGATTTATCTTGGAGATATGATTTCCAGGCTTATTTCTTCTTGCCGACAATTTCCTTTATTCTGTCATCCCACCACTTGGTACGTTTACCTTTTCCTGTCACCCTGTGCATGCCGCAGATTTCCTTAGCTGTTTCTAAGATTGCTTGTTTCAAGTTACCCCACTGGGTCTCAACGTTATCCTCTAGGTTTAAATCATTGATCCTTTCCTCCAGTTTTTCTGCATATTCCATTCTTTTCACACGGTCATCCAGTGCATGAACCTTGATGTTTTCGTACTTTTGGGTTGAGGGCATCGTCCTTTTATAATTCTGGTATCTGCTACTAATAACAGATGGTCGGTTCCTAACTCCGCTCCTCGGATAACTTTCACATCTGTGAAGTATCTTCTAATACAGCGATCGTATATTATATAATCTATGATGCTGTTTTGGCCTTCGCTGCAGAATGTGATCTTATGTACTGCCTTGTGTGGGTAGAATGAGTTGCCGATAATGAGATTGTTATCAACACAAAAGTCGATCAGTCGTTGGCCATTCTCGTTCTTGGTGCTCTCTCCACCGTATCTTCCCATAGATCCATGTCCTGTTCTATGGTTCCATCCAATTCGACCATTGAGGTCCCCACTCAAGATTATGGACCTTTGCTTAGCCCTGCACCTGTCTACGGTTCTTTGTAGCTCTGAGTAGAATAATTCCTTGTCCAAGACTGAATAATTCTCTGTTGGTGCATAGAATTGGATGTGCGTTACTTTCCCTATACTCAGGTTTAGGTCAGCCAGTATTATTCTAGAGGATATTGGTTCCCAGTCTTCTAGTTTACAATATGCTGCAGGAGACATAACGATTCCAACGCCCTCTTTAGCTAATTCCCCCTTAGACACTCCAGAGTACAAAAGTATATAATCATTATCCAGTCTCATCTCTCCGTTTTCTTTTTTCTTAACCTAAGCTATTCCGAGTATGTGCAATCTAAACTTCTTCATTTCCAAGGCAAGCTCGGCTTCTTTCCCCGTCAGAGTCCCGATGTTCCACGTTGCAATCCTCAAGTCCTTTTCCGTTCCATGTCGTTGCCGTTGAAACAGTCCATTTCCGAGGCCATTTTGATTTCTTTGAATCAGATTTACTCTCGTGCAGGTGATTGCCCAAATAAAGAGGCCCTGTAACCTCGGGACAACAGGCCCCTTTAGTCACCTTTTATGACAGGCGGAGATTCCGTGGGTAAATTCTATCCCCTACCCACAGGGAACTAGAATTTATAAATATATTTTTTTATAAAAAATATAAATATTATTATTTGAAAACATTTTTTATAAAGAAAAGAAAATTACTACTTAACAAAAAAGTAATGTTTTCTATTAAGTAATCAGATCTGTAGCCATTTTGATTTTGAAGATTGGATGTGCAAGATAGTCACTTTTGTTTTCATCCTTAAGCTATCTTAATTTCTCAATTCAAGCTCCCACTCTAGCGAATGGAACAGTAATTTTTCATATTTGTTAAGTAATAATTGATAACTCTGCCTTCTATAATAGAGAATAGATGATGATGACTGAAACCGGCATTATATGGCACATGTTCATTATGTTCCTAACAGTTCCGAGTGTATATTAGGTTCTGTTCCGAGTGCACAGTTAGATCTCTACAGAACACCCTAAATATTACTATAAAACAAGACTGAATACATATTTCTCTAGGCTTTCTAATAAAAAATGTCACACTAATCTCAACAATTAAGCCCCAACTGGGTGTTTATTATTTATTTTTACTTTTATAGATGTTTATTGATCTGACTAAATATTTTGTCAACAGGTTCCTAGATGCTGATTGCAGTGAAGAAAGTGGAGGGAGAGAAGAACTAGAGCAAAACAATAATTCATTATACCAGGCCAACTTGGAGCCGGGACAAGACCTTGCTGCTTAGTCTTAACCATAGGCTTAATATAGAATGAATTCATTATGAAAGATCTGTGTGTGTGCGCGTGTGAGTGTGTGTGTAAATATATTATTATTTTTATCGTTTTAACTGGCTATCAATCATACTTTGTTATCAGACCTCAAATTATGTTACTACTTCTTAAGAAGATAATTATGTTAAAATGTATTTACACACATATATGTATGTATAAATGTATGTAATTCACAAATTTAACATGTGTGTACAATATAATTTGAGAAAAACACACGTTCGTGTTGTGAATAAAAAATAAATGTGATGTTATTAGTATGTTTAATAAATTATTTCGATGATATGCTATCTAAACATTACATCGAATATTAGGTGCAATATTTAATAAGGTTTTATGTTATAATTATTTTAGTATCATGCAAATACTTCTCTTTTCTTCTTTGTTTATCATAATTATAGTTATGTCATTTATAGTCTTTTTTTTTATTTGACATAATTATCGCCATATCGTCAAGAAAATAAGATATGAATTAGGATTTAAGCCAAGGAAGTTGAAAATAACAGTAATGTTGATAACATCAAATCAATCTAGTCAAGCAGTTTGTATACTGTTTTAATAAAAATGTCAGTTAGTTAGGTAATAATAATATGATTGATGAGAAATAAGATATAATAAAAACAGAATCATTTTTTATTATTTTAAAGTGCAATTTCATAGACTCATAACAGTTAAGATGAATTCTTATTATATTATAATCATACAAAATCCTTTTCCTCATTTAAAAATGATGAATCAAGACAGAAAAGAGAATTATTATATTAAATTATGTAACTATAAATATTACCTGTTAACAATATTTGTTTTGAAAAATGTCATTGTATGCGTTAATCCAACATTCTATATTAAAAAATAATAAAAAAAATAAATAAATAAAATTTAAAAAAAAATTGTTAAGTAATTGCTGATTTTGATTGTATTGTTATTTATGTTATACACCAGGATGCGGGTATAAAATCCTGGGGTTTGATATTTTTGTGATAAGAAAGAAATATATTTTTTAATAAAATATTATAGGATTATGTGACTGTGCTACTGATGTTTAATTATAAAAATGAGTATTATTATGTGAATAGTTATGGTTTCTTTATTATAAGGTGAAAAATTCCTTTTTCACAAGTGTGTCGTCTAGTTTCATTATGTAATTAGGAGCATATCATTAGTTTTTACAAGAATTGGACTAAATCCCCGCTATAGGGATTATTTATGAATATATTATAATTTTCATGTTCATGTTCTTATCTTCATGCTCATTAGTGATAGAATTTGGTCCATGAGCGGACATGCAAGTGACACATAGTCACTAAACAAATAGAAAGCATACTAACATAACATTTTAATTGCATTTACAATTAAGCTGTATGATTAGTTTCACAAGTAAATTCCATTAATTTATGTGAGGTATGCATTCCTAAAAACTTTCTACCTCGCCATATCTTCTGTACTGATAATAGAGGTTGTTATTATCATAATTTGATTGAAGTAGAGCTACATTTATTTTTACTTTAAAAAGTCAAAATATATAACAATTGTAGTCTATTGTTCTAATTAAATCAATCCCTCATTTTTTTAATTAAATATAAAAAGAAAAAATGTGGGAGAAATGAGAAATATTGAATTTACCTATCACATTTCTTCTTTCTCATCACTAAAAAAAAAATAATAATAATTAAAAAAGTAGTGCTTTACGTGAGACTAATCATGCACCATATGCATAATGGTTAGAAATACCGCTGTTTTGGAACCAACCTAAACCTATTTTGTATTATAAGTGACTGTTACCAATAAGTTGAGAGGTGTATTTCCAGTCTCTTTAGATTTTTCATATCAAGTGTTTAGAAAGATTCTTAATTATATGCTAGATTAGAAAATAAATATGTAAAAAGAATTAGTAATTTTATTAAAAATATGTCAAACTTATCTTTTTCACCATTGATTTCAAGGTTGAAAAATGTGCCTATTAAGCTGTAATTAAATAGATTTAACTGAAACTACAATATTTTGTTAATTGTTCAATGTTTAATTCAGTGCTTCTTATTTTTATAAATATTATTCCATAAATATAAGCACTGTTACTCTGAATTATTATAAATGTTTTACTACATTACAATGTATTTTCAACTGAATCAAAGAAAGCAAGGAGGAAAAAATGGATTTTTATTATTATTGATTTTTTGTTTTTTTATTTTACACCTTTTGTACTTATATACATTTCCCCCCTTTAATTTTATTTTATTTATAGTAAATAATAACTTTTTAGAATAAAAAAAATGGGGGCCAACTTCAAAATGGTATTAAAGATCGACTAACAAGAAAAAAACATTTTTTCCAGCAAAAGGATATTATTAGGTAACATCTAAATCAACTTAAACAATACAACTTACCTTTTCCATTGCAGGCCTAAACCATATCACAACTCATTGCTTTTAACTAATGTATTTCTACCAATCCGTAGTTGTAAAAAATATTTTTAGAGCCACTTAGCATCAATTTAAAAAGTTGTAAATTAATTAGATTGTTCTGGTTGATTTGGAATAGATATTTAATAATATACTTTTTGAGAAAAGTTATTTCTATCTAGTGATTTCGGGTACTATTTTGAAGTTGTTTCATTGATTTTTTTTCTAGACATAAAAACACATTTTTTATTTACATGTTTTTAGCACATCAATTTTAAGGTAGTTTGCTTTTTTTTCTTTAGAAATTTTTTTTATATACAAATAGAAATCAAAAAATGTAAACTAAATACAGTATTATCCGTCACTTTATTTACCGTCATTCTCTGTTAACGGTCACTTCAGTTTGAGGAAAAAAAAAATGTATATATATTGTTTGGTTGCTAAAGTCATAAACGCCGACTAAGAATCAATCGTTGTGTATTCGTTTCCTCGTTGTTTACTCAAAACCTAGCCATCCTCGCACACACTTCTCAGAAATTAATTATCTCCTCATCCCTATCTAATGTAGCTTCCGCAGTTGAACATTCTTGTCTTACGGGTACTTGTCGTTTTCTTAAAAGTACGTATAATAATTTTGGAAAAGATACAAAGAAAGAGTTTAGATCTCGCTGCTAAGTTTGAAATTGTAAAACGTTTACGAAAAGGTGAAAGTGCTTTAATCTTAGCAAAAATCTATGATATTCCTCGTACGACAGATAATGATATAAAACGTGCGGGGGACCTCTAGAGTAAGTCCCTTCTATATAATCATTTAATGTTTATTAAGAAGAGGCCTACTACGTTTGTGCACGAGAAAATCGCTAAAATCCACCTTTAAATTGATATTAATTTCTCAAGAGGGAAAAATTGGACATACAATGATAGTGCTTTTAGCCATCGATTTACGTAATTATTATTATTTTTTAAAAATATTTTTACTACATATGTATACCTTATTAGTAGCTAAATAAGTTATTTCAAACATTCGACATTATATATGTACTCGTAACTTATTTACCTACTAATAAGGTATACATATGTAGTAAAAATAATAATAATTACGTAAATCGATGGCTAAAAGCACTATCATTGTATGTCCAATTTTTCCCTCTTGAAAAATTAATATCAATTTAAAGGTGGATTACTGTAATGGATTCTTTACAGAACGCAAAAGACCGTCTGGGAGAGGGACACGTGCCCCCGTACATTATTGCAGCAAGAGATATTTTTTATGAAATCGCATAAAAAAATAAAACAAATAATATTGTAATCACTTATCTAGTCCGTCCAGTGTTGCTACCAACCGGTGTAGACCGAAGGGACTTGAACTCTCATTTTCACCATCTGTGAGCTCATTTTGTGGTGAACTATCGTTGTATGTATACCTAACGTCAATTTATTGTTTTATTTGGCCAAGAAATTGCCAAAAGCCCAGGCGTTGATGACCCTGGGGATTTACGCCTTAAAGCCCAAATAAACAAACAATTGCCAAAAGTTTCCTTCATTTTAAATATAGTTTAATAAATCAAAATATATACATTATAACTTAGTAAAAATGAAATATCACCTCTGTGTTATATGTTTTAATTGTAAAATTAAGATTAGTTGTATGTACTTAAATTTCGTCTGTCAGATTGTATTTAAATATTTTTACTGCAGATGTATTATCCAAGCAAATAACATATTTACCAGAATATTTCTAATTAAATGGACTTATTATTTTTCTTTGTCTTCCTCTTCGGCCATTCTTAGCGTTGGGGAGCCTCGATAAATTTCAGTCCTTCCTCTCGGTCTCTAGATAGCTGCTCTATCTACGGAAGGGTTTTGTATCTTTTCCCTCCAATCCTTCGAATATTATCCTGGTAGGAAATTTTTGGATGTCCTCGAGTTGTTTTTCTAGTGTGGTGAAGATTCTAGAAGTTTCTTTGGTTCTCTCCTAGCGCTGCACTATTTAATGTCCGAACTATTTAAGTTATCGGGATTACATTGTGGTCTTTAGTTCTATCACCTCAAACAGTTCTCTTATTCATGTATGAGATGAAAATAGTTGACTGGATGATCTAATGTAAAGGTTGGGGGGTGCAGTCAATAAGAACACAGAATAAGTAATGAACTTATATTATGTGCCGACGTTTCGACCTACAGTGTAGGTCATCTTCAGGGCGATTTTGGAGAGCGAGGCCGTTAGATTTAACGGCTGGCGTGTACTCAATACCCAGTACACGCCAGCCGTTAAATGTGCAATGTTGCAATATTGTGCAATGTCATGTACAACACATCTTTTTAATCGATTCATCAGGATAAAAAATTAATAAATCTGTATTCTAGTTATTTTAAAACATAAAACGTTAATTTTGATATAACTTGTTTTTATTTTTTTAAAGTATTACTTTTCCAATTTATTTTTTCATTTAATGACACTTTATGAAAGCTAATCGGACGATGCTACAAAGGGAGTCCTAATTTTTACCTATCGCACCTTTAATTATTATAGAGAACTTCAAGCAGCTAACATCGGACAGGTGCAATCAATTTTTCCGTAGGCAGTTGGGAATGAAGAGACATCAAGTGATAAAGATTAATCTACTTTTTATTTTCTTAACTTTATATTCTACATTTCTTCAAAGGAAGCGTGATACGGCCCAAAGATACTTTAGACGCAAAAGGCTAACGTCTAGCTATTATACCTGTCCCCTACTCTTTATATACAATTTTTCACTCCAAAACGCAGTATTCCCTACCTCTTGAAAAAAAACTATAGTCCACCCTATCAACAAATCCTCTAACCCTGTTTCCTTCAAGGACTAACGCCCAATCTCAATTCTCTACAACCTTTCCAAGCCTCTAGATAGAATAATCCAGTCACAAATGTCAAACTTCCTAGAACAGTCCCACCTCCTCGACCCACTTCAATCAGGTTTCCGCCCCGGTTTCTTCACACAATCTGCACTTACGAAAATCAGTAATGACATACATACCGCTTAGAGAAAAAAACTAACAGTGCTTATCTTTCTTGACTTTTCTAAAGCTTTTGATTCCTTGGACCATTCTATCCTTTTCACTAAACTCAAATCATTGTCCTTTTCTAACATTTATATCCGATGGTTCCTATCTTTTCTCTCTGACAGATCTCAAGCAGTTTCCATACCTAATCATCCCCTTTCCACTTTCCTCACTCTTTCCTCAGGTGTAGCACAGAGCTCAAGCATCTCTCCTCTTCTGTTCAAATGATCAATGATCTTCCTAAATCTGTTCACCACTCTTCCCACCAGCCATATGCTGACGACTTCCAAACCTATTTGTCCTATCCTCCTTCTGAGCTATTAATTACGTTTGCCAGTATTCAGGAAGACCTAGATAGTATCAATGCCTGGGCAAAGCTGAACAAATTGGAATTGAACGAAATGAAAACTCAGGTCATTGTTTTAGGTTACCATTCCCTCCTTACATCCATTCACACCCTTTCAACTTTAATCCTAAACGACCACCTTATCACGTTCATCTCCTCTGTGAAAAACCTAGGCATCACCATCACCCAAAACCTTTCTTGGAAATCCCATATCAACCAGATATCCCGACGGCCAATTAGTTCCCTGAAGTTACTCAATTGTTCTCGACATCTCCTTACACAATCTTCCCGTAAGCTTCTCGTATCTTCTCTCAGCTTCCCCCACTTTGACTATTGTAGCGTGGTGTATGGACAGCTTTCTAAAATGCTCGAAGACAGACAAAAGAGAATAATGAATTGCTCTCTAAGATTTGTGCTTGGCA
Source organism: Arma custos (assembly GCA_037127475.1). Classification (NCBI taxonomy): domain Eukaryota; kingdom Metazoa; phylum Arthropoda; class Insecta; order Hemiptera; family Pentatomidae; genus Arma; species Arma custos. The sequence continues at coordinate 96,684,174 of CM073759.1, read as the reverse complement.
CTCCTAGGGATCGCGCGTGTCCCACCTTTATGATGAGTTAAAGTGGCTCTTCCCTCCCTTCCGAAGACAATATTTCCTCTGTTCATTCTTATACCAATCCATTTACTCCCAACACCTTTCATATATCTACAGTCTCCTCCAATTCAAATCCTCTGTTCAACATCATAAAACAAGATCCCTCCTTTCCGATCTATATATAAGTTCCCACAGAACTAAAGCATTCGAACGTTGCTTTCTCACCCGCTCCACCATAATTTGGAATTTAATCCCTCCTAATATCCGTCATAGTCCCTCACTATCGTCATTTAAATCCTTCCTTTTCCAACATCTCCTAGCTTCCAAAAAAGATGTTCTCTAAGTAGGTTAGTCATTTGCTTAGAATGTAATGTATGGAATAATTCATTGTGTTATTTAGTTCTTGTAATTTTGTTTTTTAAGATGTACATCATGTAAAGAAATTATTGCATGCTAGCTCATGCATTTAACAAAAGCTATGGATTTATCTACTATCTTTAATTGCTTAATACCTTGTCAAGATATGTACTGTTTATTAACTTATTATTTTTTGCTTAAATATTTCTTTTTGTCACTTTAAATTGTTTTCTGTCACTTTTTACACGCTTTATGATTTGTAACATTTAGCCTTCTGGCCAGATAAACATTATATTTCTTTTTCTGTTCATATTTGTTATTCTAAAGGGACTTAGTCCCAGAATAAAGTTACTTTTCTATTATATTCTAAATATATATATATATATATATATATATATATATATATATATATATATATATATATATATAATATTTAGATCTTGAGTTTCAGTCTTTTATTTCTTTATTAATTTTTCAGGCGACGTTTCGAGACTGGGTTAGTCTCATATTCATACCCTGACAGTGAACAAATGAGCTTTTTAGTAAAAAACATCAAACAGCACACTAAAATAGATGTAAAATGACATGTGTAAGATGGGGTGTACTTACATGTTCTAAAGAATGAATCAGTTTTTCATTAATTATAACAGATTAATCAATGATTAACAGGTCATTTTACATCTATTTTAGTGTGCTGTTTGATGTTTTTTACTAAAAAGCTCATTTGTTCACTGTCAAGGCATGAATATGAGACTAACCCAGTCTCGAAACGTCGCCTGAAAAATTAATAAAGAAATAAAAGACTGAAACTCAAGATCTTAATATTATATTATTTCCATAACAGTCAAGAAAAGTAAAAAAAAAAAAACAATATATATATATATATATATATATATATATATATATATATATACAGGGTGTCCCGAATTTAAATGGCAAAACTTCAGGAACTTATAGGGGACCGAAAAAATAAGACAAAAAGTCCTTTAGAGATTTGCTCGTTTTTGCTTAGTTTTAGAGAAAATCGCAAAAAAAGAAACAAAACAAAAATGTTACAGATAGCGATTATCACCTTTCAAAGTTCGTCAGGCTAGGCAGTGAGATATGTAAACACTTAATGTTATCCTTTAAATTCTTATATTTGTTTACATTTTGGCTTCCTTCTAGGATTATAATTCCCAAATCAGTCTTCAGTCAGTTACTCAGATAGTTTTGTGTGAATAGCATCAGCCACAATGCTGCATACATATTATAATGTTGAATACGCTGATATGATTTTTGTGTATGGTTTCTGTAACGGTAATGCTTTAGAAGCGGTGCGGGAGCATGCGCGCCGATTTCCAAATAGAAGAGTGCCTAATCGACGAGTCTTTTCGTTAACTTTTAATAGACTACAAGAGACTGGGTCATTCTCAATACGTAACGAAGGCGACCAATTCCAGGCAGCAGTAAGAGCAGATTATCGGAAAAGAAACTGTGTCCAACGCCACTTCGATAACAATCCTGAGACTAGCATCCGAAGAGCATCTGCTGCATTAGCAATATCGCGGCAAGCAATATGGCGAACTTTGAAAGGTGATAATCGCTACTCATACCATCTTCAAAAAGTTCAGAATTTATTACCTCAAGATTATGTCAAGAGATTGAATTTTAGTAACTATTTATTTCCATTAAAAATTATATGGACCGATGAAGCTACCTTTACAAGAGGAGGAATTGTTAATCAAAGAAATTATCATCTATGGACTCTTGAAAATCCCAGAGCTATTCCCAGAGGTTTCAGCATGAATTTGCTATTAACGTTTGGCTTGGAATTTGGAACGGATTACTGGTGGGACCATATTTTTTACCTGCAAGATTGAATGGTATCACATTTACACATTTTTTGGAGAACGACTTTTCTAATTATTTAGATTCTCCTCTAAATCCTCCCTTACAACAGCGGATTTAAATGTGGTTCAATGGATGTCCAGCTCATTATAGCAGAGTTGCTCGAGCTTGGCTGGATATAAATTATCCACTACGATGGATTGGACGTGGAGGAGTAGTACCTTGGCCATCCAGATCACCTGATATGACACCCATGGATTTCTTCGTATGGGGAACCTTGAAGCAGAAAGTTTATTCGGTGTCAATCAACTCAAGAGAGGAATTAAGAGACCGAATCATAGATGCAGTGCACCAAATATCATCAGAACATTTTTTAGCTGCAATTTATCAAGTGAGTACTAGATGTAATGCTTGCATTGGTGCAAGAGGACAATATTTTGAGCAATATTTACATTAAAAAGAACATAACATAAATATAAATGTAAATAAATAAGTATAAAATGAAAATTTGTTTTGTTTCTTTTTTTGCGATTTTCTCTAAAACTAAGCAAAATCGAGCAAATCTCTAAAGGACTTTTTGTCTTAGTTTTTCGGTCCCCTATAAGTTCCTGAAATTTTGCCATTTAAATTCGGGACACCCTGTATACTGCTGATTAATAGAATCAAAGGCTTTCATGAAATCGATAAAGTAAATATACATCGGTATGTTGTGTTCAGTGGATTTTTCAATAATTGGATTGATGCATTGGTCGGTTGTCTATTGTGCTGAATGATGGGCGGAAAATGTCATCATATTCATAGATATTATTAATGATCCTATTTTTTTGTGATGCTACAAAACATTTTATATGTGGTTTGTGTCAGTGAGATTGGTCGGTAGTTTTTATTTTATACTTCGCTCCTTTTTTAAGTAAAATTTTATAAAAATTATGATTTTGCTTTCTCAATAATTGCTTTCTCTCCATTCCTCCGGCACTTTCATTTTTTCTAATATAATATTGAAAATTTTGCATAGTGGTTTCGTGATTACTTCTTTGGCTTCAATGATGAATTAATTTGAAATGCCATCACTTCCTTTTTAATTTATTTATTTCATTATCTACTTCTGCTTTCAAAATGCTTAAATCGGAGAAGTAGGTTTCATGTTCTCTATTAGTATTTTCTATATGTACTATTTCCTTATGGTCATACAGCTTTTCATAATATTTAGAAATTCCTTGAATTATTTTCTGCTTATGGGTTATTGTGCCAAGTGTTGTCAATTGCCAGTCAATGAATTGTCAGTTTATTCATAATTTTTTTTCCTAAAATAATTGGTTTATCGAATTTCTTTTATTGATCCTGTTTTAGATATGCATTCATTAATAATACCTTCTTCATAGTTGTGTATGTCTTGATTGATTCTCTTCCGGACCAGTTTTCTAATATCTGCATGTGCGGAATTTTGGACAGCTGTTTTATTTGGGATGTGATTTAGTTCCTCTCTCTTTTCTATTAACTCTCTGATTTTAAGTTTTGCCATTTAAATTCGGAACACCCTGTACATATATAAAATATACTATATATTATACAATATAATATATATTATATATAATATACTACATTTTATATTCTAGTATAAAATTAAGGTTCTAGGGACCTTATCTTATTCCAATTGTTAAAAAACAAGTAATGCATTAAATTTTTAATATAGAAAGGGAAATATACTATTTATAATTTGAAGCTCTACTGACAGTTGGAATATATTCTTTTTATAGTTATTTAAAAATGAATCCCATAGCGGTTATTCTTTAGTAGTTTTCTCATACAATGCTAACACTTTTTTGGAGCCAGAAATTATTTCTATGACGTTTTTGTCAGATTTTCAACTTCAGAAAACATGATTGTGATGCTTAAAACTTCTTCTAGTACTGACTGGTCATTCATTCCACCGGTTAAACCGAATTTCGGGCGAGGGTGCTGTTAAGTTTGGATGAAATCGAAGAACGATGACTCGCTTTAGGAGAATTTCTTAATGTATTTCCACTCAATTTGAGGTCATCCTTCATCAAGCCGTGAATAAAAAAAAATATATTATTTCGGCCTATACGCGTCGAAAAGCCAAATCCAAATCCAGAAATCGTATATGGTTGGAAAGGGCTTCTCAAGAACTATCGAATGATAATAATAAAACACCATATTGACCAAGTCAAGCAATGCCAGGAACGTAAAAGAATGGTTGCGACCGAGAGGATCAACGACTGTGCCATCACATCTGCAAGTTGGTGATGAAATCGCTTCTATATCGACATCGGAATCGATTGAGTGCTTGCAACGTTTGTTTGCAAACCATTCGGATATAAGTGTGATCTTTGTGGTCGTCTGTGGTTTCTCCGCTCATAAAAGCCCACAAAAGAAAAACACTTGCCACTGCTTAATATTACTTTCCTCCAGTATCGGGCTGTAAACTGTGCGGTACGTGTATAAATCACTGGACTCGGACAAAGTGCCAAGTTGGAAAGGATTTGTGAACCTGCTTACACGTTTCCCGCACGATAGATTAGATCCAATCAGTGCACATCTAGTATCACCGCGACTGCCATTCATCCAGATACGTAGGTTGTGTTTGGATATACTATTTAATAATAGTTAATAATATTACACACTATAATATGTTAGGTTTTTCAACAATCACAAGATTATTAATCCACTCACAAGGCTCGTCGACTCGCTCTATTATGTTTGCATTCAATAAATCATCTAAGCAAGTTTTTAATTTATTCTTTATTTTTAGGGAACTCTGCGAGCAGAATTTGTCTTGAGAGTTTTAGCTTACATATTTCTGGGAAACATCCTAGTCCACTGAAGAAAACCTGATTCTGTTTGATAAAATCATCAACTGGAAGAGTAACCTGGTCTATCCGACGAAGAAGTCCAAGTTCAACACAGAAAAGTAGTCCTAGAAGTGGTGTTCTGTCATCATCTACGACCATGAATGAAGAGTTTATTTTCACACTGCCTTTTAGAAGATCGAGATTAACACAGCCGATGGGTTGAACAACAAATCCACCAAATGATTCAAGAAGTACATCAGTTTTTCTTATGTTTAAATCAGCACCAAGTTTCTGTAGAACAGTAGTTGTTATAACATTCACTTGAGATCCAGTATCGAGTTTAAATTCAATAGTTTGATCATTAATTTTAAGCCAAGCCAGCCATTCATTTTTCCCATGCGTTATAGCATCGCAGGCACACAGGTTTAAATAATCTAACTTAAAAATCTTATTACTCAACTCTACCAGTTCATGAACTTGTTGAATCCGATTATTACGCTAATTTCCGTTGCATTTTTTTGCAAAATGATTGTACTTTTAACAGAAGGAACACTGTTTACCAAATGCTGGGAATCGTCCTTTAACATGCTTGAACCCACAGCGATCACAAGCATATAAACTATCCTGAGTGTCCTGGTGCTCTGGTGGTCTTTTCATTTGTGGCTTTCGATTTACTTCAAGGATCTCTGTTGGATTATCAATCGTTGTTTTCACTGAGTGTGCTTTTAAAATTTTCGTATTTAACTCTGCCATCTCGACTGTTTTGCAAAAACTAACTGTTTTTTCCAATGGTCGTCTTTCTTGAGTACTTTTGTCAGAAAGTCCGAGATTATTTGGGATTTTAACAATTTCTGTTCCTGTTCACCGAATTTACAAGGTGCTACTAGTGATTTTAGATCCGTAAACTACCGTTCAAATGGCTGCTTTGCTGCCTGGTTCCTACTAAAAAAACTTATAAATCACCATTGTCTCATTTTTTCGAGGGGTACAATGCTTTTCTAGAACGTCTAAAACAGAATTCACTGTTTCTACAGCTGGTTTTAGTGTCGTGATTGTGGAGTACAATTTTAATCCTTCCGATCCTAATAAGTTTTTTAGACTTGCAACTTGGACTTCTCGCGACTTCTTCTCTGTCTCTGTAGCTACAAAATAAACTTCTACTTCAGTGCGGAATCTTTTAAAGCTCTCGGAGAGGTTGTCGACAGTCACGTCGAATTCTGAAGGTTTGTTGAATTCCATGGAGAAAGTCACGTTCTAACTCACGTTATAAAGGTCCAAACTAAAACAGACTCGACTGCGCCATGTTTGGATATACTATTTAATAAACAGTTAATAATATTACACACTGTATTACCCATATGCACACAAATACAATAGTATACCTGTAACTGTACAGGAGGTAACCCACAGGTTATACGGTTGGTTACCAACCTAACAGATTGCGTTACAACGGCAGCTATGGTATCATCGGAAAATGTACCCGTGGATGTAGACACAATGGTGCAACAGCTACTGCGTCAATTAGACGATGGTCAGGCGATCAATGTTTATATAAAGAAGAACTTGATACATAAATCTACGTATCTGAGCGGCGTGGTCAAAAAGTCTACAGTAAAAGCTTGGCTACAATTCTTACTTGGTCAACCATTTTATAAGTATTACAAGATTACAGTGTAATTCATTTCATGATAACGTAAACACCATTTGTGTGCCGGCCAACGCCACCGATGATGATCCGATCGAGCATCTTCAGAGTGGCAGAAGTGCATCGGAGTTGAAGGTTCTGCCTGGGTGCTACTATACTTTAGAATGAAGAACATTGTCTCGACATTGCTCCGGGCCAGCATTCAACATCGCTGAACATTATTTACGAGTTGTATGTCGAAGAACTATCGTTTCCTTTGATATAATACATAAATAATAATATTTTATATAAAATATTATATATTTTATATATAAAATATTAAAACGTATTCACTTAAACACACGGTCGTATCCATTAGACAGCCACATCCCATTTTTTTTCTTCTTTAACGCGTAGGTTGGCTACTTAATACAATGGAGAATCCAAACTTACTGTTCCTGTAGTGGAGTGAAATTGTGCATACCCAAACGGGGATACTACAATTCTTTGACTAGATACAGATCTGAGATAATGTTGATAGCTCAGGTGACTGGCCCAGTTCTGCTAGTATGAAAGGCATATTGCAGAATTAGATTTGTGATTGCAGTAGGATTTTGTATGTCCAAACTGCTAGTCCCTGATGCACTGTGGTATTATCTTCTTTTTTTTAGTTTCTTTGGTCAATAATGGGCGTTCACGCCATTAGGCGTTCTTTTTGTAAATAAATTATCACAATACTTAAAAAACAGGTAAAGTGTCAAATACATCTTAAAATAGCTGTTATGTCCTTATTTAAATAATAAGTACTGATGTAAGGGTATTGAAATTAATATAAGCGCACAAGTAATGTTGACACTTCGTATATTCATATAGAACTGTATGAACAACTTTTGTAGGTTACAATCGTATGATAATAGATCGATTCTCCTTTGCTACGGGCATAATCGATATATAACAATCTCCCGCACTATTTAAAGTATTTAAATAAATTTGTATCCGAGAATAATGAATTAAGATATTAAATCATAATCCTGTAATCTGGTTGGCAATCTTCGGACTCTCGCTGATCTCCTAAGGATTGGCTGCAGTTCTCGGTGGCCGGTGATTTGTTCTTGAGGCTCCTCCAAGGTCTGTGGTGGTTCTGGCCTGTGCTCATTTGGTGGATCTTCTTCCTGTTGAGGTAGCGTAATGATGCTTGGACGCGAGAGGTCGAAAGTTGTATTCTTCTTAGGTATGGATACCTTATACAATTGATTAATATGTCTATTAAGACGATAGCCATCGTCGTGTTCGACCATGTAGTGTCGCTTCCCGAGTTTTTTGATTATTGTACCCAATTTCCATGTTGGCTTGTTTGAAGATGTATCCATCTAGACTAAATTCGGTCTCCCACGGTCTTTAGTTGACGTGCGATGGTGGTGGTGTCCAGGGAAGTTGTAAGTTTTGGTGGCTTCAACAGATCTAGTTTGATTCTTATTTTCCTCCCTAGGTATAATTCTGATGGAGTTTTACCGCTTGCTAAGGGTGTTGATCTATATCGCATCAGAATTTCTTGTATCTTCCTATGAAGAGGTAATGATGAAGTACCATAGCCATCGGCTGGATGGCCAGGGGCTATAAACTTCTGGATGATCCCATGTTCTAAACAAAATTCTGAAAATGTTGCACTCTTAAATATTGTTGCATTGTCCGAAACAATTACTTTTGGTAAACCATATGTGGAAAGGATATCTTGGAGATATTTAATGGTAGAGTCCGTTGAAGGGGAGCTTTTTGAAAAGCGGATTTCCAGCCATCTGGACTTTGCACCCACTAAGATTAGGAAATAATGGTCTTGGAATGGTCCGGCATAGTCTATGTGTACCCTTCCAAAATTCTCTGCTGGTTCTTCCCAATGGTGAATCGGTGCTTTAGAGGGGTTCTTCCTTATTTGAGCGCACTCTTGGCATGATTTTACAAGATGTTCTATATCTTTATCAATGTTTTTCCAATAAACATACTGCCTGGCTAATTGTTTCATCTTGACAATTCCTATGTGAGTATGGTGGGGTTCTTTGAGGACTGGGGCTTGGAATGAAGTTGGGATGACGATTCTCTGATCCTTGAATATAACCCCGTTTTGAAGGTGGTAAATAGCGTCGCAATTGTCACCGTTTAAAAGTTCTAATTTTAGTTTTGAAAGCAGCTGGTCACGTGCGGTTTCGTCGGCAAGAGTTACATAGTTTAGAGATAAATTTGATATTTGGTATATTGATTCATTTTAAATTAAAGAGACCTCTTCTTCTATGTATTTTTCGTCTTGGGAAATGTCATCTTCAATTGAGGCTCCTGAAAGGAAATCTGCATTTAAATTCTCTTCTGCCTTTCTATGACGAATTTGATAATCAAAATTAGTGAGCCAAGATGCATAACGTAGAAGTCTGGAGGAAATCATGGCTGGTAATTTTGTGTTTTCATGGAGTATGTGGGCTAGCGGACGGTTGTCTGTAAAGAGCGTGAACTTTTTCCCATATATGTAGTAATAGAATTTCTTAAGGGAAAATATAATTGATAAGGCTTCTCTGTCTAATTGGCTGTAGTTCATTTCAGCTTTCGTTAATGAGCGTGATGCGAAAGCAATTGGTTTTTCCTCGTTGTTAATGGTGTGGGACAGCACTCCTGCTATTCCTGTAGGTGAAGCATCACAAGCTACCGTTAGTGGATAGTTTGGATTGAATGGTGTTAGCACTCTATCACTAGCAATTTCCTTTTTTAGTTTCACAAAAGCTTTTTCGCAGTCTGGAGACCATTTGTACTTGTGGTGACTTTTTAGAAGTAACCTCAGTGGATAAGTTAATGCAGAAACGTTGGGAATAAATTTGCCGTAATATGTTACCATTCCTAAAAATCTTTTAACATCATCTTGACTAACTGGTCTTGGTGCGTTTGTAATAGCAGCAACTTTTTTTGGGGTCTTTTGAAATTTTCCCTTGCTCGATTACGTATCCCAGGTACTGAACTTTTGTTTTGAAAAATTCACATTTTTCTTTATTAAGATGTATGTCATTTTCTTGTAATCTATCGAGACAACCAATTAAGTTTTTATAGCATTCTTCCCGAGTTACGGCATGCACTATTATATTGTCGAAGTATGTGGTGACACCTGGTAAGCCAGCTAGAACTTTGTCCATGACAAGATGAAAGTCATTTGGGGCGGTTTTGATACCGAATGAGAGACGATTGAACGAATAACTACCTTTGTGAGTGATGATGGTTTGGATTTGCGAACTCTCTTCATCTACTGGTACATGTAGATATGCTTTAGTTAAATCCAAGGAGCAAAAATATATCGAATTATTGAGTTCTGTTAGGATATCTTCTATTTTTGGTATTGGGTAATGTGCGTCTTGCAGTTGCGAATTAACACCTACTTTATAGTGGACACACAGACGAACTGAACCGTCGGCCTTAGGGATGACCACTAGCGGGGACGTCCAATCACTTTCCTGTACTTTCGTTATGATACCTTGATTTTCCAATGATTCAAGTTCTTGTTCCACTTTTAATTTGAGCGCATGTGGTACGTCTCTGGCTTTCAAAGCAATTGGTTTTGCATTGGCTCTCAGTTTAAGTGAGATCTTGAAATTTTTGCAGCAACCAACTTTATTTTGAAATAAATCAGCAAATTTATTAAGTATCTCTCTTTCTGCATTATCTTGAATTATTTTGTGTACTGGGTGTATTGAATCTTTGTTTCTTTCGTTATCAATGTCCTCGAGGCGAATATTTAAACGTCTTATCCAGGAACGGCCAAATATGTTGGAAAATTTATCTGGAACTACGAAGAGCGTTTCTTTAGATTTCGAATCCTTATACTGAACTTCAACATCTGCTATTCCAATGGGTGCGAACACGCCTGTAGTGTAAGAACGGAATCTTATGTTTGTATTACGTAGTTCAGTATTTAATTTTAATTTTTTAAAGCTTGATTTGTTCAATAGAGTTTGCCCTGCTCCCGAATCAACTTCAAATTGTTGAGTTTTGTTATTTATTTGTACTTGGACAAAGTATTTTTCTGTACCTTCTTCTAACGTTTTATTCTGAATGTTTACTATGTCATATATGTTGTACTGATCTTGAAAAGATAAATCTTCACCGTCTATTGTATTTACAGTTTTCTTTTCAGACATGAGCTTCTTTAAGCAAATTTTTTCAATATGGCCTGACTTTTCACAAAATTTGCATTTTAGATTCTTAGGTTCAATCCTGCATTGATTCGCAGTATGGTTTGACTTACCACATTTTAAGCAAAGACCATTTATTCCAAGGTGTTCAAGGTTGAGTCGTGATTTTGAAAGGTTCCTTGGTGGAGCATTTTTGATATTTATATTGGTCGAATTTTTGTTATGCCTTGATTGAGAATTAGAATTGGTTTGATGTTTACCCTGTGATCCTGAAACCCTATTCACATTAGTTGAAATATTTTCGGTAGAGCTATTGTTGAATTGTTGATTTACAATTATAGATGCTTCTAGGGTTTGTGCTTTTAAAACTGCTTCTGAAAATGTTGTGGAATTATCAAGCAATAATTGATGGCGAATTTCCTGATTTGAAATGCCTCTAATAAATTGAGAATGTAAGAAAAGGTCAGATACAGATTTTTTACATTCGCATTTAAATTGACAATTTGGAATGAATCTTTGTAAATGGTTAACAAAATCTTGAATAGACTGATGAGGTTCTTGTTTTTGTGACAAGAATTTGTGTCGTTCGAGGAGTGCATTCTTCTTTACAGTTAACTGTTCTTCAAGTGTTTGAACTACTTGATCAAAGTTCAATGCTGTTAACTCCTTTGGTGCAATATTTAATTTGAGTAACTCAAAAATCTCAGGGTCTAAACTGTTTAAAAGAATATTTTTCGCAACTGATTTATTTGACTCAAGGCCTTTCATAGCAAGAAAAATATTGAATCTTTCGATGTATTGTTGAAATGATTCTCTATTTTTATCGAAATTATCAAACTTACTCACCGAACTTAGTGATTGAGAAGAATTAGATGAAATTTGTTCCATTATCATTCTGAAGTTCTGTTGTTGCATTTCTAGAAACTGTTTGAACTGATTAGCATCCATTATGATATAGATGACAAACTTACTTGGAAGCTAAAAAAGTCTTGAAAACAAAACTAATGGAACAATAACGTAACTTGAAAAATTAAAAAGTAATGAAGAAAAAACTAGCGGATAGGTTAGACCCGTTCGTAACGCAAACTAAAACAAAAAATTAAATGAAACAATGTTCACCTCGTCGCCAATCTGTTATGTCCTTATGTAAATAATAAGTACTGATGTAAGGGTATTGAAATTAATATAAGCGCACAAGTAATGTTGACTCTTCGTATAATCATATAGAACTGTAAGAACAACTTTTGTAGGTTACAATCATATGATAATAGATCGATTCTCCTTTGCCACTGGCATAATCGATGTATAACAATAGCACGCTACACTCTCTAGCGGTTGTTTGGAGCAAGTAACGCTTCAATTAATTGACATAATCACAGCCAGAGCGAGATCTTCGGGTACTCTCTTCCCACGTGGCTCTGTTTTTCCCATGTGTTGAGGTTCTGCGTGCAGTTACACAAAGTAGACACACGTGTTCTTTCGATTATACCTCCAGCTATCCAGCTCAAGTCGCGAGTCTTTTTCATATCGAAGATCCTTGCCTTCTGTTTGTATTCATTTAAGTTCTATACCAGTTTAATGCCCGGTTCACTTGCAAAAAAGGTATAAATTCAACTGGAAGATTTCTAGACCTCAGGAACCCCAGCTAGAAGGGCGCTATGAGCTTCTTTTGGTCGTTCGAGCGCGCTCGAGGGGCCAAGGAGGTTTTATCGGTGAAGCTGCCCGGCCTGAGTCTTGGGTAAGTAACTTTTATTTCAATGGTCTGGATTTCTTCACATTATTTCTCTATTGTTGCGAACTCTTTTGAAATTACACCAGACGGTCCACACCCAGAGCGAGATTTGATTCAGACGAAACCTACGCTTCCTTTTAAGAAATTTAAAATTGAACTTACGAGCTTTGTGTCAACAATGGGGTATAGTTGAAAAAAATTATTTCAAATATATCTTCATTAAAAGTATATTTACGAAGAACAACGGTAATGGTCAATATGATTGAGTAGAAACTCGTAAATTTTTCTAGCACTTTTTCTTTTTTTAATTACCTCCATATTTTTCATTTTCTGATCGTTTAGAGTTATGAGACGCAATGGTTATTAAATACAATTATTTATTCTTCTTTCTCGGACAACTATTCGTCTAAAGCTTGTTGGTTATCAGTCGGATGAAGAATGTTTTTTGTTTCGTAGCATATCAACTTTCTCCTCTTAAATCGATTGTTATATCTGGTTACATTCGCGAACAGTAAGTTGTTTTTGTCTAGGTTGCCCAACTTTCAGCTGATAATACTCCATCATTATTATTATTATAAATTTTGATATTATTACAATCTTATAGATTCTTATTTTCTGGATTAGTTTCCAATAATGAAAATCAGTGACCTGTGTTTTTGAGGATATTTCTAAACATTTTAACAACAATGAATAAGTCTGAACTTAGTGATATCCTTTTTAAGTGGCTACAAACATTTGAAGTTGGTGTTAAATATAAAACGATAACCGACTTAACTGATGGAGTCGTTCTTAGTCAAGTTCTTAATCAAATTGCTCCAGAGTGGTTCACTTCAGTCTGGATGACTAAGATTAAGACAGATGTTAGTGGAAATTGGAGAATTAAAATGAGTAATTTAAAAAAAATATTGGAGAAAGTATTAGATTACTATCAAGAGGCCTTCTCTCAAAGTGTTAATTCCAGTGTAAAGCCAGATATAAGCAAGATTGTTGAAATGAATGACCCTGCTGAAATGGGAAGGATGATCCAGTTAATATTAGGATGTGCTGTTAATTGTAATAATAAACAAGAATACATTAAACGTATTATGGATATGGAAGAAAGTGAGCAAAGGGCAATGATGGAATGTATACAAGAACTTGACAGTGGTGGTGCGCTTAGTTTTTCTGCAAGCCTTTCACTTGACCCTCACGTTGAGCACCTCTTATCACAGTTAAATGCTGCAAATCTAGCTAGAGAGAGAGCTGAACAAAGATGTCATGAATTAGACTTACAGGTTACTAAAGCATTTATTAATTTCATTGTTAGATTATCATTTTTATTATTTTGTTTTTAAACTGGAACGATAATAGGGAATATACCAAAATAAGTTCACGGTCTTGATATGACATTGGTGTTATGAGATAAAATTAGAATTTCTTTAAATACAAGCACAATCAAATTCTGTTCAATATAACAATTGGGTCTTAATGCCTTTAAGGCGTAACCATTTGTGTATAATATTTTTTGAGTTCATAAAGAAGATAAACACAATTTCTATTTTTCCAACATTAGTCAAGATTCCCACAATAACTGTTAATAAGTTGCATGGTTATTAAACGGAAATACTTTCCATTGTTCAAATTTTAATTAACCTATTAAAATGCCTGAGGATTTAAAGTTCTAAATTTTGTGAAAAAAAAAATCATTTTTGACTAATTTCATTTATTGTTTATTCATATTAGGTCAGTAGTTTCAATTCAAAATTAAACTTTATTATTGAAGGTACATCTTTTTATTATAAAAAAATATATGTTTTATCTACTGTAAATTATTGAAATTATTGAAAACAGAAATATATTAGTATTCAATTGTGATTTTCCGATGCCTTATTAATTCACTATAAGCTTGTTTATTATGGCAACTTGTGAATAGATCTAAGCACTTATAGACCACCAAATAATTTTTTTGTTTGTTCCAAAATTATTTAGGATTTGGCAGCAATACCCGTAGTTATAAAGCTAGATATTCTGTCATAATAATAAGTGAAACAAATGAAAATTTAGAACAGTGAAGATCAAGTTTGCAATACAAAACCATTAATTAGAAAATAAGGTAATTATTTGGCAGGTTGTCACTTTGAGTTGAGTCACTACTAATTTTAATTTTTCATTCGTTTCCCTTTTAATATTTTCAAAAAATATATGTTATGAGCTTTGTCATGGAAAAGAGAACATAATTATGGTAATCATTTCATCTAGAAATGAACATTTCAAGATACATATATCATATATACTCTGAAATGTTAGTTGGAACTTTATCGAATCTACTCATGAATGATTACCAAAATCTACTCATTATCCATAATTACATTCTATTTTCCATATTAAAGCTCACGATAACTTGTATTTTTTGGAAATTATTATAAATGAAACAAATAAACAGTTAAAACTTGTATCTCAACTCAAAGCGACAAGCTGTGAAACACTTAACAAAAATAAATAGTAATATGGTATAATTTAAATAGTAAATGCTCTTTTAAGTTTAATAGTATTTCACTATAAACTGAATTTGGTGCATTTTTAATGAATTATGTGAAATAAGAGAAGTTAATAAATGCGTCTAACTTGTATGTATTTGTTAGTAAACTCTCAAAACATCTAATGTCTGCCATTTTGTTAATATAATACTTTTCAATTAAATTTGGTCTGTTAAAGCCTCCATACAGAATGTATTATGTAGATGCTCATATTCTAATCTGCTATTGTATCTGAACAATAATTTCAGTACTGTTTAACCACTTAGATTGAAAAGCAGAATTATGAATTTGTATGGGTTTTTTAAAGTTATGATAAATGGGAATGTTATGTTTGAAAGATGTTGAAATATCGTCCATACATTAATTTAGAATAGTGTTTTGTTGACGGGCCAACTTCCATGTTAGAATTAAAAAACTAAAGCGTTACTGTTTTTATTTTGTACTAACATTAGATATTACTTATCTAATTATATATGATCAATTAGATATTACTTATAAATATTATGTTTTATAGGTTGGTTTTCTTCAAGAAGAAAAATCAACTTTGCTTGAAGAAAGAAGACGGCTATCAGAAGTGGGAGGAGCTGAAGCAGCCCTTAGAAAGCAAATTGAGGCTTTAAGAGAGGAGGTTTTTAAGCTTGAAACATCACGTGATGATTATCGATTAAAAACTGAAGAACAGGAAAGGGAAATTGCTGAGTTAGAAATCAAGGTTGAAGAAGCTGCTAAAGCTGCAATTGAAGCCAGGCAATTGAAAGATGAATTAGATATTCTTAGAGAAACTGCAGATAAAGCTGATAAGTATGAGGCAACATTAAATTTATATAAGAAAAAACTAGAAGAAACTGGTGACCTTAAACGTGAGCTTAAGATGTTGGAAACAAAAAATCTTGAATATTTACAGCGCAACATGGATCTTGAAGAAGAAATCAAAAGGGTATCACCAATCAAATCACAGTTAGATGTTTTGAAAAGGCAGGTATCAGACCTTCAAGAAAAACTAACAGAAGAAACCAAACATGTAGACAAACTGCAGTATGATAGCAAAGTATTGCAAGATAAGCTGTCTGCTGTTTTAAGAGAAAAACAGAGATTAGAGGTGGAGAGAGATTCTTTGAAGGAAACTAATGAAGAACTTCGTTGTGCTCAGTTTCAAGTAACTAACACTAGTGGTGAACCAGAATTAGGTGGTTCAGTTTCTGAAAGTCTCATATCTCATTCGGAACTGAGGCAGAAAGTAGCTAGACTTGAACATGAAAACAACATGTTAAGACTTGCACAAAAAGAAAAAGAGGAAGATTCTTTATCAGTAGTTCAAAATCTTCTTGATGATGCCCGAGCTCAAGTTGACAAAATGTGGGAAGAAAACCGTGCTGCTAATCGTAAGATTATACAACTTGAAGGTGAACTTAAAGAAATGTCTGAAACGGGTGATAGAATTAAACTTATGGAACTCCAACAATTACTTCAAAGAGAAAGGCAAAAGTATGCTGCTGATTTAGAAGAAAAAGAGACTGCTTTGGCTGAAAATAAGCAAGTAATTTCATTAATGACTGAAAAGTTAAATCAAAAAGAACTGGAATTACAAGAAGGTGAAGAGAAATTGAAGAAATATGTTGAGAAACTGAAAACTGTAGCTAAAGCCATTGAGCCTAATCTTGATTTATCTAATGCCGACTTGAGTCTTTTGAGGAACCAACTAGCTGAAAGCCAAAAATCTGTTAAAGAGTTACAAAAAGAACTTGAAGAAACAAGAAAAGTTTCTGAAATGGAAGAAAAGCTTATTACAGTCGCTTTTCATAACTTAGGTCAGGTTAAGCAAAGAGAAGCTGTTGAGCAGAGGTTAGCAAGTTTAGGCCATGGTCAATCTTTTCTTGCACGGCAACGACAACCTGTTGGGCGAAGAATTAATACCTACAATTCCAAATAGCACTATTTTTGACGTTAGTTACAACAGTTGTTATTCGCATTCACAACAGGAATGGATACTTCCTCTTGTCACGAAGTAAGTTTTATTGCTTTAAAAATATTTTCTATTGCGTAATATGTTTTAACTAAAATACTTTTGATACTTATCTAGTTTAAATTGGCTGAATCCTCAAAATAATATCTTATAAAATTACTATTAAATGATCAACATTTTTAAAGTTTTGAAAAGTCATATAAAAAAAATTGTTGATACCATGTTTTAGGATACTTATAATATTTACAATAATTCAATAAATACTAAAATTAACATTAATATTTTTTATGATAGTTTAATGATATTTTTTATGTTAACATAATGAAGGATTAAATTTTATCAAATTTTATTTTTCAGGTGCTGTTTAGGCATGAAATCCAGAATTCTTTATTTTTATTATGTATAATGATCATCATAGGTTTGGCATTACAAACTAACAATCCATAAATATTGATATGCATATAATATTAGTTTCATGTAAATGGAATATTTATTCATAGAAAATGGAGTATTTATTATTACTTTGGAAAGACCTCTTCCATTGCCATTTTCTATGTTATTTATTTTTATTTTTTTTAATTTTGTATTAATAATAACATTATTCAACTTTAGAGTATTAAATGGTGTTTACTAGAAAATGAATCCTTCCAATGTAAGTAAGTACCTTATCCTTATATATAAATTTCATTCTCTACAACTTTTTTATCTTTATTTTTCAGTATTATATTCAGTTTGTATTTATCTTATTTTTTGTCATAGTTTCCTTTAGAAGTGTCTTTGTGTCAAAAGACAATAAATTATTGAAATAATACCTACCACTGTATGGAATGGGACGTTTCATTCATGTACTTAAATGAAATATATGTTTATAGCAATATATATAGTGTATACACCTACACAGCATTCATACACACATTTAAAGTCTCAATGTTGTAAGGTGTTTTAATCATTACTTATGAGACTGAAGTAAAGGGTCTCAAGAAGTCTTGATACAAAAAACTATTTTTCCTTTAAACACACACACTCTCACACACACACACACACATATATATATATATATATATATATATATATATATATATATATATATATATATATAATATAATATAAACACATACATTCATATATAAATATATATTTAAAAATATATTTTTGTAAGTGTAATTAATTGCCTTAATATTTCATTAATACATCACATAATTCTTAAACAATGATTTATTTTATTATAATCATTATGTATGTATCATTTTTGTATATAAATTTCTCATGTATCTTTATCATCAACTCAATTTAGTAGCATTCGTTACATGATTGAAATTTGTCAGGAATGGGAAAATTAACAAATTTTAATCATTTTTGTTTCTTTTTAATATGTTACTTTAGTTGTTTTTGTTCTTTATCTAAATAGGCCTTGTATAATACTAATTGTGGATATTTAAATTGATTTAATAATTTGTTAATTCCAACTTCTGAAAAAGATTTTTTTTAATGATTTAAGAATTAAAATAATTTAAAAAAGATCTTAATGATTTATGGAGATTAGATTACATAGGTTTGTATATGAGTAGGTGAGGTGCAAAACTCGTTCGTTCCATTTTTTTGAAAAAACTTTCTCATTTCATAATTAGTTACTTTTTTTTTGTTATCATTAAATCAGTAATTTTTTTCATTCCAAGCTCACTTCCACAGGGAAGCTATACCTTTCGAAAGCAAAAAAAAATTTTTTTATCTGGCCACTCTACGAGACGAGGTAAGTTTTTTGAGTTTTCTGAAAAACGTGTTCCTGTGGAACAAACGAGTTTTGCAACTCACCTCCTCATATCAATTATCAATTTGCTAGACAGAAGTGTTGTCAATAACATTTGTGGAATAAATGCCTCTTTTTAATAATCATGTTTAGTTTTTTATTGGAAAAATTTATAAAAATCAAAGAAGATCTGTAGCATAAGAAAGTTATTAAAGCAAAGGATCTGGTTTTATTATTTATTAATGAACATTAATATCGCCGCTGTCAAAACAATACCGCCTATCTACACTTTAGGCGATTTTATAGGAGAGAAAAAAACGCGCCATATGTTATATTATCTTATGTATATCGGTTATTTTTCAATTGCTAATTACAGCACTGCCTTGTGTTCAACCTTGAAAACTTTTTTTAATAGCGTGTAACTCAACCTGTTAAATGTGTTACCGTTACTAACTCATTTTCAGCAAAAGTTGTACATAGGCGGATTTGTTTTGACAGCGACGATATAATACCTGTTATAAATTGCTTTTGTATCAGAAATTACTGACGTCTTATTGTTTGTGATATTTGTAATCTGTCTCTTATGTTGGTAGCACCTTTATTTAAATGAAATTTTAATGCATTTGAGCAAAAATAAACTTAATGAAAAAATTAATAGCATCATTTTAATTTAATGAAACAAATTGTACTAAATTTTGTTATTTTCTCATTCCTCATTTAGGTCCAAAAGACTGTGATCAATGTTGAATGGAATTAGTCTTATGATCCATATCATTATCACATTAGCTATATGACTTCTAAATTATTAGGAAAATAGGTTACGTCCTGAGCAATAATGCATAAAATTAAATGAACATCAGTGATAAAAGAAACTTTTTGAGAACATATTATATCATGCCCTAGTGATGTAAGCACATTTGCTGTTTATTTCATTATATAATTTAATTTTTACTTTAATAGGTAAATATAAGTAATTGTATGGGGAAAAAATAACTTATACATTTTGAAGGGCTGGAAAAAAAAAAAAACAACCAGTGTTTCTTAATGAAAAAGAAGGTATTTTTCATCTATAAAAATTGCATTGGAAATTAATATTATTGCAGTAGGTTTCAATAACCACATCTTCCAATAATAATCTCTACCATTATTGGCTATGCGCACCGAAGATCTTCAGACAAACTTTTATTGTTCAATTAATGTTATGTCTTATTCTTTTCTGCTCATTCATATCTTTATGTAAGGTTGAATTTTGGTCAAACTTATTTCTATTAAAATAACAGATGTGGTCGAGGCTGTGGGTTGCCACTATTCACTGCTATCTTATAGGCCACTTATTTTTTTAGGAGAGGTGTATAGTGGAACAATGTGTTCAGACCATAATGTTCATATTTTAGAAACTGCATCTTGCCCAAAGTTGACACATGGTTGTTGTTCCAACAAGATGAAGCCATGGGTCACATATTTATTTTTCTGGACTATTTAAAGGAGTGAATTAAACAATAAGAAAGCATTGTTATTCCACCCGTTGGAAAAATTTCAATTACCTTTTCAGAAATATAGGCAATAATGGTTGGCATTTTTAATAATTGTTTTCAAATGTATTTCTTCATCATAAAGCATGTTTTGTTCATAAAAAAAGGTATTAGTATGTTCAAAAAAGCAGTAGGCATAGGTTTGCTTATTTATATATATATAGCCCTTCAAAATATTTCAGTTCACACTCTATATTTGAACAAAATATGTTAGCATGTTAATAATAAAAAATAAGTATACATATTTTTTAAATTATTATTTATACTAATATATAGTATGATTCAATAATTTATTTTGAATGAAATTGAAGGTGTCAAATAGTATAAATGATATGTGAACACGCATTTTAAAATTAAAAGATTTAAATTTGTATTTAACTAATAATATGGCTCTTCTTTGAAATATTACTTTTTAAAAAAATCATACCCAATCTTTAAAAAAATCGCTTGAACCTTTGGCTACTCACTCATTCAAATAAATGTTTCTTTTTTAATTACTTACCATCACGTAATTTTGAAGGGAGTCAGTGCTCATGTAAAAATAATGGTTATGATCGTAAGTAGCTTTTGAAAAGCTTTTTCTTATATAAAACTTATTTTTGGGATATGATCATTACAAAAAGTGCCTCATCATTGAAATAAGGAATTATAGATCAACTTTTAACTTGTTTTTACTAAATTTTGCTATTTTGTTTTATTTATTAGGAAGGCAAATGAGTCCATTCAGTATTTATAGTGAACATTTATTTTTTATCTTTCCTTTTGCAATCCACACCTGTTACACATGTGATGTGTCATAAATAGCATAAAACTCATTTTAGGAGGTACCTATGAGAACTAACAAAAGGAATTATAGAACTATGTTGTAACAAATAAATTCAATGAAAAAGGCTTATTTGTCACCCTAATGGCTTGGATAATGATATGATTTATAAGTTCATTGTATTTATAAATTTGTTTTGCATTATTAATTACATTAAATATTTATTTGATAAAACATAATACCACTTTTAGTGTTTTATATTTGGCTTTTTAGATTTATTCATTATGTTTTATTTTATATTTACTTAAGGGCTATAATGTTATGTACATGATCAACTTTTATTTGATTATTTGTATACTATTAAGTAAATTTAAAATTTATCAGAGTTGCATTCACTTTTTAAAAATTTAATACTTTTTCTTGTTTTTTAGTGGAACTCTGGTAAAATTTAATGTGAATCTATAGATATAGCCCTATTAATTTGTGATAATCTACTTGTGCAATAGTTTTTTTTGTTAAAATCTAGTTCCATCCATTTATTTTTTGTTAGTATTAGGATAAATTATAGTATGAATTTGTATATGTTGTTTTAAATTGTTTTTTCGATGAAGATCCAGGTTATTAATATTCCTGTATTATAAATAAGAAAATATATAATATTTAAACACATTTTTCTTGTTTATTTATTGTTTCTGACCTAAGTTTTTTACATGATTATAAATATTTCTAATTACAAAAGAAATTCTTTTGATAAATTCATCAAGTCATTTTTGCTGTATTGAATAGAAAGTAACTTTATTATGAAAATAAGTCTCTTTGAATAACAAACATAAACAGAAAAAAAACATAATATATATCTGGCCAGAAGGCTACATAATACAAATCATAAAGTATTTAAAAAGTGCCAACAAATAAAAATACAAATAAAATAAAAAGTACAAATCATGAAAAGATATTAACCAATTATAGAAAATAAATATATTAATAACAAGAGTTAAATGCTTGAGCTAGCATGCAATGATTTCTTTACGTTATGTACATCTTAGCAAAAACAAAAATCACAAAATCAATTAATCGATACAAATTCATTTAAGCAAATGACTAAACTGCTTGGAAAGCATCTTTTTGGGAAGCCAGGAGATGTTGGAAAAGCAAGGATTTAAATGAAGACTGTTAAGAAGCCTGGGAGATAATAGGAGGGATTGAGTTCCACCCTTTAATGGAGCGGGCAAGAAAGAAACGCTTGAATGTTTTGGTTCTGTGGGAACGAGTATAGAGGTGTTGAACAGAGGTTTGAATTGGAGGAGACTAGATATATAACGGAAGAGCCACTTCAACTCATCACAAAATTAGGACACGCGGGACTGTCTCAGGGTATGAAACAAGGAGCTTACAGGAAGGTAAGGAGATGTCAAGAACGATGGAATAACTTATGGGAACTTATTGACCGTGGAGATATTTGGGTGACGTAGAGTTTCCAGGAAAGGTTTTGGTCAATAGTAATGCTTTAGTTTTTGACAGAGGAGCTTAAAGTGATGGGCTGTTCATTTAGGATTAATGTTGGGAGGGTGTGGATGGATGAAAACGTAATCCATAAACAAAGTCATCACCATATAGATGGTAAGTGGTGAACTTATTTAGGAAGATCATCGATGTAGCAGTTGAAAAGAAGAGGAGAGATGCTTGAGCCCTGTGCCACTCCTGAAGACAGAAAGGTAAAAGTCTGTTCAAGAAAATTTCACATTTGTGACAGGACTATTTTTTCGAGAGGTTTGGAAAGGTTGGAGAGTGGGCATTAGTCTTTGGAAGATACAGGGTTGGAGGTTTTGTTTACAGGATGGACTAGGATTGGCTTTTTTCCAAGAGTAGGGAATACTGCGTTTTGCAGTGAAAAATTGTATATAATAAGTAAGACAGGTATAATATCGATAAGGCAGGATTTTATCAGTTTGACAGGAATCCCATCAAAGCCTACGGAGTTGGAGTGGGATTTCAGAACAGAGGAAATAATGTCGTTGGGTGAAATGTCAGCAAAGTAAAAGTTGTCAGGGTTGAAAGATGGCGTTAGGGAAAATACGGGAGAGGATGAATTTGAAGTATTAACTGAGATGGACAATATATATGAGTTTATTTCCTCGAGAGAGACTGGAAAGGATCTAGAAGAAGATGAATTAAGGAGAGAAAGCTTTCGAAGGAGATGCCATTTAGATTTAGAATCGGGAGCAGATGAAAGAGCTTCGTGGATGTATTTGGTTTTTGCCTGCCTAATTGTAGACTGAGTCAAATTGTGGAGCGCCCTGAACGCTTGATAGTCATCAGTTAGCCTTGTGCGTCTAAAGCATCTTCGGGCCGTATCACGCTTCCTTTGAAGAAATGTAGAATATAAAGTTAAGAAAATAAAATGTAGATTAATCTTTATCACTTGATGTCTCTTCATTCCCAACTGCCTACGGAAAAATTGATTGCACCTGTCCGAGGTTAGCTGCTTGAAGTTCTCTATAATAATAAAAGGTGCAATAGCCAAAATTTAGGACTCCCTTTGTAGCGTCGTCCGATTAGCTACAGCATCATAAAGTGTCATAAATGAAAAAATAAATTGGAATGCTAATACTTTTAAAAAATAAAAACAGATTATATCAAAATTAATGTTTTATGTTTTAAAATCATTAGAATACAGTTTTATTAATTTTTTTATCCTGATGAATCGATTAAGAAAATGTGTTGTGATATAGCATTTTTTTTTGTCAACTGGTTTTGGTTGTTGTTTGTTCATATTCATTTTACGTCACCTTATGCTGCTATGGGTAATCGGACGATGCCACATTGGGAGCTCTAAATTTTGCCTATCCAGGTTTAATTAGGATAGGGATTTTTAACGAGTACCTAACATTGCACCGTGAATTGTAGTGAAAAATTATATATGATGAGTAGGACATGTAGGATATTGAGAAGGCATAATTTTAGCAATTTGGATATATAAGAAGAGGTTTACCAAGATTAGAAATTGAAATCAATACACCAAATTCATAATCTCTAATTTAAAAATTTGAAACTAGAAGAAAATAATTAATATAACGAAAAATATATGTTTACTGTTATTCCTAACCCTAAAAGAAACTCAATATTTTCATGGAGACTGAATCCAATAATTTAGGTTTAAAATTATCAGTTTTTTAAATTTGTGCTAGTTTAGTTACTAGTTTATACTACCTAAATTAAATTTTTAATGTGTTGAAAGTGGTCTTTAATTTAACTGCAGGTTAATTTATTTTGACTATATAATGTTATATATTTTGATAATTTTTTTATAGTATCTTGTTCTTCTTCTCACACAGTCTACCATTCATGAATTATAACTGGTCTTTAAGAGAAGCCTTCTGTGATTGACAGAAATAAAAATAAACCAAAAATATGTATGATTGGTTACCAGGAACTAAATTAAATTTTATTAATTCACTTTAAGTTATGATGATGTTTGGTTACTAGACTTTTTTTTAGATTCCTCATGTTGTACACTTTTTGTTACTATGTACTTTACCAGATTTGAATAAAACTCGAGCTGGAGGATTCAATTAGTTTAATAATTGTTTCCATTAAATGTTCATAATTTGAATAATTTTATCACTAGTTTTAATTTATTTGTTTGATACAATGGATGGAAAGGCCTTTCTCACTAAAACCCATGTGTGCCTTTTGTAACAACTGCGGGTGTTTGGAAGTAAAACATTATACGCAAACTAAATTATTGGATATAACTCAACCATTTCAAGAGGAACCATTTCATTAAAATTTTTTAGTCAACTTGGTAAAAAAAATCCAAGGACAGTCACAATATCAGGATAGTGTTAGTGTAAAAGATGTTCAACAAAGGTTAAGAAATGAAAAGATGTTATAATGAGGTAAGAGAAAATTTTAGCCATAATTTGAAAATCTAATGAAAAATTTCTCAAATTTACTTTGACTACGAGTGGCTTGGAAAAATTAAGGAAAATAAATTGGCACTACTTAATTAACTTGCATATTAATTCTTAATCTTTAGTAGTTCCTCATGAGAACTATTTATGGGAAGGTAATAGGTGTATAGATAATGTGTAGAAGCGAAAGCAATGATTTAGGGGTGCATGATGTGCTTGTCAGGGATTTTTTTCCCATATATTAAAAACAAATTCTATTACCCGTTTCATTTAATGAGCACTGAAAAATAAATTAATGGAACATGCTGAAACTGGATTAATATGTTAATTTTTGGAATACGATATTGACAGTTTTTAAAAAAACATATGGTTTTAAAGTAAACTGGAAACTTTAAAAACTAAAGGATATGGGATATATTGGTCTGAAAGAAATTATATCACTTGATAATATATTTGTATTTCAGTTCTTTTATATAAGTAGTATCTTTCTAGTACATAATGCTATTTACAGATTACTACTGATGAATGATAAATGATATTCAAGATAATCTTTTTTAAAAAAAATATTTTTTTTGTTGTTAATAAATTTACTTATTCAACTAATTGAAGAATGAATCAAAAATGTAAAAATGATAATGCAAATAAAGTATAAATCACATAAGGCAAACAATATGCACACTCCTTTAAGACTATTTTTAATTCATCATCATCATCATAATTTTTTCTACATCAACCAACTGCTATTTTTGAAAATTGCAGTTTTGTAATTTTACACTATAATGAGGTTTCAAGACAATTTAATGCATAGGTTGTATGAGTATTAAGTTATTGTACATAAATCAACTATAATAAATAAGATGGGTATTTTATATAACTTAAAACTTAAGTATAACTTAAAAATATTTACTGATTTAATGTAATACAAGGTGCATGAATTAACTAATGAGACTGATTTTCAAGTGTTTGATCAAGCATCACTAGAGATGTGGCACACGGAAGGATAGGTAGATAAACATCTGTTACACACCCAGTATAAAAGTTTTAACTTTAGTTGCTGTGCTGCAGTGAATTGTTTTTTAGTTCATTCTAAAAATAAATGACATCAATTTCGAACAATGTTGTGCTATCAGGTTTATACTTCGACATAGTGCAATGGAAACATTTGAAAAACTCTCAGGGCTATTGAGACAGTATTTTGTCAAGAGCCCAGGCTTTTAGGTGGTTTAAGGCATTTTCAGATGGAAGATGCTGATTTACTTTTAATGCAACCAAGGAATCATTCACAAAGAGTTTGTGGCCCAAGACCAAATTAACATTTTTGCCGAGAAGTTTTCGAGATATTTCGAAAAAGGGTCATGCTTGTGATACCAACCATCAAAGAACACCCACATTTCTTTACATCACGACAATGCTCCTTATCACTGCCATACCTATCAATGAGTTTTTGCCCAATAAAAACATTCCTGTGGCTCCTCTGCCTCCTTATTAACCCAACTTAAATACATCTGACTTTATCCTGTTCCCAAGAATGAAAAATCACCTCAAGGGACAACACTTTGGGTCATTGGAGAAAATTGAAAAAGCTGTAACTGATTAACTGTAGGATATGATATTCCAGTATCCCAAATTCTAGCACTGCTAGAAGGAATAGAAGAATCGTCTACAGGACTTTGAGGTTTCATAAGGTAGTTACTTTGAAGAATACATTTCATTCCAATAAAAAAAATAGAAAAAATCACTCTCATTACTTAATTTAAACACCAAATGGGCATAGATACTATTAAATAATATTAGAACTCACTATAGGATTAAACTAATATTTGTTCTATTATTTCCTTAAGGTGCTTGATTGTTATGGCAACAAGTCCATTTTGTTTTAAATAGGAGACATACAAACAACATTTATAAAGATTTCTCTATCAAAATAGTTGAACATATATTTTTAAAACAATTAAAATTATTAAGGTTTTACTGATATTTAAAGTACAAAGAAGAAATAATTTATTAGAAAAATTAAAATTAAATTCTTATATAAAACAAGACAAAAGTAATTTCAACATACAAAGTAATGGTATAAAATGGACTCTAAGGTGATTAGGGAAATTTTTATAAAACATAATTTCAAAAATGAAAATATTTTGGTGATTGTATGATAAAGTCAATAGTATCAACTTTAATGAAGCACTAATTAATTCTATTAAATTACTTTAAATATAGTTCAACAATGTCAAACATTATTTAATCATAATTATTAGCTGAGATAGGGGGTGGGGTAGCTTAGTAGCAGAGTAATGAGTAAGTGAGCTGCAGATTCCGGGATTAAGTCCGGCTGTGACTGATAAATTAATTAATTTGTTAACAGCCATATATGGGCACTGTGGGATCTGCAGACCCTTCTTGGACACACCCAGTCTTTATAAAATGGGGGAAAAACTTGGCAGTCGAGCGTGGTCATATATTGAACCCTAGACTCTTCAGGTTGTAGTGGTGCAGAGTTTTTTTTTATCTCAGCTGAGGTATATATCCCAAAGATAGACCTATTGTAAGCATTTCTTAAAAACTACCTATTTAAGGCACATAGCTTGAATTGTTTATTATCCATTTTATTTACAACTTGAAAGACAAAAATTTTTCTCACAACAGGCCCACTAGAGTTTGTAAT
Source organism: Arma custos (assembly GCA_037127475.1). NCBI lineage: Eukaryota > Metazoa > Arthropoda > Insecta > Hemiptera > Pentatomidae > Arma > Arma custos. Next base: position 96,656,543 of record CM073759.1, on the reverse strand, counting down.
TTTAAAGATTAGCATTTGTCTTTCCAGTAATCTTTTAGGGCTTAAAAAAGTGGTATGGTCCGATGGTTGGATGAGACATGTCACATCAAGGTGAAGGATTATAATTGTGGCAGTTGTACAGACATTAAACTGGCTAAGCTTAAAGTGAAATACATCCTAGTAGATTACACACTATATTATAGCAGAACAGAATATTCATCTAATTTATAATTACTTTTAGGGGTCATCTCTAGCCATTTGGGTAATATAAAGTATCCATTTTATAACTCCCCTTCTTTTTTTTAAGCTTGTTTAATCAATTATACATAAAGATCGTAAATTCCTTATTTATCAAAGTCATATAAGAAATTATGTGGCATTCTGATTCCTAGCTACATACTAGAGAGTAAGGACTGGAATCTAGAAACTAGTAGTTCCTACACAAATAACTAATAAGGTATGAAAAAAAAACAATAACAACCTATTAGCTTGTAAGTAAATCTAGTTCTCAAACCTGTTAACTACCAGCACCCAATTTCAAAGATTAATTTCACTATTTTTTTCCTTTAAATTCAACTAAACTCACATTTTGGTTCCTTAAACTTTCATAATTTTTATGTTATAATTTTTAAAATCTGGTAGGGGCTTGTGTAAGATGGTTCAAGCTATAGTACATATCACAATGCCATATAATTTACTACATTCAAATGCTTAAGAACAAATATCACAAATACATCATAAATATATCCACAAGTGTTATGTTAAAAAAATTAACTACTGTAAACTTTAACAGAATTACTGATAACATTTAGTAAAGATGTTTATAATCACATAACAAATATGTATAAATAGAAACATTTAATAATTAAAAAAACAAAAATAAATATTTTTCCTATTACTAAATATTGCATTTTCTACTTTTATTTATAAAAATTTTTAATGAAAAATAAGCTTAAACAAACTCCAGAAAAATAATGCTAGATTTATGTTCTTATGTACAGGCATATCTAGTAGACATTGGCAAATTCACTTTTGTCTTAAATAATGTTAATAGAGATACAACCTTGTATGTATGCAAAATGTATACTATGAGCATTTCAAATCACCAGGTTATTATTCTTTTGAGATAGAATTTATTGCTATTCCTGAGTACACTGAATACCTAAGTATTAGCAAAATCCATAGAATAATGATGAAACAAAATCATTCTTCTAAAACTAAATTATCCAATAACCATATCATGAACTTGTTCCTGATTCATGGGTTAATGTTGACTTAAGTACGTCATCTAATCTTTCAAAATATTTTAGTTTTGAAATTACAAAATTGATTGTCAGTTCCAAGTTTAGCCTTGGGACATATTAATTCTGGGTTAATTTAATTTGATAACACTATTTAAAGATGAGTTTAGTTTGAAACAAGCAGGTTAAGAAGAGTAGGTAAGTATAAAATCAACCCTATCCCCTGAGGTAGAAACTGGCACCCAAAAGATTTAAAAATAATTTATTAAAACATAATAGTAGAATTTAATATTTTCCTGATACCTTCAAGTTGAAATTAATCCTAAGGGATCAGTAACTTAATTACACAATTGTATAGTGTAGCTGAATTACAATAAAATATAATATTAATCTGCATCCAGCATTATCTATTGCAGGTTCTAACCAACTTAAATCAATTGAAATATATTTTATGCTACAGCAAAAATAAAACAAAAGGTATATTGGCTAGGAAAAATAAACAATACATTTCAATATATTGTTTTATTTTTTTCTTACCAGTTTTGGCTATTGTATTCCATCATCAATTCAATTTAAAAAAAAGGGAGGGGTTGACCTACACTCATTACTTTTAAGCTCTAATTATGAAAATGTAAATGCTTGAACTAAAATAAGTGAGATGGCACAGTTGTACAGTTTTATAACATCTTGCATGTTATATTTTATCAACTCTGCCTCTTGATGAATACATCCTACCTGGCTTTGTAATACACATTAAACCATCTAATGCATAAAATATTTCCATTTTTTTTGTATTATTATTGTACCAATAAAATAAATAACATTCATCTTACAATGTAGATTTCTTATTTTTTCTATGCATTCCCGCAGCAATAACATGGATTTAAATTTAAAGGTTAGTGTATCATTGGAAGCTTATAGAGATATTTTTAAAGCAATTTATCGCTTAGAAATAACTAATCAACAGAAAATTAATACTATGAGTATTCATTATTTTACAATTAAGTGATCAATCTGTATTTACATTATATAATTAAACTGACTGATATCCAGGTAATATTATTAAGCTTACATTTGAATTTATAAACAAATCTAGGTTAGTTTAATAATAATCTTAAAATCAAGTTTCTTTATATTTATATTTACTAAATATATAACTTAATATACATAATAAATAAAGCCGTATAAAAAAAATACAAAGCTATGTAAGTAATACCTTTGTGTAAATCAAAACAACTTTATCAGCCAACAATTTTTTTTTTTTTGTTGATCCTAAAAAATTATAATTAATATATCTTTCAAGATTAAAAGATGACATAAACAACAATATTTGTTTCACCTTTTTTCTATTTCTATAATTGGAATGTGGATGTCCATGTAGAGTACCCAATATTCAACAGTTTAGCTGTTAATGCTGATTTTTAGTCTAAAAAAACAACAGATAAATCACATTTCATACTCGGTATGTATACATGATGCTGTGTTAGTCATTGAAAATCTCAAGCCATTAAGAGCAACAAAACCATCACAGAAGAACAGTAAAATTAAGCATTGTATTTTATTAAGTAAAAATAAGAGCATTTGATTAAACATCTTGAAGCGGTATGGTGAGCTGTCTCTTGTCGCTACTTCTTTCTACAGCTGTGGGATGAGATGCATTAAATATTCCTTGGTGTATTTATTATTTTTTTTTTTTGCATGTCCTGATAGACAGAACATGCTTATCATACATTGAACACTTGCAGATAATTTTCAGCCCATAGTTAATTAAAAAAATTTGGGTAAGATCTTCCTCTTTGTACTCCTCAAACATGCATCAGGTAAAACACTATAAAATTCTGAAATAGTTCAAAGGACAATATTCTTTCAACTATGATTATTTTGTCCATTTCATTCCTAGCAAAAAAAAAATATATTGTTGGTATATCTATCTTCTTTTTTTTACAGTAAAGCTAAAAATCTTACTTAACTTCTTCCAATTTCCAGCCCCTAAACGTTGCCATAAAAGGTCTTCATCCTCAACTAAAATATTCTGAGTCTCTTCTTTTTACTGGCTTCTTATTTCTTTTCAGCATGAATTTCCTACTTTAGTGAATGATCATTTGCTATCGTTGAATATAAATTAAATTTATAACTCTTAACCCTTAACAATGTTTCTAGTCTCGTACTTCAGCCAAAACAATAAGAATTAATCTAGTACACTATCAGATACATATTACTACTGACTTTTGTTATAAACTTTGAAAAAAACTTAATAACTGAATAACATTTTAGTTTTAGAAATGGTTTTGTATAGTATTCACCTGGAGTGCTACCGAAGGGTAGTTTCTCCAAAAGTGATTTTTTTTTCATGTCATTTGTTCATATTATCACATTTACTTGTTGTAATATTATTACAGTTGTAAATATTAATAAATTAATATTAAAAAAAAAAGTATTCACTAATTAAAGTGAGACAATACAGTCCTTACCAACTGCATTAATACTTTCAAAGTAATTTTCAACCATTGATCTGTCTTTCTTTTAGATTTATTTTTAATTAGTTTTAAGAAGACATTTGCAAATATTGATACAAGAAGTATATATTAATCAGCATTAACGTAACTAGAGTTGACTCATGGGAGGGTTGACTCATGGGACCCCCACCAGTCAACCACTCCAACATATTACTCCCTTCAAGAAAGATGCATCGTAATATAGGTATAATTTATATTACACTATAATCATGTAGCTTCAATTTGTTGTGTTTTTGACATTATTGACTCTTCTGTAATCCCACAATAATAAATTTGAAAAAGTAAAATCCTTCAAATTTTTATTTCTTTTAAATTGTTACAATTTTTTTTAAATTTCTTCTAAGCAATGGGGGGGGGGAGGGTTAAATCCCCAATAACCCCCTCCTTACGCCTACGTTAATCAGTTAGAATCTTTCAGGGACAAGAATAATTTTTCAAAATAATCGATGATGGTTTATATATATTATAATTAAATTAAAATCTGCAATAATCAAAGGTATTATCTTCATAATGTCCCAATATAAAGACAGTACAATTATCAAATGCTATTTTTGTTAAAAAAACTTACATCCATATAATGGCTAGAGTTGGTAGCTCTAAGTAAGTTGGTAACAATAACAGTTTTCAGGAATTGTCTTTAACTCCTTCCTCATTATCCAACTCTGTATTATACTGGCGATCAATCCTCTGCAAAATATGTAAATTTAAGAAATTAAAACGTGATGAAAAGCAACATAAAAAGGTCTTAATGATCAAAATATATATTTTGAAGGTTCCAATGAGAATCTTTGCTAAAAACTACATCTAATGGGTCTTAAGCTTGAAGAATAGTTTATATATATATTTATATACGAGGTGTGGCTATTAAATAACGAGAATGACGTTGCTTTCGATATTCATGGGATTGTGTACCTTCACTGGGTTCCTGAAGGTCAAACTATTAATCAACACTACTACCTTGAGGTACTTGCAAAACTACTTGAAAGAGTAAGGAAAATGTGGAAGCACATATCATGGGTTCTCCACCAAGACAATGTGCCAACTCATTCCGCGTTATCTGACAAAATGTTCCTAGCCCAGTACAGCATCCCAGTATTAGAACATCCACGTTATTCACCAGATCATGCACCAAGTGACTTCTATCTGTTCCCTAAGGTGAAATCTTAATTAAAAGGGACGAGATTTGAGTCCGTGGAAGCTGTAAAAGAGAAAGTGGCACGTGTCCTAAAGGAGCTGAAAGAAGATGATTTTCAGCACTGTTTCCAACAATGGAAAATTCACATGGAGCATTGTAGGGATAGAGAAGGGATAGTAAGTAATCTTACTATCTTACTAATATTATAAATGTGAAAGTTTGTATATTTGTCTCTCTTTCACGCAAAAACTACTGAACGGATTTGGATGAAACTATTCAGTAATTTAGATTTTACATCAGAATAACACATAGGCTATAGCAAGTGTGGATTTAGGGAGGGGCGCTCGGGAGCATGTGCCTCCTGGACAGTTTTTTAGGTACTGTAGATAATCCATTATTGTACATAATTAAAGGCAAATCACATGATCATAGTTGTTAAAATAACAGAAAGAACATGAGTGAAACTATTTGTTTTGGTATCCTACTAATATTATAATTGCGAATGTTTGTATTTATGTTTGTTACTCATTCACGCAAAAACTACTAAACGGATTTGGATGAAACTTATTGAGTAAAATAGGTTATACATCATAGACTACAGCAAGGGCAGATTTATGTGGGGGCACGGGGGCATGTGCTCCCCCCGTTATAGTACATAATTAAAGGCAAATCAGGAACTTAGCATCTTTAAATTTGTAGATAGGTTTTTTGTACATATAGAAATTTGGATAACTCCACCCCAAGGGTTTCCCCTTTAATATAATAGGGGTTCAAAGGTTGTATAGAATCAGTCAGTTATGAAGTTAGACATCTGAAATTTTGGATGTACGAGTAACTTATATTTTAAAAAATAATTAAATTATTTATTTAAAATGATCTTTCACGAAATTTTATGTGGCTTAAACTTTTAACTTTATGTGGCAGACCAAATTCCACGTGAGCGAAGCCGCGGGCATAAGCTAGTTATGTATAAAATAATTGAAGGTGATAGTAAGTAATTATGTATAAAATAAAAATAAATTTTATTTCAATGTCAGTCTCGTTATTTAATAGCCACATCTCGTATATATATATATATATATATATACACATAGTTTATATTACTGTAAATATTCCACACTCATCATGATACTATTATTCATATTATTAGATGTTCTTATCTACTTTTTTATTTTTCCATTAGCCAGTTTCTGTTTATTGTAAATTTGTATTCTATTATTTTATTTTATTTTTTGTTTTATATATATATATAAGTTAAGATGGGACATATACCAGTATAGACACTAATCCTAAACAGTGGATGTAGAGTGTCAACATTGTAAATAGAGGATTGTAACTTGAATAAAGCAGTGTTTAACCAGCCTTCAAGTGAGTTGTTTATTTCCCGACTTTGTCTTTTTTTTAATGTTTTACGTGGTGAAGTACTTAAGTTATATGTATATATATATATATATATATATATATATATATATATATATATATATATATATATATTGTTACGGGCTACTGGGTATTAAAATGAATTAAACAATACCTTAATTAAAGATACTAAATATTTATTAACAAAATGATAAAAAGGATACAATTAAACTATTAACAATTAAATTATTAAACTAATATAAATTTATAATAACAATATTCTAAATATTTATTATCTAGGCCTAACTCCTATTTAATTATTACAATAATATAAGATATTACTAATTCTAGATATCTTAACTAGTTACAATAGTTTCTATGAATATTATAAAATTACACTACAATTTATAACTAATAATTAACACTTACAGTTCACTAGTCCACCGACCGTAAGATTCTCCAAGTATCACAAACTGACACACAGTAACAAACAGAAACAGTTTATTACACTCGCGAGACTGTTACAGTTCACTGATACACTTATTACACGGGCCGGTTCAACACTGACTAGTTTATCACACTGACACTCACTTATCACAGTTCTTCTCTGGTCTACTCTCAGGCTAAGACTGACTGACTCGAGGTGAGGGAAGTCTTTTTATAGGCAAGGCCGAACATTCTAGAACACGGAGGGGCCAGACAATTCTGGAATATTCTTAATCCTTTGCCGACAAAAGGAGACGATCTAGAACCGTCCTAATCCTATTTTAACTTCTCCCGCCGACGGATTTAAGCCGCTAATCCTCTTGCTTCCGCCTTCCTGCCGGCGCCCGTAACACTGCCCCCTCCTTAAAAGTGCTCTGCCCCAGAGCAAGTCCGGAGAAATCGGGCATTTATGAGCTTCTACTGATGGAGACGCACTTTCTTTCCAGGGGTTGAACGTGCACACCAATATGGCAACTCCAGAGTTGGCGAATGTCTGATCGATCATGTCCCTGACAATCTTCCCCTCCAAGCCGTCGTATCCACAGCCCAACTTCGGAATAGCGAGCTTAGTGACACGCAGTCTCAGAAGCTTACTCCGAAGGTCGTCGAGGCTTCGCCGCAGTGCGTCATATGTCGGCTTCTGATCAGTGGCACGCTTGGTAACCATGTAAAACAGGTGTCGTCCTTCGTGCGGCTGGTGGAGTGCCTTCCCGACACTTGCTCCTTGGCGTTCCAGCTCCTCAGTTCCGCCAAACTTCTTCCTGAAGACCGTTGCAATCCCTCGAGAAGTTCTCAGATCTTCGGCAACGCAATGGGCCAGAGAATACTCCACTGGTAACGAGAAGATATCCCTGTAGATTACCTGAGTTACTCCACGGGTCCCTGGTACTTTAGTATGAGCAACTGAGTTATTTGTCTTGACGTTGTTTAGGTACCTGACCTGCTGGTCTTCTTTCGGGCCATGGTCTCCTTTGTACGGGGCCAGTCTATTGAAATGGACTACCTTGGGTTTTCCTTTAGGCTGCTTCCTGATCCTATATATGGCGTCATTGATCCTCTTGACGATCTCAAACGGGCCGTCCCAGGAGTTCTGAAGTTTAGGTGAGTAGCCTCGCCTTCTTCGAGGATCATGTAGCCAGACCAAGTCTCCAGGTTGGTAGCCACCCTTCTCAGCCCTGATGTCGTAACGCTCCTTCATTCTGTCACTGGCTCCCTAGATGTTTGTGCGAACCTTCTCGTGGATATTATCCAGTCGCTTCCGTAGATCCGAGACGTACTCCTCTCCGGCAATTTCCTCATCAGGCTTGAAACCGAATTTCAAATCACAAGGCAACCGAAGTTCTCTGCCGAATACCACATTTGCGGGAGTCTGCCCCGTTGCCTCACTGACTGAACTGCGGTAGGCCAGCAGGAACAGGTGAAGGTACTGGTCCCAGTCTCGCTGATGGTCGGAGACCACTTTGGACAAATATCGACCCATAGTCCTGTTCATGCGCTCCACCATGCCATCGGATTGAGGGTGAAGAGGTGTCGTCCTGGTCTTCCATATTCCCAGTGCTTCGCACATCCCGGAGAAGACTGCAGACTCAAAGTTTCGTCCCTGGTCAGAGTGAAGTTCCATGGGCACTCCAAACCTACTGATGAGCTGCTTCACCAGTACGTCCGCAACCGTGACTGCCTCCTGATTCGGAAGGGCGTTCCACCCACTTGGAAAAGTAGTCCATGGCCACGAGAATATACCGGTTACCTTCATCCGTCACAGGGAAAGGGCCAGCGATGTCAATTGCTATCCTCTCAAACGGTGCTCCCACGTTGTACTTCCTCATTGGGGCCTTCTTTCTTCTTATGGGTCCGTTAGAAGCCGCACAAGTCGCACAACGCCTGCACCAGTCCAACACATCGTCCTTAAGGTTTGCCCAGTAAAAGCGTTCACGTACCTTTTCCAATGTACGGTGAACTCCAAGGTGGCCGCCAGATACTCCGTCATGAAGTTCCCTGAGTACTTCGGGCACTTTACTCTTTGGAACGATGAGCTGAAGTCTGCGCTGATCTCCTTCCGTGTTCTCCAATGCCCGTTTCAGCAGCTCGTTGTCCACTAGAATGGAGTCCCATTGGGCCCAGTAAGTCTTTACATTCTTCGACATTGGAGCAACATCCTGCCAGGTTGGTCTTCCTTGCCCCGATAGTTTCCATTGTTTTATTTGCTTCAAGTCCGGGTCCTCGTCCTGTTCCTTTGACACCTCTGCATCCTGCCAACTATCCATGACCACCGTTGTCCTCAACACTGATGCCTGCTTCTCTTCTTGTCGAGAACAATGCCCGCAGTCTTCGCCACAAGGCCTCCTTGAGAGCGCATCCGCATTTCTGTGACTCGTTCCAGCACGATGAGCAGATTCAAAGTCATATTCTTGAAGGCGCTCTATCCACCTCGCCACTTGTCCTTCTGGTGACTTGAATCGTAGCAGCCACATTAGAGCCGCGTTCTCAGGTCAGGTCTTCAGGTCCGTTCTCAGGAGGAATCTTCTGCCGTATAGGTATTTGTGAAAATGCTCTATAGATTTCACCACTGCCAGAAGCTCCTTCCTTGTGACACAGTAGTTGCGTTCCGGAGCTGAGAGCGCTTTACTGGAATATCCAATGACCCTTTCTTCTCCATCTTGGAGCTGAGAGAGGACGCTCCCAATAGCGGTGTTGCTGGCGTCTGTATCAAGTATGAACTTGCCCTCGGGACGGGGATAGCTCAGAATAGGAGCACTACTCAATTTCTTCTTCAACTCCTCAAAGGATGCCTGACACTCGTGATCCCAAAGGAACGTCCGTTTTTCCTCAGTAAGCCTGGTAAGAGGTTTTGCAATGTTAGCAAATCCTTTCACGTACCTCCTGTAGTAGGTGCAGAGGCCGAGAAAACTTCTTACTTGGTGCTTATCTCGAGGTACTGGCCAGTCGGTGATCGCTGCAATCTTCCCTGGGTCAACAGCAACTCCGTTGTCTGATACAACATGCCCCAGGTAGTTGACCTGCCTTCGGAAGAGATGACTGACACTTCTTCGGGTTCAATTTAAGGTTCGCTGCACGCAGTCGTTCGATGACCTTCTCCAGATTCTTCAGATGGTGAGCGAAGGACTTTCCCAGCACAATGATGTCATCTAAGTATACCAGGCAAATTTCCCAAGAGAGACCTCTTAACACGCTTTCCATCAGTCTATCAAATGTTGCAGGAGCATTGCAAAGCCCGAATGGCATTATCGTAAATTGCCAGAGTCCAGTCCCAATCGAGAACGCTGTCTTCTCTTTATCTTCAGGTTTCAATCCAACCTGCCAATATCCACTGCGGAGATCCAAGGTAGAGAAAAGTTCACACCCCTCCAGGGTGTCCAGCGTATCATCAATCCTGGGGAACGGATAACTGTCTTTCTTGGTGACGTTGTTCAGAAGGCGGTAGTCTACGCAGAATCTCGTTGTGCCGTCCTTCTTCTTCACCAATACTACAGGAGACATCCAGGGGCTACTCGAAGGCTCAATGACACCATCAGTCGCCATCTCCTTGATGATCTTCTCGGCGTCCTCCCGTTTGGCTAACGGCAGCCTCCGCAGGACCTGTCGGATGGGCTTAGCATCCCCGGTGTCAATCCTATGCTGGACGATATCCGTTCTACCCCATGGCCCTGGGCTGATCTCGAAAACGTCCTGCCATCGGATAATCATCTTCATCACTTCCTCGCTCTGTTCAGGCGAGAGTTCCCGGCATGATTCGTCCACAAATCCTGTTAGTTCTTCCGGCAGTCCTCGCAGCTCGGTGGGATGACGTTGCAGCTGACGAACCACTGTGGTAGCGGTTGTACATTCCCCTACCGGTGTTCCTTTGTTCAGCGTTACTGGGAAGCTGTTCAGGTTCATTAGCCGAATTGGAGTGGTACGTCCGACCTTGATGAGAGACCTTGCAACCATTACGCCGCGTCCGATCTCCTGTTCTTCTTGCCTTCCAGGTTCAAGTAGCATACATTGACCCACAGGTAGATGTCCTTCGACCGTCCCATGCGTTATGATTTGGCTCCGTGCAGGTAAAGTGGTGTCTTCTAGTAGGCGCACTCGTGCGTAGATGTCCTTTCCCTGCCGAAGGATGACTTCTTCGTCTCCCATCGTCATCACACCTCTCACCATATCCAGCTTGATCCCGTATGCGATCATCAAGTCCGTGCCCAATATGACATCTTCATCAATATCTGCCACGAGAGCGTGGTGCTTCAGATGTTGACCCCCGATGATGAAGTAGGCAACTGTCTCCCCGCAGACCTGGGCTGGCTCTCCTGTGGCAGTCCGTAATGTCCAAATCGTTGGCAAGATCTTCTCAGCAGGAACTGTCTTTGAGCTCAAGATTGTCTTGGTTGCGCCGGTATCCAGTAGCAGACTTCGCAGCTGCCCGTTCACCTTCCCATCAACGTAGAAGCTGTTCGTTCTGCTCCCTAATGACGCAACTCTACTGGTCTTCCTGGGGCCTCTGACGTAACTGGCTGATAGTTGTTCCTTCCCATCAACCCTACTTCGTTCCTGTGGCTTTTATGGACACTTGCTTCTAGGGTATCCAAGTTGGCCGCAGCTCCAACAGCGTATCTCCTTCTTACGGGTTCTGAGGGCCTCCAAAACCTTTGTCACTATGTCTTTGACTCTAGGGACCACAGTAGGCTCCGCTTCAGCTGCTCGAACTCGCGCATGGCCCCGTACTGACTGCCTGACAGCCTCGAACACCATGACCTGAGATAATGCGTCTCCCAAAGTTTTTGGCCGGGCGAGCTTCACTGCTTGTTGCGTCTCGGGGTCCCGAAGTCCATCCAGGAATTTGTCGACAGCCAGGCTCTCGTAGACATCATCGGTGACCGATGGGTAAGCATTCCTCACCAGCCGTGCAATGTCTGCTTCAAATTCCTGTAGCGTTTCGTTTGTCTTCTGGATCCTGCTTCTCAGCAGCGAGCGATAAAGCTGGTCCATGTGTCGGTGGCCGAAACGCATCTCAAGTCTTCTAATCAGCTCCCCGTAGTTAGACCGCTCCGACAGTGGCATCCCCTGCAGTACTCCCAAGGCGTCTCCACGCAAGGCCAGGCACAAAGCTGAAGCTTGGGTCTCTTTTGACCACCCGTGGATTGAAGCCGCAGTCTCGAAGAGAGTCATGTAGTCCTCCCACGGCGTCTTTCCGTCGAACACTGGAATGGTGTTGTGAGTAGGTGGCGTCCCAGCATTGGCGGGCGTAATGGTGCTATGAAGACTGCCGTCGGAGAAACAGTCGGTGTCGTTCGTCGGTGGGTTGCTCTTATGTCCCTCGAGAGCTTCTACTCTTAGCCTAAGTTCGTTTTCGATGAAACTCAATTTTTCTCCTAACCTAGATTCTACATTAGCTACCTTATCATTAACGTTGGCTAACTTATTATCTACATTTTCCATTAACTTAGCCTCTAATGTGCCTAACTTAGACTCTAATGTATCCAATAAATCACTTTTTACAGAACCTAATTTATTCTGTACATTACCTAGCTTATTTTCTACATTGCTTAGCTCATTTTTAACAGTACCTAATCCATTACCTAGCTCATTTTTAACATTGCTTAATTCATTACCTAACTTATTTTCTACATTGCTTAACTCATTTTTAACAGTACCTAATTCATTTTTAAAAGTTGCAGACAACTTGCTTAAATCAGTTTCAAATAGAACGTCATCTGGATTTCCCCCTAAATCTACAAAAAATTGATGCAAGCGCTCTTGCAGTACACTTTTAGTTCCGGAACAATCAAGATCACGTTCCTCCAATTCACGTTTCAAATCCGCAACTTTTAAATCAATTAACTTAACACTTTTAGAAGCCATTCTTAATACAGTAGCCCAATAATTACAAAATACAAGACCAAAAGCAAAATAATAGCAATTACACAATTATCCCACTTCTGACACCAATTTGTTACGGGCTACTGGGTATTAAAATGAATTAAACAATACCTTAATTAAAGATACTAAATATTTATTAACAAAATGATAAAAAGGATACAATTAAACTATTAACAATTAAATTATTAAACTAATATAAATTTATAATAACAATATTCTAAATATTTATTATCTAGGCCTAACTCCTATTTAATTATTACAATAATATAAGATATTACTAATTCTAGATATCTTAACTAGTTACAATAGTTTCTATGAATATTATAAAATTACACTACAATTTATAACTAATAATTAACACTTACAGTTCACTAGTCCACCGACCGTAAGATTCTCCAAGTATCACAAACTGACACACAGTAACAAACAGAAACAGTTTATTACACTCGCGAGACTGTTACAGTTCACTGATACACTTATTACACGGGCCGGTTCAACACTGACTAGTTTATCACACTGACACTCACTTATCACAGTTCTTCTCTGGTCTACTCTCAGGCTAAGACTGACTGACTCGAGGTGAGGGAAGTCTTTTTATAGGCAAGGCCGAACATTCTAGAACACGGAGGGGCCAGACAATTCTGGAATATTCTTAATCCTTTGCCGACAAAAGGAGACGATCTAGAACCGTCCTAATCCTATTTTAACTTCTCCCGCCGACGGATTTAAGCCGCTAATCCTCTTGCTTCCGTCTTCCTGCCGGCGCCCGTAACAATATATATCTATATATATATATATTTTTTTTTTCTCTATCAGAACATACATTTTAATTCATATTTAATTTCATGTTATTATGTAAATATTGCAGTATTTCAATAACATAGCCGTTTGGTCAGATATATTTTTATTAATTTCTGTACAATTTTGTTATTCTTAAGAGACCTGGTCCCATAGTAAAATTATTTTTCTATTCTATTCTATATAATGGATGCATTTGAATTTGATCAGTATTATAAAAATATTAATTTATTTTACAGTCATTTCAGGCAATTCAGTTGTTTTAATTATTATTATTGGAGTAGCTGTCATTATCATATGAGTTGTACTTTAGTTTTCACATTGTATCATTGCATTATTGCTAAAATTAAACAAAAAATAAATCTAGATGCAGTTTATCATAGGCTAAATAAAAATAAAAAACCTTTAATTTCTAGAAAATATCATCTAAGTCATAGACAAAGGAATTATAAACTTGGAAATTTCAATAAAATATAAAAAAAAATATATAAATACCAATAGCTCTCAAATATTTCAAATAAAGTTAATTCTCATACTTTTCTAAACAAAATCTTCTATGATTTATTTTATTGTTATATGATATAATTTTTTAAATATTTCATTTGAAAAGAAAAGATATGACCAGGGCCGGGACTGAAGCCTAGGTCTCCCACCTATCCGTGGTGGTGCTTAACCATCTCAGCCATCCTGGTTCGCTTCTTTTCTTTTCAATAAAATCTTTTCTTTTCAAATAAAATATTTAAAAAATCTTCTATGTGTTGAATAAATAGTTAAGGGTGCAGTAAACAAAAATTACTGGTACTTTTCCGTTAGCCGGGCACCAACGTTTGGGGCCATATGTTCTATTCTCTGAATTAATTCAAAACAAACCACGCTTTTCTTTTTTTCTTTAGTATTACTTTTGTAAAAAAAAATATTGATAATTTGGTTTTTAGCTAGAACTGAAAAAGATGCAGTCTCTTATTTTCAAGAGAAAGGTATATTGGCATATTAAATGATGGCAATTGGGAATGGCATATTAAATGAATGCAAAATGCGATCAATTCATTTTCCAACAGATTCACTAATATCAAAAGGCCATAACCATACAAGAAGATATCATTAAATCTAACCCTAAGGAATAATGTATTGAACCATTACTATTATAACTATTACTATGGGGCCTATAGTCACAGGGGTATTTAGTAAAATATCAAATCAAATCGAAGTAAGATACTGCCAATCTCTTTTAATAATAATACATTATTGATCATTATTATACATTAACCAAATAATAAAAAATATATATTGGTTTGATGCCCAAACCAAAGCACAAGTTATTAAGTATTTAAAATTAGAATCAAATCTTACCTTGGCATCAGGAAACCTCCCATAAAGATAGATCAGGTAAATAAAGAGTGACAAAGTAAAAATTGAAGGTATGAATGCAGTACATTTCAAAGTTAGTGGGTAACCCATATAACGTGAATTCATCTTCATGTCTTCTATAAATGTAAATAAAATAAATATACATTTAAAAGCCATAAACAACCAGGTTGTATGTCATCATAAAACGTTTCAAAAATATATTTGTTAATTACCATAATAATATGGAAGTTTGGTAGTTTCATTAATTTTGGATCTTGATTCCCATGTCCAAAGGCTCACATTTTTGGATTGTAAAATATTTGGATCTTGGACAGTATGGATTTTGTAATTAGGACCTGATTAGGAATTAAACATCATGAGGAAAAATAATTCTGCTAATTAAAGAAAAAAAAATAAGGAAGAAAGAAAAAATAATAATAATAACAACAAATCCATCCATTTAATTAAGTAATCCATAACAAGAGTTAATAATTTAACCATAGTTGATGGGTAATTGGATAAACGAGAACAAAAGGTTTTTATACTAACCAACATACTGTCCAAATTTATCTGGAGTGTAAAATATTTGATTTTTCCACATATTTAAATCCAACATCATAACCATGCATATGACACCATAGCTAAACCACTTTCCTGGACAAAAAAAATCAGATTACTATGAAAATTTAATTGACAATTATGAATGTTAAAATAATTGAGTGAAAATTTATTATTTTTGACATATAATAAGGAAAATATATCAAAGAATAAATGATAATAATGTACGAGATGATTATAGGTGGACCATATACTCCCCTGCACTCATATGATTCACAATCTGCTCACATTTTTTATAAAATCGAATAGATTTATATTGAAGAGGAAATGGTTGCCTGTATTATCCTGAGTAATGTAGAAAGTTACACCTAGACTCTTCATTCTACTGCATATGATAATAGCATAAATAATACCACTCTACTTCAAACTTAATCTCACTTAAGACCTTAATCTCTATTCAACTATTCCTATTTTCTTTTTTAGTTTTAGTCTACATATATTATTCATTCACATTGGTTATTAGTACATAAAAAAAAATAAACACAATTCCCTCTCATTGATTATTGACAAGAAGGAGGGATACCTCCTCATTCCTCCCCAATTCTACTGCACTTAACATAAAGAATAACATACAACTAAAACTGACTCAGTAAAAATGATTATTTTGAGATAAAAGGTATACATAGTTATATTCTACTAATGTGTTGTTCAATATAGAATCTGCTATAGATTACTGCATTGTTATTTTTGCCATCTATTGGTATGAATATTAACATAAATATTGGTCAGTTTTTGTTTTATGTCGGCCATACATAAATGAATATGTGTAAGCTTTTATAACTTTCCTCACCAGTAAGAGTAAGTTCAGCATATTTCCATTCAAGTGTGGATACCGAGAACCCAGGGAGGTTAATATGAACTGTAGTAGTAAAATGGGGAAAATCCCAATCTTGCATCATTATGACCAAATCGAGAACAAGGATAAATGAAGCCAAAAATGCTCGAGACAGTTCTAGAACAAATAAAGTAATATAATGCTTATGAAAAACAGTACAATGGAGAGATTTTAATAGATAACAGATGTTAACAATTTTAATAGATAATTTCTTTTAAACTAGCATGTATTTTAAAACTTATGTAGTATTTATGCCATCCTATTTTTATCCTTCTGTCCAGTTCTTTACTCTATTTTTTTTCTAAAGAAATTTCCTGACCTAGACATATGAATTGATTTGAGTAATCTGTTGTATGTTCTCCTGTTGTGATATGCTGTTCTTTTGTATCTGTAATTATTTTTGATTTTTGGTAATTTATTTGTAAACCATATTTTTTACTTTTATCAATCAGATCATTGACTCTTTTAAGCAAATCAGTTTTGTTAGGAGCTAAAAAAAATTATTCAATCCTCTGCAAACCTTAAATTGTTTAAGCACCTTTAATTTATTTGAATACCTCTTCCTTCCCATTCAAATTCCTTAAAGAGTTTATTAATGAGGCAGTTGAAGAGAATCGGTGATAGAGGGCATCCTTGTTTCACTCCTCTTTTAATACTGAACTTTTTGCCATCTCTATCAACAGCTACCAAAGCCTTCTCCTTTCTGTATATTTCTTTAATTATTTATATACATTGGATATCTATTCCTGCTTCTGCTAAAGCTTCCCATATATAATATATATATATATATATATATATATATATATATATATATATATATATATACTGCTGATTGATAGAGTCAAATGCTTTCATGAAATCGATAAAGTAAATATACAGCGGTATGCTGTGTTCAGTGGATTTTTCAATTATTTGATTGATGCATTGTAGGTTGTCTATTGTGCTGAATGATGGGTGGAAACTGGCTTTCTGTATGTCATCATATTCATAGATCTTATTAATGATCCTATTTTTTATGATGCTACAAAATATTTTATATGTGGTTTGTGTCAGTGAGATTGGTCGGTAGTTTTTTATTTTATCCTTCGATCTTTTTTTAAGTAAAATTATGATTTTGCTTTCTTTCCATTCCTCCGGCACTTTCATTTTTTTTAATACAATATTGAAAATTTTACATAGTGGTTTCGTGATTACTTCTTTGGCTTCAATGATGAATTAATTTGAAATGCCATCACTTCCTTTTTAATTTATTTATTTCATTATCTACTTCTGCTTTCAAAATGCTTAAATCGGAGAAGTAGGTTTCATGTTCTCTATTAGTATTTTCTATATGTACTATTTCATTATGGTCATACACCTTTTCGTAAAATTTTGAAATTTCTTCAATTATTTTCTGCTTATTGGTTATTGTGCCAAGTGGAATTGTCAGTTTATTCATGATTTTTTTCCTAAAATAATTGGTTTCTTATCGAATTTCTATTATTGGATCCTGTTTTAGATACGCATTCATTAATAATACCTTCTTTATAGTTGTGTATGTCTTGATTGATTCTCTTCCGGACCAGTTTTCTAATATCTGCATGTGCGGAATTTTGGACAGCTGTTTTATTTTGGATGTGATTTAGTTCTTCTCTCTTTTCCATTAACTTCTGATTTCTATTGTCAGTTTTTTACTTCTGAAGTATTCCTTCTTGTTTACATTTTTCTCTTCTCCTTTTGTTTTTCAAGCTTCTTTAATACTTGTGTATAGCTTCATATATGCGCTTTGAACGGTTGATTGGCTATCAAAGTTTATTTCTTTCATTTTATTTTTTTATTAATTTTTAAATAATTTTGTTTTGAAGAGAAAAGATTTGTCCGGGAACCCGGGTCTTCCAAGTATCCGTCGTGGTGCTCTGCCGCCTGAGCTAGCCTGGCTCGTACCTCGGTCAGACAAATCCATTCTCTTCACCGATCCCACACCCCCGCGCTCTCGCAATTTGCGATGTATACAAGGGGAAGAATGGTTACTTTAATGTTCAAACTTCCTTAAAAGTAATGTGCAATGAATATTCTTCCCTTTTATACATCGCAAATTGCGAGAGTGCGGGGATGTGGGATCGGTGAAGAGAATGGATTTAATTCTTTCAGTTTCTTGGAAACCCTTAAGGAGTTAGATGGAATTAATTTGCAGTGGGCTGGTTTCTGTTTTATGAAGAATCTTGTTCTAGGTATGTTTAGAGAACGAAATACTACCCATGATCTGAATCAAATTTAAAAATTTCTTTTGGGTGTACATTTTTGATATTTTTTCACTTTTCCCTAGTATATAGCCTATTTCATGAGTTTCCCCACCAGGGGCTTTCAGGTCCATTTTTTATCAACGGATAGATTTTCATAGGTCTTTAAAATTTTTAGCTGATTTTTAAGCGCGAATTCCACCAAAATTTCGCCTCTGCTATTTCTTTTGCCTTTTCCATACTTTCCAACTACGTCCATATCTTTGTGCTTTATACTTTCTTTTGCTCCCGCTTTAGCATTATAGTCCCCAAAGAGAACGAAGTAGTTGTCAATATGTTCTTTTTCCAAATGCCCATTTAGCAAATCAGAAAATTCATCCAACTCTTCTTCAGTGCTCACTGAAGTAGGTGCTTGCACCTATATAAAAGTAGTATAACTATTTCCCATTTTTAAGAAAGTTTTGCAATTCAGTGTGAAATAGGGTTAAAGTCCAGTATGACATGTTTCAGATTATTGTTAACAAGAAACCCTATACCAAAGTTGCTCTTGATAGCTGCACTATTTAACAAAATTATTTATATTTTCGGTATCTGCGATGCTTTCATTGTTTCTTTTAATTTCTGATAGTCCAATAACATGCCATTCGATATCCAGAAGAGCTTCTTCTAATTCTAATAACCTTTCGTTTTCCCTTAGCGTTCTAGTATTTAAAGTACCTATATCTAAAACTGTCCGGTTATTTCCTATTTGCTACATTGTTCCGTTATTTTTTTTTTGCCGAATATTTTGATTCTTCCTTTGCCATATCCGAACATTTAATTGTGCCCTGCTACTTCTAATGGTTATGAGCTATTAAATATAACTGATTAGAGAGCATCTGTTTGAGAATTTAGGAGACGTAGGAGAAGCATGAGTTAGAATGTGGATAAGAAAGAAGCATGAGGGATATCAGGTGAGAGTGAGTTTCAAACTGTGGTGAAAAGGTCGAGAAAGGAATGTTTTGGTTCTGTGGAAACGATCGGGAGGAGCTTGACTACGGAAATGAGAACAAAATTTAAATAGATAATTTTGTCCAATGGAAAAACAGGCCGTTAAGGAAAGATGAAAATGATAATGATTAGGCCTTGTGAATTTTCTCATGATTACTTTCTAACAGGACTAGAACCCCGAGCTTGTGAAGGCTGAGGATTAAAGAACGGACAACCACTTGAGACGAAAGAAAAGAAAAATGAGAAGAAAAAAACTTATTCTGTTCAGAACGCTGAAGGACAATTAAGTGACGATGGAGAAGCTGTTAAATAAGATTCGAATATTTAAAAGCAGTAAAATACTACAACAGAGTACTAGACAAGGGAGTAGCCAATAACCCTGCAGGGGTAACCGTGTTTTTTTTAGACAGATGCTAAAAAAAACATTAAGTGATATGATTTTTTTTCTTTACCAAATAAATCTACGAACGATAAAATAGCCACGTCCTCGGTGTTGGTTGGTCATACTGAGCCCTCATGAGCACAGAGCAGCCTTTTTTACGGCCAGCCGAAATCCAAACCACATCATCGATCGATAACTAAAATCGAAGTCGCGTATATCGATGTATTGATAATTTATTTCAATGGTAATTGATTTGAATAATAATCGAACAATTATTCAAATCAATTCATTTCTCAAAAATTAACACACACGCTAAAAGTTTTAAGGTCAGTCAAAGCTGGTTAAAAAACCATTGACCCAACACTCGAATTGAAGGTATCATGATTTAAAAAGTAACTTAAGCGAATTGTACAATCAACTAACATATGCTAGTCGATAAGCAATTTAATCATTTTACAAAACTGATAATACGTCACACATTCAGTATTTCCATGACAGCCGCCCGGGCAAGGTGTGCCTAGTGGAGATGCCGTTCATAGAATGATAAACACAGTATCAACAGAAACAGGTACGAAATTATTAAATTAATTAATTTTTTTAAAAGCTAATTTGAACAAGGATATATTTTTTCATAAGATTTATAAGAGGCTCTTGATTTGAAATGCTATTAACATTAATCAGGCGATAACATAAAAGCTGATTCTAAGATCATAGTGTTTTAACGTTCAATAATATAATAAAAACTAATTTATCCATTCTGCTAAAACTAAGTAGTGCTAAAATATAATATATTGTTTGTGACAATAAATAGGGCAAATAAACATTTACAAAAATATAACAAATTTATAAAACAGATCAATATTATCTTATAACTAAAAGATGCAACTGTAGATATAAATAACTGATTGATAAAATCGTCCAAAATAAATTAAGCCTATGCTATTCTATTACTATCGATTCTATTGACTTATTTAGATATATAAATGATTTGCTATTTACTTAAGAATTAAAATATACACAAAACATAATTTCGTTCTACTATTGCCTGGATGTAAATAGAAAGCAAAAGCTAAGAGACGGTTAAACGCCTCAATCTGTGAACAATTATCAAATTATATACGTTTACGCGACAATGCCAAATAGTATGTCCATTTTCCTTATGTCTATACCTACCGGACGAGTAATCGGTACAAAAAACTGCTTAACTTTTAATATATTAATATTGATATAATCAATACTCATAAATATATATATATATATATATATATATATATATATATATATATATATTTTATGTATGAATATAAATTGATTAATTAAAATACTTAGGTTTTTAATTAAGACTCAAAAATATCGGCATTGACTTCTCTTTATATTTTCTGCTAGGTCAAAATGTGTTTTCCTATGCGCCCCTTCCTTTCCAAATGATAAGTACCTACCATAAGTTATTCATACTGTACTATATAACCTTATAAATCATTATATATCCCAACATTTTCAACCACTTAACCATACCCTATAAACAAAAAAAACACTAATTCATATAAAATGAATATTTATATATCGCTCTGGTTGAAAGGATTTATTATGATAGAAGTAGAAAATAAATAAAATGTGAATCACCTCACGAGATCAAGAGGATTTATCCATGTCTCCATACTCTAACTACTACTTTTAAAAAATCTTCTCAAGTGAAACTGAGACAAAACAAAACCCTGAGCAAGGCTTTTATTTATGCTCCTTCGTTACATAGAAATCCTCATATGTTTAAATAGTTTTCCCCAAATTCTACCTCGCATTATTAATTACAGATGTCTAATGAAATGAAAGTTAAAAGCCTTAATGTAGGTGAGGTGATTAAACGTGAGTAAAATCAATTATTTTGTAGTGGTGTTTAATCTGACAAGGAAAATGAGTTCCCTTCAATATTAATGTATATGTGCATGCATATATTTGCACATCCAAAACTATGAATCCATCCTAAAAACTTGAATGATTGGGTTAACATATTCAACAAAATTATAAAATATAATATTCATTAATCATGTTCTGTCAATTGGTCACTCGTCATATCAGATAAGCTGTGGTAAATTAATGAATCTTTAAATATTTACATGTCGTTGTATGTCAAAAACAATATTGGCATATCACGAAAACGTATTGAATATACAAGGAAAACTAAGTCAAAAACAGAAAAGAAAATATCTTCAAGAACAATATAACAATGCGAAGTGTAAAAATATAATTTGAATCAGTTTAAAAAACGATAATATTTGCATTGATTTATTTTTACACTAGAAGTGCATTCTGGTAGTTAGTTGTCTTTAATTAGTAGGTGTCTTTTCGTTAATATAACATATCGTAGATATGTGAACATTTTTGGGCAAACAACAACGGATTACGACAATTCTCTCATTTTTGACTTATGGAATAACAAATTTGCGATGTGGTTAATTTAAATTAAAGTAACCTTAGTGAAATGGCCTATTTTCTTAAACTGAGATAGTATCATTTATAAACGAAAAAATGTACAGTTGTCTAATGAAACGAAACTTCCCGCGCAAGGAAGAGTATCTCAACGACGAAGAAATGAACAACAATCGATGAAACGGCCACGCAAGATGAACGACGCGTTGCTGACACAGCAATCCGATCTTATTTCTTGGCAACGAATTAGGAAACTGATAAAACTGGGTATAGAACACGAATCATTAGCTACTGGGATGAATAAGTCCCACATATTCAAGTCACATCTCAGCGTACGTTTATCAGATGATGCTGATAATCAACAGAAAGTTCTTATCGATGGCTTAAATAAATAATATTAAAGAAGAGGCAGCGCGTAGGTTAAACCTAAACCAAGCTAATGATTGCCATTTCAACCGCAAATAATTGAACCTAAAATTCAAGCGAACCAGGAAGAGCCCTCAGGCACTAAGCTAGACGGAGCGAACCTAAATAGTATAAGTCAAACAGACATCCGTACCTCTAAATAGTCGTCCCGCCATCCCTGAGATGCCATATTCTAAGAAAACACTCCAAACTGTCTTAGCAGTAGATAATCTGTTGCAAGACTATATAACAAACGACTGCGACCTCGATGAAATCCGTCACTGGATACATGTAGCAGCAAGGGCCGTTGTAAGCCATTTGGGACTTATAAGAGAAGTGGATCCGAAAAAAAAGAATATAACCAATAAAAAGAATTTCGATCCACCTTGGAGGAGAAGGTTGAAGCGCAAACTTGATGAATTATGCAAAAGTATAGTTCTCTCCAACAATCTCAATAATCCTGACGGAGCATTAATAAAATTGAAGTCTAAGATTGATGAACACATTGTGAAACATATAGGCTACTTCAACAGATCTGAACTCAATTCGAAGCTGATAACGCTCTCACAACTCATGAAACAAAAGCTAGCAGTTTATGCTTACAGGTTCAGAAGATATACAATAGCTGAATCCAGTCAGAAGACTACCAAAAAGCATTCGATTCGGTCCTCCATGACTGGGTGATTGAAGATTTATTAAGCCGGCCAAAAAAAAACAGAACTGTTGCAACGACTTATGAAGCTGTGGGAAGAGTGATTGGTGCATACGACTACTAAGAGCATTCTTGTGAGAGAAACGTTGGCAAAAATAAAAAATAAATCTTCACTTATCTCGTATTATTTATGACTGCACCCCCCCCCCCAACTATTTCCATCCTCCATAAGAACATTCTTGTCGCTGAGAAAATTTCAATAAAAAGAGGAATATTGCAGAGGAATTCGTTAAGTCCCCTATGGTTCTGCCTTGCAATGAATCCTCAGAGCTCCATTTTAAACCAATATGGAGCCCCTGAATCAGGAAACAATGATCACTCATTTTTTTATATGGATGACATAAAACTCTCTGCAAAGAACGAGAGGGACATAAGAACTCTTCTTGAGTTGGTAAGTTCATTCACAGAA
Organism: Arma custos; assembly: GCA_037127475.1. Classification (NCBI taxonomy): domain Eukaryota; kingdom Metazoa; phylum Arthropoda; class Insecta; order Hemiptera; family Pentatomidae; genus Arma; species Arma custos. The sequence continues at coordinate 96,632,808 of CM073759.1, read as the reverse complement.
GATATTGGGATGAAGCTAGGAACTAATAAATGTGCAACCATTAATATACACAGAGGGAAATAGAAGGTTTCAGCTAGCATTGAACTCTCAAATCGTGAAATCATTAAGCAACTTCAGGTAACAGGCTCCTACAAGTATCTTGGCATTTCACAGCTGCTTAAATTCAAAAAAAGAGGTCAAAGAAACCTTTGAAGAAGAATTTAAGAAACGCTTCAGAATACTACTAAAAACTAATTTATCAGCAGGAAATCTGATAAAAGCTTTGAATACCTGGGCGGTTCTTTCGGTTACATATACCTTTGGAATAATTAAATGGTGTGACACAGATTCAGTAAAAATGGACTGCTTCTTAAAAACTAAAATGGTTAAATGGCAGCGTCAACCGAATTCTTTAGTGCCAAGGCTATATATACCAAGAAAACATGGAGGTAGGGGACTTATTAGTCTGCTGAAAGCCTGTTTTGAACAAGAAGCAACACTTAGAACCTATTTTATAAGTAGTAGTTCACCGATGTTGTTGACAATTGCTGCCCATGACCACAACTATACAACTCTGAATTTTCTTCGGCAACAGTAATGCCAACTGAGGAGAGATTTACAGAATCATGGAAGTGAAAGCCACTACATGGAAGGTTTTACAATTTTTTGAATACCCTGGGCATCAATTAAGAAGCCTCTGTCGATTGGTTGGCCACAGGAAAAATGTTACCCGAGACTGAGCGATTCCTTCTGGCAATACAGGAACAGGTCATGGCAACAAATTTGTACAGAAAGCACATTCTCCATCAAGCAATCGAAGACAGATGCCGCCTATGTAAAGCCACGTAGGAATCGATTCAGTTTGTTACCTCTGGCTACCAGGCATTAGCAGGTAACGAATATCTAATGAGGCTTAATAATTCTGCAAAGATCGTCAAGAATAAGTAGCCATCAGCTACAACAGTACTACTGATATCAGCCACCGGTAATATCAGAAAAAACAGACATCAAATTATATTGGGATCAAGCTATGATAAAATATCATAATATCCCCCACAACAGATCTGATATACTGCTCATCAACATTCCAAATTAATTATAACATGAACCATACCCTTGACTTTGGTCCGGGTTGGTGCATTTATCCGGCATAAGCCGCATAAGTTTTGCCAATGGTTATATCCACGAATGGACTGATAATTGATAAAGGGCACGTCAATCTTTATTGGAACCAGGCCATCATAACTGATCACACAATTCCTCACAACAGGCCTGATATTTTGCTGATTCTAAAAGAAGAAAAATGTGCAAATATAATTGAAATAGGAGTACCGGCAGATGATAACCTCCACAAAGTAGTCGCCGAAAAAATTAGGAAATATCAGGACCTGGCGGAGGAATTGAAGGACTTATACAAGCTTGATAAAGCAAAAGTTATGCCATTGGTTATATCCATGAATGGACTGATTCCAGAAATGACACTAAGCAGCATAAAGGAATTGCACCTTAATTCCAATATTCTGGATTAAATGCAAAAAGCGGTCTTGCTCGGAACTGCGAGTATTGTTCGAAAAGTTATGAATATTTCTAATAAATTCTCTAGCCTAACCCTTGGCTTATGTCCGGGTAAGTCCATTCTCCACTAGAAACTGAGAAAAAGAAATAGTAATAATAATAATAATAAAAAAAAGCAATTCACCAATCTTCATGGGAAGCTAGTGGATCTCTTTCAATCAATGATAAACGGAGAAGTGGAAATACCGAAATATTTTGCAGATGGTATAACTTATATGATACCCAAGAAGGAAGGATCTAATCTACAACCTAAAGACTTCAGACCTGTCACTTGTCTAAATACCACATATAAGCTCCTGACATCGATCATAAGTGCAAAAATTAATAATCACTTGGTGAACTCTTATCACCAGAGCAATTAGGTTGCAAGAAAGGAGCAAAAGGTTGCAAGGAGCTGTTAGTAATTGATACATTTATTACAAACCAAGTTTGCAAAAAGCACCGTAATATATCAATGGCGTGGATCGATTACAAGAAAGCGTTTGATATTGTACCGCATAGCTGGTTGCTGCAGGTCCTCGAACTTAATAAAATCCACCCAGGCACAATTAACATCTTGAGAAAGCTGATGGAGTCGTGGAGTACTAAAATAAAAGTAGGCAGGGGCTGCTCAGGTTACGAAACTGAAGCTATAAAAATTCGTATGGGAATTTACCAGGGAGATTCACTAAGGCATCTGTGGTTTTGCTTAGCCCCAGCGCCTTTAAGTCATATCCTCCAAAGCAGAAACATTGGTTACCAGTTGAAAGTAGACGATAAATAGTCGACCATTAGCCATTGTCTCTACATGGATGACCTCAAGTTATACGCCAAAAATAAGAATCAGCTAGAGCTTGTCTCAATATTCAGCAACTCCATCTGTATGTCTTTCGGTATCGAAAAGTGCTGTGAAAAAAAACAAAATGAAATATAAGGGACAGAACTTCTAAACAACTTAGTTCAGGAGCTATCTTGAGGCACCACCAATCGATGGGAGAATTTTGCCAATATCTGGGTATCAAGCAAGCTATAAAAATATCCAAGACTTTATTTAGCGAAATATCTGCCAAGTTTAAAAAAATACCACAGCTAATTTTTAAAAGTCAGCTGAATGGAAAAAATAAAATCAATGCCATAAATGCCACAGAACATTGAATAGACTAGAAGCGGCAACGCTGTGGGATGGCACCAGCTCTGAGGCCTGTTCCCCCTCTCCTTTAACCCCCTTCATTCGGAGTTCGGACGTTAGTTCTAACCACGATCAGGCCGTCTTATTGTTAGTACGCTTGTTGGTTTCTATCATTGATTCACTTTCGATATTTTTTACTTCCTTAGTAATTTATTTTCGAGTTACTATTGTTGTATAAGTTTAATTACAATATGCCTTGTTGTTCCGCCTTTGGATGCTGTACAAAAAAGCCCGATAAACGAGCAGTACCTCCAATAACATTTCACATGTAACTTTATTATTCCTTTCATTATATAAAACAATTTTTTCACAAATAATATTCTTTTAGAATTTAAAGAACATTAAAAGATCTCATTAACAATTACTTATTAGTTATTATGCTAAAGAAAGAACAATACGTGTTGAATTTAAATGATCGACCCACATCTTTGTTGTGGTTCAATAAAATTGCAAAGCAAACACTTAATTATAAGTATCAAAAAAAATGTTTTCGGAATATTTCTTAGGAAAAAATTGTTTTTATAAAATTTTTTTTTTTTCTTTTTAATTTGACCTCGGTATTTTATTCTTTCGGGTTAGCTTACCGTCAGAAGAAATTGAGATTTGAAAAAAATCATATTAGAATTTAAAAAAAGAGTTTCTTGGCCGAAAAAAAGTAATGACAGCGTTCAAAAAATTAGATTTTTTTCAAATAAGCTAGTTTTATTTAAGGGCCAATAATTAATTGTACCAAACGAAAATGAAGTTCAATGAAAATTGTGATATAACATTTTAAAGAAAAAATACCTAATAAATAGTTACAAACATGTTATCTAAATATTTAAAGTCCCAATTTAAAACTGTCGTTTGAACTTATATGACGAATTACACCCAATATAAAACCTTAAAAATCATTATGCGCTCCTCAAAAAAATTAAAGGATCGAGTTTTTACATTATTTATTTTTGCCAATAATGTATTTTCATATTTTGTTTTGTTCTCTTGTTCTCCTAAATGAGAAAGCACAGAAAGATCCCAATGGAAATTAAAGGAGAACTAGAAAACAACCAAAAATATGAAAATACATTATTCACAAAAACATAATGTAACAACTTGGCTCTTTAATTTTTCTGAAGAGTATATTGTTTATTAAACGTTGAATTATTACACTTATGCAATAGAAAAATGTTTAGTTTTTATTGTGCCTAGATAAATTTAATGGGCCATAGATATCGTTTGTTACTCGATAAAAAGATTAATAAGATAAAGGCGAAGGCATGAGGCGGGATGAAGGGGTCAAAGGAGTGGGGGGAGTGTAGGTGAGCTGGTGCCATTCTCACTCATAGGACAAGCCCCGGGCAGCGCTTCTAGTCTATTCAATGTTCTGTGATAAATACATGGGCAATACTAGTCGTAGCACACAGTTTTGGCATAATAAATTGGTCAAAAACCAAACTAATACTAATGGATCGCATGGTGCGCACAATGATGACATATGGTTAAATTCATCACCCAAAGGCATCTGTGGCTAGACTCTATTTACCCAGAAAAGAAGGTGGCCACGGGCTAATTTCAATGGAAGATTCATGCAGAAAGCAAGTAAAATCCATAAAGGAGTACTTTATGACGAGTACATCGTCAGTAATCGGCATAATGAGATCCTTATCCTATCCTCCGTGTTTTACTGATGAGTATCACTACGAGACGATTTGGAACGAGAAGAAGGAACTGCATGGGAGAGTTTACCATCAGCTGCATCAGCCTGAGATTGACAGTGAACCCTCAGTTGAATGGTTGAATGAACAACTGTTTGTAGAGACTGAAGGGTTAACAGTAGCCATACATGGTCAGGTAATTGCTAGAGCCTGTAACTACTATAGCCTACAGAAAGCAAATTCTTAAGGAGAACCTGATAACGGATAAATATCGCCTCTGTTCGAAAACTCATGAGTCCACACAGCATGTGGCAAATGGATGCGAAACACTGGCTGGGACGAACAACTTGATCAGGCATAACAATGTGGCGAAAATATATCACCAAAGTATATGCAGGCTATTAGGACTGTTGGGCGGAGATGAGGTACCTTACTATCGATATCAACAAGAAACACTTTTAGAAAATAATGAAAAAAAAATTTACTGGAATGAGCAAATAATCACGAACCACAAGGTAATACATAACCGTCCGGATATTTTGTTGATCCATAAAGCGAATAAAATAGGTAGAATAATATAAATAGCAGCCCCATGTGATTCAAACCTAGTGAACATCAGAGCCGAAAAAAATAGGAAATGCCAAGAACTGTCTATTGAGTTAAAATCACTTTATCATTTGAAGAAAGTGCTCATAACTCCAATAGTCATTTCCTCGAATGGTCTGATATTGAAAAGCACAAGGGAGAATACAGAAGGCCTCCATTTAGGAAAATTAAAATTGGCACAAAAGGCAGTTCTGTTGGACACCTGCAGAATTGTTAGAAAATCTTAAATCAGTAAAAAAATTAACACTTCCCTTGAATTTTGAATTCCGGGATGTGAATTTGGAGCCAGAGAAATCTGTGAGAAAAATAAAAGTAAATAATAACATGGCTTGGCGAACCCAAAGGCTCGATGCCAATACCTCTAACTTCCGTCCACGGACCACCACCTTAACCCAAACAAGCTAGATCATTCTTAACACCATCCTCCTACCGTCACCTCGGTCTACTGTTTGGACATACACCAGTCGAGCACCTATTATATTTTAAGAAGTCGCTCGTTACCAAGAAGCCCAACAAATTTACAAGCCGATCTCAACCTTCGTGGCACTTTCTCTGCAAGTATTAACTCAGTACATGCTCTGGTATTCCGCGTTTTGCAATCTTCTAAATTTACCGGTAGTCTCATCCTTTTTGGAATATTCTAAGCGATACCTTATTTTCGAACACCTTAAGAGATTGTTCATCCTTTAACGTTAACAGCCACAATTCACCATTAGAAAGAACAGTTGGAAGGATGATAGTTTCATAAATACCAATTTTTAACAGGCACGAGCCTTGCAAAGTTAAGAACGAAAAATAACAATCATGTCCAGTCTTTCCTCATGGATGAAGAAAATTTCGCTTTTTCTGGTCATCATAGACCTAGAGCAATTAAACTTCTCGACATGTTCAAAATTATTCCTCCATCCAAAAATATCACCATCGTTTTTGTTTCTTAACATATACTTCGGCTTATGCGAATTTACATCCTATATCATTACCTGCATTCTTCAACGCTATTGCACTTAGTTTTATAATTCCAATAGAACCAAATCGTCCGCAAACTCAAAAACTGATATTTCAACATCCAGATTCATAGACAAACCTTATTCGGTGTGCATCAATTTTTGACCATTTTAAAATACTCAAGTGTTAAATTAAATAGTCCAGGTGAAAGCGAACCACCTTGTTATGAACCCAGCCGAATCTCGAACTTTTCTAAAAAATAATAACCAATTTTAACTTTATTGAATGTTAAGGTCATGCACATTTTTACTAGATTTACTAACTTCTTTGATAGACCCTGTTCAATAAATACGTAATACAAACATTAACTAAATTATCGCTTATTATAACTAACAGCATATGAAAGATAATAGTCACGATTCTTAAAAAAAAAAACTATTAAAAACGGATGTATCCATTCAACAGTAAAATTGCATTTACAAAACCTCCTTTTCCTCGTAAAATTGATGGCAATAAAAACCTGAATAGATCATTTTTAACACGAATCCCATTTGGTGTAGATAGTGAAAGGCACTTAAAAGTAAAGCATCACTCCGTTTTATCAAGTGAACTGTGTAAAAATGAATAAGGATATTTCTATTTTCATGACATTTATTTTTCATGGCATTTTTGTATTGTTTTCATAATAGTTAGCATTCATATTTATTGGAAATTAGTTGTGAGACAATTGGTAACATCAGATAAGCTATTGTTTACATTAAATTAAGGTCCATTCGTAAAAGGGGGTTACCAACGATGAGAGAGGATGTGCCGTAAGCATTCCAATTTAAAAAGTTTTATATTTCTTAATTCAGACGTCTTGGTACAAATAAATATAGTAACATTTAGGAAATAATAAGAAAAATGGAAAAAATAAATATAACGAACATGACATGCTGAGTAGGAATTAGTAACTGTAGGTAGCTTAATGTTTACACTAGGGCCCATTCGTAAAGAAGCAGGTTACTAGTGAGCTTAACTGTTGCATAATTTGTGGTAAATACGGTTTAATCGCTTCTAAGATTACTCTTGTTATAGTAGATAAAATGCTTTTCAATTTTGATTCCGTAGTAACTGTTTGTTGTTGCGTTGAGACACATCTGCAAATGAGAATTTCTAGCTCAAAAACTATTATAAATCGTTTGTGTGCATTAAGGCCTAGACAAAACACCTTGAACATTGAGAATCAGGTGGGCACCGTGAAAAGGGTACCATCTTGCAGCGATGACATATTTCTATCTTCACTTTCTTTTTGCTTTAACACTCTAAGGCTTTCGGAATCAGGCTAAAGCACGGGAGACGGGGCTCAGAGATATACTAACCACCTCTGCGATATTAATTTGCCAGTGACCTGGGGAATAAAATATTCAGCTAAATCCTTTTCTTTTGTTGTTTTTCATTTTTATTTATTAAATGTTCTTGCAGTAAAGCAGTAAAATAATTTCCAATAAATATGAATGCAAATTATTATGAAAACAATACAAAAATGACATGAAAAATAAATGTCATGAAAATAAAAATATCCCTATTCTGACATCTGTTTTACTTGGCTACCGAGCGTGCCACTGATCAGATGCCAACATATGACGCACTGCGGCGAAGCCTCGACAACCCGCGTAGTAAGCTTCTGAGACTGCGTGTCACCAAGTTCGCCATCCCTAAGTTGGGCTGCGGATATGACGGCCTGGAGCGGTAGGTTGTCGGGAACATGATTGAACAGACATTCGCTAACTCTGGAGTCGCCATATTGGTGTGCACGTTCAACCACTGGAAGAAAAATCGTCTCCATCGGTAGAAGCTCATAACTGCCCGATTTATCCGGACTATGCTCTGGGGCTGAGCACTTTTAAGGAGGGAGTAGTGTTACGATCAGAGAGAGAAAGACGGGCGGAAGGGATTAACGTCTTAAGCCCGTCGGCTGAAGAGATTAAGATGGATTAGAACCATCTGGAATATGCGAGAACAGCCTCCCCCACTCCCACGGCGTTAGATGGAAACTATCAGGGCAAAGAAGACCAAGCTGGCAGGATGTTGCTCCAATGCCGAAGAATGTAAAGACGTACTGGGCCCAATGGAACTCCATTCTAGTAGACAACGGGCTACTGAAATGGGCATTGGAGAATGCGGAAGATCAGCGCAGACAACAGCTCATCGTTCCAAAGAGTAAAGTGCCCGAACTACTGAGGGAACTACATGAAGGAGTATCTGGAGGCCACCTTGGAATTCACCGTACCTTGGAAAAGATTTGTGAACGCTTTTACTGGGAAAACCTTAAGGACGATGTGTTGGACTGGTGCAGGCGTTGTGCGACTTCTAACGGACCCACAAGAAGAAAGAAGGCCCCGATGAAGAAGTAAAACGTGGGAGCACCGTTTGAGAGAATAGCGATCGACATCGCTTGCCCTTCCCCTGTGACGGACGAAGGTAACCGATATTTTTTCGTTGCCATGGACTATTTTTATGGAGGAGGCAGTCTCGATTGATGACGTACTTGTGGAGCACCTCGTCAGTAGGTTTGGAGTACCCATGGAACTTCACGCTTACCAAGGACGAAACTTTGAGTATGCAGTCTTCTACGAGATGTGCGAAGCACTTGGAATACGGACGACACCTCTTCACACTCAATCCGATGGCATGGTGGAACGCATGAACAGGACAATGGGTCGATATTTGTCTAAGGTGGTCTCCGACTATCTGCGAGACTGGGACCAGTATCTTCACCTGTTCCTGCTAGCCTACCACAATTCAGTCAATGAGACAAAGGGACAGACCCCCCGCAAATGTGGTGTTCGGCAGAGAACTTCGTTTGCCTTGTGATCTGAAATTCGGGTTCAAGCCTGACGAGGAAGTGCCGGAGAAGAGCTCGACCTCTTTTCCTGTCAGTGATTTTATATTCCATGTTCCAAATCATAGATCATTTTGCGTCTCCGTTCAGACAGTCCATTAATGGTTCTTTGAATCAGTTTTACTCCTCTACGGGTGATTGGCCCAGTAGAGAAGGACCCGTTACCTCGGGACAACTAGGGCCATTATATGCCTAATGGCCAATGGGTCTTCCCAGGTAAGAAAACCCTGGGGTGTATACTGTTAATGACCTTGTGTTAGGGTTAATGTAAGGTGTACTGAAAGTATTAGTGGGTGTACTGAACTCGGGAAACCGGGGAAGCGTTAATCCTGCTGTTCACTTCAGCTAGACCCTGCGGCAAAAAATTCTCCTAAGTAATTATAAATTAATTGAAAATCTTTATTGAACTTGCAAGAAACGCCTGCCCGTCATCAAATTTTTGAGAAAAAAGATATTTTGATTATGGAATTATTCTAATTGTGTCGGTAAACAGGCACACTAATGAAAAATGTCATCTAATCTTGATCATTAAAGATAAGTACTTCCGCATCTTCTGACGGTAACGTTATCGTTAATTTCGCCTCCCACCAACTTCCAAGTCATTTTTTCTGTCTTCTTTTCATGTTTTTTTTTTTTTTTTAAACATCCTATTTCTGATACAATAGATAATGAATGATCTGTGTACATGTCTGTACCTTGATAGACCCTGCAGCTCTACAACAGATGGACCTGTGCCTCCTACTGGTCAGAACAATGAACACATGATATCCATCTGGGGAGAGATATTAGTACTCGAAGCGATTAATGCTCATAATTTAATTTAATAGCATGTAATATGTTACAGGCTACTGAGTTAAAAAATGAATAAACTAGTCCTAAATTCAAGATACTAATATATTTTAACAAATTGAATAAAAGAATACAATGAAATTACTAACAAATAAATTTTTAGACTAATACAAATTTACAATAATAATATTCTAAAGATTTTAACCTAGGCCTAGCTCCTATTTAATCACCAAAACATTGTAAGATATTGCTAATATTAAATAGCCCAAAACTTTACATATATTTGTATAAATATAATAAAATTACACTACAATTTACAACTACTAATTAACGCTTACAGTTCACTAATCAAAGTCCACCGACCGTAAGATTCTCTAAATATGACAAACTGACAGAATAAACAGAAACGGTTTATTACACTCCCTAGACTGTCATAGTTCACTCACACTAATTAATCATACTGCCTGCTTACTACTGAATCACTGATCTACTCTAGGCGGCAGCGAGCGGGTATTTATAAGAAGATCGAATGTCCTAGACGCCGTGGGAGTGGGGGAAGGCCGTTCTCGCATATTCCAGATGGTTCTAATCCAACTTAATCTCTTCAGTCGACGGGCTTAAGACGTTAATCCCTTCCGCCCGTCTTTCTCTCTCTGACCGTAACACTACATTTTGTTCTATTTTAGAATTTGTAAAGTAATTATTGAAAATACCAGAGCGAACGAATAAATCATATCTAAATCTTATGTTTCAATTAAGATACGGTTTAAGATAAGGAGTGAAACAATAACTCTATTTAATCTTTTACTGAAAAAAAAATAAGAGTTATCGAAATTATTTTTTGTTCCTTCTACAGCTCACTACTTTTCCTCTGATTTGACGAGTTTAAACCATTGTAAGTGGTTACTTATCAGTGATCCAAGTTACCAACTGGCAATCGAAAATTCCTCACTGTGCTGAGTGGTCCGTACGATCAACTACTTCACATCAATAAATATATATATATATATATATATATATATATATATATATATATATATATATATATATATTATTTATTATTATATACATTATATTATTTATTGATTTTGAAATATAAAAGTTATTAATAACATTATGTACAACATATTTTTTATAGAATATATTATTTGATGAAATTGTAATGGAACCAACCCATATGAAATGCCTTGAAATCTCGATCATCTTTTTAACATGATTTTATTGGCTTCGCCTGTATGTATTTAGGTACAGCAATATTATAACTCGATTTTCGGTCACTCCAAAACATCGAATTAAATTGAAAATTTGCACCCTTCTCACGGACCGATGACAATGCAATCATTTGATGAGTTTGTCCCATTATCATAACCAGGATTTTCAAGATTAAAGATTTTTCATATCCGATGAAACGGTAATGTTCTGTGCCAAGTACTAAGGCGTTTACTAAAGGCTAGTACACTACTAACTACTAATAGACTAATAGATATAGACACGTAAGACTAATAGTACTAATAGACACGTTGCGCAACGTTGGTCTCTGAGATATTTCTGAGATTGTCAAGCTAGAGGGTCTCTAGACCAACCGGCATCTATAAGTCTGTTGCGAAACAAAAAAAAAATCGCTTGTCTATTGTCTGCCGATCGAAATGGGAGACTTCATTTGTATGACCTAGGCATCCGATAAAAAAGGGTTTTTCGAAATTCTACCCCTAAAGGTGCGTGTACACGTGCGCGTATTTAACTATCGAGAGAAGCTGGTTTACTTCTCGAGAGTAAACCCCGCAAGTGTAAAGGGTCCTGAGAGTTCTCGCCGAAAGTAAAGGGGGAACTCTCAGCAAGTTCCCTCTCTTTCGTCACAGTAGGAGGTGTAAACGCTTCTGAGAGTTACTATCAGACATTCAATTCAAGTTTGACTTCCCGAGAGTACTCTCAAGGACGTCTTTACCAAAAAAATGGACGCACGAGGAAGTTTGCAGGCTCATCGAAGCATACGAGTCTCACCCAATCCTTTGGGACATCAAGGAGCGAGATTACAAAAATAGAGTAAAAAAACAACACAATTCTTGAACAAATAGCCACAAATTTCGATACAAATGTAATGGAAAGAAAAATCCACAATTTGAGAAATCAGGTAGGTTTATTTTAGATAAATAATAAAAATTGAACATTTTAAAATTCACAATATTCTAAATTTCTGGGCGTCTTCTAGTTCCAATTCCCGGGTCAATGTGTGGTAAGCGTCTAAATCATTCCGTCTTTGGACCCAAGACCTGACCCATTTTTTTTTCTTCACTTCGTTTTTCTTTGACATACACAAAATCAACAAAGCCACTGCTATTTCTCTTTTCCTTTAAGACATCAAATAATGCATATGTTTAGAACTGATAGCACTGAACTGAAATCACGAGATGTTTACAATTAGAAGACATTCTCAGAACTAATAAAAAATCACCCGCGTAAACTGTCTGAAGAGTACTCTCGAGAGTTGCCATGACGAGTAGCTCTCCGAGAGTGGACTAGGATGAATTTCACTGTCCCGTGTAAAGGGCTCTGCGACTTACTCTCGAGAGCGCTTTCGGCGAGTTACTCTCACGTGTAAACGCACCTTAAGGTGGTGAGAAGGAGGGCAAAGTTTGTATGCTTGCTCGCGTGTTTCTTACTTACAAAATCTACATATTTTCGCTGAACAAAACCAATCTAGTATCATAGTTCACTTCTTAGCGAGGATAGAAGATTATCCACTTCAATCCTCTACCTTGGCGTTACCTTTGATATACATCTCACCTTCTCAAAGCACGTTCAGGCAAGATTGAAGTTGGCACGACAGAAATCCCACAGGCTATACCATCTGCTCTTGTCGCCACAGCTCTCATTGAGGTTGAAATTACAAATTTACAAGTCCATCCTAAGACCTACGTTGCTCTATGGTGCACCACTACTGAGACACCTCTACAAAACAACCCTGCAGTGCCTGCAGCATTACCAGAATTCTATCCTTGAATGAAGATCGTAAGTGGCACACCACTATTCGGGAGGAGCTTCGGCTTCCCTCGGTGCCCGAGTACACAGGTCGGAGACACATCAAATTTTTTGATGGGCTGAAGACCTGTGCGAACCCTCTATTTAGGGATTTAAAACCACCCCCAGACCTGGGAGATGGCAGGGCAGTGTTCCCTAGTTTGATGTGCTTACATTTGATCTAGGGATGGGGTAAGTTCTCCCTTGTCTTTATCTTTCCTTCCTTTTCCTTCTTCCTTCCTCCCCTTTCTTCTTTCTACAACTATTTCTTGATCCCGTTAAACAGTCCCTCCCTGTTTTGTTTGTTGTGTAAAGTCTACGGCTTTGAGGCGGTTCGAGTAAAAACCGCCTTCAGCGGACTCAGCCCATTGTGACGCCTAAAAAAAAACGAAAGGTAACAGAAGGGTTTTGGTTTATATAGAAGCATTTTCAGTTATTTATTGTAAATTTGTATTTTATTGTAAATAAAATCTTGGAGGATGTGAAAAAAAAAAAGTTCACTTCTCACCCCAGCAGGGCGGCCACAAACGTGGCAAGATCATGTACGAAATCTCAGCCTAGACTGAGAAAAGAAATAAATAAACAAATAAAAATAAAAGGACACAGTGAGCCCCATCACCGGAAAAATATAAAGTTAATGAATATAAATAAATAAATTAGAACTTCTTTTTCTCACCCTCCTCTTAAAATGTACATCATACAGTACAAGAGATCCTTTAATGCATACAGTACATCCTATCCTAAAAATCTTACTTAACAACCTTCAAACCTAAAGGGGCTAAGAAAAAAAAAAAAAATAAGTTCACTTCTCGCTGCTGCCCTATGACAATTGAAACCGTTATACTAAGTAATCCTTTTAAATAAATTCAATAACATTACACACTAATCCTCAAAAAAGAACTAGTGAGCCCTATCATTAGATCCTCCACTCCTACAATCTAATTAATCTCAAGAAAATCTTATTCACATTCCTCTCTTAAAATGCACCTGGTGCAGTAAAGCAGATTATTCCATGTATCCTTATTATGTTATTTTCAAGAAAATAATTAAAGCCCAAGGGGCTAGGGAAAAGAAACAAAAAAAAAAACATACTAATCCTTTACTGACATGAAGAACAGTAAACTTCTGTGCGTCCCATTTGTTAATCAGTGTCAATGTATGTTTCACGGCTGTGCTGATCCATCTGTGATGAAATTTGATATGGATAAGCTCAATCCTGAGGAAGGACATAGGCTAATTTCTATTAACGCATCACAGAGGCGAAGTTTATATAAAACTGTAACCTGTTGACTATCACACTCAGCAGTAAACAAATAGCAGAAACCAATGAACTTTGCATCTTGAAATTCGCAGATCTTTGTATAGCTTAAATGAGCACTAAGAAAGGAATTTGGACAATTCCACCCCCAAGGGTTTCCCCCTTAATATAATAGGGATTCAAAGATTGTATGGAATCCGTCAGTTTTGAAGTTAAGACATCTGAAATTTCGGATGTACAAATAACTTTTAGTTAAAAAAAATTAAATTATTTAATTAAAATGATCTGTCACGAAACTTTATGTGGCAGACCAAATTCCATGCAAGCGAAGCCGTGGGCAAAAGCTAGTATATTATAATTATACATATTAATTATAGATTATAATTATGTAATTGCATAGATTTATTCACGTTAGTCTAATTTTATAATGTATATTAGCCTTAATATTTGAGTCGAGAATACCTACAGGCAGGATAAACAAGAGATTGTTAAGAGGAAAAATAAGATTATATTTTACAAAAAAAAAAAAATTATTATTATTTAATTTTCATTTGCACCTGAGCAATTGCGCATCTAGCAAATTTGATTGAAGTGTCTTTCTCTTCGTTTTTCTACATGATCATCCAGTTATTTTGGAAAAAATACATCAATTGTTGAGTTGGTCTCTTGGCCAATGTCTTTTTAATCTTTTTTTATCAAGTCCAGGTAACAGAGAATAGGAAAGCGGGAGAACGAGTGGGTTTGGGTGATATTGTGTCGGTGAGTGGAATGTTATGTATTTGTTATGAATATATGGGAATGTTCATGTCGTTGTGTATAGTGTGATTCGAAATATACCATGGTGCATTAATAATTTTTCTGAGAATTTTGGACAGTGTTGTTTGTATCTTGTGTATGTGAACTTTTTTTGCTGAACCCCAAAGTTCTGCTCCATATGTCCAAATAGGTTTTAATATACTATTATAGATAAGTCGTTTGTTCCTCAAGGAGAGTGAAGATCTGTAGTCCAGAAGATGTGATAGTTGTTTGTACCATCTAGTCAGCACTTGTCTTTTTAATTTTGTATGTACGTTCCAGGTAAGTCTTTTGTCCAAGTATAGTCCATAACGTACATAATTTTTGGAAGGTACTTCGTCGTCAATTCTGACTGCTGGATATGAAGTTTTGCGTAGAGAGAAGCTTACATGGCTCTATTTTGAGGCGTTTATTCTGATTTGCCATTTATAGAACCACTTTTCTACATCAAATAAATTACTTTGAAGAGCTATAGATGCTAGGTTTGGGTCTCTGTGAGAAGAAATAATACAGAATAGAGAATGGGGCTTAAACACTGCCTTGCGATACAATCCTGTATTGAGGAATGAAGGAGGGAATCGAAGAGTCAATGGAAGTACAGAAGAATCTGTCTTGGAAATAAGATTAGAGAATTATAAGTATGTAGGAGGTAAGTGAGATTTTATTTTCCAGAGAAGACTCTTGTACCAGAAACTATCAAATGCTTTTTCAATGTCAAGAAAAATCGCAGAGCAATATTATTTTTTCTCAAAAGCGATAGATGTTGCATCCACGATACGATGACACTGTTGTACAGTGGAGTGATAAGAACGAAAGCCAAATTGGTGGTTCGGTATCACTCCGCTATTTTCGAGGATAGGCTTTATGCGATTAAGGAAGAGTTTTTCAAATAATTTAGACATTATAGGGAGGAGTGCAATTGGACGATAAGATGAAGGATTAGTGAAAGGTTTAGAAGGCTTAGATATGATTTTAATCGTGAAAAGTTTCCAAAGGAGCGGAAAATAGGTTGTGCGCATGATTGAATTATAGATGAGGGTAAGAAAGAGAACAGCCTTCCGAGGTACGTGGCAGAGGATGAAGGGAGTGATGAGATCATAGCCAGGAGCTTTTTTGTTAGGCATTTTGTTAAGTACCTGATAGATTTCTTTTGGATGATAATAATTTTTTAAAATAATAATAATTTAAAAATAAAAGCTTTTGCAGCTAGCAGAACAAAAAACAAGAAATTGAATATTAGTTTAAGAAAAAACTCAAGAATCAAGCCAGCCGACCTAAGAGGTAGATAATAGATAATAGTTTAAAAACTAAAAAACATGCTTTGTTAAAAATATAAGGTAGAAAATAGTTTTTAAGATTTTCCTAAAGCTTTTTAAGGCATTTTCATAATGACTCTACTTTTACTAATATCAGTCAATGATATATGTAAAACAATTAAAATCAATCACCCCACGCTTTCTTGTTTACAGTAAGGTGATTTTTATTTATTCATCACTGTGTTCTTATTTTCAACTTATTGAAATTTATTTTTCACTTTTTAGTTTTGTTTTCTAGTAAAGTGCTTTGTTCCTCTTTACCTCCCCCCCCCCCAATTGTTGCCTATGGTTTGTATAACAAATGAATTTGTTGTACAAGCCATATGTTTCAGGTTAGTTATCACAAGAAAAACGGACTGGAATAGACCGAGCGATTCGGAGCTGCGGCAGGATGTTCGATGCAGTTAAGAGAGGATTTCTAAACTGAAAAAAAGTAAAAAAGGAAACGAAAGGAGCTGTATTCAAATCAACACTCCTCCCTATCCTCACGTACTCTCCAGAATCATGGTTGCTGGCAAAGAAGCACCAATCCAGAATACAAATAGCAGAAATGAGATTTCTCAGGAAGATTGGAGACAAAACAAGAAGAGTTTGCAACACCACTACCAGGTCGAACCTAAATGTTAAGCCAGCCAATGAGGAAAGAGAAGAAAACCGACTGAGATGGGTTGGACACCTCCTGCGGATGGATCCTAACAGAATATCTAGCGAGACAAACCGAGCCAAAGTGGAGGAAAAACTAGGAAGAGGTGGGAAGAAAAGGTGAGGAAGGATTTTGGGAAGGGTGGACTCCAGTAGAACAAAAGAGCAGAATTGGTGATGAGCTGACAAGGCCTATATAGAATTTCTCCTCACACTGCATAGGTGGTTTAAGAGGACAGAATATGATAATGATGATGAGTTTTTTATTACAAATCATCCCAGTTTTAATAAAACAACCCTAAGACCACCATTAAAAATAAATCATATCTATGTTAATAGAACAGTAATCCCGAGAAAATAACTGTTTCCATTTTTAGTTTTGCATAAACAATCAAAATAAAATAAGTTTTAAAAATCTCCTACTTTGAGAGTTATGATTACAGGTTTAATTCGACTTAATTAAATATGTTGTTTTACCATCAAATGTCCCTAAAATTATTGCTTAATATAACTAATGAGATGGTATTAAAAATATGATGACAATTTAACTGCGCCCGGCTGACCCCTTCCCACTTTGACATCATTAGTTGTTATTTTTCCTAAATTAGTTCTCAAGCTAATCTCCAGAGAAGCTCTTCAAAGATGATAGATGACAACATCAAGCAACATCGGGTGACACAAAACATATTAGATATGATGGAATAGATAAGGAGGTATAAAAACAGTGATATCAAAAAATATAAAATATATCATAGGAAAATAATAAAGGAAATAAGAACTGTGACAAAGAAACATGGCAATTTCAACCTCTATCAAATGAGTAAAGAAACCGTAGAAATAAGGTGAATTAGATATCTAAATATGATCTGTATAAGATGATGCGAATGAAAATATTTTAATACAGATAGAAAAAAACACTGAAGAGATAGAAGGGCTAGAAACTAAGGATTGGCCAGAAATAGCAACAGAAAAGAAGATATTAGATGGTCAATAAAAGGACTGTAGAGTGATAAAATAGTGTGTGTAACATTAAAGATAAGGCCCTCGTCAGAAGAGATTTTTTAAAATATTTCATTTGTTCGAATTATTCTTTCATTTTATATGCAATAATTATATAGATCTAATACATTGTCAAGCATTATTATTAGGTATTATGGCTTATAAATATATTATGTTGCTCAATTTATGCTCTTAGTATAAATCTCATATCATACATAAAGCGACCGTTTTGTATATTTGTGTATGTTGGTTATGGTGTTCCATCTATCATAAGCTTCATCAAATGGCTAATAATATTAGGAAGGTTTCAGAAAATGGAGGTCCACAATCACTAGTTAAAACACCAGACAGTCGAAGAATTCAAGTAGTACAGGATAACGAACCTATTTCATTTGGATAAATAGCCATGAATGTTTTGACACTATATTTTCTAATGAATCATATCATATTTTTCCTTAACTGAAAATAAATCTAATATAAAATAGGTTATCAAAAATCAGATCAAAAATAAGTGGGGACAGATTAATGGTTATGGGCATCCATACAAAATTTTCCTTGATATGGGGGCAGATTATCGACTGGTCTTGTGAATGAAGAATTTTAAGATCAAGTGGAAGAGAATGGTCCGGGTGGAGGTCAATAAATTTCTCTTAGATAAGGAAAAATGTTTATTAAATAGACAAGGTTTCGCCCTATGTTTCAGGTCTTCTTCACGACTAAATATGCAAAACACAGACAATAGAAAATTACAAAATGATAAAAATTAATTTTTAAATATTTTTATTTTGATGAGAAAAGATTTGTCCTGGCCGGGAATCAAACCCGGGTCTTCTGCATCTCTAGTGCAGTGCTCTTTGAAGAAAGCACTGAGCTACCAGGGGTTGTATCCAAAAGACGAATCCATTCTCTTCACCAATCCTATATCGTTCTCGCAATTTTTGCAATGTATACACAGGGAAGAATGTTCACTGAACATTACTTTGATTGGGATCATGTTGACTTACGTTAATTTTATATTTATAATTTATTTCTATTTATTGTTCTTTTGATGGTGATTATATACATTTTTTTAGAATAATTTATTGATATTTACAACTGTAATTATATTACATCAAGCAAATCTGCTGTATGAGCAAAGGAAATGAAAAAAAAAGCACTTGTGGAGAAACTACCCATTGATAGCACTCCAATAAAGTTCTATAGTAGAAGGTCTCGAGGCCATCTTCTTTTCAGACGCCTCGGAGGGTTATCAGGAATATTATGGGAAGCAAGTTGAGAGACTAGCGGATCTAAGTGTGTATGGAGCTTTTCATGGAAGGATAGGTATCTAGTTTGAGCCAAATCAGCAACATATGGGATATTAAGATCATGATGGATGAGTTTGTTTGTGACATAATAAGGAGCATTGAGGATTTTACGAAGGATTGTAAGAATTGGATACGAGATGTAGATTATAGATGTTATAGATACGAGATTGTAAGGATTGGATATGAGATGAATTGGTTTAGTAGAGCCTGAAAGCTCAACTCCGTACGTCCAAATAGGTCTGATAACTGTCATGTAAATGAGTCTTTTGTAATTAATTGGGAGCTTTGAACGTTTGTCCAGTAAATGCTGAAGGCGAAAATATGCAGTTTCTTATCTTTTCAGTCTTGTATGATGATTATATTTAAATATTTTTATTTTCAAGAGAAAAGATTTTTTCTGACTGGGATTCGAACCCTTTAGTGCAGTCCATACACTGTCCATGCACTTCAAGGGAAAGCAGGAAATCGGATAAATGGTCCCTATTACAATCTATGGGAAGGAATGCAAACTTGAACTCGATACCGCCTCAGAGGTTGCATAAAACAGTTCAAACCATTATTCCCGAATAAACAGATGTTACTTACCAGTATTAAACTGAAATCTTATTCTGGCGAAATATTAAAGGTTCTAGGGAAGGTTAATGTTCATGTCTCCTTTAAAAATAAAAGCATTTACGGGAGGTTATTTATAGTTACTGACTCATTAGACTCTGTTATTGGTAGGAAATGGATTCAAGATTTAGGGAATATAATAGCGATTGCAAATGTTAGTTCATTGCAAGAGGTGATGACCAACAAGGAAAAGGTCCTCGTTAAGATTCAGTACGATGACTATAAAGATATGTTCAGTCAAGTAATCGGCACCATTCCGAATTTTAAATGTCACTTATGATTAGGGAGGATGCAAAACCGATATATATATATATATATATATATATATATATATATGAAATCTCGCCCGATTCCCTATGCTATCAAAGAGTTAGTGGAAAAGGAAATTAGGAATCTAGAGGAAGCTGAGATATTCTGAAGGGTCGACTTACCATGGGGCACACCTCTGGCAATAAGTAATAAACCCTACCATATCATACGGTTGTGTGCTGATTAGAAAGTAACACTAAATAAATGCCTCATTTTAATTCTCTTGTGGATGTTACTGGAGTACATATTTTTGAATCATTCATTCAAGTGAGTAAAAAACCTTTTTCCAGTCAAAATTTTTTTCTTTATTCAAAATACGTTTTGACTTATTAAGTCATTTTCAATTTTCTTTTCTTATTAGTCCATTTTTATTTAAATATTTTTACTCATATTATATTTGTATATTTTATATTATCATATTTGTACATTATTAACCTTTTAATAGTTGTCAATTAATTATTATTTTTTTTTTACATGGAGATTTGTAATGTTCTCCATGGTTATTCTTAACACTTATAAATAAGGCCCTACCAAGATCACCCCACCTCTCTCTAGATACTTGTTTTCAATAATCACTGACTAGTGAATACAAATATCTAGAAGTCAGTATCCACGATAATTGGCATATTCACTATTCCGTTTTGGCGTATTCAATCAATAGAATATGGTTCTTAAACATTATATATATATATATATATATATATATATATATGTATATATATATTTGTACATACTTAAATAAATAAATTGTCCTATAATTTTTGAGCTTGAAAATTGTATTATCTCACTATAACTGCAGAAACTTAATATGTTTTTACATCCACTTTTCAAATGTAAATTGGTAAAAAATTTTAGCTTTAAAATAAGATAAACAAAAGTGAGCCTAGCAAAATGCTTGTTGTAGGAATATAGCAATAATAAATTTCTCAGCAAACTGAGACTAATGTACTGAAAAATAAAAATAAATAGAATTAATAAACAAATTGTTTAATTATTTTTCATTTAGTTTTTTATATTATTATTATTAGTCTATATGTTAGCTGTGATGTTTTTTGTTAATTTAATAATTTGAAATGAAAATTATATTTTTTCTACATTATCATATTTGGTGTTATATTTAAAAAAAAAACAATTTTTTTTACTTTTTCAGACGTCAAGCATGTTCTCCTTTTGTTTAAAATTTCTCCCGCTTCGTCACTTTCTGGATTTAAAAATAAATTAAAAAACAATATTATCTACTAGTAATCACGGTCCTTTTAATAATAAATAAATAATAAGCAATAGTCAAACACTGATTTAAGCTCCCCTGATTTGATTACCGGCAAAAGACAAATTTCGCCGCATCTCCCCTTAGTATTAATAAATAAATAAGTAAAAATAATAGTGAACAAGTTATCACTTATTATCAATATAATCTGTAATCAGTCAGTTATCACATACATAAAAACGAAAATAAACCATGAAATTAGTTAACAGTGAAGGGTAGTTGAAATAACATTTTCTGAGATCGCCCCCTAATAATGACTTTTCACGAGCAACTTTCGCAATAAAAACCTCGATCTATATCTGGGCAAATATGGTTTCATTAATGTATATATGTATGTATGTATATATCTGTAGGCAATCGACATAGATGATTGAAATCGGGTGTATAGTGTTTTAAAGAGTTTAGCGTGCGGCGGTGGACAGACAAATTTTGTATTACCATACAAATTCTACGTGTCTTGAAATGTTAATAGCAAATGTTTGAGATAGGGTTAATAACTTTTTTTTTGTTCAATTCCATAGCTTTCAAAAAATAATTAACCTATAAAAAAACATGATTTTAATCATTTGATGTCTTGCGCAGGTTACTATTTTGGCGAATAACTATTTTTCCTTTAAAAATTATAACAAAAACTGATGCCCCAAGAGTCGGGATAACTGTGTTCAACTACAAAAATATCAAGTAAAAGTATCTGATACAGAAAAGTATCCGAATCACTTGTATTCAGATACAGGAAAATCCAGTGTCTACCCATGACTAACATATACAATCAAGGTCAACTATTCATTCAACAAAAATTATAAGATCATATTTGACAGAAACATGAATAAATAAACCCTATCATTTTAGTTTGTTTACTTTAATTAACTATTGTACTTCTATAACTACCTCATTGATGATTTAGCACCTTTCGAGGGAGACCTGCTTCTATCTCTCAATTTTACAATCTGTAGAGCTGTAAAGTGTAAAGCCACTTTACATCTTTTCCTTCCTAATTAGTGTTAGAGAAGAATTGATTGACTGTAACTTCTAATATAAGGAAGAAATAGTTGGGGATGCAGTCAATAAAAACACCTTAATAAGTGTAACTTATTTATTGTGTGCCGACGTTTCGGCCTACAATGTAGGCCATCTTCAGGGCTAAGAGAGAGAAACAAACAGAAAAGCATATAAAAAACGTTGCAGTAACAAGAATATGATGACAAGTAACGTAGTAATGTGGTACAAGTAATGTGGAAATTAAAATAGTGACTAGATATGATGAAATAGTGAATAGATATGATGATTAAAGATAACGAATATAAAAGTGGTTACAGAATATAATTCCTTCCTTCCTAACATTATAATTATTTCTAGACATCCTTTCTCAACTTAATCATCCAATCCAGCATAAATCTTCTACTTCATTCCATTGAAATTCTATGTTGTTAATTTCACCACAGCAATTTTCGCCCTTCAGATTTATGCTATATACGTGGGTGAATCAAATATAAACGAGACTTATTTTTTAATTTTTTTTATTTTTATTTTGAACACAAAGAAAAGTACACCTCATTTTTCTATATAGTCTCCTGATTTGGAAATACATTTTTCCCAGCGCATAGGTAATTTTCCAATCCCATCCTCATAGAATGAAGTAGGTTGTGTCTTCAGCCAATTGAGCACGTAGGCTTCAACCTCATCGTCACTGACGAATCTCTGACCTCCCAAAGCTTCCTTGAGTGGGCCAAACAGGTGAAAGTCACATGGTGATAAGTCTGGACTGTAGGGAGGGTGTTCTAGCGTCTCCCAGCCCAGTTGCTCCAATTTTTCTCTCGTCAGGGCCGCAGTATGCGGGCGAGCATTGTCCTGAAGAAGAATCACTTCTCTCATCGGTAGATCCCTTCTTTTGCGGCGATATGCAAGTCTGACTTCATTCAAAATGTCGCAATAGTATGCGGCATTGATAGTCCTGCGTTCATGCAAAAAATCAAGATGCAGCAAGCCACGCTGGTCAAAAAACACAGTAGCCAAAACCTTCCCAGCTGACAGCCGTGACTTGGCTTTCACTGGTCCAGGTTCCCCTTTCAGTCTCCACTCCATACTCGCTTGTTTTGATTCAGGGGTGTAATGGTGCACCCAAGTTTCATCACAGGTGATAATGTGAGTGAGAAATGAGGCTCCCTCGGCCTGAAATCTAGCAAGAAGACCTTCACAGATCTGCAAACGGTTCAGCTTCTGCTCAGCTGTGAGAAGTCGAGGAACCCACCTGGCACACACCTTACGAAACCCTAGCTCCTCTGTGAGTATGGAAAAAGTGCTTCCATAGCTTATCCCAACCTAACTTGCAATGGCACTGGTGGTTAGACGTCTGTCACCTTCAATAAGCTGTCGAACACGGCTGATGTTGTCTGCTGTGATGCTGGAGCGGGGACTGCGGTCATGGCTTCCATTCTGAACACGATCACGACCCTCCACAAACTGTTTATGCCATGCAAACACTCTGGCACGAGAAAGTGTCTCTTCCCCAAACTGTACAGTCAACCTTCTCAAGATTTCAGCCGGTTTTACACCTTCAGCAGCAAGAAATTTGATGATAATACATTGCGCAATCGAGGGGGATACATCCTGCTCAGACATCGTCACAACGGTAACTGGTGAGTTCGAGCGCATCCGCCCGCCTGCTTCCCCCACTCCTGGCATCCCTACCCAACACCCCTAAATGTGGGAACGTTCCCGTACCTTCGCTGGGCTTCCAGGACAAAAAGTCTCGTTTATATTTGATTCACCCACGTATCACAATACAAATGTTAGCTATTGTCAAATCTTCCTTATCCGATTGATCCTTTTCCTATGGATTAATCCATCCATGGAATCCTTGGATTCCATTCCTTCTTCCATCTGCCACTTCAATACTCTTTCCACCTTCTATTCAGGAATTTTTGGTCAGTTTTTTTTTTCAATTATAATTTGTAATTTAGTAAGTATCAATAGATTATAGGTACTTTTTTAATTAATTTAAAAAAAATTTAATTAATCATCTTTAATAATATTGGTTTTTAATAGAGTAATATTGAAAATTGGTTTTTGTTAAAGCTTAAATATAATGAAAAAAATGTTTCTACATTATGGTTATTAAAGCTGAAAATATTCCATTATGGCAATCAAATACAACAAAATAAAAAAAAAAATTAGAATCAAAAGTTTAAATACACATTAAATTTGTTAATGTAAATTACATTAACTTAAGTAAGAAGTTTACAGGAACGGGTGAAATGTAATGAATGCTTAAGTATAATTATGGATGTTCATATGTTTCAGGTTCTGTTGGTTTAGATAAAGTTCATAGGATTGTGATACCTTCTTCCTTTAATGAAACACCAATTGCATCATTAACTGTATCTCACTCAGAAGGATGTCATATTGGAACAAAAATTGTAGCTGATTCCATAACTTATATAAATGAAGACCATGACAATAAAAAAGAAAGAAGTTTAGTGACTAATAATATTATGATAATAGTAGTGGTTACGCTGTTAGCAGCTATATTAATAGTGATTATAGTTAAAAACAAATCAACAATAGACAATTCAGGGAAACAACCAAACTCTGATCCGACAACAAAATATCCAGATGTAGACCCCACAACTTCTACAACAACTACTTCTCCTCCTACTGATGGACCAACTACAGCATTACCTCCAGATTTTGAAATTATACCATACAGCAACTGGAGTCTAAATAAGAAAATGGAATGTATTACCAGTAGCGACGCTTACACTATTTCTTTAGAAATAATAGACTCGAGTAACTGTGAAAACAGTAATGATTATTTAATAACGTATGAAAATAAATATAGTTTAAAACATAATTTTTACATAAGTGGGGATGGTTATATTTTTGAAGGCTATGGCTGGAACTGTTCAGCTGAGTATAATGACAGATACAGCCGCTCAATCATAAAAATTGCTTTATTTTGTTTATCCTATTCTTCTCAAACAACACTATTAGAAAAATTGATCTCACATGGTATTACTAAATCTATGATACATCAAGATTATAATATTCTGCCAGAGTGTTGCAGAAATTCTAATTCAGGCATCATTGATAACAATACTTTGGCATATTTAAAAAATGAGACGGGAAGATCTTTTAAAAATCCAAAATGTATAGATTATAATCCACAATGTGTTGTATTATATGTTTCATAAAAATAAGATAATCAAAATGAAAAGACTTCTTTTAAAAATGAATAGACAAGATTTAAAATAAAATTTTGTATTTTGCCTGACAGAAAATGTAAATAAAACCCTTTACCTATTTTATTAGAAATAAATATATTCATTTATATCGATACAAAATTTAAATATAAATTCTATAAAAAAAATTTAAATATGCATTGAAATTAATAAGTTAATTTAACTTAATGCCTTTTAGTTCCACTGTCAATCAATCATTAAGCATAAAACATGTAAATAATCTACCGATCATGGAAGTATAGACATCTTTAAAAATTCAGTTATACAGATAGTAAGTATAATTTTCACAATTATAAAAGTTATGTTGGTTTCTTTACCTGCTCATTATGGTTTTGAAAAAACGAAAATGAAGCCATGTTTATAGCTTTTTATCACAGACATTAATTGAACCAAAAACTATATGAATTAATTGTAATCCTTTTAAATCCTCTGTTTTCTTGCTCCATTGAATTAGATAATGTTTAATTAAATAAGTTTCAGAGCCCTAAGTTTATTATGAAACCATGTGGTGTTAACTAGTTTTCAAATCTTATTTTAATTTTTTTTAGTAAAACAAGAATGGCTATCAGTCCCATTTAAAATGGGAAAAAAATAAAGTATTTTTGCCTTGATAGTGCATCTTACTTAACAACACTTCAGAATTTCTTAGACTTCCCAGTGCTGTAGAGTATATACAAGATCATTATCAAATTTATTAGCATATAAAGACTTTATACAAAAATCTTACCTGTACTTGCAACAAAATCTCTGTTGAGAGTATCCCAAGATATAAGATCAGAAACAATTAAAGTGACAACAAAAGCTGTTGCAAACGCCGAAATTATCCAAAACAAAAGAACTCTTGGGATGTTTGTTGAAACCCATGCAGCTCTAAGTTTTGGAGCCCAGTTTGGGTAGAGAGAATCTTGAAGCATCACATCAGTAACACATAACCAAGTTACTAGATCTCCGATCCATGTCCCACAGGCTGCACCTTTCATAACACTAAAATATTTTTTAAACTTTAATAATAACATTTATATTAACAATATAAATTTTATTTTTATTACAATATAAAGATTATTATTAATAATAAGATAAAATTTAACAGTATTTATAATTTGCAATACACAAAGTTGTTGTTTGCTTAGACAGCGTCTCGCCGGTCTCCTTCCACCAGTTAATGCCAACCATGATTTCCAGCATATTATATATAACAATACACAATATTCATTCCAACACATTGTCAGATTGAATATTGAATTTAGATAGTCATTGAATTTAGTCCAGCATACTCCAAGTTGAGATTGAAATCCTTTTCTGAATCAGTTGGCCAATTTTATATCTTCCCAACCTGGCAAACAGTGGTTTTTATTCTAACCCCTCACTTCACAATTGACCCATTCCCTTTTTTTCTGCTATGTATTGAATGTCCTTCTCGGCATATTATGTTTATCTCTATTTTACCTTGTTTTTCTCAGGTAAAGCTTTGCTTTAGCCTCATTTCTCAGAGCATTGGACGTCCTACAAGACTTATACCTTTTCATTTTCCCTATCCCTTACCTACTCAATGTACACAGAACTGTAAGTGCATTCATATGCATTATTAAGTATGAATGCAGTATTAAGAATGGAAAAAAAAAGAGGAGCTCTATCCCTAAAATCGGATTATTTCTTGAAAAATTATGTTTTTGTTTCTCACTTTGAATCAAGAATGTATATTAGAGTGATTTTTTATTTCTGATTTAAATTATTTTGATATTTCCTCAACTCTTCTATTTCTTTTCATTGTTAATGTTTTAATAAGCTCTTCATTTATGGTGACTGAATACTATTTTTCCTATAGCTGTACTGTGACAGATACATTTCTGGACTTTTCAACTTGTATCAAGTTACTTTTCAATTAAGTTAGCTTGCTATTTGAAATGATATGTATTTTTCTTGCTACAGAATGTAAAGTTTTAAAGTTTTTTTTAAACTTTTAAAGTTTTTGCAGCAAATTACCTAAAGTTTGTCTCACAAAAAATCTGTTTATTTTTAAAATGCCTACTCTACATGAAAAAAAAATATAATAGTAGTTTAAAAAAATAAAATAAATATAACATTAGTAAGAATGACGATAGATGGGAACATTTTGATAACATGTGCTTATATAATTAATTAATAGATTTAAATTTAATTTTAAAATCATTTAACAACAGTATAAAAACTTGAAATAGTTCCCTAATGCCTTGGCACTATTAGGCATTAGGGATATGATGCACACTGATAGATACAGAAGTAAATTCTTTATTGAACAAAAATGTAAGTTAATAATTTATAAAAATTCTTAGATATTGTATAATAACAAACTTAGAAATATAATTTAGGTTAATAATTGAATCTGTATAAATACTTACGCAGAGTTAGAAAGGCCCATTCTACTATCAATGTGATAGTGAGGTTTATTGTAGAAAATATACAATACAAGATTATAAATATGAGAAAATATATACAAAGAAAGAATCACAGTCAAGAACATAGCAATCCAAGACCCCTGGAAATGATAGTACCAGATTTTGAATTTATTCCATACAAAGAATTGATGTTAACTTATTATTGTGTGACAAAAATGTTCTAAACACACCTGTTCATCTCGGAACATTTTCAGTCTTAGATACTTTCCAAAAATAATGCTATGAAGGACTAACTTTCCAATGACAAGACCACTTAATATTGCTAATATCCACATAAGAACCTATAAGACAAAAACAAAGACAGATAGTGTAATTCAAAAAAACAAATATTCTAAATGCAGTTGAGTCTTTATGATACATTTGTCTGGCATATTCGGAATTAAAGTATTCATGTTTTGATGAATGCAAGAGACAGGAAGTTAGACAGCTTCAGTCACTAATTGTTTTTTAAATATTACCTTGAATAGTGAGTCATATTTTTTAATATTACTTTATCAGTTCTAGTAGTATTTAAAGTTATTTCTTACAGTTTAATTGAAATTAATACTTACATTTAGTTTAAAAGAAAAAACGGGCAACGTAAACATTGGCCATGATTTTTATGTTTTGCCGTTAATGGTTTAAAATCTTTTCTAGTTATTTAAATAGTTTTAATATAATATGTAAATATACAAATATGTCTTTCATAATAAATATATTGTTATTAATAATTGCATATTTTAATTTAATTTCTAGTATCTTGCATACCATAGCCCCTATTGTGTGTTAAGTTACAGAAACTCATCTGTAAATTATTTTTAAGAAAAACTTACTTTTACTAGAGACCACCTCCAATCTGGGGGATATTTTGTGCAGACAAAACTGAAGACATTGCCTACCATTGGAACAACTGATTCTAGAAGGAAAAACAAAATATATATATGAAATTAAGCTGTTCAGGTTCTTGAGGTTTAGTAAATAAATAAAAAACTATCTTTTGGTATACTGTTTGCCGTCTTTGTTGTTTTTCACTTATAAATTGTAAAACATTTTCACATTAAGTAATAAAATCGTTAACCAATCATATAATGTTGTTAATCCAGAAAACTACAACAGAGTAAACATCAAGCATACTCATACTGTTGAGAAAATGTAGGGAATAGCCAAGTGGCGAAATAAGAAAGAGTAACCAATAGAGACTGTGCCGTATTTCGGCAGGTTTTCTTTTACTATAAATTAATTTAATTTATTTTTAATTATGCCTAGAGTCGTAAGATATCATAGACTTACAGTCAATTTAACTTGATGCAATTTTTCCTAGTTTTAAACCCCACCTCTTTTAATTTGAACTACTAGCGCCCTTAGTTTCTTGTTCTCCCGCACTTTAGGCAGTTGGACTGTTTTAAAAGTGGTAGTCTAATTTGAGCGGTGGTGAAGATAAGAGCTTCAGTTACAACGATGTTTCAAGTGGTAGCCACATGCCTACAGCTATCTATTTTATGTGTATGAAGATTTGTACAGGTATTTTTTATTCCTTTTTGTTCCTTTTACACCATTACCTTTTCTCCTATATTACTATTAAAAACCTGCTACTTTTCATCACACACGTGAACCTGGTAGAGAAACCACTCAGGTATCATCTAACCTTTTTTTTTCTTTGAATTACTCCGCCTTATGCTGCTTTTACTAATTTTTTACATTATTTCTACCTTTAGTCGGCTACCACAAAATGTACACATTCCAATTTTTACCATCTACAATTTAGATTATAGAAGATACAGATATTCAGGTGAGCTGATATTTTTCTTACCCTTTTTCATTTCAGTTTATTACTTTGTAATTAATTTTCAACCTAAATTTATCCCTTTTATTACAACATTTCTATGGTCCTCCATTCTATGCGACGAAACTCCAATTAGGTATATTAAATTCAATTGGATACGTAAACTCGACAGAGAAAATTTAAATGATCGCGTACTTAAATTCTTTTTTTCTCTTACAGAGACTATAAAGAATTGTATCTAATTGAATTTATGTTTCAAGAATAGAACAAAGAAAGGAACTTTTTAAGGAAATAATTGGATCTTATAGCCATAAATTAACCTAAATGATATATAAATGTTATTTAAATATATATATATGTAATATCTTCGCGTAATATTTTCTTACATCAAAACTCTTAAACAGAAGTGATAGCATCGGAATACATTCCTTACAAGGTTAAGCAAACTTATCAGTGGTGCCCATATAAGAGGAAAGTACCAAAATTCTTAATTTTAGATTTTTAATATTGAAAAATAAATTATTTTACCAGTGTGACTATGAGAAATTGGATCTTCTGCAAAAAGAAGAAAATTACAAAAAATTATGAGGAGGGTTGTAAATTGCCTAAGGTACGGATGCTGAAAGAGGTAGCGCAGATCCTTTGTATCAACATGCAAAGAAGTCAAAGGACCAGCAGCGGATCTACGTCTCTCAGCAGAAACACTTTCTTCCCAAGAACTTGGCTTTTTCTGAAACAAATTTGAAATAATCTCAACAATAGCAAAAAAATATATTTATTTATTAAATTAATAAATACAAAGATTAGTATTTGGGAGAAGAATAGAGCAACATTAATTGCATTGGTTATAAAACCCAAGAACTTAAAGGAAAATTGTTATCATTAATAATGATGCATGAATTGGCGAATTATTGGCCATAAATATATTATGATATATTTGTTCAGAGGAACTTGAAGCTGAATAAGAATATATCTAGTATAGCTGGATTATAATCAATTTCTGATTTGAATTTTACTCTTATAAACTTTGATAATATAAATAAATAATAATAATAAATTAGATAATAAACTTTGATAATAAATAAAAATGTAAACAATTTTTTTTTCTCTTCCTAATGCCTTAATAATTGAGTAACGACAGTTATTAATATGGATAATAGATATAGTACAATAGATTTCTTCTAAATACTTAAACAGCATTACTACAGGTTTATAATTTACTTACATTAGGTTTTGTCTTAACTTGGCAAAGGGCACCAGACCAAACAGCTGCAAGGGAAGATCGAGATGATGGAAGAAGTGGTTCAACAATTCGCAAACAGCCAGCATCTTAAAATATAAAAGGTTATGGTATATTATATTCTTTTTGATACAATAAAACCAAAGTTCAAATAATACAGTAAAATATATTTATTTTTCATAAAATCTGAAAAACAGTGTCAAATATAGGTTATAGTAAAGAGAAGTTTTAATCTAAAATAATCATAACTTAGTGCTATCAATATTTCAAAATCTAAACCATCTAAGGATAGAGATAGTTGGGGGGGCAGTCAATTAAAACACCATAATAAGTGCATACTTATTTATTGTGTGCCGGCGTTTCGACCTATATTGTAGGTCATCTTCAGGGCTTTGAGAGAAAACTATCTCTATCCTTACATCTTTAGGATAGTTTACTTATCTGTCCTTATAACTTATATATTATTTTAATGCCAATTGTTATCTATTTTCCTCTAACCATATTAATATTCAGCCAGTTTATAATTAATAACGCTTTGCGAATACAAAGGTTTGATGCCAACACCACCAGTCTCTGCTTACAAAGTTCTGTCTACCGACTACTACCCAAATCCAAATCTGATAGATCACTCTTAATGCAATCCTCTAGTTATAGATAGATTACATTTCAGGCTTTTTTAGCACATTCTAGCCTTAACATGTAAAATATAATTTCCACGGTATTAGAATATAATGGATCTTAGGAACTGTCAAAAAGGATTAAATATGAGATACATTCTAGATATGAAGAAAAATATTCTAGCACAACAATTTATAACAACTAATTATAATGATGAGGGCGGCGTAAGGTAGCACAGTGGCTCAGTGGTAGAGCACTGAGTTGCCATGCCGAAAATCCTGGTTCAAATCCTACTGCAGGCAATACTGTCTGTTTGCAGTCAGAGATGGATTAAATCCCAGCCTCTATAAAATTAGGGTACCCAAAATAAGGGAGGGGAATCTGGCAGTTGAGCGTGATCTAGGATAAATCACCTCCCTGCAGAGCTGTTGTCCATGAAGCAGCACAGGCTCTACCATGTACTTCACCCCAGATCCATTCACGGATTGTAGTGGTAGGGTTTTTTAAATTATAATGATAAAACTGACAAATCAAAAAACACAGATCCAACAGTGGCATCAATTACTAAAGGGATGGGTCCCTTACAACCATTGGCTCAGGTATTGGGATACGAAGTAAAGACTAGCCAATAAATGGAATATAAATCTCCTCAGGCAAGCATAAAATAGCATTTAATCAGAAGTACAAGCAATCAATCATTGTGTCAGGTAGCCATTGGAAATAGGGTCCAAAGGCAGGCTAATCACATTGTTTAATAACAACTTATTGGACAAGATCAATGGTATTTTAGAACTACAATGCAGCTATTAACAAACTAGCCATTGAGGCAATGTAAAAGCTGACAAACTAGCCATGCTAGGTTTGGAATGTGTTCCTTATACACCCGAACCTGTTTGTTGTTTAAGCTTAAACTTAAACCAAACGAACAATCGAGAATTCTAATGCCCATATGTGGACAGAAGTAAATCATTTTTAAAACTGGATTGGGACTAATTAAGGAAAATGACTGCAATCTAGACTGTTCACTGTAAATTTAATAGTTATATTTCCAAACTCTGTCTCACAAGATCACCACTGTATCAATTTTTCCAAGCTTAAGATGAAACAGCCTATCACCTCTTGGTTATTAGTCTCTGTCAAGTTATCAGTGTCTAGATTGGGCCAAAGAAAGGACCCTAAGCAGTGTGATCTTTCCAATCCTATTAATATAATAGCACTTGCAGACTATGGTTAAGACCCACAATAGACTTACAGATTGGTGTGCTAAAAAATAATTCAATAAATAAAATAAAAATACAACTAGGTGTACTTCATTAAGATAAAAAAAAAATCATTTGGTACTGATATTATTATTGAAGATATGGAAACTATAAAACTAAATACAACCTAAATATAAGCTATGGATCTTTTATCATTATAATTATTATGCAATTGCAGCCTAAGTTGGGAGAATTTAATAGATGTATTGATTTAAATAGATTGAGAATCGAGTCAATATTTCTCATAATTTTGCTCCTGAATAGAAATTAGCCTATTAATCAACATAATTAGATAACATTCATATTATATTAGTAAGAAGAAACATTCATTTAACTTATTTGGGCTAAAAACCTAGAAAATATTACACTAGCTTTATTAGAATCTCTATTTTTAATAACTTTGTCTCATTAAATATCCCATAATTTGGTTATCTCTTCTTTAAAATTAATAATTGGAATACATACTCATATTACATAATCCATAAGCTGAATAAAAATAGATGAAATTTAATATCTAGTTTAATGTAACTTGTTTTAATTACCATTATCTGAACCATAAAACCTAGTTACTTTATGTTTCCTTTTTCCTTCTCGTACACTATAGCGGATTTGAATATTTTGAGATTTATTAATGGGTCGACTATACAGGGCTGGTGTTGAGTTGGAGCCTCCTCTAAAGCAGTAACTCTCCTATAAATTATCTATATTTTATCAATGTTTATTGTTATGATAACATAAAATAAATTACCTAAAATGAGAAAAACTAAAAAAAAAAAAAAAAGGACACTAAATAATTATTAGAATGCAATTGGAAAACTCCAAAAAGCAAAGCTTCAAGATTCCAAGATACTAAAATAATTAACCAGTCAAACTGTAATTTTCCATGATTTTTGAAACTCAAAGCATTATTTTTATCAGGAAAATTAGCAGTACGCAGTATTTTAAAGAAATTAAAAGTATTTAGAAATAATATTTTATTTAATCAAATATATTTTATTTATTAAATTAGAAATTTTAATAAAATAGTAGTTAATTCAATTCAAAATTGAAACAAGAATGAATAACTCAAAATTAGTATTTTTAAAAAGAATAATATTGAGGAAAAAAATGGTGGAGCAAGTTTCATGTAAACAAAAAATACTGAATGTAATATAATTATGACAAAATGATTGGGGTTATAAACAATCAATCAGTGCAATTTATTATTTATTATATATATTGAACTTTCAGCAATATCAATAGTGGATTTACCAAGAGACAATAAAAAAATACAAATGACTAACACAATAAAAGAGTGATATACAAAGAACGAAAAGTTAATACTTAAAATAATGATAATATTAAAAATAACAAGAGGGAAAAATTAGAATTAAAATAACAAGTAAGAATGATTATAAAATCAATAAAATATGAAAGGAACCTGAGGCAGAGTTAAGCCTCATCGTGGCATCTTTTCAAAAGACTATGTAAAAAAGAAAACGTTTCTAATATTACCAGCAGCCGATGCTGTTTCCTGAAGATAGGATACAACAAAACTCTGAAGCAAACCAAACGTTTTAAGGCAGCTCAGTCATAGATCTGAATCTGGAACTGCCAGTTGGGTTATAAAACTGGCAGCCAAAGCTGTGGGACACAGAAAGCAAGCACTGAAGCACATGCAACATGGTACAAAAACAGGATGATGAAGTCCAGTGAGATTGTGACTAAACAAGGTGATGATGTCAAGATAGTAAATGGGAACTTCGTTTCAGTAATTCATAGTAACTCTGTCAACCTAGCTATATCATAAGCAGAGTGAATTCTTAAAAGACTTAACAACAGACAATGGGGAAGAAATTGATGAGCAGTTGGAAGATCAGCCACTTTTCAATTCTATAGGTTAAAAAATGGGAGGATGTGCCCTGCCCTTTGTCAGCGAGTCTGCATCAACATGGCTTAGGAAAATCATCTTCAACATAGCCACTTAGGAGTGACTTACCCTTCTGATTCACAACATTGGAAACCTTGTGGATTGGAGCATTCTCCCCAAGCAAACATATGCTCAGGGATCTATTAACAAATAGGCTGAGAGTCTATTACATTACTGACATTCGCATCTGGTATCTCCACTAAATAAATAAACATGAGAAATGCTTTTGAGCCACCCAAAAGGCTCCTGATAAAAGCCTCAGTAGTCTGAAGAAAATAGTATGCAAGCGAGCCTTGGTCTTTACTACCAAGTAAAAAAATAGAATTACTGATGAAAGAACAACGTCTTAGGTGATTCTCAAACACACTCCAATGGACTTAAGTCACAAAAGGGCACATATGGTTTTGTGGATCTCAAACACTATCAGAAAGAACAGGGATTGAGGTGGCCTGTTCAACCAAGAGGTGAAACCTGATCTTATTCATTAGTTCTGTCCTGTATCAGCATGAAACTGCAGCAGATCAAACTATAACGTTGTTAGTAATGTCTGGATTGCTGCAACGATATATCGAAAATTAGAAGAATGACATTATTTTATTCAAGAACCTTACTTACTGGATAATAGGGTCTTGGGATGCCCAGGTCCAGTACCAACAGTTCCAATTTCCATAAAAGCAAACCACATGCATTGTGCAATACATAAAAGCACAATACACCCCATTGGAAGGGGGAGAGCAAAACAATGACAGGCCATAAAATACCTCAATGACAACTCACCTGGAAAAGATCATGGACTACAGAGGAGCATAAGTGTGGCCCAAAATGGTAAAGCACATCATGAAATATAAGCAGCAGAGGAAAAATGTAATTAGATATTAAATTTTACAATTTATTATCAATTATCATCTTGACAACCTAAACAAGCTGAATAAACCAACATTTTGCTACAGGTTGAGACCAGAAACCATTTATTTAAAACTGATATCACTTAATTTCATTGCAAATTGGTAACTGGCATCTCTCTAACAAAGAGAGATGGTCAATCCATAAATTCATTAGATTTGAAATAAATGAATGATGACAACAAGATTTGGTTAATATGAATCCAAAAGGCTCAGATCGAGAGTGCTATTACATCAAAATTGATGAATTAATATGATGCTGCCATAAAATAGCTAATAGCACCTATTTGGAATGTCTGAATTCATTGTTGGTAAATGCTGTTGAAACAGCTTAACTAAACAGGAACAATTCTAGCACCATTACCAACACTTAAAACGTTTTTTGGTGGAACAACTTAGAAAAGCAACAAAATCGTACTATCAGGCAGTTCAATGCATCTAAAAGAATTCCAGATGGGGTAAAATGTTTGTTATATAACTAAAGCTATTTTGAGCAAAACATACCTTATTTGTGACAATAAGTGATCCACCTGAACTTCTATCAATATATGGGGTTGTTTTAGCAACTTCTGTCCAATAATCTGATCCTGTTCGAAAATGAGTTTTCTTTTTGGGTGTTTCAAAACTTGCATTACGTTCCAGACCAAATCTTCTTACATCTCCCCCCTCATTCAGCTCATAGGTACTACTCATTATTTAAGTATTAAAGTATTTATTAAATAACTTCAACTTTCAAATAGTAAAATAACTTTGATTTTTTAAAAATAAAACTTCCATTAAAATAAAATTTAGGTTAAATACTTTACTGGAGCAAACATTGATCCCACACTTTAACCTTTCATATAAGGCAATTCCTCACCTAAAAGTCTGTGTTAAGTATAATATAAGGCATAATTATTGATTTTTATTGGAACAACTAACTACAATTATTCACTTAATGACTATCCAATTCCTGAAGGCTGGAAGAGCAGAGGGCTGAAAAAGAGGAGAGATCGCGTCATGAGTCTTGACTATTTATAAATAAAAAGGAATGTTCTTTGAACAGCATAGCCTTCCTGAAAACCACAAAAATCACTTACTAAAACTATAAAATAGATTAAGAATTTATCAGAAACAAATATTAAATGATAAACTATTGAAAGTAATATTAAGCAATTTAGTTTCTTAATACAAACAAAAATAATGAACTTTTTTATATTCACAGGAGAAAATTTCTTTAGTGAAATAAACAATACACTATATTCTTGTTTAATTGAATGTTTCAGGATTAAATAACAAAATCAACAGGACCTATTGATTGAATGTTTAATGATAAATTATTCCTACTAATATTATGTTTAAGGGAGAGTTCCAATTGTGTTATATTTCATTTTTATTTTTTTGAAAAACAATCGATCTGCTGAACTTGAGGTCAATGATTATTAGTGTTGTATTTTCACAGGTCCCCAATAAAGGACCTAGAGATTAGTAATCCAGCACCATATGTACTGAACTATTCCATTCCCACTCTTTGTTAATAAATCATCAGAAAATAGGAACACAGAGGCATCACAGATTTTTAGATGCAATTAAAATGAAAATTAAATTCAATGTGCACCACATCCAGTATTATTAATGCAGCACTTATCACTTATGACAGTGTACAGGAAAGGTATAACAAATAATTAGTATATTTACTAAAATCTAACATACAAAAAAATTCTGATAAGAAATGTTTAGCATAATCTTATTACTACAGTTTGGAAGGTGATAAGAAGTTGAGAGTTAAAGTTTAATATTTTACTTCCATTGATTAAATCCTGCATTTACACACTTTTTTTTTTATATTTAAGTATATATTTGAACCAAATTTGATTAAAGCTTCAAGTAAGTTCCACTTATTTTCTTGGATCTGAAATTTAATCTGTCATTCCTATTAACATAGAAGTCTTAAATACCAAATTTAAAAATAATTTGAATGTTTTAAATTTGTTTTTAACAAAATCTAACAGTAATGCACCACTTTTGGTATCATAATAATAGGCACATATTAAAATTAAAATATTATAATTTAAGTAGAAGTCAAACCAAAAAAAAATTGACACATTAATCCACAGGTTGTTGTTTCGAGTTGAGTAACTATAAGTTATAACTTTTCATTTGTTTCCTGTTTAATAATATTCTCCTAAAATACAAATAATCGTGAGTTTTAGTATGGGAAAAAGGGTGATATATGGGAAATGTGTATATTTTTGTAATATTTCATCAAGAAATGAACATTTCAACAAACATACATCATCTATATATTTTTATCTTAAAGAGAAAAGATTCGAGCCCGGAACCTCTGTCTCTCCATGACAGCACTCTAACCAATTGAGCCACCAGGGTCGCCTGCCGGGAAGGGACTAATTCTTTCTCTTATCCGATCCCATGTCCCCGTGTTCTCGCAATTCATCATCCAGGTGTGGAAACAAATGGTCTGGGAGGAGGTTAAAAATTTCTCTTAAGTTGGGAGATTGTTAACAGGGGTTGTTTGCTCCTTTTTTTTTTTGGTTGCAAGAATTAAAAAGTTTCCGTCAATGCTAACCTTCATGAAAAATTTGTTACACTCACTTATCTGGTAATGGTACCATACACCATCACTATATTTAAAATTAGTATTTCCATTACTTCCTAGCCTTTTATCTTGCACTTCAATATTTATCTCATTTTTACTTTGTTTTTTCTTTGGTATTATTTTATTTTCTATCGCAAATGTCACCCTACTTTTATTAAAATCTAAGAAGTCATCATGAAGTAAGTATGTCACCTCAAATGGGCATGGCTTGGTAAGTCTTATGATTTGGACCCATCATGAATTTGACTTCAATTTTTGAAAGGACAGAGTTGCATTCCATCTCTGAATGATCGGGTTCAAAAAACACATGGTCAATTGTTTTTTAATTTGGGTGACAATTAACCACATACTGACACATAGCTTAAGTTTTTCAGCTATCCACCGCATGTTCAAGGTAGGACATAATGTATTTGAATATGCACGTTGTAATTTCGGTACTTCCCCGTTTTCCCTCGGTTTCATCCCATATGAAACACTGCACGCTTCCATCCCCTAAATTATAAATAGTTAAATTATATACGGCAAGTTTTTCCACGTAGAAGAAAGGTCCAGCAGCTTTAGGGGATGAAAAACCAGATTGGAGGTCGAAATTAAATGCTAGGATTTTCTTATCTTCCAAAGCCGACTGCTAGTCGTCATCCCTTTTTTTTTCTCACTGCATCTTTTCTTTAAAGGTGTTTGTCAAAGGCTTCGCGTTTTATAGCCTTTTCAAAATCTGAGCTACCCTTATAGGTTACACAAATTTTACATAGATCTTTTTTTTTTGTTACGGGCTACTGGGTATTAAAAATGAATTAAGCTATTCCTTAATCAAAGATACTAATATTTATTTACAAAATGATAAAAAGGATACAATTAAACTATTAACAATTAAATTATTAAACTAATATAAATTTATAATAACAATATCCTAAACATTTATTATCTATGCCTAACTCCTTTTTAATTATTACAATAATATGAGATATTACTAATTCTAGATAGCTTAACTAGTTACAATAGTTTCTATGAATATTATAAAATTACACTACAATTTATAACTAATAGTTAACACTTACAGTTCACTGGTCCACCGACCGTAAGATTCTCCAAGTATGACAAACTGACACACAGTAACAAACAGAAACAGTTTATTACACTCGCGAGACTGTCACAGTTCACTGATACACTTATTACACTGGCCGGTTCAACACTGACTAGCTTATCACACTGACACTCACTTATCACAGATGTTGCGTGGTCTACTCTCAGGCTAAGACTGACTGACTCGAGGTGAGGGAAGTCTTTTTATAGGCAAGGCCGAACATTCTAGAACACGGAGGGGCCACACAATTCCGGAATATTCTTAATCCTTTGCCGACAAAAGGAGACGATCTAGAACCGTCCTAATCCTATTTTAACTTCTCCCGCCGACGGATTTAAGCCGCTAATCCTCTT
Organism: Arma custos; assembly: GCA_037127475.1. Taxonomy (NCBI): domain Eukaryota; kingdom Metazoa; phylum Arthropoda; class Insecta; order Hemiptera; family Pentatomidae; genus Arma; species Arma custos. The sequence continues at coordinate 96,593,309 of CM073759.1, read as the reverse complement.
GCTCCCGTCTTCCTGCCGGCGCCCGTAACACTGCCCCCTCCTTAAAAGTGCTCTGCCCCAGAGCAAGTCCGGAGAAATCGGGCATTTATGAGCTTCTACTGATGGAGACGCACTTTCTTTCCAGGGGTTGAACGTACACACCAATATGGCAACTCCAGAGGTGGCGAATGTCTGTTCGATCATGTCCCTGACAATCTTCCACTCCAAGCCGTCGTATCCACAGCCCAACTTCGGAATAGCGAGCTTAGTGACACGCAGTCTCAGAAGCTTACTCCGAAGGTCGTCGAGGCTTCGCCGCAGTGCGTCATATGTCGGCTTCTGATCAGTGGCACGCTTGGTAACCAAGTAAAACAGGTGCCATCCTTCGTGCGGCTGGTGGAGTGCCTTCCCGACAGTTGGTCCTTGGCGTTCCAGCTCCTCAGTTCCGCCGAACTTCTTCCTGAAGACCGTTGCAATCCCTCGAGAAGTCCTCAGATCTTCGGCAACGCAATGGGCCAGAGAATACTCCACTGGTAACGAGAAGATATCCCTGTAGATTACCTGAGTTACTCCACGGGTCCCTGGTACCTTCGTATTTGCAACTGGGTCATTATTTGTCTCCACGTTGTTTAGGTACCTAACCTGCTGGTCTTCTGCCGGGCCATGATCTCCTTTGTACGGTGCCAGTCTATTGAAATGGACTACCTTGGGTTTTCCTTTATGCTGCTTCCTGATCCTATATATGACGTTGTTGATCCTCTTGACGATCTCAAACGGGCCGTCCCAGGAGTTCTGAAGTTTAGGTGAGTAGCCTCGCCTTCTTCGAGGATCATGTAGCCAGACCAAGTCTCCAGGTTGGTAGCCACCTTTCTCAGCCCTGATGTCGTAGCGCTCCTTCATTCTGTCACTTGCCCCCTGGATGTTGGTGCGAACCTTCTCGTGGATATTATCCATTCGCTTTCGTAGATCCTTGACGTACTCCTCTCCGGCAATTTCCTCATCAGGCTTGAAACCGAATTTCAGATCACAAGGCAACCGAAGTTCTCTGCCGAACACCACATTTGCAGGAGTCTGCCCCGTTGCCTCACTGACTGAACTGCGGTAGGCCAGCAGGAACAGGTGAAGATACTGGTCCCAGTCTCGCTGATGGTCGGAGACCACTTTGGACAAATATCGACCCATAGTCCTGTTCATGCGCTCCACCATGCCATCAGATTGAGGGTGAAGAGGTGTCGTTCTGGTCTTCCGTATTCCCAGTGCTTCGCACATCCCGGAGAAGACTGCAGACTCGAAGTTTCGTCCCTGGTCAGAGTGAAGTTCCATGGGTACTCCAAACCTACTGACGAGCTGCTTCACCAGTACGTCCGCAACCGTGACTGCCTCCTGATTCGGAAGGGCGTAAGCTTCCACCCACTTGGAAAAGTAGTCCATGGCCACGAGAATATACCGGTTACCTTCATCCGTCATAGGGAAAGGGCCAGCGATGTCAATTGCTATTCTCTCAAACGGTGCTCCCACGTTGTACTTCTTCATTGGGGCCTTCTTTCTTCTTATGGGTCCGTTAGAAGCCGCACAAGTCGCACAACGCCTGCACCAGTCCAACACATCGTCCTTAAGGTTCGCCCAGTAAAAGCGTTCACATACCTTTTCCAATGTACGGTGAACCCCAAGGTGGCCGCCAGATACTCCGTCATGAAGTTCCCTGAGTACTTCGGGCACTTTACTCTTTGGAACGATGAGCTGTAGTCTGCGCTGATCTCCTTCCGTGTTTTCCAATGCCCGTTTCAGCAGCCCGTTGTCCACTAGAATGGAGTCCCATTGGGCCCAGTAAGTCTTTACATTCTTCGACATTGGAGCAACATCCTGCCAGGTTGGTCTTCCTTGCCCTGATAGTTTCCACTGCTTCATTTGTTTCAAGTCCGGGTCCTTGTCCTGCTCCTTCGACACCTCTGCATCCTGCCAACTGTCCATGACCACCGTTGTCCTCAACACTGATGCCTGCTTCTCTTCTTGTCGAGAACAATGCCCGCAGTCTTCGCCACAAGGCCTCCTTGAGAGCGCATCCGCATTTCTGTGACTCGTTCCAGCACGATGAGCAGATTCAAAGTCATATTCTTGAAGGCGCTCTATCCACCTCGCCACTTGTCCTTCTGGTGACTTGAATCGTAGCAGCCACATTAGAGCCGCGTGGTCCGTTCTCAGGAGGAATCTTCTGCCGTATAGATATTTGTGAAAATGCTCTATAGATTTCACCACTGCCAGAAGCTCCTTCCTTGTGACACAGTAGTTGCGTTCCGGAGCTGAGAGCGCTTTACTGAAATATCCAATGACCCTTTCTTCTCCATCTTAGAGCTGAGAGAGGACGCTCCCAATAGCGGTGTTGCTGGCGTCTGTATCAAGTATGAACTTGCCCTCGGGACGGGGATAGCTCAGAATAGGAGCACTACTCAATTTCTTCTTCAACTCCTCAAAGGATGCCTGACACTCGTGATCCCAAAGGAACGTCCGTTTTTCCTCGGTAAGCCTGGTAAGAGGTTTTGCAATGTTAGCAAATCCTTTCACGTACCTCCTGTAGTAGGTGCAGAGGCCGAGAAAACTTCTTACTTGGTGCTTATCTCGAGGTACTGGCCAGTCGGTGATTGCTGCAATCTTCTCTGGGTCAACGGCAACTCCGTTGTCTGACACAACATGCCCCAGGTAGTTGACTTGCCTTCGGAAGAGATGACACTTCTTCGGGTTCAATTTTAGGTTCGCTGTACGCAGTCGTTCGAAGACCTTCTCCAGATTGTTCAGATGGTGAGCGAAGGACTTTCCCAGCACAATGATGTCATCTAGGTATACCAGGCAAATTTCCCAAGAGAGACCTCTTAACACGCTTTCCATCAGCCTCTCAAATGTTGCAGGAGCATTGCAAAGTCCGAATGGCATTACTGTAAATTGCCAGAGTCCAGTCCCAATCGAGAACGCTGTCTTCTCTTTATCTTCAGGTTTCAATCCAACCTGCCAATATCCACTGCGGAGATTCAAGGTAGAGAAAAGTTCACACCCCTCTAGGGTGTCCAGCGTATCATCAATCCTGGGGAGCGGATAGCTGTCTTTCTTGGTGACGTTGTTCAGAAGGCGGTAGTCCACGCAGAATCTCGTTGTGCCGTCCTTCTTTTTCACCAGTACAACAGGAGACATCCAGGGGCTACTCGAAGGCTCAATGACACCATCAGTCGCCATCTCCTTGATGATCTTCTCGGCGTCCTCCCGTTTGGCTAACGGCAGCCTCCGCGGGACCTGTCGGATGGGCTTAGCATCCCTGGTGTCAATCCTATGCTGGACGATATCCGTTCTACCCCGTGGCCCTGGGCTGATCTCGAAAACGTCCTGCCATCGGATAATCATCTTCTTCACTTCCTCGCTCTGTTCAGGGGAGAGTTCCCGACATGATTCGTCCACAAATCCTGTTAGTTCTTCCGGCAGTCCTCGCAGCTTGTTGGGATGACGTTGCAGCTGACGAACCACTGAGGTAGCGGTTGTACATTCTCCTACCGGTGTTCCTTTGTTCAGCGTTACTGGGAAGCTGTTCAGGTTCATTAGCCGAATCGGAGTGGTACGTCCGACCTTGATGAGAGACCTTGCAACCATTACGCCTCGTCCGATCTCCTGTTCTTCTTGCCTTCCCGGTTCAAGTAGCACACATTGACCCTCAGGTAGAGGCCCTTCAATCGTCCCATGCGTTATGATTTGGCTCCGTGCAGGTAAAGTGGTGTCTTCCAGTAAGCGCACTCGTGCGTAGATGTCCTATCCCTGCCGCAGGATGACTTCTTCGTCTCCCAGCGTCATCACCCCTCTTGCCATATCCAGCTTGATCCCGCATGTGATCATCAAGTCCGTGCCTAATATGACATCTTCATCAATATCTGCCACGAGAGCGCGGTGCTTCAGATGTTGACCCCCGATGATGAAGTAGGCAACTGTCTCTCCGTAGACCTTGGCTTGCTCTCCTGTGGCAGTCCGTAATGTCCAAATCGTTGGCAACATCTTCTCAGCAGGAACTGTCTTTGAGCTCAAGATTGTCTTGGTTGCGCCGGTATCCAGTAGCAAACTTCGCAGCTGCCCGTTCACCTTCCCATCAACGTAGAAGCTGTTCGTTCTGCTCCCTAAAGACGCAACTCTACTGGTCTTCCTCGGGCCTCTGACGTAGCGGGCTGATAGTTGTTCCTCCCCATCAACCCTACTTCGTTCCTGTGGCTTTTCTTGGTTCTTGGATGGACACTTGCTTCTAGGGTGTCCAAGTTGGCCGCAGCTCCAACAGCGTACCTCCTTCTTACGGGTCCTGAGGGCCTCCAAAACTTTTATCACAATATCTTCGATACTAGGGACCACATTAGCCTCCGCTTCTGCTGCTCGAACTCGCGCATGGCTCCGAACTGACTGCCTGACAGCCTCGAACTCCATGGCCTGAGATAATGCGTCTCCTAGCGTTTTTGGCCGGGCGAGCTTAACTGCTTGTTGCGTCTCGGGGTCCCGAAGTCCGTCCAGGAATTTGTCGACAGCGAGGCTCTCGTAGACATCATCGGTGACCGATGGGTAGACATTCCTCACCAGCCGGGCAATGTCCGCTTCAAATTCCTGCAGCGTCTCGCTGGTCTTCTGGATCCTGTTTCTCAGCTGTGAGCGATAAAGCTGGTGCATGTGTTGGTGGCCGAAACGCATCTCCAGTCTTCTAACCAGTTCCCCGAAGTTAGACCACTCTGTCATGGGCATCCCTTGCAGTACTCCCAAGGCGTCTCCTCGCAAGGCCAGGCACAAAGCTGAAGCTTGGGTCTCTTTTGACCACCCGTGGATCGAAGCCGCAGTCTCGAAGAGGGTCATGTAGTCCTCCCACGGCGTCTTTCCGTCGAACACTGGAATTGTGTTGTGAGTTGGTGGCGTCCCTGAATTGGCGGGCATAATGGTTTTATGAAGGCTGCCCTCGGAGGAAAGGTCGGTGTCGTTCGTCGGTGGGTTGCTCATACGTCCCTCAAGAGCCTCCATTCTTAGCCTAAGTTCGTTCACTTTTTCTCCTAGCCTAGATTCTACATTAGCTACTTCATTATTTACATTTTCCATTAACTTAGACTCTAATGTGCCTAACTTAGACTGTAATGTATCCAATAAATCACTTTTTACAGTACCTAATTCATTCTGTACATTACCTAGCTCATTTTTGACAGTAACTAATTCATTACCTAACCTATTTTCTATATTGCTTAATTCATTACCTAGCTTATTTTCTACATTGCTTAACTCATTTTTAACAGTACCTAATTCATTACCTAGATTATTTTCTACATTGCTTAACTCATTTTTAAATGTTGCAGACAACCTGCTTAAATCAGTTTCAAACAGAACGTCATCTGGATTTTCCCCTAAATCTACCAAAAATTGACGCAAGCGCTGTTGCAGCACACTTTTAGTTCCAGATGAATTCAGATCACGTTCCTCCAATTCCCGTTTCAAATCCGCAACTTTTAAATCAATTAATTTAACACTTTTAGAAGCCATTATATATATAGTAGCCCAATAATTACAAAATGCACAATAATAGCAATTACACAATAATCCCACTTCTGACACCAATTTGTTACGGGCTACTGGGTATTAAAAATGAATTAAGCTATTCCTTAATCAAAGATACTAATATTTATTTACAAAATGATAAAAAGGATACAATTAAACTATTAACAATTAAATTATTAAACTAATATAAATTTATAATAACAATATCCTAAACATTTATTATCTATGCCTAACTCCTATTTAATTATTACAATAATATGAGATATTACTAATTCTAGATAGCTGAACTAGTTACAATAGTTTCTATGAATATTATAAAATTACACTACAATTTATAACTAATAGTTAACACTTACAGTTCACTAGTCCACCGACCGTAAGATTCTCCAAGTATGACAAACTGACATACAGTAACAAACAGAAACAGTTTATTACACTCGCGAGACTGTCACAGTTCACTGATACACTTATTACACTGGCCGGTTCAACACTGACTAGCTTATCACACTGACACTCACTTATCACAGATGTTGCGTGGTCTACTCTCAGGCTAAGACTGACTGACTCGAGGTGAGGGAAGTCTTTTTATAGGCAAGGCCGAACATTCTAGAACACGGAGGGGCCAGACAATTCCGGAATATTCTTAATCCTTTGCCGACAAAAGGAGACGATCTAGAACCGTCCTAATCCTATTTTAACTTCTCCTGCCGACGGATTTAAGCCGCTAATCCTCTTGCTCCCGTCTTCTTGCCGGCGCCCGTAACAATACGGCAAGTTTTTCCACGTAGAAGAAAGGTCCAGCAGCTTTAGGGGATGAAAAAACAGATTGGAGGTCGAAATTAAATGCTAGGATTTTCTTATCTTCCAAAGCCGACTGCTAGTCGTCATCCCTTTTTTTTCTCACTGCATCTTTTCTTTAAAGGTGTTTGTCAAAGGCTTCGCGTTTTATAGCCTTTACAAAATCTGAGCTACCCTTATAGGTTACACAAATTTTACATAGATCTTTTTTTGGCTTGTGAAATTTCAATTTATACTTTCTGAACATTTTCCTACAGGTTTCGTAGCATTTTTCTTTTTTTTTTCTTGACTTTACATAAGATTTTTTATTTTATGTCATGGTTATATAGCTGGTGTTACCGTTTGATGTAATGATTATGTTACGAACTTTATTATGAATACCACCTACTTTTTTTGGAATTTTTTATTTAATCAATTTGGACCTTGGACCGAAAACCCCAGAAACTGCCTCACCAAAATGATTTCATGGGAGCAAGACTGCAAAAAAAATCTTGGAACTATCTACTAAGTACACCTGTGCGATTAGTTCCAAACCCTCTAAGAACTGTTTAGTATTTTTGAGTTTGCTGATTATGATTGACAAACGATATAAATATTACCACATTCAAACTAACAAATATGACACATTCAACATTATGCATTGTATGAATATTAGAGTAATAATGATATTTACAAAGTATCGAATATCAGTTTGCAGTTGTCTCATTAGTATGATCTTCGAAGCAAAAGGACGAACAAAAATATTCAATACTTTGACCGTGTATTAGACTGCGAAATGTTCATATTCGATAGTCTATCAAAGATATTTCCCGCGTTTCTAATGAGAGTATGAGAGTTCGGCAGTTTGCAACAAGGCGTATCACGTCCTAGTGCAATGGCAGAGTATGGAATCTGAAAAACCACATTTTTCACATTCGATAGTTGGAAATGGTAGGGACGATAGGATCTATAACAAAACCCATTTTTGAAAAAATTGCACTTAACATATTTGTGAACTAAGGCATCAATATGTTCTATCAACAAAATCAGTTTGGTGCATTAATTAAGTACAGACAGATAATTATTATCTAAATTTAATAGCTTCATCCCAGAAAAGAAATAAATTTAAACATAAAATTTAACATTTATTAGTTAATTAATAATAATAATAATAATGTCTTTATTTATTCTAGGACAAGTCCCTATAGAATAACAATACAGGCATTGTAAGCTATTACATCTTCGAGTGTAAAATAATTACATTTAATTAATTATTACAATTAATTTAATAAGTGAGAAAGAATAAAAAATGAACAAAAAAAAAGTGAATTACCTACAATAACAGTATTTTAAGAATAGATTAGAAGAAAAGAAAGAAAAAAAAATTAAAATAAGTTAACAATAATTATATAAGAGAAACAAATTTATGTTCACATATATATCAAATTTATGCCAAGAAAAAAACAAACAAAAAAAGTGAAGACAAATTAAACAATATTATCCGAGATTTACATTTCATCCCTTTTTGTCTTTTTTAATATCTATCTATATGACATTAATAATACATATGTACATTGTTTAAATTCCACACACTCATATATATGAATACATAACACACACAAATGTACATAAAAAAAACATCATTCATTCATCGAATAAAGAGAACATGAACATTAAGTCAAAACTGATCCCCTACTATTTTCGATTTTTTGGGAATTGTAGGGATAATAGGTGCTGGATAATACGGGATTTGAAGGTTGGAAGATTATTGGAACGACGAATGGAAGAAGGTATAGAGTTCCAAAGGAAGGAGGATCGGATAAGGAAAGCTCTGTCAAAAGCTGTTGTTCGGTGGGATGCTGTATATAATTGGTGTTTAATGTATAGACAGTGGATTTGTTATGAGTACTGTGCCGGTTCAATGTTAATTTTTTGTCTGAAACACTAGGTTCCGTAATGTGTCTGAAGAAGAAAAGGGTATGCAAGTAAAAAATGGAAAGGCAGACTGGATCTGAATTGGATAGTGACAATGATATGCTTACATTTTATTCATTGATTTAATTTGCCAGTAGTTGCTTTACTGATCAGATATAGGTGTCTTAGTAGATTCAAGAATGTCATTTCAAGGTCTGGAAGGGGTGTTAAGCTATTGGTACCATCACCATCAGTAAATATTGTGAGAAAGATATTGGGATTTGTAGGAGAGTGGATAAGATGTTGAGGGCAGAATAAATGGTGCTGTCTTGTGGAACATGCCATAAAATTAAAAAATACTAGTTAAAAATAATAGCTCAACCATTTTGATACGAAAAGGAAACAATAATTGTAGCATGTGATGATTATCTTGATTTAATTATAGAAATAATAAAAAAGTTTATTACTAACATTAACTACAAAATCAAAAGAAATCTATGTCACAACAACCTTAGAGTTCAATAATTAAAAAAGAAGTTTCTTGATCAATGCCTATAGAATTTAGAATTGACTGATATGGTCCGATTCCTTGCAAAGTAATTCCGCAAGGAGGCTAATCTTGAGCCAGGATAGTGGGGATTAATGAGCCCTGGGACTCCCGAGTTCAGTACACAGCTACAACAAACAAACAGTACACTCAACAATTATTCTGACATACAAAGGTCATGTACAGTACACACCTCAGGGCCAGCTTCCCTGGGAAGACTCAAGTTTGGAGGGTACAAGCAGTTGTCCCGAGGATACGGGGCCTTTCTTGCTGAGTTAACCACACGCAAGAGAGTATATTTGATTCAGAGAAGCTTAGCAAATAGCCTCTGGCTTACTGTTCACTCTGGTGTACTGTTTGTAATGCCTACTCTGAGAGGCAACAGAGGGTGTTGTGAAAGAAGAAGAAGACTTAGCCTACCGGAAAAGTATTCAGGCACTGGAGTCAATTACTAACAAATATAATAAATCAATCGTATTGATATCAGGACTTGTAGTTGATAGAATAGAATTGATATCAGGACTGGTAGTTAGAAGTAAATTATCTTAGCCTCTCCTTTCAAACCACAAAAACAACTTGATAATATTTTAATTGAGCATCTGGCAAGTTTGTTCCAGATGCATAGTTCTACAGCAATTGGAAAAACTAAAAAAAAAGTAAAATGAACTTTTAGCTCAAAACATATTATGTACAGAAACACTACTAGAACTTACTTTATTTTTTCAAAACCAGTTTCACCTTTCACTTAACATTAAAATGTCAGTCATTCATGATATACTCACTATGAACAAATACACTCTTCAATAATCCAGTGTGATTGATTCAAATAAATATATATAACAGATAAATGACATAATTGTAAAAACACTAAATGCGTAATAAATAAAGACTTTCAATAAGAAAATATATATTTTAAAATGAAACAATATTTTAAATAATTAAAGAGTTTAACAATAAACATTTGAAAACAAGAACAGATTTTTAAAACATAAAAAACTTAAAACCTCAAGAACCTTTATAACCTGAACCATCATAGAGGGAAGTTATAGGCTAAGAACAAACTAAAACTTTAACAAGCTTTTTACTTCTCAAAAAAGTGAAATTGCTAAAACAATGTATAAATATAAATTGGGCAAACTTAGTATTCTTATTTATATTTTTGAAGTATAAGCTAAGGTGATATATGTAACACATTGAATTTTTCCTGACAAATAACTTATATTGATTTATTATAAATACATCTAAATGAATAACGATTTGAAAATAAAAATTACTTTAAACATTGTAAGTTATGATTCTACAACATGAAATAGAAGGGAAGGAATTCAAATGATTATCAGAGATGTTCGTATACTTGGTGCGTTGCAAAATAGCAATACTTGTTGTTTGTTCATTTAACGTCACTTTTTGCTGCTATGGCTAATCGGGCGATGCTACATAGGGAGCTCTAAATTTGGCTTATCCAGGTTTACTTAGGATAGGGATTTTTATTGAGTACCAGATATGGTACAGGCTCGAGACCCCCATTTACGTCCCCTCCGAAGCACGGCTTAACTAAGGATTTTTTACTCCCTTTAAAAAATCCTAGGGCCACCTGCCGGGCTACGAACCCGCGATCTTGGGCTCATTCGGTAGTTACGCAAACCACTAAACCATTGCCCCAAAAATAGCAATACTTAAGATGTATGGAATTTGATGGCTGTCATTTTTAATAATTTGATAAAATTATTAGCAACTTCATTGATTATATTTGCAAAAAAAAAAACGTGACAGAGGATAACATAACATTTTTTTTCTCATCCTCCAAAAATTTTATTTACAATATAATACAAATTTACAGAAATTCCTGCTTCTATATAAACCAAAAGCCTTCTGTTACCTTTCAGTATTTTAAGGCGTTACAATGGGCTGAGTCCGCTGAAGGCGGTTTTTACTCGAACCGGCTCAAAGCCGCTGACTTTATACAATACAAAACAGGGAGGGGCCGTTTAGCGGGATAAAGAATAGTTGTAGAAAGAAGAAAGTAGAGGAAGGAAGAAGGAAAAGGAAGGAAGGATAAGGAAAAGGGAGTACTTACCCCATCCCTAGATTAAATGTAAGCATATCGACCAAGGGAACACTGCCCTGCCATTTCCCAGGTCCCAGTGTTTTTAAGTCCCTAAATAGAGGGTTCGCACAGGTCTTCAGCCCTTCAAAAAATTTGATGTGTCTACGACCTATGTACTCGGGTACCGAGGGAAACCGAAGCTACAATTGTCCTGATTAAAAATTGTGTCAATATTTTATCGAAACTGAGTTACAATCAGAGGTAAGATGTTTAGACAACTAAGCTCTGGATGAACTCTTTAATTCCAAACCTCTGTTCACCGTAACAAGAGTTCTCGGTTTTCAGAAATATGTACAACTCTCCGCCAAACCGCAGTTTTTTTTACAAATCTTTCCTTATCCGTTCGTTGTCCCTATAGAACTCAAACCCGTCATATGTTCGCCGCCCCAATAATCTTCCGACTGTCAATTCCAATACTATATCCAATTTCGGTATAATCACTTCATATCCATACAATTCCCCCCAAAAAACTGAAATATCTATTCAGTTTTATGATCTTTGTAAAAAAATGGATTAAAGAAGAATTTTAATGATTTTTAAGTTTCACACATTTAGTTGCATTGGTTTAGCAGTTAATAATGGTCGTTAATGAAGGTTAATTTTGTTGGATAATCGATTTGTGTATCCATGGAAACCATCCGCTCAAGCCTTAGATATAGCATGTGTAACCTCTCATGTTATGTTATTTCTAGCACCACCACCTGTGGAGTACCTCAAGGCTCTGTATTGGGGCCACTGCTGTTTGTGATTTTCACAGCACCAGTGGTCGCAATGAAGCATCCAGGAGCAATGGTAGCAGCATCATCCCAATATGCGGATGATATTGGGATTTACGCCACCAGCATCAGCACCCCACATGCCCTTAACAAGGCACAAATGGCGACTGAAACCATAGGGAACGAGCTGAAACTGATTGGCATCAGGGTGAATCCGTCTAAGACGGATGCCATCGTAATGTCATTTCAGAGTGTGAGTAGGAAACATCTACCGAAGACTTTTGCTGTGGACTGCGAGGATAGAAGATTATCCACTTCAATTCTCTACCTTGTGTTTGGATATATTATTAAATAACAGTTAATAATATTACACACTTTATTACACATATGCACATAAACACAATAGTATAACTGTAACTGTGCAGGAGGTAACCCACAGGTTATGTTGTTGCTTACCAACCTAACATCCCTCTCCTTAAGTTCTAAATACAAAACAAAATACATTTACTCTTAAGTTTTAAATACAAAACAAAATACATATACACTTTTACAATTTTTTTTTTTTTTTTTTTTTTTTTAATAACTTATGATTTAATTTGTAACAATACCTATTTGTAAATAAAGTTTGGTGAAAGAAAAAATATGGAGCAAGAACTTACAAAAACAAACAAAATATGAAAACCAAAACAAAATACAGAGCAAGAATTTAAAAATACAAACCTTACAAATCCATTCTTTCTGGTTGTTTAATTACTCTACCTGACCTAGTTGTAATAAAGTCAGGTAGGTCCAATGGCAAGGAACAACCTGAGTTATTTAAACCCTCAGCAGTTCTGTCTATGACTTCATAATTTGAGTCATCAGCAGTTTCATCAAAATCAAGATTGTTATGTTTGTAATAGTGTGATTCAGCATCCTCTGATGGAGGAGGATTGTATTTCTTAATAAAAACTGCATTGCGCCTATACATTTTGCCATTAATTTTTACTAAATATGACCTAAATTTAAGCTTTTTAACTATAAGTGCCCTTTCCCAAAATTTAGTAAACTTGTCTTGTACTAAAACTTTATCACCCTCGTTAAATTCTACTGGTTTTCTGCAATGCTGATTATAATAGGTCTTTTGAGAATTTTTATTACAAACTTGTGGATCGTCAATAACATGAGGTACCAGACAGTTATCTCTGTCAATAGGAAGTTTTGATCTAAGATTCCTACTTTGAAGGAGCTGGGAAGGTGAATATTTTAGCCCTGCGACTGGAGAATTTCTATAGTTGAGTAAATATAAGTCCAAGTCAGAATTTTCATGATGACATTTTTTCAACATAGATTTTACTAACCCTACTGCTTTTTCTGCAAGACCATTACTTTTAGGGTAATGGGGACTTGAGGTCGTTATAACGAAATTCCATTGGTCTGAAAATTTTTTAAATTCAAAAGAGCTAAATGGATTGTTGTCGGCAACTATGATTTTGGGGATTCCATCAGAGGCAAAAATTGGCTTTAGACATTCTATTAGTGATGATGAAGTTTTGTCTTTGAGTTTCTTTAAATCAACCCATCTAGAATAGTAGTCCACTATGATTAAATAGTGCATATTTCGAAACTCAAGAATATCCATACCAATCTTATAGAATGGGATAGGTGGGATCTCATGAGGGAGCAGAGGTTCTCTAATATTGGACCTTTGGAATCTTTGACAAACAGTGCAAGAATTTACAAGGTTTGTAACATCAGACAAAATGCCAGGCCAGTAAAAGAATTGTTTTACCTTTTCTTTGATCTTGTTAAGGCCAAGATGCGTTTCATGCAGTAAATTCAAAATTGTCTTTCTATGCGATGGGGGAACAATTAACCTTTCATTATAATAAATTAGGCCATTTTCTACCGTGATATTGTTTCTTATATTAAAATAGTGAGCTAGTTCTCCACTGCATTTTAGAGATTTTGGCCAACCACTATTATAGTACCCAATAATTTGGTTTAAAGTTTCATCTGAATTTGTTTCAGATTTTAAATTCATAAGTTGTGGGTCAGAGCAATCAAATAAAACACCCACGGTGTGTACATCTTTCATTGACACATCATCTGTAACATTTCCTACAATAATATTCCTTGACAATAAGTCAGCAATAACCATTGACTTCCCTGGGAGATACTTCAGTTCAAACTTATATGGTAAAATTTTTAATCTAAGCCGTCTGAGTCGATTATTTTTTATTTTATTCAGATCTTTCTGAATAATAGATGTTAGAGGAGCATGATCCGTGTAAACAATCACATTAGGGTGGCCATAAACAAAGTTGTGGAGTTTTGAAAATGCAAATGTTATGGCAAGGAGTTCTTTTTCAATTTGTGCGTATTCCTGTTCACAAGGGGTTAGAGCTCTGCTAGCATACAAAACAGGCTTTCCGCCTTGTATCAACGAGCAACCAACAGCATAATTACTAGAATCAGCTTGTATCTCAACGGTCTTAAGAGGGTCAAAAGAAGCAAGTAATGTTATATTTGAGATAGCAGTTTTTAATTGATCAAAATTTTCATCCTGAGATTTTGTCCAAAGCCAAACGGAATCCTTCTTAAGCAAAGATGTGAATGGGGCTATTAAATCAGATAGATTAGGTATGAAATTTCTTAAAAAATTAACCATACCCAAAATTTTTTGAAGGTCTTTAACATTTTTTGGTGGCTCCAAGTTTATTATTGACTTAATTCTTTGTGGGCCAGGTTTATGACCAAGCTTATTAAATAAAAATCCCAGATATTTAACCTCGTTAAAAAAATATTGGATTTTCTCAGAGTTGAATTTAATGTTGTACTTTCTAGCAACAGAAACAACTTCTCCAACTGTTTTCTTAAGTTCCTCCTCAGAGTTAGCACAACACAAAATGTCATCAAAATAAACTATGACATTCTTTATATGACCAAAATACTTATATGTTAATTTTTGAAAGAATTCTGGCAAAACTGACAAACCAAAAGGGGCTCTTAGATATTTAAAAACACCAAATGGTGTACTAAAACAACATAGCTTACTTGATTCCTCATCTAGTTTAATTTGATGAAATCCATTTTTTAAATTGAAAAGACAGAAGTGACTTTTGTTGGAAAGTTTTAAACTTATTTCCTCTAAGGTAGGAATTTCATAGTAGTCTCTAACCAAACACTTATTTAAGTGTTGAGGGTCAATACACAATCTTAGTGAAGAGTCAGGTTTTTCAACAATTACAAGATTATTTATCCACTCACAAGGCTCGTCCACTCGCTCTATTATGTTTGCATGCAATAAATCATTTAAGCAAGTTTTTAATTTATTCTTTATTTTAAAAGGAACTCTACGAGCAGGGTTTGCCTTGGGAGTAGCATCACTACTGAGTTTTAGCTTACATATGTCTGGGAAACATCCTAGTCCACTGAAGACATCCTGATTCTGTTTGATAAAATCATCAACTGGGAGAGTAACCTGATCTATCCGACGAAGAAGTCCAAGTTCAACACAGGAACGTAGTCCTAGAAGTGGTGTTCTGTCATCATCTACGACCATGAATGAAGAGTTTATTTTCACACTGCCTTTTTGAAGTTCGAGATTAACACAGCCGATGGGTCGAACAACAAATCCACCAAAGGATTCAAGAAGTACATCAGTTTTTCTTATATTTAAATCAGCACTAAGTTTCTGTAGAGCAGTAGTAGTTATAACATTCACTTGGGATCCAGTATCGAGTTTAAATTCAATAGTTTGATTATTAATTTTAAGCAAAGCCAGCCATTCATCTTTTCCATGTGTTATAGTGTAACGGGAGTAAAACACCATAGTGAAGGTTATAAACAGCCATGTGATCAATGAGGTTTTCGTGTGAAATGGATTTGCCACTGCCTCAACCATTTAATTTATTTTATTGCATTACATAATTATTTCTTGACCAACATTAATTAATATTCATTTTTTAGTTCACTATAGCATAGTTTTTATTTATTTGTATTACAGTGGCAAATCCATGCGTAACCTGCACCCAGTTGTTGATAACCTTACTTATATCTGATTCTAAAAAACTTGGAAAAGAGACGCTTTGTGTGAAATAAATTGATATTGTTATTAATACTAAATAAAAAGTTTTATTTGAAGCCTAGCTCTTTAAAGTGGTGACCCCGACGTGATCGATGTAATAAACGTGATTGACGTAATTTGGTGAGTAGAAATACGTATTTTTTTTCTCCTTTCTTTGTGTTTCTCTTAACCTCCGTTTGAAATAATAAGGTTAAAAGAATGAACAGCAGAGGAAATATAGACGATCTATTGTCATTCGATGTGGAGACGATAGAAGAAAAGGCGGAGGTAGAGTCGGCGTCTATGCAAAATGTGTTAACCCGTCTACCTAGTTTTTTTAAAGAAGCACCGGACCTATGGTTCATCCAGGTCGAAGCGGTGTTCAGGACCTGCAAAATAACTAAATCGACGACGAAATTTTACATAGTGATCGCCCAACTAGACGTCGCCACGGTCCTACAAGTTGCTGATCTTGCTCGTAATCCGCCAGAAGACCCCTACCAAAGGCTTAAAGAGCGCCTACTGGCTGATTTCGGCCAATCCGATAACGCGAGGATCAAAAGGTTACTCGAAGAAAAGCGGTTAGGCGATCAGAAACCATCCATGTTTCTCCGGGAGATGCAACAGCTAGCCGGAGAACAGGTCCCAGAAGTGATGCTCGGCACTTTATGGCTTCGCGGACTACCTGAGGGCATGCAAGCTGCTTTAGCCGCAACGGAACATACGGATGTGACGAAGCTTGCTCGAATAGCGGACAAGATCGCCGAGATTCAGCCCGCTTGTAACCCTATCATGGCTAATCACGCAGCCTAGACCAGGACCTTCTGCTCTCGGACCAAGCGACATTGGAGAGGTGATTAATCGAATGACCGCGGAGATAGCGGCGCTTAAGGCGCAGATGGGGGCCAGGTCAAGTCGGCCAAGAAATAGGACGCCCAGCCAGGATCGTGGGCACAGAAGTAAAAGCGGTCGGCGACTTTGCTTCTACCACGCACGGTTTAAGGAAAAAGCAACCAAGTGCCGTCAACCCTGCGACTGGAAGCCGGCGTTAAACTAGTCGCAGCGACGAATGAGGCGGATTCAGTCGCTGAGATCTCCAACCACCGACATTTCATTGCCGACAAGAAGTCCGGGGTCAGATGTCTGGTGGATACTGGAGCCACCTTATCTGTCTTCCCGGTGAAGACTTGCAGAGCGAAGCCTTCCCAGGAGTACAGGCTTTATGCGGCAAACGGAACGCCCATTCCGTCATACGGGACCATTGTCTTGAACCTCGACCTAGGGCTCCGTAGGAAGATGTTGTGGAGGTTTGTAGTGGCTGAAGTGAGTCACCCCATCATCGGCGCAGATCTACTTTATCATTATAATGTGATGGTAGATCTGGCCGGATGTCAGCTAGTAGACCAGCGGACAGGGCTCACTACGCGTGGAAGGTTAGCGAAGGTGCCAGTGCCCACAGTTTGTTCGGTACCTGCCGGGGGGTGGTACACTACTTTGTTGCGCAAGTACCCCGGTGTAACACAACCAACGTCTTTTGTTAAGCAGCCAAAACATGACGTAGTTCACCACATAGAGACAAGTGGAGCCCCAGTCACAGCGAAAGCACGCCGCCTGCCACCAGGAAGGTACAAGGCAGCCAAGAATGAGTTTATGCAGATGATGGAAGAAGGTATCTGCAGGCCGTCTAACAGCCCCTGGGCCAGCCCACTGCACATCGTGGAGAAGAAGGATGGCGGCATAAGGCCCTGTGGAGACTACAGGCAACTAAATGCAAAGACGGTCCCCGAGAGATATCCGGTGCCTAACTTGGCTGACTTTAATGTTAATATGCATGGAAAAAAATATCTTCACAACGCTGGACCTCAACCGGGCATATTACCAAATCCCGGTAGCAGAGGAAGACATCCCGAAGACGGCTGTGATCACACCTTTCGGTTCGTTCGAGTTCCTCCGCATGTGTTTTGGGTTGAGGAACGCATCACAAACCTTTCAGCGATTTCTGGATCGGGTGCTAAGAGATTTAGATTTCGCGTGGTGGTACCTCGATGATATAATCATCGCCTCGAGAGACGAAAAAGAGCACATAACACATGTGGAGGAAATCCTGCGTCGTCTCGAGGACAATGGCCTCACTGTGAACCTGGCGAAGTGTGTGTTTGCTCGTCAGGAAGTCGAATTTTTGGGCCACACGGTGAATGGATGTGGTGTCAGCGCTCTTCCTTCGAAGGTGGAAGCCATTGCTTCCTATCCTAGGCCAGAGACAATAAGGGACCTGCGACGTTTCCTGGGTATGTTTAACTTCTATCGCCATTGCATACCCAGGGCGGCGGATATGCAAGCACCTTTGAACAGGTTCCTCGCTGGAGCGAAGAAGAATGACAAGAGGCCGGTGGACTGGGATGTTGAGGCCACTTCAGCATTTGAACGTTGCAAAACCGCAATCCAGAACGCGGCGGTGCTTGGACACCCGAAGGAGAATGCTGAGCTCGTCCTGGTATGTGACGCCTCCAGTACTGCTATGGGAGCAGTTTTGCAGCAGAAGGATGGCAGTGTTTGGCGACCTCTTGGGTTTTTCTCCAAAGCGTTCGCTCCAGCCCAGAAGAAATACGCCACCTATGATAGGGAATTGCTGGCTATCCACCGAGCGATCAAGCACTTCCGGCATTACCTGGAGGGACGGCATTTCACGATTTGGACGGACCACAAGCCTCTGGAATATGCTTTTCACCAGAAGCCAGAAACTGCGACGCCCATGCGGATTCGGTTGGTAAACTTCATCAGCCAGTTCACCACTGACATCCGCCACATACCTGGGGAAAAGAACCCAGTAGCCGACGCACTCTCGAGAATAGAGGACATAGACTCGACCGAGGACTATACTCATATGGCAAATGAGCAGAAGAAGGATCCAGCAATTCCGGATCTACAGAAGAACACTCGTCTTCAGTTCCGCTGGATCAAGCCTCCCGGTACAGAAGCATTAGTCCTCTGTGAGACTTCTACCCAGCAGGCACGGCCCTATGTCCCTGAATCCATGCGAGAAGAGATTTTTCACCGCCTACATGGGCTCAGTCATCCCGGGATACGAACCTCGAGGCGATTGGTCACACAGCGTTTTTTCTGGCCAGGTATGAACAGTGACATATCGAGGTGGGCTCGTTGTTGCATTCATTGCCAGCGGTCTAAGGTCGTCCGACATACAGTCACCCCTCCAGGTACCTTTGCACCCAGTAGCAGGTTTGAGCACCTGCATGTGGACCTCATTGGACCTTTGCCACCGTCCAACGGTATGCGTTACTGCCTTACAATGGTAGACAGATTCACACGTTGGCCCGAGGCATGTCCATTGGACGAAATCACCAGCACGAAGGTGGCAGAAGCAGTAGTCTGCTCGTGGATCTCTCGCTACGGTACGCCGGCTAGGATCACGACCGACCAAGGGCGTCAGTTCGAGTCAGATCTGTTCATTAATCTCACTCGCGTCCTTGGTGTTCAAAGAAACAGGACTACGGCGTACCATCCTCAGTCCAACGGATGTGTAGAACGGTGGCATAGGTCTCTCAAGTCATCCCTCACGGCTACGTTGAACACGGCTGGATGGGCGAAGATACTTCCGACTGTTCTTTTGGGTCTCAGGTCGGCGGTTAGAGAAGATATAGAAGCCAGCTCTGCGGAAATGGTTTTCGGTCAGCCTCTGCGTCTCCCGGGAGAATTTTTTGAGCCATCAGGACGCCGAGAGGACGCTGAGTCAACGCTCAAGAATTTACGCGACTCAATGAAAAATTTGCGGCCAGCGCCACACCGCAGCAGCTCGGCCAAGTCCTTCGTTCACCGAGACCTAAAAGATTGCACCCACGTGTTCCTGAGGGATGATACGGTGAGCAAACCGCTTACACCACCGTATACAGGACCCTACAAGGTAATATCCCGACAGGAGAAAACCTATAAGGTGGAGTTGCCTTCAGGACCGAAGACCATTACAATGGACCGTTTGAAGCCAGCGCATCTCCTGACGGAACCGGCGGTGAATGGCGAAAACAGGGAGCGACCTTCTACATCGCCTGCAACTGCGACCAGCGCCAACAGGGATCAACCCACTCCTTCACCTGCGGCAGACGACCCTTCGAATGACCTCGACGCAGAACAGAAGCAACCGAAGCCGGGTTACCAGACCCGCTCCGGTCGTGTAGTGAAACCCAAGGTTAGGTTCTGTGCCGATGCCATTGGGGGGAGTGATGTAACGGGAGTAAAACACCATAGTGAAGGTTATAAACAGCCATGTGATCAATGAGGTTTTCGTGTGAAATGGATTTGCCACTGCCTCAACCATTTAATTTATTTTATTGCATTACATAATTATTTCTTGACCAACATTAATTAATATTCATTTTTTAGTTCACTATAGCATAGTTTTTATTTATTTGTATTACAGTGGCAAATCCATGCGTAACCTGCACCCAGTTGTTGATAACCTTACTTATATCTGATTCTAAAAAACTTGGAAAAGAGACGCTTTGTGTGAAATAAATTGATATTGTTATTAATACTAAATAAAGAGTTTTATTTGAAGCCTAGCTCTTTAAAATAGCATCACAGGCACACAGGTTTAAAGAATCTAACTTAAAAACATCATTACTCAACTCTACCAGTTCATGAACTTGTTGAATCCGATTATTACGCTTATTTCCAGTGCATTTCTTTGCAAAATGATTGTACTTTTTACAGGAGGAACACTGTTTACCAAATGCTGGGCATCGCCCTTTAGCATGCTTGAACCCACAGCGATCACAAGCATATAAACTATCCTGAGGGTCCTGGTGCTCTGGTGGTCTTTTCAATTGTGGCTTCCGATTTACTTCAAGGATCTCTGTTGGATTATCAATCGTTGCTTTCACTGAGTGTGCTTTTAAAACTTTCATATTTAATTCTGCCATCTCGACTGTTTTGCAAAAACTAACTGTTTTTTCCAATGAAGGGTCCTCTCTTAAAAGTCTTTCTTGAGAACTTTTGTCATAAAGTCCGAGAATTATTTGGGATTTTAACAATTTATCTTCCTGTTCACCGAATTCACAAGGTGCTACTAGTGATTTTAGATCCGTAAAATACCGTTCAAATGGCTCATTTGCTGCCTGGTTCCTACTAAAAAACTTATAAATCACCATTGTCTCATTTTTTCGTGGAGTACAATGCTTTTCTTGGACGTCTACAACAGAATTCACTGTTTCTACAGCTGGTTTTAGCGTCGTTATTGTGGAGTACAGTTTTAATCCTTCCAATCCCAATAAGTTCTTTAATCTTGCTACTTGGACTTCTCGCGGTTTCTTCCCTGTCTCTGTAGCTACAAAATAAACTTCTACTTCAGTCCGGAATCTTTTAAAGCTCTCGGAGAGGTTATCAACAGTCACGTTGAATCCTGAAGGTTTGTTGAATTCCATTGAAATCACGTTCTAAATCACGTTTTAAAGTTCAAACTAAAACGGTCTCGACTGCGCCATGTTTGGATATATTATTAAATAACAGTTAATAATATTACACACTTTATTACACATATGCACATAAACACAATAGTATAAGTGTAACTGTACAGGAGGTAACCCACAGGTTATGTTGTTGGTTACCAACCTAACACCTTGGCCTTACCTTTGATAGACATCTCACCTTCTCAAAGCACGTTCAGGCAAGATTGAAGTTGGCACGACAGAAATCCAACAGGCTGTACCATCTGCTCTTGTCGCCGTATTATTGGGGCGACGAACATATGACGGGTTTGAGTTCTATAGGGACAACGAAGGGATAAGGAAAGATTTGTAAAAAAAACTGCGGTTTGGCGGAGAGTTGTACATATTTCTGAAAACCGAGAACTCTTGTTACGGTGAACAGAGGTTTTGAGTTGAAGAGTTCATCCAGAGCTTAGTTGTTTAAACATCTTACCTCTGATTGTAACTCAGTTTCGATAAAATATTGACACAATTTTTAATCAGGACAATTGTAGCTTCGGCTTCCCTCGGTGCCCGAGTACATAGGTCGGAGGCACATCAAATGTTTTGATGGGCTGAAGACCTGTGCGAACCCTCTATTTAGGGACTTAAAAACACTAGGACCTGGGAAATGGCAGGGCAGTGTTCCCTTGGTCGATGTGTTTACATTTAATCTAGGGATGGGGTAAGCACTCCCTTTTCCTTATCCTTCCTTCCTTTTCCTTCTTCCTTCCTCCACTTTCTTCTTTCTACAACTATTCTTTATCCCGCTAAACGGCCCCTCCCTGTTTTGTATTGTATAAAGTCAGCGGCTTTGAGCCGGTTCGAGTAAAAACCGCCTTCAGCGGACTCAGCCCATTGTAACGCCTTAAAATACTGAAAGGTAACAGAAGGCTTTTGGTTTATATAGAAGCAGGAATTTCTGTAAATTTGTATTATATTGTAAATAAAATTTTTGGAGGATGAGAAAAAAAAAATGTTATGTTATCCTCTGTCACGTTTTTGTAGATAATGTAAAATATAGCCAAGTTTCATACTATAATATATCTTGTGTCTGGTCCCAATACATGAAAATATAGTTTAACAGGTTATGAGCCCAGTCCAGATGATTCTATTAGTTGAACCGGTGAATTATGTTCACATTCAACATACAACCACCGCAAAAGAAGCATGGGAAAATCTAACCAAAGCCTTTCAGGATTGACGAGACGAGTTGGTCTTCTCCGTATTCTTGTAACTACGAAATAAGAAGACTAAAGTTCAGTAGAAGAATACGTGAACCGGATTATTACCACCGCACATAAATTAACGTCTATTGGTCTCAGTGTGAGTGAAGAATGGGTGGGAATAATTCTTCTCGCTGGATTGCCAAGCCGTTTCGAACATGATTAAGGGCGTTGAGAGTTCCGGTTTGAAAGTAAACGCCGATTTAGTCAAAACAAAGTTATTGCAGGACCTTTCCATGGAAAAATCGAGCTCAGAAATTTATTATGGCAGTCCAAGTTCAAATTACGGTTTGTACGGTCACAGTTCAAAAGGAGGTTCTGTTCAGTGGAAGGGAGTTCAGAAATACAAGAACTATAAAGAAGATAAGTCTGATAAAAAGCTCCCCAGAAAATATCCATCACTGCCGCTAATAATGAGATAATGACGTCAGATACTGTCGGCAATATTTCATTACCCGTGACGATTTCAGGTAAGTCCTCAGAAGTAAATATTAATAACGCATATTATGTTCCAGAATTAGAGGTTAACTTGCTATCAGTGAGCCAAATTTTCAGTAATGAACATCTTGTGGTCTTCAATAGCAATGGAGCTAAAGTTTTTAATAGCCAGAGACAGCTGATCGCCTCTGCTAGCTTAGTGAATAATTTATTCAAATTGGACGTTCCTCCCAGTGTAACGTGTGCATTATCAGCGAAATGTGAAATGACACTCTGGCATCAGTGCATGGATCATTTAAACTACCTAATAGCCTACGTAAGTTGAGTATTGTTTCTAAATCTTTAAATCTATATAGTCAAAAACCTAATGATTCCTGTGATATCTGCATATTAGGAAAAAGCTACGGTTTATCTTTTCCTAGGAGTGACTCCACTACTGAACACTGTTTACAAATGATGCACTCAGACCTCGTAGGACCGATGGAGGTAAACAGTTTAGGAGGGTCCAGATATATACTGACATTTCTGGATGGCTTCAGTCATAAGTCATTCATATATTTCTTAAAATCTAAGGATCAAGTCACTGATTATTTTAAAATTTTCAAATCTCATGTTGAAAATCAGACTGAAAGAAAATTAAAATTCAGCGCTCTGGCAATAGAGGAGAGTACTGTAATAAAATATAAAGGGATTTTTTGAAGTCGTCAGATATTGTGCATCGGACCTCCTGTCCTTACTCTCCTCAGTAAAATGGAAAGGCCGCGCGCCTTAACCGCTCTCTTTTAGATCGTGCAAGATGTCTGCTGATAGAGTCAGGACTCCCAACCGTTTTGGGGGCAGAAGCAGTAAACTGTGCAACTTATCTTTTAAACAGGTCGCCGTGCAAGTCTGTAGTTACAACTCCAGAAGAAATGTGGACAGCTATGAAGCCTTCTCTTAAACATCTTCGAATTTTCGGCTGTAAGGCATATGCACACATCCGTGGACCGAAGCGAACTAAAGTCAGCCCCAGATCTACTCCTTGCATATTTGTGGGACATTGCCAAGACACAAAAGGGTATAAGTTGTATGATTCTCGAAAGAAAATTACCTACATATCAAGAGATGTGACATTCTCCGAATTTCACAAGGGGAAGTTCATTGTTAGAAAACACTTCCGAAGATTCTGATAGAAACGTCTATATGTTACCCAACAAGTCTAATCTAGAAAAAGTAAATATTGAGGAAAACTCTGGTCCTGACTTCGACGACAAAACAGAATCACGGACATCAACTGATGATGATGATGATTCTCCGGAGAGTGACATACAGTCTGACAACGTTCCTCGCATCACTAATTCGAGTATGGAAGATCTCTCCATAGCTACAGAAACCAATCATGATGACGATCCAGATTATATTCCACCAACGACATCAACATCGCACCCAACAGTGACTAGATCTGTAAGAGACAGACGACCACCTGCTACGCTGCACGACTTTGTGACGTATTCAGTTTTCTCTACCGGCTCCGAGCTGTCAGATCCAGGGTCCTATGATGATGCGTTACTTCATCAGGACAATCAGTTGTGGATTGGTGCCATGGAGCGTGAATCGAAGGCTCAAATGAACAACAGTACCTATGAATTGGTCGAACTCCCAGCTTCAAAAGAACCCCTTGCACGCAAGTGTGTCTTCAGAACGAAGAGGGATACCAGTGGTAAAATAACCGGTCATAAAGCGAGACTTGTGGTCAAGGGATTCGCTCAAAGGAGGAATGTGGATTACGAAGAAACGTTCTCGCCAGTTATCAGGTACAGTTCTATCAGATACCTTATATCACTGGCTACAGAGTACAATCTGGACATTGATCAGATGAACGCCGTATCCGCATTCCTTCAGGGAGATCTGGAGGATTAAAGTGAATAAGTATATATCCTTCTTTTAAGGTGTGTTTACATGGACAATACAAATTGTAGATTGCCGAACATATTGCTAGAATATATTGCTATATATCTGGATATTATTGCCGAGCAATATATTGTCGGGAATCAGTGTTGAAACAAGCCACACTCGGCCAATTGTGAAAATGGACGGGACGGAACTATGTCACCCTTGTTGTTGTTTGTTCATTTAGCGTCAATTTATGCTGCTATGGCTAATCGGACGATGCTAAAGTGGGAGCTCTAAATTTTGCCTATCTAGATTTAATTAGGATAGGGATTTTTAACGAGTATTTGACATCGTACAGGCTTGGGACCCCCGTTTAACGTCCCTTCCGAAGGACGGCTTAACTAAGGATTTTTAACTCCCTTAAAAATATCCTAGGGCCACCTGCCGGACTACGGCCCCGCGATCTTGGCCTTAGTAGTTTGTTACGCTAACCACTAGACCGCAGTTGACCGTAACATGTCACCCTTGTTTTTTACATGCATAACAACCCTTACATGAACAATAATACCACTAGTTTTTTTTTAAATCAATAGTATGGACTATTTGAACCTAGCGTTTGTACACATTCTTACTAACATATTTCAATATCATTATGCAATAGTTATAGAGTATACCGACTTGTTATTGTAATGTTGAATTATAATTAATAGTTCTAATACTAACTATAATAATTAAAAATGGCTAACGAGGGGAATACCTAATAAACCTTACATAAACAATAATACCACTAGTTTATTAAATTAGTTGCCTAATGCAGACTGAATTAGTGTCCTGCGTATTAATACATCTCAATATTATTATAAATATGTAAATACGAATAGATTTTACAACTTGTACAGCGGGTTCTTTTGAAGTGCCAAGAGGCGGGTGCCGCCCATGTATTAGCTCGTCAGAGGGTGTTGCCAATGTTGTCCAGAGGGGTTGGAGAATATTTCATATTGCCCGGCCATACGTGTTTCTAGCTCTGTCTACAAATGCTTCCCTCCTACTCTCTCCTTTTCCCCTTGACATAAAGCAGGTACAAGGGCGGCACCCGCCTCTTGGCACTTCAAAAGAACCCGCTGTACAGGTTGTAAATAGTAAAATATTTTCGTATTTACTTATTTAAGGGAATAATAATATTGAGATGTATTAATACGCAGGACACTAGGTTCAGCCTACATTACGCAACTAATTTAAAAAAACTAGCGGTATTATCTGGTCGTGTGCTCAGTACACGCCAGCCGTTAAATCTAACGGCCTCGCTCTCCAAAATCGCCCTGAAGATGACCTACACTGTAGGTCGAAACGTCGGCACATAATATAAGTTCATTACTTATTCTGTGTTCTTATTGACTGCACCCCCCAACTATCTCCTTTGCATTAGCGGTATTATTGTTTATGTAAGGTTTATTAGGTATTCCCCTCGTTAGCCATTTTTAATTATTACAGTTAGTAATTGAACTATTAATTATAATTCAACATTACAATAACAAGTCTGTATACTATTGAATAATACTATAACTATTGAATAATGATATTGAAATATGTCAGTAAGAATACATATAAACGCTAGGTTCAAATAGTCCATACTTTTGATTCAAACAAAACCAGTGGTATTAGAATAGAATAGAAAATAAACTTTATTCTGGGACCAAGCCCCTTTAGAATAACAATAATGAACAAATAAAAAAAACATAAAATTCATCAGGCCAGAAGGCTACATAATAACACAAATCATGAAATAATCAAGTGTGACAAAACATTGTAAAAATAGAAATAGATAAGAAAATAAATAAATAAAGTACGAAGAACTTGACTGGTTTTTAACTAATTGTCGAAAATAAATATATTGATATTAACAAAATAATAATTAATAATATTAATACAGTAGTTAATGACGGAATTGCTAACTAAAATAATTGATTAGCATAGCATGCGATAATGTATTTACAAAGTCGGTATCATCTTTGTTGTTGGAAAAATAAATAAAACACAAGGGTAGCGGGATCGAGTTTACCATACTGATATATTCAAGCGGACGTTTGATCTGCTTGGAGAGCGACTTTTTGAGATGCCAAGAGATGATGGAAAAGCAGGGATTTAAATGAAGCTAGTGAAGAGGAATGGCGAATGAAAGGAGGGATTGAATTCCACACAGTGGTGGAGCGGGCGAGGAAGGAGCGCTCGAATGCCTTAGTTCTGTGGGAAGGAATGTAGAAATCGGAAAGGCGAGATCTTGTTTTGTGGTGCTGGACAGAGGATTTGAATGGGAGGAGACTATAGATATATGAAGGGTGTTGCGAGTTGATGGATTGGTATAGAAAAACGCTAAGGAAATATTGTCTACGGATGGGAGGGAAGAGCCACTTTAACTCATCATAGTGATGTGACACCCGGGATCACCTCGGAGTACCAAGGACAAATCTTAAAGCGCAGTTCATTATTCTTTTTAAGCGGCTCTCAAGCATATTCGAGAGGCCCCCGTATACCACACTACAGTCTCGAAGTGGGGGAAGATGAGGGATGATACGAGCAGCTTCCGAGTAGGTTGTGTAAGGAGATGCCGAGAACGATGGAATAATTTTAGGGACTAATTATTCGTCGGGATATTTGTGTGACATGTGGTTTCCAGAAAAGGTTTTGGTCAATGGTAATGCCTAGGTTTTTAACGGAGGAGTTGAAACTGATGGGATGGTCGTTTAGGATTAATGTCGGAAGGGTGGGGATAGTTACAAGGAGGGAGTTGGAACCTAGAACAATGGCCTGGGTTTTCATTGCGTTCAATTCCAGTTTGTTCAGCTTAGCCCAGGCACTGATCCTATCTAGGTCTTGCTGAATACTGGCGAACGCATATGATAGCTCAGATGGAGGAAAGGATAAATAGATTTGGAAGTCGTCAGCATATAGATGATAGGAACAGTGGTGAACAGATTTAGGAAGATCATTGATGTAACATTTGAAAAGGATAGGAGAGATGCTTGAGCCCTGTGCCACACCTGAGGATAGAGTAAGGAAAGAGGAAAGGGGTTGGTTGGGCATAGAAACCGCTTGGGACCTATCAGAGAGGAAGGATTGGAACCATAGAATAGAGCTGTAGGAAAAGGACAATGACTTTAGTTAGGAGAAAAGGATAGAATGGTCCAAGGAATCGAAAGCTTTAGAAAAGTCTAGGAGGATTAGCACGGTTAGTTGTTTGTTGTCCATTGCTTTATATATGTCATTGGTGATTTTGATAAGGGCAGATTGAGTGGAAAAACCTGGGTGATAGCCTGATTGAAGCGGAACGAGGAGTTTGGACTGTTCGAGAAAATTTGTTATTTGAGACTGGACTATTCTTTCGAGAGGTTTGGAAAGGTTGGAAAGTATGGAGATTGGCCGGTAGTCCTTGGGAAATAATGGGGTTGGGGTTTTATTTATAGGATGGACTAGGGATTTTTTCCAGGAAGTCGGGAATACTGCTTTTTGTAGTGGGAAGTTATAAATGAAAAGTCGGACAGGTAGGATATCGATGAGGCATAGTTTGAGTAGTTTAACGGGTATCTCGTCTAATCCGGTAGAACTGGAGCGGGATTTAAGAACGGAGGAAATAATGTCTCTAGGTGATATGTCTAAGAAATAAAAATTGTCGGGGTTGAAAGATGGCGTTAATGAAAAGACGGAGGAGGAGGATTTTGATGTGTTAATTGAGGCAGACAAAAAATATGAGTTCATTTCATCGGGAGAAGCAGGGAAGGCTCTGGAGGATGTTGGATTGCAGAGGGCGAGCTTTCGGAGGAGTTGCCATTTAGATTTAGGATCGGGAGCAATGGAAAGGGCTTCGTGGAAGTATTTGGATTTTGCTTGTCTGATTGTAGATTGTGTCAAAATGCGAAGAGCCCTGAACGCTTGGTAGTCATCGGTAAGCCTAGTGCGTCTAAAGCGTCTACGAGCAGCATCACGTTTCCTTTGCAGGTCTTTAATTTTTTGACACATCCAAGGAGCAGGATGGTGGCGGAAGGTTAAGGATTTGAGTGGGGCGTGAGTATCCAGGATGCTTTTGAGATTGGCAGTGAGTATGTCGACCATTGAATCGACGGTGGTACAGGAATAAATTTGGTTCCAATTCAGGGTTTCGAGGGAAGGAGGTACATTTTCAGAAGTGAGTCCATCTAGGTTGCGAAAGGTTATTGTTTTCGGTAGGATTTCTGGGTTATTATATGAGATTTGGATTAAATCGTGAGAGGACAGAAAAGGGACAGGAAATTGTGAGGAAGAAAGGAGTCTCTGCGATGAGTCAACGATGAACAAGTCTAACCAGGTGTCAAATCGGAGAGTGTGATGGGTAGGAGAGAAAGAGACAATGGAGAGGTGCAGAGAGTAAAAAAGGTTTTCAAGATACATTTTATCATTGGATTGGACCAGAAGATTGGTATTAAAGTCACCGGAGATTATGATGTGGTCATAGAGAGGAACATGGTTGTAAAGGACCGACTCAAAGATAGGATCAAAAGGGACCAAAGGAGGGCGATACACTACAACGTATAGGAGAGGATTGGGTTTGCATGAAATTTCGACGCCAAGGAATTCTATGTGAGGGAAGTTGGACACTGGTGAAGAAAACAGGATGCGTGATTTTAGGGAATTATGGACGTAAAGACCTACACCTCCCCCAGTCCGGTCAACTCGGTCGTGGCGGAGGAAGGAATAGTCAGGTAAGGAAACAGTGGAGGACGGGATATAGGGTTTTAGCCATGTTTCTGAGATTCCAATGGTGTGGAAAAAATTGTGGGTAAAATATTGCTGAAATTCATCAAAGTGAGCGGGCAAGGATTGGGAGTTAATGTGGCAGAAGGTTAGACATTAGACATGATGGGGAAGCAGAAGAGAAGCTCTCAGTATTTGAAGAGAGGGAGCTATGATGAGTAAATTTTATTGGCAGAGCTAATTGAAGAGTTTGAAAATACAGACAAAAGATTAACCAAGGCGAGTTATTACTAAAAACCGCTATAAATCTTGATGCGAATGAAGGGATATTGAAATTAAATTATAACGAAAGGAAAAATGATACGTAGATAATAAAATAAATTAAAGAACAGACAACAAAAAGAAGATAAAAGAAAAAATGAAAATTAGTTTTATGTGAGGAAGAAAAGTTAATTTCATAATGGTTATTCGTGAGGCTTGAAGGCATACCATTCTTCAGTAGTCATTCGAATATATCCAGGTCATGAGCTTGATCGATGTAGACCACTCGGTGTCCATCTTCTTTGCTACATCGCACTCAACCACCAGAGAACCAGACATATTTTATTTTCCCCGCTGCCCTCTTCTGACGTGCAAGCCAGTAGAGGTTCCTGTTAGTTCCTGTCATTTCCTCGCTTAGATAGATGCGGTGGCAGTCGTTTTCCTGCCAACCTATATCTCGGGTGGAGAAATCTCGCTTGACTTTTCTTTTTTGTATCAGGTCATCCCTCACTGATTGCCTTGAGAATCGTGCGATGATTGGTGGGGGTCGTCATTTTTCGCCCTAAGACGCTGCACCGTGTCCAGGTCCTCGATATTTAGTTTTAATCCCAGGACTGCTCCGATGCTTACGACTAGACCAGAAGGAGTCTCTCCGGCTCGTATGGGGATCCCACGTATCTCAAGGCACTTAGATAATAGGCCCTGTTCACTTTTGTTCAAGCGTACCTCCAAATTCCCCACTCGTGCCTTGAGCGCTTTATTTTCCGCTAAGATCTCCTCGATATATTTATTTTGTCCCTCTAGGTGTTTTTCGATAGATGTTAGTCTCTCATTCATTTCAACCTTGATCTTTTTTATCTCCCCCTGGACATTATGATCGGAATGTTTTATTGCCGCTAATATTTCCATGAGTGAGGGTTTGTGTTATTTTATCGGAAATTTGTTGTTCCCCGGCTTCTGAGTTTTTATTGGCCTGCTCACACTTAGTGCACAGCCATTGTGTTTTTGAGGATTTTAGGCCCTCTATCTCCTTATCGCTGAGACTGCAGCACCGCCCATGAAAAATTAAATTGCATTTTGAGCAACATACATTATTGTTCATGTAAGGGTTATTATGTATTCCTCTTGTTATCCAATTTAGTGATCAACTTAGTAATTGAAACTATTAATTAAAATAGACCATTCAAATAACAAGCTTTTGTACTCTGTTACGGTAGGATTTAATATTGAAATATGTGTTGTAAAAAACAAGGGTGACATATTCCGGCTCGTCCATTTTCACAACTGGCCGAGTGTAGCTCGTTTCAACACTTCTTCCCGACAATATATTGCTCGGCAATAATATCCAGATATATTGCCCTAAGTGTGGCGGCAATTAGTGTTGCCGGATAGAATTGCTAGCAATATGTTCGGCAATCTGCAATTTTTATTGCCCATGTAAACGCATCTTTAGAATAACATGAAAAAATAAAAAGGAAAACTACTTATTTTAATAAATTGATAGATAAATTTTATTTATAAATGTAAATATTAAAATTAAAGTTTTATATCTTAATCTCAAATTGTATTTACATACTACAATTTTATATACACATTAGTAAACAGATACAAATATTGCCTTTTATAAATTTTCTAAAATATATGGCTATTAAAAAATTAACTAATATATTCCAACATCATAATTAACTACTATACGAGGGCGGGCCAATAAGTCCGTGACTTTTTGAATTTCCCGCCTCTTAATTGAAATGGCAACACTGCTCCTGTCTAAATCTGAACAAGCTGCGTCATTTAGTTTGTGTTTTGCAGCCGATGATAGCAGACTATCGCGCATTATGAGAAGAAAATGGAAAAAAGTGAATTTCGTGTGCTCATTAAACATTATTTTTTTCGAAAATAAAAACCATCACTCAAACCAAGGCTAAGCTTGATAAATATTATGGGGTCTTTGCACCATCCATTTCCATGGTAAAGAAGTGGTTTACTGAATTTCGATGTGAGCGTACAAGGACGGAAGATGCCGAACGTTCTGGACGCCCAGTTGAGGTCTCTACACCCGAAACTTGAAACAATTTACGATATGGTTTTAGCCGATCTTAGGTTGAAAGTGAGAGAGATTGTGGAAGCCATAGGCATCTCACATGGCTCAGTGGTTTCAATTTATAATGATCACTTGGGTATGATAAAGCTTTCCACAAGATGGGTGCCGCGTTTGCTCACAATTGACTACAAACGCAACCGTGTAACAATTTCGCAGAATGTTTGGCGTTGTTCAACCGCAATATGGACGAGTTTTTGCGCCGTTTCGTAACCCTGGATCAAACAGTGAGTTTCTCAGGGTGAATCGGCGCCAAAGAAGGCAAAGGTGGGTTTGTCAGCCAATAAAGTTATGGCGACTATTTTTCGGGATGCACGCGGTATAATCCACATTGTCTACCTTCAAAAGGGGAAAACAATCAATGGCAAATATTATACCAACTTATTGGGTCGATTCAATAAAAAAATACCGCATTTGGCCAAGAAAAAAGTTCTTTTCCACTAGGACAATGCAAGGGTGGCAGTTTCTAGATTTAGCCCGGGGTTACTATTTCTTGTTCCCAAACTTGAAGAAATGGCTCGGCGGAAAGAGATTTGACTCCAACGACAAAGTCATCTCACAAGCAAATGCATATTTCGATGTTTCCTAGACAAATCATATTTTTCGGAAGGGATAAAAAAAAAAATGGAAAAACGTTGGACTAAGTGTATAGAACTCAAAGGGGACTATGTTGAAAAATAAAATACCTTTCATAAAAAAACCTTCACTGACAATTAAGTGATCAGAGGTGCTGAAAGATACACGGATAATGAAGCCTAGAAAAATGAAACTTAACAAAAATGAAACATACGAAAAGAATCATGAAAGAGCCCTGGACAAGGTTGAGAAACAGAGGGAATATGAGGCATGCTTAGAAGCAAAATTGAGAGATTTAGACCATAATGGGACTGTTGAAGAAATCTGGAAATCCTTAAAAGAAAGCATACTTGAATCAGCAAGGTCGGTATGTGGAGTTTTTATATCGTTAAAAATAAACAACAGAAACAAATGCACCAAATGGTGGAGCGAAGAAGTCAAGGAATTAGTCAACAGGAAGAAAGAAGCATGGAAGGCATACCTGATGAATCGTACACCAGAAAAATGAGAAGATTATGCTAGATGTAGAAATGATAACAAGCGGGTCATCCGAGAGGCCAAGAAAAAGACGTGGCAAGAATTTGGAAAAAGCCTAGACAGTGACTATAAGGAAAATATAAAGAAATTCTAGAAAAAAGTAAAAACACTGGGTAAAGCCAACAAAGAGATAAGAAACATAAAAGATGAAAGCTGACATTTGATCACAGAACCAGAAAAGATCCTGGAAAGATGGAGACAATATTGCTCCTGGCAGTTCTCTGATTATAGATAAATTCCAGAACAAGAGATGGTGACCAACCAAGTCGCTGAATTTGATACGATCTGGGAGGAAGATATAGAAAGGGCTCTGGAAAAACTAAAGTTAGGCAAAGCAGCAGGTAGATGTGGGATTTTCCCAGAATTTATTAAACATGGAGGAAACGAAATGGTTAAGGCATTGCAAGCACTTTTTCAGAAAATATGGGACAATAAGACTATTCCGAAGGATTGGGAGTACAATATCATAGTCCCAATACACAAGAAAAATAGCACAACTGAATGTGGCAACTACAGGCCTATTCGCCTATCCCAAATGACATACAAACTTTACACCACTATTCTAGAAAGCAGGTTAAGGCCACTGATAGAACCAGATTTAGAAGAGGATCAGGCTGGTTTCCGACTGGGGAGGCAAACCCAAGATCACATATTTACTCGCATAAATGTTATAGAAAAGGCATGGGATAGAAATTGAAGCCTATAAATTGCTTTCCTAGATCTGAAAGCTGCCTTCGACTCAGTACCCCTTAATGAAATATGGAGAGCATTGAGAGGAAAGGGGATTCCCAAGGACTTTTTGGCAGCAATTAAATCGACGTACCAAAGCCCTAAAGGAATAGTACGTATAAGCGACCGAGAATCCAAGCCATTTCTCTTGGAATGAGGTGTAAAACAAGGGAATAGCTTGAGCCCATTATTGTTCATAGTCTTTATAAATGAAACCCACAAAATATGTAGAAGAGCTGCTTGGACTGCAGTCTGTATGTCAAAAATGAGGACAGTTCAAATGCAGGCATTCATATACGCTGACGACATCATGTTGGTGACTGATTCTCAGAAAAAATTGCAACAGGCCATTATATAATGGCAAGTAGAACTTGCTCGTAAAGGAATGAGTATAAACAGCCGCAAGAGCAAGGTTATGACAGTAGCCAGAGATGAAGGAGATGGAAGAGATGTAGGAGTGATATGTGTGGACAAGATGGATTGAGGCTCCTCCACGCTGAAAAGCACAATAGGAGAAAGAGAAAGAAGAAGAAGAGAATAAAAACCTGTGTTTCATTCAAAAAGTCAAGGACTTATTGACCCGTCCTCATGTGATAAAACCTATTTTAAAAATAAAAACAATAAATTTATTTCGTAATTAAAACATAAAAGTAAATCTCATAAAAATAATATTACAGTAGGACCTCGTTATAACAACCTCTGTTAGTCTAAATCTTTTGATTCCTTTCGATAATGCAACTTCTTAAGTCAACCATCCTCATCCTCATCCATCAAGCACATAATGATTGACTATAAAGAAGCAACTAGTGTTACTTAACATTTTTGTTAATGTTTTTCTAAGAAAGGCTAATACACTTTTCACTAGACAAAGATTAAAATGTGGAATAAATATATTTAAAGAAATATGTTGTATTATTTTCAAGAAGGCATACATATATGCATACATTTACAAAAATTATAACATACTTTGATGATTTTTAATTATATTATATTATATTCATGGAGTAATTAACACTTGTAGATATAACTTTTTTAGGGAACTGACTGACCTCATGTCTAGTCCTTATGAGGCCCTTATAACGGATTCTTACTGTACTACCAACTAGAGCAAGCCTAAAAGTCTTACCACTCATACTCATTTTTATATTAAAGAAAAATATGTAAATATAACCATAGAAAAACAAAATATAGATACAAGAACAAATCTTGATTATCACGGATTCATAACTTGGAATCAACAGAAACTATTAATCTTGGCCAATTGATTATGAACATAAACTTAAATTAAACAGAACTTTGCTATTGCACAATAAAAATAAAATATACAATGTAAAAATTAAATAATATTGGTATTAAAATTTAAAAAAGGAAGAGATGAAAATGTTTAACATAGTTTTATCTCAACCCTACTCAGCATCGTGGTACTTCACTCTGAAACATTTCAAAATTAATAAATTATTGAGACAATAATAAGAGAATAAAATCATTAAGTAAATATCCTTCAAATAATATGGAGAAAACAAATCATGAAAATAAATACATTAACTTTGTTACAAGCAAACCTATTAAATATGAAGAAAAAAAATAAAGATAACTTATACTTATTGATAAATAATGCCTTAAATTGTGAAGAAAATAATGTCATGTTTACAGAATAATGAAGAAAAATATTATTTTAATGAAATACTCGATTTAGTTTAATTGTATCTTCCTAATAATTATGGTAAATTTATCATAGATACCCAAAATAACCTTAGAAAAAGTAAAAAAGTAAATATTTTAATTGTATACTAATGCTGGTATACATATCAATATCTTGGGAAACCAAAATGTATATCATACTGTTTTAAATAATTGTGTTTGTGATAAAACATTAGGAAAGCTTGTTTTAAAAGAGTGAATGCATATAATATTTAATTTTATATAAAATGACTATTTACATTGATATTTTATATTTGTTCTGAGATAAAGGATATAAAAATTGGTTTCATAAATAATTATGAACATATTTTTAAATATTTTATTTGAAAAGAAAAGATTTAAAAAATTATAATATCTAACAATAAAATAAAAGAAATAAATTATAATTATGAACATATATTCTAAATATTTCAATTAACCTAGCGATTATAATATGGATTTAGCCCTTCTTGCATCTCCAAGCCTCATATAATCTCAGGTTTTTTTATTTTAGTGTGGGCTCGACCGTGTCATTCAGTGCAGAGTATTACTGAGATCTTCATCACTAATTGAATTGCCTAGTAACCTATCAAGTACAAAATAAATTAGTAGAATGTGTAAAAATTGTTACTAAGTGAATATACTTTGATATTTTTTTTTGTCTATTTCATTTCCTCATTATATATTTTACCCTATGCATGTTCAGCTTTTTTCTTCACTATGTAGATATCATTTCTCAAATCTAAAAATCCAGGAAATCAGTGCATATAGAACAAGCTGAACTAGACACCGGCCTTGCTGTAGTGACTATATCTTTCTCCAGCAAGGTCCACTCATATATATCATAGCCTTTGACATCCAGTGTCTCCTATAGGAGGGTAGTGTAGTGGTAGATCTTAGTGCGGTGTTTATATTGCATTGATTTGATATGTAAGTCATCTAATTTTTTTTTTAGATCTAAGTCAGCTGAGGTTTGCTAGAGAAAGGAGGTATCTTCTTTCTGAACAATCTGGACACAAATATATATATATTGTTGAGGTTCAAAATATGTCAAAGTAATTATCGATATTTGGCGTATCAATGGCGGACCAATATTAAGTGGCCGTGAATTTATAAGTAAATAAAAATTATTCTAAATTTTATTAAAGCGTATTTAAAAATTTAATATACTGATTGCTTATTAAACACAATTTTTATATATATCTGCAACTGATTTTCAAATCATACAAACGGCATTGCCGCACACTACGGACAATGCAAAGCTCCCGCCATCTTTCAAGCATTCTGCAGCGTGGGGTCCTGAGGATAGGACCTTCACAGTTTTTTCAACTCTCTTCAAGAACACCCTGAGTGAGGACTTAAGTTACATGACTTGAAGATTGGATGTCCTGAAGGTAAAATCTCTACAAGCATTTCTACCATTGACAGTCTGCTGTAAGGGGTTCCCATTGTTCAAGAGAAGCATTGGTGTCATTCGGCGTCACTGTTATGGGTGAAGAAGTTTTAAGACAATTGGATGAGATAAATGTGAGTGGTTATTATATAAAAATTGTGTTTAAATTTAAATTGTTACAACCAATCCCAAACTGTAATTATCATTGGCCCACGGAGATTAAAGATCTCAGTTCAATTAAATAGTGTTCTGCTCTTATAATAAATACATTTTGTAATAAAATTAAAATTCTTAACAATATATCCATACAATAGATATATCCGGTGAGTAAGTGGTTATGTAGATTTTTTTTCATGAGAGAAAGTTAACTGTATTGAAGAAAGCGGAATTGTGTGATTCTTGTAGTTTTTTGCTTCAAATGTAGTTGAAATACTAACTCCTCCTTTGAAATAATAACTCCTTTTCAAGTAAATGTCTGACTTAGTATCTTATTTGCTGCAAAAATAACATGATTCCGTTTCCTTAAGTACAAGAAACTCATTTTAAAGGAAAGTCAATTTTTTTTTTTGACTCATAATCCTTCAAATGTGAATATACAATATAATTAAATAAATTATATTTATAAATAAATATGATTAATATTAAAAATTTACATTTGCCTACTATAATTTCTCAAGTTTTTAGTAGAATGAACAACCTTTCATTTATACTGTCTTAATGAATAGAAGTCATGTATTTGAATACACTTATACACATTTCTAGTGGTTCAAGAAAAGTAAGAGCTTTAGTATTGTAAAGATGTTGAAGCCGTGTGACTAAGACAATCTCAATCTTTTTTTACTTGTTTTATACATATCAAAATAATACAACTGTTAGAAATTCAACAGTTTTTGTACAATGATTAAAACCAATTGTATGTGTAAGGGGAATGAAAGAAAAACTTTTATTTCAACAAAAGAGGTTCTAAATTTAACTAAAAGAGGATAAAAATATTT
The DNA here is from genome assembly GCA_037127475.1 of Arma custos. NCBI lineage: Eukaryota > Metazoa > Arthropoda > Insecta > Hemiptera > Pentatomidae > Arma > Arma custos. Next base: position 96,555,664 of record CM073759.1, on the reverse strand, counting down.
TTAGAGAAAAATCTATCCCTGAAAATGATTACAGCAATTAGATAGACCAAAGAAATATTAACTAATAAATTATTTAAATAACAAATTATAAAAGTTCGCAATTTCAAAATAACTATTACTGTCAGAATTACTTTAGGTCAGTTATCATCAAAAGTACTCAAGATACAAAAATTTGTATTAAGGAACAATGAACTCAAACTTTGCCACATTTTAATGAAATACTACAAAGAACTATGGAATATCTACGCTTCTACAAAAGCTTTAATTTCGACAGGATCAAAAATTTGTCATCTCTACCTCTAGAAAAATTTACCTGAATTCAAGAAATGTACTTGTTAGTACAGACCACAATTTTATTGATAGTACCTTTATCAATAAGATAGATCCATAAATCTTGACCTCATGAAAAACAAACAAACTGGGGCAAGTATCAATTTGATACAAACAGGTGTCTTCAGAAAAAACAAAGCACCATGGAATATCACAAACAGGTCGAAGTCAGGAAATTAGAGGAGAGGCGAGCCCTAATCAGCGATCATACGCCTTTAAATTCTCAGTAAACTGTTTTACATGTATCAAATTGATACTCCTACCTGCCACTGGGTTAAAAATAATATATCACTAGGCTTAATGATTTCTTGATACATTATGTGTGAATATCCTGGGGTTTAAATCAAATTTAGGCATCGCCTAAAGGGTGGGAGGAGTCTTGCGAAATTGAACTCGCAATATTTGAGTTTATAAAAGCAGGTACACTTTTGCACTTTAACCCACTTAGCTACCCAGATTGCATTGGCCTCTGCTAAGTTCTTCTTCCATATGCCTCTATCCACTGCAAAGCGCCTCCAGCGGTTTATAACCATCGCCCATAGCCCAAGACTGGTAGCATTAACTTTTGTAGCTGGGTTAGTAGCGTGAGTAACTCTTACTCATTATAAAGTTATTGACTTTCAATTATTATTTGTGTTGAGAGTGGGATAGTAATAAATATTAACTTAAATAACAATATATTTTTATTTTTCTTGAGGAATAGGGGGGGGGCTTAGGCTGTTCCCCCACTCCCTCAATACTGGGGGGCTTTACTATACCTCCAATGAGTCCTTTCGACTCATGCTACCAATCTAGGGTTAGGTTTCTACATCTTCGAGTCACTTGAGACGGGGCATCCCTCTCAATCTTATACCATCATTCAGTATTCCATATTCCTTCTTGGGGTTCTGGTTGGGTCCATCCTCTCCATATGCCTCAACCATCAGAGTCTTATATATGTCTCTTGAGCTGGATGACTCTCACTATTTCGGGTTCATTGTGTAGGTCCCTTAATTCTTTGTTCGACCTAATCCTGATATGTCCAAACATTTTATGATGGAAGGATCCTTTTGCTATCTTTTGTCATGAACCAGATTTCACATCCATAAGTCACAATTGGTTTCACAATCGTTTTATATGAGATCCTTTGCCTTTCTGTACAGCCATTTACAACAAATTAGTTTCCCAAACAGACATCTACTTTCTACCTCTATACAGTCCTAAATATCTTTTGCTACTCTGTTCTATTATACTTGTATTCATCACAAATCTTGAAGCAACAGTTCCCTATTTGTATTTCTTCTGCTTACATTTGGCCAGTTATTGATCTTCGCATGTAAATGATTTTTTTTTCATTAATTTCCAACCCCAAATATCTATCTTCCCTGAGATATTCTTCTTGAGCACCTGCAAGTGCTGGTGATGTCTATCTCTGTTGTGGTTCTGTAATGAGCACATCATCTGCATATGCTAGACGTTGTATCATATGTTTGTAAATTGAGCCTCCACTATTTGTTTTTATTCTTGGCAGCTGCTTCCAAGACTAGATAGTATAAAAATATACGGTGGATAGTGGATCTCTTGGACTCTTGGAACCTTTTACTATATTGACGATCTACCATTTATCATTAATCTACTGTACGTATTTCTCGAGCCATTTTAACCTGCTATGTTATTTTCTTTGGTGCTCCCAACTTCTCATACATTTTTTCCTTTTTTAAGGGAATCATATGTTCGTTGGTAGTCCATGAACAGATGGTAAAGGGTAACATTGTTTTCTTATGTCTTCTCCAACATTTGCATCACTGAAAAAAATCTGATCGTTGGTTGACCTTCCGGTCTAAATCTACAATGGTAATTACCCAGAACAGTTTCTGGCCAGATTGTCAGTTTTCTACTAATTGCGATTGGCAAGACTTTTTATACTGAATTCAGCAATGAAATGTCCCTTAATTGTTACACTCTGTTCTATCTTTCTTTTAGTATATTGGGAATATAAAGGAATCGAACCATTCTTCAGGTATTTTCTCATACCTCCTTATATCAAAAATTATACTGTAGATATTTTCCTTTATCTCTTCTGTAGCACTTTGTTTCATCACTGGTGCTTTATTATTTTTGAGCTGAGAAAAAAATTCATTAATCTCTTCCTTCTCAGGGGAATGTCCACCTCTTTCAACTCCTCCTCATTTTGAGCATTGGCAATGATCCTTCCAGCATTTTCATGCTCATCCACTTCCAAGCCGTCTCCTAAGATCTCCTGAAAATGTTTCACCCAACTCTGATTTTTCTCGTGTCCTAGAAGGTTTCCGTTTTTGTCTATAATGAAATTTTTTCTTGGGCAGAACCCCGCTCTGGGTTTTTTAAAAAGAATTTTCGTTTTTTTCCTTGAAATATTCTTCCCTTTTCTACACTCTTCCTATTTTCTGTGGTCTTTTATTTTTACGGCATAGCTTCCTTGCTAATCTTTGTTTTACCAGATATAGTTTATCTCCCTATCTCGTTCTTCTTTGCAGAATCCTCATCCGCGCTTTATTTCTCTGTTTTATTGCAGCCTTGCAATCGCTATCATACAAAACCTTTTGATATGTTAGCTGTATCTCTCAAAACTTTCTCCCCTCTACTCCTAGTATTATCCAATTCTGGTACCGTTCTTTCAATTCTCCCACAAATCCTTCAGTAATTTCTGTTATCCTTCAATTCTCCAATTGTTCCTTGTATTTTTTTCGGACTTCCTCTTTTTTTAAGCTTTACCGAAGCAAAGGCTATTCTCTTTTCTATATGTATAAGCTAACCTCTGTATATATACAAACATACGCACGCACGCAGACACACACACACGCACACACACACGCAGGCACGCATGCACGCACTAATATACATATATATAATATTAATCACCTTTGTTAGGGGGGCCAACGGTTAGGGTAACGGGGGAGACTGGAGGGGGCGGCTGGTGCGGGAGCCTCACTCACTCCTTGTGGAATGTTCAAGCTATAGTGCCCTACTCACTGCTTGTAACACCCCAGTCCTCCTTATCCCTATCAACGCCTATTGTCACCTCCTAGTGGTGCCCATACGACTAATCTAGTTGTGTGGACTCGCGAACGACAGAGGCGGGGTCCTTGGAGGACCTTTAAACACCCAACCCAAGTGTAGGGAGCTTGAGCTGTGGCTGGATGGCAGGGGGTGTATAAACATACACTGTCTTAAATCGACCCACTTGGGGCACCTGGTGCACCCTATTGTATTTAGCCCGCTGCAGGGAGAGGGGGTAGTACCTGCAGTATATTTAGATCCCCATACTCGTAGGAACAAAATTAACCAAGATCTTTTTTCAATTATCACTACACCTTTATCTGAGGAACAGCAATCTTCCTTAGACACTTTGTTGCTATCGAATACACCAATGGATTCGATAGACGACTCCTCCATCGGAGCCCATTTGCAGGCACTGACCATGGAGTCTCATGGTTTGAGAGTCATCACGGGGTCGGGAGAGGCTGTCGCAGCACATACTGGAGTTGTGGCGGCCCCAACCGGATTCCCGGGGGTGGATCTCTATAATATAGGGTTGACTAACCTACAGGCCCCTGGAGGTCTTGTGGGTGCGGAAGGTGCACCAGGTCCTCTCCTTAGCGACACGCAGAGGAGGAACAGGCATAGACGTGCCAAAAGGGCCAAGGACCTCATAAAAAGAGACGCATCAAGCGCCTCGACTGCGGAGCCATTTCATGAGATTGCCGACGAAACTGCAAGGTTCCCTGAGGAACCGGCAGCCAAGTCGCCAACTCGGAAAGGAGTTCCAAAGTTGGGAGGGCGTGTCGTGGCTGAAGTACACCAGAGGGCGGCACCTGGCAGGAAGGCAGGGTTACCTAGGAAACCGGCTGACAGGTCGGGTGCACGTGCTGGTGGGTCACAGAGGCACATTGAGGCGGGCTCTGGGTCTGTGCCTGTTCCAAGGAGCACTGCTGGTGGGTCGGGTTTCTCAACGAAGCTGACCACTAGTATAGAGGCACTGCATGCACGTGCTGGGGAGAGGACCACCATGGCTGAGAAGAGGCCCAGGACATCAACTGGCAACAACGCTCCAGAAGCCAAAGGAGACTGGAACCATCACTAAGTCATATTCAGATGCAGCCAGGGATGTGCTGGTCGCAGTGGTGCCCAGTAAATATCCGGAGGATAGGCTGTCCCCGGGTGACTGTGATGTTATTAAGGCCAGGATCCTGGATCAGTTGGATGAGATTGAGGTGGGCAGTGTGCTGTTTCGTTGCCTGTGCCAATCAACCAACGCAGGAGTGGCTTGCGGGGGTCATGTCTGGTGTTGTCTTGGAGAGGGGTTTACCCTTCGTGTGGGTGACATCAGTATACTGACCCAGCAGGTGAAGGTGGTGGCCTTCTGATCGGGTGATCTCTAATGAGGTCATCCTCAGGAGGTTGAAGGTGCAAAATGCCGACGACATTGATGGCGTGCTCAGCTGGCAGTTACATCATGTTAGGGCCCGGGACAATGGCTTTTATGCCATATTCAGGATCCCTGAGACAAGTCTCAGCCTCAGGAGGTGCGGAATGCAGGTTCATTTCAGCCTGCATTGAGTAACACTGAGGGTGCTGAAGAATAAGCCGGCTCAGCCTAGAGGTGTGCAGAGGACCGAAGGCAGGACTGTTAGGTATTTTGGGGTTCCTCCAGGTGGAGATGAGGAGGACCAGCCGCAGTCTGGCAGTGCCAGTGGCTCAGCCATGGAACCCCTTGTGCAGGTTCCGGAAGCTGAAGTCGCTCTTGATGAGGTCGAGGATCTCGCATTGTTGGCGGGCTCATCGGGCTCGGAACATGACCAAGCATAAGGATGCTGCAGATAAATCTACATCACTGCGTAGCGGCTTGTTATGTGCTACAGTAGTATGTCAGAGGTAAGGATATTGATATTATTCTAATACAAGAACCTTATCTTTTAAATGGTAGGATTGGCTTGGTTGGCCTGGCTACGACTTGATTGCGGGGTCAGACCGGCCAAGGTCATCCTACACAAAAACAAATTTAAAATGCTGCCCCTCTAGCAATTTTGTTCTAGAGATTTTGCAGCAGCTGTGCTATCCCCCACTGGGGAGGTGATTAGGGCAGACATCACTATTACAGCCGCATATCTGCCCTACGAGGAAGTCAACCCTTTGCAGGATGCTGGATGAAGGGGTCACTAATATACTGGCGGCCCTGGACCCCAATGCGCACCATGAAGCCTGGGGAAGCACTAATAATAACCCAAGAGATGAGCAAATATTTGAGTCTATCATAAGGTCTGGTCTTGATATATTAAACTGGGGGAATAGGTCAACCTTCTGTAATAGGTTGAGGTCGGAGGTGATAGACATAACAATAGCATCTAACGAGGTAAGTACCTACATTAAACACTAGCATGTCCCTGGTGAAGAGACATGCTCAGACCACAAATACATTTTATTTGACCTCTGCATTAGTGATCCTCAGACCTTGATGTACAGGAACCCCAGGCGCACAGGCCTGGGGGTTCTTCTGCAGCGGTCTGGAGGAGAACCTTAAAAGTGGTCCTATGGGCATTAAAAACACATGGTAGCTGGAATCCCTAAATGATGCTTTGATAAAAGCCATTATGGATAGCTACATCAGCAGCAATCGTGTGTGCAGTATCAGTTCCAACAGGAAAACTTCCTGGTGGAAAGATAATTTAAATAAGCTAAGGAATAGCACCAGGATTTGCCAGGAAATGCTGCTAAAAGAACGGGTAAGTGGGAGACCTATAGAGTGTCTCTCACGGAATACTACAAACAGGTAAGGAAAGCCAAAAGACAGGCATGGAGGAAGTAGTGCAGTGATGTGGACAATATTCCTGCTGCCTGTCGCATCAAAAAGATAATGTCCTGGGATGTGGGACACACAGTCTTGGGTACGCTCAGGACAAGGAGCGGATACACGCAGAATGAGGAGGAAACCCTGAGGGAGTTGACTGATAGTCACTTTCCGGGGTGTGAATCCCATTTGGCGTGTGAGGTAGCTCCGGAGGAACACATCTTAGGAACGGATGGTGTACATTTGGCGAAGGCTAGGGAGATCATAAATATGAGCTCCCTCAAATAAGCTATTGACTCATTCAAGCCCTACAAATCGGGGGGTCCTGATGGTGTCTTGCCGGTCCTGCTGAAACAGGGAAATCCGGCGATCAGGACCTACCTGCTTGAACTTTTGAGAGGAAGCCTAGCATTTGGATATATTCCTCAGAAGTGGAGAACGTCCAGGCTATGTTACCTCGCGAAACCTGGCAAGGAGTCATATGATGACCCCAAAGTATTCAGACCAATAAGTCTGTCATCATTCTTGATGAAGACACTAGAAAAGATCTTAGATAGATACATTAGGGAAGGTACTTTGGTAATAAATCCAATACACTCGCTTCAATTCGCATACCAAGCAGGGAAATTCTGTGAGGTTGCTCTCTGTAACCTGGTTACAAGATTGGAGAGATCCATGAAACAGGGCGAAACCACAGTAGGCATCTTTGTGGATATAGAAGGTGCCTTTGTATGTCACGGCCATTAGACCCATTGTGACCTATGCAGCCCTGGTGTGGTGGCAAGGTGCAGGTAAAAGTGGATCCAGACTTAAGATGGAGAAGCTACAGAGATTGGCCTGTCTAATGATGACGGGTGCGATGAGGACGACTCCTACTGCTACAATGGAGATGGTGCTTGGGCTCAGGCCATTGGCACTGGAACTTGAGTACTAAGCCTTGGCCTCCATGTACAGGCTGCTTAAACAGAACATAATCCCTGGAGTATCTGATCTGTGTAGCTCGAGGGAATTGTTCACTAAAATTGATGCAGATCGCATCTTAGCAATGCGGTCTGATCTTCAGTTAGTGTCGTGATGTCGCCTAATTATATGGTCAAAATTGACTCAACGAAAAGGCATAGGTCCTGCAACGGCATCAATTGCTATACGAATGGCTCGCTCACGGCTACTGGAGCGGGAGCAGGGTTCTGGAGGAGGGACAAACCTAGGGAAGGAACTTGGATCTCCCAGGGCAGGTACTCCTCAGTATTTCAATCCGAAGTAGTGCCCATTAATTACTGTGCGCAGACACTGCTGGATGAGCGGATGTCACTTAGAAGGATTACTTTCTTCACTGACAGCCAAGCTGCCATAGGTGCACTAAGTGGACACAGCACCAACTCACGGATTGTGTGGGACTGCTATGCAGTTCTTAACAAACTGCCTGAGAGCAACAGGGTTAGCATCGAGTGGGTTCCTGGACACCATGGTATCCCTGGCAATAAAGAGGCTGATAGGCTGGCCAGACTAGGGTCGGATAGAATTCCGTGCAGTCCTGAACCGGTATGCGGCATTGGTCTCAGCTATGCTAAGCGCAGAATAAAGGACATCTACCTTTGGAAAATGAACCAACATTGGTGCAGACTAAGTGGCTTAAAACACTCAAAATTATTCCTTGACAGCTTCAATGAGAAGTTGAGTAAAGCCGCTCTGGAGCTGGGCAGGAAAGCATTAAAAACAATTATAGCGGCGATTACGGGGCCTAGCAGGCTCAACGCCCACATGTTCAGGCTGGGACTGGCGGATGTCCCCACTTGCTGCTTTTGTCATGCAGCTGACGAATCACCCTACCACATTGTCTGCCTATGTGATAGGTTTGCCGACCTAAGATTTGAAACCTTTGGTCTGGATAGAGTCACCGATTCCAGGCATCACGAAGTAATCAACCCAGCAAGCATACTAAAATTTGTGGGTTCGACTAACCTACGATTTTAATAAATCGCACATAGATGGGGCGCACAATAGATCAGTTATGGTCGCAATGCAAGTAATGCCCACTTTACAAAAAAAAAAAAATCACCATTGTTGACAAATAACCCAATAATGATTTGAAAATACTACAATAAATAAATAAATTCTGTTATTACTATAGAAGGTAAGCATATACCTTTGACGGTTAGCATTCCTCTTGCTCTGTCTCCGTTTATTACCTTGGGGCATAGCTGTATAACGGTCCGTATGAGCCCTTTGAACTCGTAATTGCTTTTGAGGCAGCTCCTTAGCCTGTAAAAAGAAATTAATAACTAGATACATACATTTTAACACAAATATTTATGTTTAAAAAAATATATACATATATTTACATTTTTTATTTATTGAACTTTTTTATTTATTAATATATATATAAATATAAAACAATGATTCAAATTGAGGAATTAAAATTAATTCCTTACAATTTAGTAAGCTGAAATTTTAAAATAAATTCCTATCATTTATGAATTTGAGGTATTAAAATTAATCTATTATTACCTTTTTGACTTTATTTAAAAATTTAGTAAGGATATCTGTTCCTTTCAAATTTTCTTCAGGCTCCCAAGTGTCTCCTTCTTTACCAAAGCCATGCCAACGAACAAGGAATTCGTGTTTTCCATTCCGTAAGGTATGCATCTCAATTATTCTTTCTACCTAAAAATTAAATTATTGAAATACAGATAATTATGACCCATTCATATTAATATGAATCATACGATAGGTCCTTAATGAGAAGCTGCTTTTCATCATATCATTTAAGTTTCAAAAAAGCATTGAACCATCAAACAGATGGAACAGCATAACAAGACTCTTTTAAGTCTATACTACATTTTTTTTAGGTATAAGCCACTATGTAATAAATTATTTTGGCAACTTGATAACTATGTAGACCCCTTTTCATTTTAAAAATATTTCATGATAAATATTGTATAACTTGTTAAAATTATTAGTAGACATTTAAGTCTGGAGATAAAGATCTGGATGAAGATCAAAAAATAATTCCTGAATTAGTGAAAAACTATTTATCAGAAACTGAGATTTCGATCCACATAGCAGATCTTCAGAGCTTGTCAAGTAGATCACAAGTATGGGGGTAAAACCTTAAATAATCAAGAACTACAGTAAAATAAATACAAGCCCTGAAGAAGACCTGGAATATGGGTCAAAATGTTGATTCGTTATAAATAGTTTGTTATTATTAAGACCTTTTTTTTCCGCCGCCCAGACCATTTTCTTTTCCAATATTTTGCAACATTTCTTCTTAGAAATAAGCATGTTTAATTTATTAAAATTTATATCTCAAGAAGGGTTTACTAAAAATTCCAGTAGAAAGTGTAATGCGATGTAAGTAGCAATTGAAACTTGTTTGTCATTATGACTCCAGATTTGTGCGTAGACCATCAACCATCACTTGAAGAATTGAAATTGGCACAAGGTCCATAGTAGGCCTCATCAAGAAGAAGAAGAAACCATTGTGTTATAAAGTCCAGTGTTTTAGATAATATTATCAAGCCCGTAGTGACCATACTTCTCCAAATAAATACAAAATAATTAATTACAGGGTTGGCAAGAAAGTGATTCCAGTGTGCATCAGTAGACAGTGTTAAGTAAGTTTTGTTATTCTTTTGTTGATGTTAAAAATTTTTCTTTTTTAAGATTTGATGTAATTGATTAATTAATTAATTATGATTGTGTAATTTTTTTAACAACTTCTAGTTTTAACATTGCATTAACATAAGCATTTTGGCAAGTTTATTTTTCTATTTAATAAAAGCAAGAAAGTGATTAAGGTTCACCAATTACATTTTTATTTGTCTCATAGTGTATTTGTGCCATCTTAAAATGATGTCACAATTTATGCCATTGGCTCATTAGCCTAATACTTTCAGACCTTGTGGTTAAAAATATTTTTGAAAATAAAAAAAGAAAGAGTTTTTTTTTTTATCCATTGAATGCATGGCTTCCATAATAAATAAACAGCAAATAAATATTCATAATCAGTTGTTTTGATTTCAAACTTCTATTGATCCTAGCATTCTAATTGGATAAAAAAAAGTCCTTATGAGGACACCAAGTCCTTCCAGTTCATGAGAAAATTTGAATCTATGCAACAGATATTCATTATTTTATCGTGTCTCTAAATATGAACAGGTAGGTAATACATTGCATTCAGATTTCAAAAGGTAAAGAATGCACCTCAAACTATTAATATTTAATTATTATAATTTATTTTATCTTTATATTATATAATTTTTTAAATATTTTATATGAAAAGAAAAGATATGGCTTACTCCTCTCATTCTCCATATCCCTCCAGCCATATGCAAAGTGCAAGAACACGGAGATGTAGGATCAATTGAAAAGAGGGGATATGGTTGGCTGTGAAATGAAGCCGGGATAGCCGAGATGGATAAGGCGTCACCACGGAGAGGTGAAGGTCCCGGGTTCGAGCCCCGGTCCTGGCCATATCTTTTCTTTTCAAATAAAATATTTAAAATATTAAAATTTAATTTTTTCCAATAGGCTAGAAATTAAGAAACACATATATATATGTATAACAACCAACCTAAAGCCATATTAAATTAACTGTTCCCAACTTCTTAAGTTATTTGCTCAAATCTGCAAGTACTAACTTCTTAATGGAATACTTTGTAAATAGAATTTTACAAGAAATATTAATTTTTTTTAGGTGTTTTCTGAATTCAAAATAGCTTACTGGTTTCCCCGGAGATCCTGTTTCCAGAACTCACTACTGACCCCATGTACACAAATTGGCCGACATTCTGGAAAGTAAACGGCCCATCACAACGGGTGGTCAGTTGTCTGCCTCTCCTCCAGGTCTCATATACTTGGTCTTCTGCTGGTTAATGCACATCTCCATCTCCCCGGCAGCTTCCACCAACCCGGGAAAAAAGTTTTTCAGAGATTCAAAAGACCTTGCGACAATATCCAGGTCATCAGCATAGCCGAGGATTTGGACAAGCCAGTTAAAGATGGTGTCAGAGCTCTGTATACCCGAATCACACACGATCTTCTCCAAGGCTAGATTGAACAGCTAACAGGCGATGCCCTCTCTTATACCTCTTCTACATCCAAACTGTAGAGAGATCTGACAGAATCTGTACTGTACTCCATGTATCGTTCATGGAGATCTTTATCAGTTGAAACAATTTCAGAAGAACTCCAAGTTCCACTAATGCTCCATACAACTTAGGCCTCTTAATGCTATCATAGGCCCTCCAGAAGTCAACAATAGGTGATGAGTAGTCATCCTATACTCCTGGGACTTCTCAAGAATTATCCTGAGAACGAATATTTGATCAGAGGTAGATCTTCCTCTTCTGAAGCCCACCTGATATCTACCAATTTCTCTCTCTGCAAATGGAAGAAGCTTCTTGTAAATGACAATAGAGAGAACCTTGTACACACATTATAGAAGCGAAACACCTAGATCGTTTGAGCCTTCCAGGATGTTGCCCTTCTTGTGAATTGGATGGATAATGCCTTTCTTCCACTGTTTTGACATTGTTTCCTCGATCCAGGTTGTGAGAACGATGTAGAGGGCTCTCAAAAACTCCTCTCTGCCATGCTCCAGAAGCTCAGCTTGAAACCCATCATCACACGAACCCTTGATATTTTAGCCTATTCATTCACAGCATCAGAACGTTCATTATCATTCTCTCTACAAGGCATTTCCCTCTCGTCTAAGCAAGGAGCTTATAATACTATGGAGTTGACAAGATGGTTTTAAATTGGGACTGAGTGATGGGAGTAGAACTTTGAGGGCGGCCATATTCAATAGCACAACCAACGAGTCCAGACTTGTTCCAGAGCTTGCCATAACCACTTGTTGCGTTGTTTTATTTTATTGTTTTGAATTTTGATTATATTTGCTTTTTGTGAATTAAACGTAAAACATTACGAAAATAGGTATTTGTTGTGTGTACGGATGTTCCAAACGAACAGACAAAAAGAAGAAAAGCGGAGTTGTTATATAAATACAATTTGAAAGTCATGATTAAGATTAAAATGTTTCAATATTGGTTTTTTACAATAAAAACTATTATTATTATTATTATATTATCATCATAATTCATAATATTATAAAGTATCATGTTTTAATTTCAGGTTTCCTAAAAATGAAGAATTGAAGGAAAAGTGGGTAAAAACTGTGCAGCAGGAAAATTGGACTCTAGGTCCTAATTCAATCAATTGTTCAGAGCATTTTCTTGAGAAATTTATTAACCGTACATCAGCATGCAGTAGAATTGAGTTGAGGGAAAATGCTATTCCGACTGTATTTCCAAGCTATCCATCATATTTACAGATTCAACACAAGGTATGAATTTTTCAGAGGTGTATTCTCCCTCTCCCTCTCCCTCTCTCCCCCTCCCCCTCTCCCTCTCTCTCTCTCTCTCTCTCTCTCTCTCTCTCTCTCTCTCTCTCTCTCTCTCTCTCTCTCTCTCTCTCTCTCTCTCTCTCTCTCTCTCTCTCTCTCTCTCTCTCTCTCTCTGGAATGGAAGAAGCAATGGATATTTCTGAGCCATTCTCAAAAGAAGTAGCTGTGCAGGTAATTTTTAGTTAGTTATGTTTTAGACAATACTATAATAATATATGGATATAAATTTATTTTTTTAGGCTAATGACGATACATCAGCTAAACTTACCGAGATTGAGAATGAAAAGAAACACTTGGGAGTGGAAAGTAAACAATTGACCAGGAGACTAAATAACAAATCGATCCAAATAAAAAAATAAGAAAACAGAGCAGCCGGATTAATGAACGTATTTCTTCGATGAAAGCTCTGATTAAAGACTTGCATTCGAAAAACTTAATTGATAAAGACTTTGAGTTGCATATCCAAAACTTGAGGTTGACTGGATTTGTTGGGTTTAGAGTTAGTATCAAAAGTATTTTAAATATACATAAAGAATTGATAGAAGTAGAAACTTCTGTTTTAAAATATTTACTTACATACAAATTGTCTCAAGACAGTATCGACATTATCTTTCCATTCTATCTTCTATCCGCTGTGGCAAGTCCTACTCTGAAAAAACATTCTTCACTCATTTTTATTCCTCAGTTTTTCCATTTCCTCTAGTTGCTTCCAGTTCCATTCTTTTTTTTCTATGGTGAAGTCCCTTTTCCTCTCCTCTTGTCTGAATACTCTTGAGATGGTTTTCTCGTGTGCCGTTTCTGAATCATGTTTTGGCCCGGATATTTGGACCGGTAAGAGTCAAAGAAAACTGGAGGTGGAAGACAAATAAGGAAATGTACCAACTTTATGGTGAATATCTGATGTGGTGAGGTGTATTAAGCTGAGAAAACAGTGTTGAGCTGGCCACATTGAATGCATGCTGCAGACTCCAAAGAACGAGAATAAGAGGAAGACCTCGACTAACTACTATCTGTTGCCTGTCAACTATGCAATTGGCAAGCGGCCATACAGGATCGAATTACCTGGTGAAGGCTTATTGAAGAGACCAAGGACCACATCAGCCTGTAGTACTAAGGATGATGATTTATTTATCTATTCATGATTTTTTCTGACTCTTAGTTTATGTGTTAAATGAGAAAAATAATTTAGTGTCTATCACGAGAGATTTTTCATCCATTAGATATTTCATCCACAGGTGGCAACTCCTTTATTCTTAATACTGACCATAATAAGAAACATTATTCAATATATGGTAAGGATTGTACTGTTTCTTGATTTGGTCAATATTATTCTCAACCACCCATTAAGGATAATCCTACTAGTATTATAAATGTGAAAGTTTGTATGTCTGTCTCTCTTTCACGCAAAAACTACTGAACGGATTTGGATGAAACTTTGCAGTAATATAGATTATACATCAGAATAACACACAGGCTACAGCAAGGAGAATTTATGGGGGAGGCACGGGGGCCCGCCCTCCTCCGACAGTTTTTTTAGATACTGTTGAGGATCCATTATACTACATAACTAAAGGGCAAATCAAGAACTTAGTATCTTGAAATTTGCAGATACGTTCTTTGTATAATTTAAGAAAGAAATTTGGATAATTCCACCCCAAGGGTTTCCCCCTTAGTACGAGGGGTGTCTGTAAAATAAGTTTCCCTATTTTCTTAAAAGTGAAAAAAAATGTTTTATTACCATTATATATTACATCATTAGAAATCTTGAACATTAAACTATTTTTCTATGTAGTCCCCGTTGACATCAATGCACTTCTGCATCCATGTCACCATTTTTTTGATACCCTGGTCATGACCTCTTCTTCCAATTCCTCTCTTGTCCCAAAATTCGTTCCGTCTAGGTGTTTTTTCAGGCTTGGGAACAGATGGTAATCACTTGGGGCCAGATTGGGGCTGTTCATCGTGCACATCTGTGCGCCCTTCTTTAAACTCTTTGCACCATTTGCGCACCATCTGGACACTCATGCATGTTTCACCATACACTTCCGTAAGTTGGGAATGAATTTCGGTCGCCGAATTGCCTTTAGCACACAAAAACGGATCACGGATCGTATCTCACACCTGGCGGGGGAAGCGATTGGGAGCTCCATCTTTCAAGGCTGTCAAGGCCGAACTGATGGTGGCAGCGAGTTGACCGGGGTTGGGATGTGGAGGGGGGAGTCCAAGTGACACGCTGGTGCCGTCTGAGGGACCTGCCGCAACTTGCACGGCCGTGCCACAACAGGGAAACTTATTTTACGGACACACCTCATATAATAAGGGTTCAAAGATTGTATGCAACCCGCCAGTTTTGAAGTTAGACACCTGAAATTTTGGATGTACGAGTAACTTATAGTTAAAAAAATAAATTATTTGTATAATAATTAAATAACTTAAATAATTAAAAAATTTGTTTTTTTAAATTATAGTTAAAATTACTTATTTAAAATGATCTGTCATGAAACTTTATGTGGCAGACCAAATTCCATGCGAGCGAAGCCACGGGCAAAAGCTAGTATTATATATGTGAAAGTTTGTATGTTTGTCTCTCTTTCACGCAAAAACTACTGAACGGATATGGATGAAACTTTGCAGTAATATAGACTATATTATCATCAGAATAACACATAGGCTACAGCAAGGGCGGATTTATGAGGGGGCACCAGGGCATACCCCCTCTGACAGTTTTTTAGATACTGATGAGGATCCATTATAGTACATAATTAAAGGTCAAATCACATGATAAAAGTTGTTAAAATAACAGAAAGAACATGAGAGAAACTATTGTTTTGATATCTTACTAATATTATAAATGAAAAAGTTTGTATGTTTGTCTCTCTATCACGCAAAAACTACCGAACGGATTTGGATGAAACTTTACAGTAATATAGGCTATAAATCAGAATAACACAATGGCTATAGCAAAGGTGAATTTAGGGTGGGCACAGGGCCACATGCCCCCCTCCTCCCACAGACAGTTTTTTAGGTACTGTGGAGAATACATTATGGTACATAATGAAAGGCAAATCAGGAACTTAGCATCTTAAAATTTGCAAATAGGTTCTTTGTGTAATTTAAGAAAGAAATTTGGATAATTCCACCCCCAAGGGTTTTCCCTTTAATATAATTGATTGTATAGAATCCGTCAGTTTTGAAGTTAGACATCTGAAATTTGGGATGTTTGAGTAACTTATAGTTAAGAAAAAAAAATTATTTATTTAAAATGATCTTTCACGAAACTATGTGGCTGACCAAATTCCAAGCGAGCAAAAGCTAGTAACTTTATACAAGCCGGGTGAGCATCAAGTAGGTCTCTAGATTTCACAAATTGATTCAAGAACAACTTATTTGATATGAATTCAGAATCTAGAGATTAGCAGCTCAGTACCCCTGCGTACAGCACTATACTACTCCCAATATATTCAAATTAGTAATAATAAATAAATCAAAATAGAAACTTAATAATATAATGCAAATATATATATAAATAAACAAATATTTAAAACATACTTCATACTCATCCTGACCATTCACAGGGTCAGGTTTTGGTTTTTTAGAAAAAGACTCCTTTTTAGCTCCAGTTTTTGCTCTCTTTTTTTGATTTTTATCTTCAATTTGATCTTCTTCCCCAACTACATCTGGCATTTCATCGGTTTCATCATCTTCAGGACGATTTCCTTTAGATGTAACTTTATCTTTAAGATATTTGTCAATTAATTCATCACAGTTCAGCTGAGATTCATTTTCCCACGTTTCTTCATCAGTATTATATCCATCCCAGTGAACTTTATATTGCGTTTTTCCACGTACCTTGCGCGTATCAACAATCTTTGATACCTACAAAGGAAATAAATATTTTAAATAAAATAGAAACAATTTATCTGTTTGCCACCAAAAATGTATTTTTTATAGAATAGAATTCAACAAATTCTCTATTCCATTACTCAATTGGTCTTCTAATATTATAAAGCAAATATTTAAGTTTATAGAATCACTATATATACAGTTTTCTCTCTTCTATGCCTAGATATGAAAAATTAAAAACAACAGCAGCCCTAAATTGGTCGAACCCCACAATGTGACTAGTTAAGATTGACATCAAAATTACTTTATCAAAGAAAATTAATTGTAGTCTTCTTCTTCTTCTTCTTCTTGCAAGCCCTACAGCCCATCATTGAGCCTTGGCCTCCTCGATACGTTTCCGCCAATACTCCCTGCCCAGTGCATGTTGCAGATGTTTAGTAGGCTCCTGGATTCCTGACTGACTCCATCGCAGCATGGGTCGCCTACTCTTGTTCTGGCCTGAATCTTTTCTTCTATTACTCTTTTGGGCCATTCAACAATTGCATTTCTAGCCACATAACATAACCAGTCCACCACAACCTACCAAGCCTTATTACTTTGACCAAGTCCGGGGTCTGGAAAAATGTATAGTAGTACATTTTCAAAATAAGCCTACTATACTAATACTAATACCTACAACTCAATATAACCCACCACTTCTAATTCAGGTTTGAGAATAAAATTTTATATTCAACAAGTGAGTGGTGAATATATCATTATTGGAACCTTAATTATATAATCCTTCAAAGCATTAATAAAATGTTTATTATGGCTTGATGTTTGATTAAGAAGCGAAGCTATGCCTTGAAAATTCTTTCTTCCAATGTAATATATAACCTGGTTTAAAGCAATTACTTGGCCTCTTACTTTCTAGAGATTTATACATATTTAAATTTATTTTTTGGCAGTATTTTATAAATCGACAAACGCCCAAGAACCATAACAAATGTGGGTAATAAAAAAATTGCACCATTAAAAACCCAATACTTAAAACAAAAGCTTTTTATTACCTTGATACAGATAATTAAGATTGAAAGTTTAGAAAAAATATTGTAATACTGTTTAACAAATAACTGGAAATTTAAATTAACTACTTATTTACTATTGAATATGAAAATTTAAATCTTAATTTAAAAAACGTTTCATAACACAAAAATATATTCACTAATGGTGGATTACTTCATAAGGACAGTATTCCAATCAAGAGCTTGGAATAAAACATATGAAGCCATTCACATAAAACTTTAAGTATCTAAAAATAGTTCTATAAATTATTACTGAATATTCTGGAGGCTCCTCATCTTTATTGTTTTCCCGAGATTCAGTTTTCCTTTTTTTGTTCTTGGTAGTCGATTTGCCTCCCATGACTTGTTGTCAAACACAGACGCTGAACTTGTTTACTGGTTATGGCTACGCCATACTAATGGTAGGTCAAAATAACGTAATCTAAAATAACACGGTCTAAAATAACGTGTTATTTGAAAATAACGGTTACTGTGATAACCTGTTACCAAATCGAGCCTGTTATTGGAATAACTCCTTCATCGTTTCACTCGCCAATAACCAAATAGCACTTCGACGTGATTTCAAAAGAGCTGAAGTCCGAGACGTTTTCATTCACAATTAATGATTGAAAAATTTACAAAAAAATTAAACTTTGCTGAATCGCACAAAAAAATGGAAAAAATATCAATTAAATATGTTTTAAAACCTTAAAACTGCCTTAGACGTTATTCATGTGGCTCGATATACGTTATAAGACAGTTATTGAACTAACAAAACGTTATTGGCTTATTTGGCTGTTTATAAGGAATATAGAAGGATTTCATTCCCAATTAATGATTAAAAAATTAATCTTTGCTAATTCCCTCTTAAATGTTGCTTTATTATGTTAAATATGACTTTCGTGTTCACATCCAAGAGAAAACAAAGAAAAAAGAGAAAACATTTCTACATCTTCTTCTTGTAAGCGACTATTCCTTCTTTTTGAACGCGTCCATTTTATTTCTTAAAGTAAAAATATTTTTATCCTACTAATATTATAAATGCGAAAGTTTGTATGTTTGTCTCTCTTTCACGCAAAAACTACTGAACGGATTTGGATGAAACTTTACAGTATAGGTTATACATCAGAATAACACATAGGCTACAGCAAGGGCAGATTTAGGGGGGCAAGGGGCACGTGCCTCCCCAGACAGTTTTTTAGGTACTGTGGAGAATCAATTATAGTACATAGTTAAAGGCAAATCACCTGATAATGGTTGTTAAAATAACAGAAAGAACATGAATGAAACTATTGTTTTGATATCCTACTAATATCAAGAATGCGAAAGTTTGTATGCTTGTCTCTCTTTCACGCAAAAAATACTGAACATTTTGGATGAAACTTTACAGTAATATAGGTTACATCAGAATACCACATAGGGGTTATACATCAGAATAACACATAGGCCACAGCAAGGGTGGATTTAGGGGAGGGGGCACCGGGGCACGTGCCTTCCAGACAGTTTTTTAGGTACTGTGGAGAATCCATTATGGTACATAATTAAAGGCAAATCACATGATAATAGTTGCTAAAATAATAGAAAGAACATGAGTGAAACTATTGTTTTGATATCCTACTAATCCTACTAATATTATAAATGAAAAAGTTTGCATGTTTGTCTCTCTATCACGCAAAAACTACCGAACGGATTTGGATGAAACTTTACAGTAATATAGGTTATAAATCAGAATAACACATAGGCCAGTGTTCTTCAACCTTTGTGCACCTGCGGACCGGTGTAAATAGGATAAATATTTCGCTGACCAACTGAAAGCTAAGACAAATAAAAACCAACATACTTGTAAATATTATTTTTTATTTTAGAATATGTTATGCAATTACATTTTTTAGTGCTATATCTGCTGCTGTTTCTTTGGTATGAGAGGTGAGGATGCAGCGTTGACGAAGCGCTGCATTACATCTATTCGGTTTTTCTGTTTGGTTTTTGTTACAGACATGGCTGAAAAAGTCTTTTCACTTGAATAGGAAGTCGAAAAATTTACTAATAATTTGATAGCTTTATAATTCAAAGTTGGATATTCTTTATCTAGCGATATCCAAAATTGAGGCAATGAAAGCATTTTCTGTCTGGAGACCAGAGTGACATCAGAAGACAATTCGATCAGCTTTTCTTTTTCATGAAGATCAAGTCCACATGTGTTTATATCTTCCAAGAAAGGATTATTAATCCAGAGGTTACCTTTACGAGGATCTTCATTTTCTGGGAAATACTTATTCGAATTTTCAGCTAATGCTCTTAAATGTTGCTTTATTATGTTAAATATGACTTTCGTGTTAACATCCAAGAGAAAACAAAGAAAAAAGAGAAAACATTTCTACATCTTCTTCTTGTAAGCGACTATTCCTTCTTTTTGAACGCGTCCATTTTATTTCTTAAAGTAAAAATATTTTTATATGAACCCTGCAGAGAAATATTAACTTCATTGAGCAGATTGAATATGTCCGCCATGTAAGCAAGAACTGCCAACCATTCTTCATTCATCAAAGGATCCTGTTCAGATGTTCGATCTCGCAAAAATTGCTTTACTTCTCTCAGTTCAAAAAGTCGCGAAAGAACCCTTCCTCTCGATAACCACCTCACTGACAACCACCATAGAGAAGCAGATGTTGGTGGGATGAGTTCATGCTCTCGCATAGTGTCGCGAAGAGCCTTGAGTTCTTATAATCTTCACCGCGTCATTCATCACAGTGTTTAGTACAGAAGAAAACTTCTTTGTAGCTAGTGACTCCCGGTGGATCATACAGTGAGTAAACAAAACTTTAGGGTGCGCGACTTCTTTTAATTTAGCAGCTACTCCTAGTGACGACCATTCATGCTCGCAGCACCGTCAGTGCACACTCCGACGCATTAGCTCCAGTCTATCCCCTGCGGCTTAAAATACTCAAGAAAGAGCAATAAAGATTTCTGAACCAGTGGTTCGTCTAGGTAAGTCGAGACAACAAAGAAGTTCTTCCCTTAAATCTTCATCTTCACTATACCTCACGAAGCAAGGTAGGATATCATGATTACTCATGTCAGTCGATTCATCAAGTTGAATCGCAAAATATTTTGATTTCCGTATACCTGTTTCGGCGGTAGCGGCAAATTGTTGCAATCCGCAAATCTACCCACCTTAATAAATTAATTTCTGGTTCTTCCCCTGAATGTCTGTAGTAGATTAATTGGTAAACCCTCAATGAGAAAAGCAAAGAATAATAAACCAAAATAATTCCCTGATTTATTTGTCACACTATCTTTACACGATTAAATTATAAAATAAAATAAAATAAAACAATTCTATTTTTACAAAATCTTATAATATTATAAATGCGAAAGTTTGTATGTTTGTCTCTCTTTCACGCATAAACTACTGAACGAATTTGGATGAAACTTTACAGTAATATAGTTTATACATCAGAATAACACATAGGCTATAGCAAGCGCGGATTTAGGGGGGCGCACGAGGGCACGACCCCCCTAACTGTTTTCAGGTACTGTGGAGAATCCATTATAGTACATAATTAAAAGCAAATCACATGATAATAGTGGTTAAAATATCAAAAGAACATGAGTGAAACTATTGTTTTGATATCCTACTAATATTATAATATATATATACCAGGTCTGCAAGTTTAAAATGTCGTTTTAATTCCAATAGAATGCGCTCTTAGCCTATTGAAGGATTTGCTTATCTTTAAACGCTATTTTGTTTGTTAGTCATTTGTTTACAAAAGTCAGTTGTTTTTAAGTCGTTTACGTGGACGTATCATACCTTTCTTTGGTGTTAAAAATGTCTAATTTTAAGCCAAATAAAGAGCATTTGCGGCATGTGTCTTATTCAATCAAAAGAAAAAGGCATCTGAATGTCATCGAATTCTTGTTGAGACTTATGGCGATCTTGCTCCAACCGTCAAGACATGTGAACGTTGGTTTCAAAGTTTCAAACGTGGTGATTTTGATGTTACTGATAAAAAACGAGAAAATCGACCAAAAAAGTTTGAGGACGTCGAATTGCAATCTTTATTAGACGAAGACAATACCCAAACCCAACAAATGATGGCAGAACAGTTGAATGTCACTAGACAAGCCATTTCCGATCGCCTGAGAGCTATGGGAAAAATTCAAAAGGTTGGAAAATGGGTTCCACATGAATTGGACGAACGACAGATGGAAAAACGAAAAATTGTGTGCGAAATGCTGCTTTTACGCCACGAAAGAAAGGGTTTTTTGCATCGAGTTGTAACTGGCGATGAAAAATGGATTTATTTTCAGAATCCCAAACGAATAAAATCATGGGTAACGCCAGGACAACCATCCACATCGAGTGCAAGACCGGATCGTTTTGGGAAGAAGACAATGCTGTGTGTGTGGTGGGATCAGAAGGGAGTAGTCTACTACGAGCTTCTCAAACCCGGCGAAACAGTCAATACCGACCGCTACCGACAACAAATGATCAATTTGAGTCACGCATTGATCGAAAAACGCCCAGAATGGGCTCACAGGCACGCCAAAGTCATTCTTCAGCATGATAACGCTCCTGCACATTCAGCCAGATTGACTAAGGAAACGATTTCTTCGCTTGGTTGGGAACTCCTACCCCACCCGCCGTATTCACCTGACCTGGCGCCTTCTGATTATCACCTATTCTCATCGATGGGACACTCATTGGCTGAGCAACACTTTAACAATTTGGAGGATGTAAGAAAATGGCTCGACGAATGGATTTCAAATAAAGATGAAGCATTCTTTTGGAATGGTATCCATAAATTGCCCGAGAGATGGACAAAATGTGTAGAAAGCGAGGGCCAGTACTTTGAATAAAATATATTATACTTTTTTTTTTTAAATTAAATTATATTTTAAGAAATAAACGACATTTTAAACTTGCAGACCTGGTATATATATATATATATATATATATATATATATATATATATATATATACATATATATATATATATATATATATATATATATATATATATATATATATATATAATATAATATAATAGGGGTTCAAAGGTTGTAAGGTATATGAAAGGTATGGAATCCGTCAGTTTTGAAGTTAGACATCTGAAATTACGAGTAACTTATATTTTTTTAAAAATAATTAAATTATTTATTTTAAATGATCTTTCACGAAACTTTTGTGGCAGACCAAATTCCTCGCGGGTGAAGCCGCGGGCATAAGCTAGTAATTCAATAAAAAAAAAAGGTAGATTTTTCATAAATAAATTCAAGTATAACTTTATCTGGCCAGATATTTTTTAATCGAAATGTTATTTGTGAGAGTAAAGAATAACTCAACACCAAATAGTAATAAAAGGCGTACGACCTGATGACTGTAGAGTTGCAGTACATATTGGGCCGACATCGACCTGGAGAATGGCATTACTTGACGTCAGCTTCATGACAGACTACATCATAGAAGGTTGCCGTTGAGCGTGAGTCTTCGAAGTGTCCCATAAATGTCCAGGTCGAGAGAGATTCAATTTTTAAACAAAATTACCTTTCATTAAAAAAAAAACGCACTAACTAAGTTTTATCAGTCTATTCATGGCCGCATCAAACATACAACTGATGTTAGTTAGATAAGAGTCAAAGTTAATCCTCCTGAATTAAACAAAGCTCGCATGGCGTATTGTTCTAGTTTACTGTTAATGCAATTTTAAGTCTAATCTTTAAACATTCACATTTTATAACAAATAATAACACAGGCCAACAAAAAAAACCTTTTTGAAAACTTTTTTAATTTTAATAGCTGATCTTGATAGATTTTTATGTGCTGAATCCAAATCTGCTCGTAGTTTTTATGTATCACCCTTAGTTTCCAAGCAAAATGTATTTTATTATATAGTCTAATACCCATTTACAGTATATAGGGAAATCAATGAAACACTGTAGAATCGTAAAAATGGTTTGTATTTACAGTAAAATACTTGGAATAGTAATTTTATGTGATGATACAAGGTTCACTTGTCAACTGGAATTGGTTTATATTTTCTTTCCCTTTTTTCCTTGAAGCTTCTTGTGTAGCTTTTCCTGCGATGAATAGCTTGCTGAACTTCCCGGTGAAGTGACCAACAGTAATCCCCCATCATGTTGGTATTCCAGCGGCCCTGGTAACGTTTTTCCATCACTTTAACGTCCTGGTGAAAACGCTCACCTTGCTCCTCACTAACATCTCCTAAATTTTCCGGGAAGTAATCGAGGTGGCTGCTCAAAAAGTGAACTTTCAGGCTCATCAAACATCCTAACTGTTCAAATTTTTTTAACATGTTAGCAACAATAGCCTTATATTCTGGGTCTTTTTCATTTCCCAAAAACTTGGTGACAACTTGCTTGAATGAAACCCATGCTTCCTTTTCATTTGAGGTCATTGTGGATTCAAAGTTAACGTCAAACATCATTTTTCTAATATCAGGCCCGGTAAAGACGCCTTCTTTCAGTTTAGCTTCTGAAAGGTGTGGAAACTTCTGACAGAGATATTTGAAACAAAGCCCATCTTTAGGCAAAGCCTTTACAAACTGTTTCATGAGACCTAACTTAATATGTAGTGGTGGTAGGAGCACGTTTTTTGGATCTACAAGGTTTTTGCGTAAAATGTTCTTCTCGCCAGGCTTTAAAGACTCCCTAGCAGGCCAGTTCTTTCTGCACCAATGTTGATTCCGAGCTCTACTGTCCCATTCACACAAGAAACATGGAAATTTGGTAAAACCCCCTTGCTGACCAAGGAGCATGCACGTAACTTTCAAATCACCACATATCATCCAACCGTGTGCAGAATAACCTATTTTATTTAACACTATTTCTAGATTTTCGTAACTCTCTTTCATATGTACAGAATGACCGACAGGTACAGAGGCATACATGTTACCGTTGTGTGCTAAAACTGCCTTCAAACTATTTTTGGATGAATCAATAAACAACCTCCAATCTTCTGTTTTGTATTCAATTCCAAACTCATTCATTAAACCATGAATGTCTGAGCAGTACACCAAATCACCCTCTTGTTCAAAATACTTCGAAAATTGTTGTTCTCTCTTCCTATACACATGAATGCTGGTTCCAGCCGCCAGCAAGTTCTTTTCTTTTAGCCTAGAGCCAAGCAGTTCAGCTTTTTCTTTTGTTAAGCCCAGATCCCTAACTAAGTCATTAAGCTCGACCTGAGTGAACAATTTAGGCTCTACATTTTCTGTAACACATTGGAATTCTTCATCGTGTTCATCTAACTCCGACTGTACATCAGAAAATACTTCTGTTTCAATAGAATTTAAGTCCTCTGGTGGTTCCGGGATTGGCAAATCTACACCGTGCCCTACTGGTCGGATGGCGGACGGAAGGTTAGGGTAGCTTATTACCTTCTTGTTCTTAGAGTTATGACCAGTAATATCTACACTGCAAAAGTAACAGTCATCGGAATGATTTTTTGGTTCCCTCCATATCATGGGAACAGCAAATTTAAAGTGTTTTTTCTCTTTTTTTGACCATTTCCTGAGGTCTTCAACACATACATAACATACCTTATGCGGTGCCCAAGGTTTATCCTGGTCTCCAAGTTTGGTTCCAAAGTATGCTAGATAAACCTTTTTCACAAAGTCTGTAATGTTTCTTTGGTGCTTTTTAATAACAAACTCACCACAAATATAACAAAAACTGTCAGCAGAGTTTTTACAGCCGCGATGAGACATTGCACTGAGCACATGTACAGGAAACGTAAAAGTGAGGTTATGTTGAAAATAAACAAAACATCAGCTGTTTAGCATGTGTTTCAGCAGTGCTGCCAACATCATCTTTGTTCATTAGACCTATTTTTTCATGTTATCTTAACTATGAAAAAGCTGTTAAATTCTAAAAATATTTCTTTATTTCATGAATTTAACTATAAAATGTGAATAAATGGTGGGTGATACAACTTTTTAAGCATCATATTTGGATTCAGCAACCTAAACAACATAAGAATAAGGTATTTTCATTAAAAAAGTTTTTTCATCGTTGGCCTGTGTAATTTTTTTCTTCTTCGTTCTTAACACTATTATCTTACTAAATTATTTAAATAAGAAAGAAAAGCCAATATTCAAGTTGCTGTTTAAGTAAACAAAAAAAAACAATAAATTATAAACATTAAATTTATTGTGAGCGCTAACATACCGCCCACCAAAATTTTCATTTACAAAAATTTTCCTTATTCTGAAGGTGGCAGTAGGGGTGCTAGCTTTACAACAGGACGTAAATATTCGCCTTTGGCGGTTTTTAACTTCACTACTCGTACTACGCCATCTGGTCCAGGAAATACTTCAACGACTCTTCCTGCAGGCCAACTCAGTAGAGGTGAATTTTGTTCTTTTATAAGCACTAACGTACCACATTCAATATTGGGATTTGAGACTCTCCACTTTCCCCGCGCTTGTAGAGTGCCAAGGTAGTCCAGTCGCCATCTCCTCCAAACATCTTGGATTCATTTACTTAACAATTGCCACCGTGTCAATCGATTGGTAGGATTGGATGAGTGATCATGCTCCGGTACGACAAGTAGCCGAGCTCCTATAAGGAAGTGTCCCGGAGTCAAGATATCGAAGTCATCTGGTGATGTGGATATCGGATACAGTGGTCTTGAATTAAGAACTGCTTCAATCCTGATACGAAGTGTATTGATTTCTTCAAATGTGAATACTTGATTCTTTAAGATTCTTGTTAGGTGATATTTAAATGATTTTATACCCGCTTCCCATATTCCTCCGAAGTGAGGGGCAGCTGGTGGGATAAAGACCCATTTAATCTGTTGGGAGTTAAGATGCTCAATAATTTCACTCTGAACAGATTTTGAATTAAACCATAAGTAAAGCTCCTCTAGCAGTGTTAAACCTGAGTTCTGGCAGTCCCAACAAAGTTGGTCCCATGATCAGATATATACGGCAAACCTCTCCGCCCTATGAAACGATCCAAAGAAGCTAGGAATGCAGTCGTGGTAAGATCTGACACTAATTCAAGATGAATCGCCTTTGTACTTAAACAAATGAAGATGCAGGTATATGATTTGTGTTGAATAGATCGTTTCCGACTAGATTCCTTCGTGACGAAAGGCCCTGCGAAATCAATGCCGATGTTGATGAAAGGACGACCTTGAGCGAAAAGTGTTTTCGGCAAATCGGACATGTAGGGCTGATATGTATTTACTGGATGTCGGTGACAGTCGAGGCAGTTATGAATGCGGGATCTTATGACGCTGCTTCCCGAGACGATCCAGTGACGTCGGTCAACAGGGAATGCAATAATTGTGGTCCTGCGTGAAGCTAGCTACGATGATAATGATCAGTAAGTATTTTTGTTAAATGGGCATTGCGTGGTAACAATATCGGGTGCCTTTCATCATCCTTCAGAGGACTATTTGCCAAGCGTCCGCCCACCCTGAGGATTCCTCGGTTGTCGTAAAACGGTGACAACCTTTGTAGGCTAGGATTTTTTAATATTAATGTTTTTGAAAAATAAGAAGTTTGAGTAGCTCGTACTATGAGAAAATTGCTCTCTTTTAATTCCTTCAAGGTTCAGTGCCCTGTTTGTCTCTCTAATAGCCCTCTTGAACAGTTGAAGGCAAAGCGTTTTATATAGCCTATTACACAGATCAGTTTCTCCCAAGAAGAAAATTTCTGAATTACTTCGTTAATATTCAATTCGCTATTAACAGCTAGAACTGTTGAACACTGTGGTTTAAGCTCAGGTAACGTATTCGTGTTTAAAGTCTGAGATATGGGCCAATTGGGAGGTTCTTCCTGCAACCAGGCTGGTCCTTTCCACCATGTTTGATGCTCTAGTAAGCATGAAGGTGATATCCCTCTAGAAGCTAGATCAGGAACGTTGTCTTCGGATTTAACGTGATGCCATTGTTCCAATGAAGACTGTTCGAGAATGGCAACCACTCTATTTGCAACAAAAGTACGCATCTTATATGGGGGTGTGCGAAGCCAGGCTAAAACAGTAGACGATTCGGTTAATAAATATATGGTATGAATCGGGAAACTTTAAGAATGTTTGGAGAGTCTTCAGTACTTGAATCAACAAATGAGCTGCACACAACTCTAAGCGTGGAATCGTTAGCGTCTTAAGTGGCGCTAACCGGGTCTTTGAATAAACGAGGTGTGTTTGTATAAAACCAGCGGAGTCCTTTGTCCTAATATAGAATACTGTCGCATAACCTAAGGTTGAGGCATCAGCAAAGGCTACTAATGAAATATCCTGGACGGGCGTCGGCAATATGCAGCGTGGGATCCGTATGGACCTTACAGAATACAGATCGACAAAATATCTCTTCCATTCTTCCCGCAAGTCTCCGTATAACGGGTCATCCCAATCTAACTTTAATTTCCACAAATTTTGCATGATTGCTTTAGCCTTGAATATTACTGGAGAGAGATATCCGAGGGGGTCGTACATACGGGCGATTGCTGATAGAATCCCTCTTTTGGTAGGAATAAATTTTGTGAGTTGGACCTTATAAGATAGCTGATCTAAATTGGCATCTCATTGCATACCTAAAATCTTGATTGAAGATTCCTCCAAGTTGGACAAGGAAACAGATGACTCGCGGCACTCCTCTGGAATATTGTTTAACAAATAAGTAGGATGGCTGGCCCATTTTTTTTTTAGCTTGAAACCTCCTTTAGCTAATAGGGCTATCAATTCTTTCTGTAACTGATAAGCTTCTTCCAGCGTGTCTGCCCCTGTTAATATATCATCTATGTAAATATTATTCCTTAACGTCTCAGAAGCCAAGGGATAATTTGAGCCTTCATCTTCAATCAATTGCTGAATGACTCTAAGAGCCAAAAACGGTGAGCAAGAAATACCAAATGTAAGTCGAGTAAGTTCATATTCGTTTACTACCTACAAGCTATCAAATCGATACAAAAAATGTTGGTATACTCGATCTTCTGGATGCACCAATATCTGCAAATATATCTGGCTGCGGTTAGTGCTAGAGTAACGTCGGAATTGTAAAAGCACGTCTCTAATGTCCAACTGCAATTTCGCTCCAGCTAACAATTGGTCATTTAACGATCCAGAACTGGTTTGGGCGGAAGCATCGAACACAATTCGGAGTCTTGTTGTGGAGCTATCCTTGACCACACCATGATGTGGTAAGAAATATTTCCCTCGGTCTTGTGCTGAAGTAACATAACCATGTGTGTGTCGTATTCTTGTTTCATTTGCGGATTTCGACTTAACTTAAACTCCAAACGCTGAAAATGGTGGAGCGCCGTTTGATATGAATCGCCCAAATCAATAAGATTGTCTTTAAAAGAAAGTCGTACTCCATAGCGACCAGTGTCATCTCTAAAATGGGTTTTGCGAAAATGTTCCTCGCCTTTGACATCGAGCGGATCCTGGTGGGTGATAGCAGCTACATCTTCAACTTGGAAAAATCGTTGCATAGTTTTTTCAAAAGAAGAAGTTTCCAAATTCTCTTCAAAGGCTAATAAAGAAACGTCTTGAGTTGATGTATTTATGGTGGGGTTCTTTACTGGCCCCAGAACAATGCAACCGAATATAGTTTGGAAGGCTCTCGGAATGTTATAAGGTAAATCCAATCGTTCTCCAGTAAATATTTCGCCAAACAAATCAGCTCCAAGCAAAAAATCAACTGGGCCTGGTTCGTGAAAACAAGTATCTGACAAGTCTTGTTCAGAATAAAATCGGAGTATTTCAGTTGGCAATGACGATGATGGTAGCATCTTGCTTATGGATGAAATTACTACAGCATTAGTAGTGAGTTCAGGGTTAGCCTTGTCTTTCGGTACCAGAGCGCATTTTATTTGGTATCTACCACCGTCGATAGGAGTATCAGCAAAGCCCTTTAAGAAATGTGGATTACGTGACCAAGGTAGCCCCAATCGGCGGGCGCAGTCAGTGGTAATAAAGAATCTTTGAGCTCCACAATCGATGACCATTCTAACGGGTTGATAATTTCCTGATATATCTCGAATTCTGGCGCAAGCTGTCGCTAGTAGCGTATTCGAATATCCACCGTTTCCTTACGAGTAAAAGGCGTTGGCTGACTTGACTTGAGAGTTTTCCTGCTCCTCTGTGGTTTCTGTGCCTTTAATAGCTTGCGATGGACCCGCAGAGTCATCAGTCTTATGAGAGCGGCCTTGTACAGAGTGAAGCAAGGTATGGTGGCTTAGCTTACAACTTTGGCACGTTTGTAGACAATAACTCTGAAGTTTTGTGGTTAGATCTAAGACAATTCAGACAGAGTTTTCGGAGCTTCACTTCTTTAAAACGTTCAGAAGGCGTAAGTTTTAAAAATTTAGTACAATGGTATATACGATGTCGATTTTGACAGATAGGGCAAGGATAGTTTCTGTTGTCGAATTCGGTAGACATGAAAACCTGTTTAGAAACTTTAGCTGAGACCCCAACAGCGCGGTGGTTTGGTGGACTTGTATCGGCGATTAGGTTAGTTGACTGCAAATGTAAAAACTGTCGCTGAATAAAATTCGAAACAAAATTAAAGTCTGGAACTTCAGTGAGTGAAGCCCATTCCATTTCAAACCTTTCTCGTGTGCTAGGGTCTAACAGTCGTAAAGCGAAGGTATAAAGTATGAACCCGTCAGGGTCTTCCAATTTTAAATTTTTGAAGGCTAACGCACATTCTAAGATTGCTTCGACAAATTGTTCAAACCCGTTGAGATTTGGTTTGTTTAAAGGCTTGAAATTGAAAATTTTGACAAGATAATTAGACGCCTGCAACCTTTTATTATCATAACGCTTGCACAGCGTTTCCCAAGCTTGTATGTAGTTGGCTTCGGTAATTGGTATCGATGAAACCATTTGTGCTGCCGAACCCTTTAATGCTGATCTTAGATAGTGATATTTTTGTACATCAGTCAAATCGGAATTTGTATGAATTAAAGAGGAAAACGTATCCTTGAATGAAACCCAGTCTGACACTGTTCCATTGAAATTTGGAATGTTAATGGTAGGTAATTTTATGCGGGAGGTCCCTCCAGCAAAGCTGTGGTTTAGGCCAGTGTCATTACTAACAGCAGAAGTGTTAACTTGATTGCATTTTCGCCCTGCTGCTAAAGACTTGTAATAAAGATCCCGGGTTTTTATTTTTAGCTGTTCTAATTTTGTTATCTCCTCCTCGTTGTTTAATGAACGCGCTAAGTTGCAGGCTAAATTTTGATGCCATTCTAAATTTTTCATAGCAATCATCCAATCGTGAAAGTCGCGCTTCGAAAGTCGTTAATTGAGAAGAGTCAATTACTAAAGTTTGCCCAAGATCGAATGTTTCGTTAATATCCTCCGCTCGATCATTTGCATCCGCTAATAGTTCGTCTAGCTGTTGCTCTAATTTGCTAGTTTGATCCTTTGGAGCCATAGTAGAATAATATGAAGCCTATGAAAGACCGAATGAAGAAACACAATATTAATAAACGACAAATTACCTTTTTTTTTTTAATGGAGGCTATCTCTTATTTATGCACCACTACTCTCACCTCGGAAAAAAAAAGAAAAGAAAATACAATTGAAGAAAGTGTGACAATTAATCCGGCCCGAAGGACCAATGTTTCGGCGTTAGCGGCAAATTGTTGCAATCCGCAAATCTACCCACCTTAATAAATTGATTTCTGGTTCTTCCCCTGAATGTCTGTAGCAGATTAATTGATAAACCCTCAATGAGGAAAGCAAAGAATAATAAACCAAAATAATTCCCTGATTTATTCGTCACACTATCTTTACATGATTAAATCATAAAATAAAATAAAATAAAAAAATAAAACAATTCTTCTATTCTTACAAAATAATTCAATAAAAAAAAGGTAGATTTTTCATAAATAAATTCAAGTATAACTTTATCTGGCCAGATATTTTTTAATCGAAATGTTATTTGTGAGAGTAAAGAATAACTCAACACCAAATAGTAATAAAAGGCGTACGACCTGATGACTGTAGAGTTGCAGTACATATTGGGCCGACATCGACCTGGAGAATGGCATTACTTGACGTCAGCTTCATGACAGACTACATCATAGAAGGTTGCCGTTGAGCGTGAGTCTTCGAAGTGTCCCATAAATGTCCAGGTCGAGAGAGATTCAATTTAAACAAAATTACCTTTCATTAAAAAAAAAACGCACTAAGTTTTATCAGTCTATTCATGGCCGCATCAAACATACAACTGATGTTAGTTAGATAAGAGTCAAAGTTAATCCTCCTGAATTAAACAAAGCTCGCATGGCGTATTGTTCTAGTTTACCGTTAATGCAATTTTAAGTCTAATCTTTAAACATTCACATTTTATAACAAATAATAATTTTTTTCTTCTTCGTTCTTAACACTATTACCTAACTAAAATATTTAAATAAGAAAGAAAAGCCAATATTCATGTTGCTGTTTAAGTAAACAAAAAAAACACAACAAATTATAAACATTAAATTTATTGTGAGCGCTAACAATACCCGTTAGGACTTGATTTTCAATATCTTTGGCCATCTCAACAATTCTTCTCATAATGGTGGTATCCGAAAGCGGTAATGTCTCTAGTTTTACATCAGCTTGGAGACCTAAAATTTCTCAAACGACATCTAAGATACAAAGCTTTACTAACTCCTCGCCAATAGTAAACGGGTTTTTCGATTTAGCTATTCGAACTAGTAGTAACTAGTAGTCATCTTTTTCATTTGACTTTTCTGCATTTTTATCTGGTCACGTAATCTTTCAAAAAGTCTAGTGGCTTATCAATAAAATCTTTATGTTTCGGATGCAAATCATGAGCAAGTTTGGAAGGTTTCATAGCTTCATTTGACATAATTTCCGAACATACTACACACAAAGGCCGTCGCGACAGTCATTGCCAGGGGCTACAATGAAACCAAGCTTTAAATACTCTTTATTATAATGCCTAACATAGTCTCCTTACCTCTTTTTGGTTTGTATTTTACATTCCGAAGTATCAACGTATTTGTTTGTATGTGGTTCCCCTAAACTTGACGCACTAGTACCTGGCAAACTTTCAACACTATCACCATCTTTCTCCTAAATATTGTCCTTTTCTCTTCTAAAGAACGTTAAACGATTTTGCTGTTTGGCTTTTTTTGTCTCCATAATGTCGGTAGGGTATCAAATTTTACGAAAAAAGTCACTTGTTTTTCACAACTCACAACAAAATATTAAACAACAATACGTACGGTGTTAAATTTTACGAAAGAAGTCGCTTGTCTTTCACAACACACAACAAAATATACGTACTAGCATAACAAATCAAGATTACTATTACGTGTCACCAGTAGACAATCGGTGCTATACGCATTGTGATCAGCCGTACGCAGTCGACAGCATTTATTGGAGCTTGACTTGGTTTCATTAGAGTAGAACAGGCCGTCATAATTCACAGTAACCTATTTTTGTAGACGAGCGGTTGTTGCTTAGTGGCCATTTCAGTACCAGCGTCCATAGTTTCTGCTGTGTTTTGTTAGAGAATAACTTCTATAAACAGTATTTTTCTAATGCATAGTATTATAACTATTTGGCAAGTAATACATTAATTTTTGATATTATATTGCTAGTATACATTGTATTTGTGTAGTTTTATAAATAATACAGTGATTTACGATTTGACCGACATTTTTCGCGGACCGGTGGTTGAAAAACACTGATATAGGCTACAGCAAGGGCGGATTTAGGGGGGAGGGAACGGGGGCACGTGCCTCTAGACAGTTTTTTAGGTACTGTGGAGAATCAATTATAGCACATAATTAAAGGCAAATCAGGAACTCAGCATCTTGAAATTTGCAGATAGGTTCTTTGTATGATTTAAGAAAGAACTTCGGATAATTCCACACCCAAGGGTTTCCCCCTTAATATAATAGGGGTTCAAAGATTTTATGGAATCCGTCAGTTTTGAAGTTAGACATCTGACATTTTGGATGTACGAGTAACTTATAGTTAAAAAAAATAATTAAATTATTTATTTCAAATGATATGTCGCGAAAGTTTATGTGGCAGACCAAATTCCACGCGAGCGAAGCCGCGGGCAAAATCTAGTATATATATAAGTTAAGATGGGACTTACATCAGTATAGCCACTAATTCCAAACCGTTGTAAACATTTCAATGTCAAACATGAGTTCCTGCGGGGTTTGGACGAAAATATGTGCCAAGTGTACATGGATGATCTCCTCGGTTTTAGTAGGACAGAGGCACGGCGTATAGAAGACCTGCGACTAGTTTTTAACCGGATTAGAAATTTGGGCTAAAGATTTCAAAAGAAAAATCGATTCTGGGGCAAAATCAGAAAAATTTCCTGGGACATACAATATCGGTTGAAATGGTGCTCCCAGATGGCAAGAAAGTAGAAGCGATTGCCAAAATCCCAGCGATATTAAGAGGATCAGACGGTTTCTAGGTTAGTATTACCATCATTTCGTTCCGGATATGGCTGAAAATCTTCTTCCACTAAATGAATTGTTGAAGGGGGCGTACGATTCGGGTTACCCCAGAGACAGAAGCGATTGTCAGGAAGTGCATGCTGCGGTTACAACCTGAACCGGTCCTGGCATTCCCCGACTTCTCTAAAACATTTTCCATCACCACAGATGCCAGCGAATATGCTTTGGTCTTATCACAGGAGAGCGAGACCTGTGGCTTACGCTAGTAGGAGGCTTACTGACGCGGAGGCCCGATATAGCGCGCTGGAACGGGAATTGAATGGAATGGTAATCCATAATACCCTAGGTGAACATCTTCGAGTGTTCCATGCAAATAAGGGATTGGAAGCAGGTGACGCGATGCCCCGAGCCATAGCGGCGAAGAATAATTCCATACACATGACTACTGGGTTTTCCCCTTTCGAGGCTCTTTTTGGTCTACGCGCACGAAGGAGGGAAGAGATACGGTCGTGGACGAGGATATGGCGGAACAACTGGTCACAAATAGAGTAGAACTTGAGAGAATGGGGAGGAAAGCGCGTGGGCGGATGGTCGCGGAAAAGATTAATAATAATAATAATAATAAATTCTTTATTTATTCTGGGACAAGTCCCTTTAGAATAACATAATTGTACATTATTGTGGGCTTTAGAGCCTTAAAGTACAAAGAAAAAAAAACAAGCAGGTAAGTCAATCTATAA
Organism: Arma custos; assembly: GCA_037127475.1. Taxonomy (NCBI): domain Eukaryota; kingdom Metazoa; phylum Arthropoda; class Insecta; order Hemiptera; family Pentatomidae; genus Arma; species Arma custos. The sequence continues at coordinate 96,521,063 of CM073759.1, read as the reverse complement.
AGCTGATTAAATAATAATAAATAAATAAAAAAAATAACTTCTTATGATAATGAAATAGAACCTAAATAAAATTAGAATAATTACTAAAAAGAACTTTTCACACACAAAAAAAAAATTAATAAACAATATAAATATTATTCTGTTGATAATTTTATGTATGCCCTTCGGGGAACTGGAGGGATAGGAAGTAATCAAATAAGCGGGATTTGAAGGTAGGAAGGGTCTTGGAACAGCGAATGGAAAAAGGGATAGAATTCCACAGGGAACAGGACCTAATCAGAAACGATCTGTCAAAAGTTGCGGTTCGATGGGCCTCTATATACAAATCGGAAGGGTGTGAACGGGTATCACGGGAATGGATGGAGGATTTAAATTTGAGGAGCTCATAGATGTATAATGGACGGTGGGATTGGATAACTTGATAGAGGAAGGATGCTAGGAAATACTTACGGCGATAGGAAGGATAAAACCACCTCAACTCTTCATAAAATCGGGAGACAGGGGCGTCCCTGGGGATCCCGAAGACAAAGCGTACAAAGCAATTCATCAAACGTTTTATTTTGGCCTCGAGCTCCACAGAGACACCCCCATATACCGCGCAGCAGTAGTCGAAGTGGGGGAATACTAAAGAGGTAACTAGGAGTCTACGAGTTTCAAATGGAATTAGGTGACGGAAATAGTTTAATCTCTTCAGGATAGAAAAAGTACGGCGGAATATATCGGAAATATGACTTTTCCAGGAGAGGGATTGGTCTAAAGTGATTCCAAGGTTTTTGACTGTTTGGAAAAATTTGACGGGAACATTATTTAAGTAAAGGATTGGGAAATAAGGAACTTTTTTAAGGAGGTGATTGGAACCTATTACCATCGCCTTTGTCTTCTCCGCATTCAGCCTCAACTTGTTAGCCACTGCCCACTGACTTATTCGGTTCAGATCATCTTGTAATTTTTTTGTGGCTAGTAATAGGTCGGATGGGGAAAAGGACAGGTATATTTGAAAATCATCGGCGTAGATATGGTATTTGGAATGGTGGATGAGGTGGGGAAGGTCATTTATATAAATTGAAAATAGAGTAGGGGACAGAGATGAGCCCTGAGGGACACCACAGGAGAGGGGGAGAGTCTTGGATGGTGGTTGGCCTGGAATGACAACAGACTGAGATCGGTTTGAGAGGAAGGATTTGAACCAGTGCAAGGCACTGTTGGATAAAGGAAGGTTTTGAAGTTTGGTCAGTAGGATGTTATGGTCAACTGAGTCAAATGCTTTAGGGAAGTCTAGAAGGATAAGGATAGTTAGTTTTTGTTGTTCGATGGAAGTCTGGAGGACATGGATTATTTTAAGGAGAGCGGATTGAGTTTAATGTCCAGAACGAAAGCCAGATTGGAGAGGATTAATGAGGCAACGTTCTTCTAGGAAGTTTGAAAGTTGGTTCTGTACTAGGCGTTCTAGCGGTTTTGAAAGGTTAGAAATTTTGTTTATTGGTCGGACCAGGGCCGTTTTCCAAGAAGAAGGGAATGTGGAATTTTGCAAGGAGAAGTTATAGATGTGATAGAGTATGGGTATAAGGGTGGGAAGACAGGATTTTATTAGTTTCACTGGAATGTTATCAGGACCATAATCATTGGTGCGGGATTTTAGGATAGCGGCAAGTATTTCATCATATGAAAGGTGGGAGAAAAAGAAGTTTTCAGGATTGAAACAATGATATTCTAAATCGGTAACAAGTGAGGAATTGGGTGCAGAGGATATAAAGTAGTTATTGAGATCATCCGGGGTTGATGGGAGAGAACAGGTGTGGTTAGATTCTGGTAGGGATAATTTTCGGAGTATAGAAGTAGAGGGATTTACCACGTAGAACTGCGGCTTGGGTTTCATTACGTAATTGTTTGAAATTCACATAATCGCCTGACATCCGAGTTCTCCGAAATTTGCGTCTTGCTGAATCCCTTCTCTTTATCATTTCCTTTATTTCGGGGGTCAGCCATGGCGCAGTAGGACGGCGTAGTGTTCGGGTTTGCAGAGGAGCGTGATTGTCTAATAAGATTTGTAGGTTTGAGGTGAGGGTAGAAATCATAGGGTCTATGGAGTTGTAGGAGTAAATAATGTTCCAATGGACAGGATCTAAGTCAGGTTGAAGCGATTCACAGGAGAGGAGGTCCAAATTTCGATATGATACGATTTTTGGAGTAAAGAACTTAACGGGTAGGTCATATGAAATCTGGATGAGGTCGTGTGATGAAAGGAAGGGCACAGGATGCTGTGAAGAGGAAAGGATTTTCTTGGAAGAATCAGTGATGAAGAGGTCAAGCCAGGTGTCGGAATATTGTGTTTGATGGGCAGGAGAATAAGGTACGAAGTAAAGATTGAGGGAAAATACCAAGTCCGTAAGGAAAAGTTTATCATTGGATTCGCGGAGCATGTTAATATTAAAATCGCCGGAGATAATGACGTTGCTGTAAGTGGAGACAAGTTGGACAAGGGAGGATTCAAAGAGATTATCGAATGGAACATGAGGAAGTCGATAGACAACGGCATATAAAAGAGGAGAGGAGTCAGTTGAAATCTCTACAAACAAGTATTCTAGGTGAGGAGAGTCGGGGGAAGGAGATCGCAAAAGGATTTTAGACTTAAGGCTGTCATGAATATATAGGCCGACTCCACCTCCCACTCGATCAGATCGATCATGGCGCAGGAAGGAGTAATTGGTGAGGGAAACTTGAGAGGAAGGAATATAGGGTTTTAACCAGGTTTCAGAAGCAGCTACTATTTGATAGAAATTGTCAAGGAAGTATTGTTTGAATTCATCATAATGGGCCAGAAGGGATTGTGCATTAACGTGACAGGTATTTAGGATGTTAGTCATAACTCCAGGTAAAGGGGATGGAATCATAGGGAAAAGGATCTAGGTTGAGGAATGGGATACAACTTTTTATATCATATTCAATTTGTAAGTTCATTATAATATAATAATAATAATACACTAATTGAAAAAAATCAATTATCGGGTCTCTAATAATTTTAACAAAATTAAAAAATAAATCACGGTGGAGTATTATATAGCAAGTAAAGAATAAGCACAGATACCATGGTTCATAACTCAGATAAGTGAAAAGTAAATAATTATCCTTAGTGTAAACATTAGGCAAAAAAGAACTATATGAGTAAATTAAATAATGAAATAAATAAATTAAAAGTAAATAAAAACAGAGGATGAGTAAAAATAAAATTAAAATGTCTTTAACACAAAGTAATAGAACCAAATCGATGTGACCGGCATAATATGTTCATCTGAATACGTCCAGGTCGCTAGGCTTGCTTATGATGACCACTGGGTAGCCGTCTGACTGTCGGCATCTAACTTTACCTCCACTAAACCAGACATATTTAATTTCTGCTGTTCCCTTCTCCTGTCTGGCTAACCAGTAAAGGTGCTTATTGGGGGGCGTCATGGCTTCACTCACATATACATGGTGAGATTCGTTTTCTCCCCAGCCGAGGTGACGCGTTGAGAAGTCTCTCTTGATTCTTCTCTGTCGCACAAGTTCATCTCTTAGGGTTTGCCTGACGAATCGTACCATTATAGGACCTGGCGTTCCCTCTTGTTTCGGCCTGAGTCGTACTGCGTGGTCCAGATCATCTGGACTCATCTTAACGCCCAGACCTGCGCCGACGCTTAAAATAGTGCCAATCAGGGTCTCTCCTTGCTTCTCCGGGATGCCTCTCACCTCAACAGTTCTTCCTAGCTGGGCCTGTTCTGCGTGATTTAAACGACTCTCTAAGTCGCAGACTTTAGCTTTCAGAGAGCTATTTTCTATTGATAATTTTTCGACCTGGCGCTTCTGTTCTTCCAGGAGAGTTTCAATTTTTAATAGTCTCTCCAAATTTTCAAAGGAAATTTCTGACTGCTTCTGAAGTGTTTCTTTTATTTCCTTCAGTTCATCTATCCCTTGAATCTTGGCCTTCATTTCCTTTACCTCCTCCGTGAGCGCCCTCAGTAGCTCAATCATTGTATTGGACTCGGACGGTATCCGCGATACTAATTCGCAATCAGAGCAGGTCCATTTTTTATTTAATTCTTGTATGCTATTAGCGTCCGTTATATCAATTTTTATACATTTAATATGAAATAAATGTTGACAGGTAGCACATACTAATCTTGATTTCTCATCTCTGCCAGCTGACTTGTTACAGAGTTTGCAGTTAGCCATTTTAATTATAATATAGTTTAATTGTTTTAAGATAAAAAAGATAGAGCGAGATAATAACAGTACTAATAAATATGGTACCTGTTTGTTTACGCGACGACTGGTAGAATTAGGCTTAGTGAACAACTGTCCCTACTACTTTACCACGGCCCTGGCTAATGTTATATTTATACGAAATTGTTAACAATTTTAACTTTAAAAGTTAACACAATAACAACAATAGTGATACTTATAGTCAATTTTCAATACGAAAAACTATTCTTGAATTTAAACACCAAAAAGAACTGTAGATCTAATAGGATAAACGGGAGACACACAGTTAAGCTCTTAACAGTACGAGAAAGACTCTAAGACTGACAGTAGCGCGTGATAACAAGGGTATAAAATATATCAACATAGGTACTATTTATATAGAAAAAATATGTCGAATCATGCAAAGGACGTCCTAAAGGTACGAGGGTCCATTCAAAGGGATTGCGATTAGGGAGTCTCATCACTATTCAGAGTCTGGCTGAGCCCAGGAAACGTAGAACTGTACATATTGAGCAACTTAAGGTCCCAGCGGGGGAAGCCAGACCATAAAAATGTATCTATTAATATCCCTAAGAAAGCATTTGTATTGTCATTATGTTATTGTATGTTTTTTCTAAATTAGAGCAGTATAATTTTATTTTTATTGTATGTATAGTTTTGTAAGCAGTTACCTTAGTACAATATTTTTTACTATGTGAATGATAATGATCTTTAGATTAAAAGAGTTATAAATTAGTTTTTTTGTACCTAGAGTAAGCTGTAATTTTTTAATTTATTTTTTTTTGTAGTCAGCTTTGTTTAATTTATGTTGTTGCATTACTCTTATTTTTTTTTGTATTTTATTTTTGAGTTTACGAGGATGTTCTTAAATTGGCATGGGGGAGTTATGATGGGACATACATCAGTGTAGCGTCTGATTCCAAACTGTTATTGTAAACATTGTAAATAGTATATATAGAGGATTAGAATCTAATTAAAGTCAGTGTTTAACCAGCCTTCATGTGCTTTATTTCTTCCTTAGTTTCGTATTTTTTTTGTATTTCGTGGTGAAGCTCTTAAGTTTTATATATATAATAGAATGGAATAGAATAGAAAAAAAACTTTATTCTGGGACCAAGTCCCTTTAGAATAACAATAATTAACAAATAAAAAAAAACAACATAATATTCGTCTGGCCAAAAGGCTACATAATAATACAAATCATGAAATACATATATATCGTATATATAAAATATATTACTATTATTATAACCGATATATTTCAACATTGACTCAGTAATATGGCCCAAGAAAGGCGGCCTTCACCTATCAATTTTCAATTTTGGCACCGAAAAACACGTAAATTATTAGAAATATGTAGGCGCAAAAACGTTTTTGGGTAGTTGATTATACGGAACAGAAATATCTCAGTTATGGCACATAGCCATAGTTCTTATTTCGGTCTTTAATCCTAGTTTATATAAATAAACCACGTTTTCTCTGGAACATCGAATGTATTTACCAAAAATGAGATTATAACTTATTTATTAGAAAAAAATGTTTAATTAAATATAATTTTAAGGTTGTTTGTTCATTTAACGTCACTTTATGCTGCTATGGCTAATCGGACGATGCTACAATGGGAGCTCTAAATTTTGCCTATCCAGGTTCGATTAGGATAGGGATTTTTAACGAGTACCTGACATCGCACAGGGTCGGGACCCCCGTTTAACGTCCCTTCCAAAGGACGGCGTAACTAAGGATTTTTTACTCCCTTAAAAATATCCTAGGGCCTGCCGGACTACGAACCCGCGATCTTGGTAATTTTAAGGTTCAAGGGTTAATTAAATGACAGGCAACAATTTTTAATTATCTCTAACTCATATATATTAATCGTACCATCGTTCAAAATAAATTTTAAAAATATGATAGCTAGGTTTCTTAAATTTGTATTGTCTGTAAATTGGTCTTGATCGATTTGAAACCGTCTGTTTAAAGAACCTTTCAGATTTATAACCTTCCTAGTTGACAGCCTCTTGATGTTGTTCTCGGTTGTTTCTAGGTTTATCTGTCTTGGTTATGGAATATTTGAATTTATTCCAGGTATCAATATTATTTAAATCCTTTATTAAGGCAAGTATTTTATACATATCGCATACTTAAGTTTGTTCTGATTTATACATTTTCAGTTGGTTAGTGGAATGATAGATGAAAGGAAGCCCCTATGGTTTTTCAATTTTAGAACTTCAAGTTTGTTCTAATTTAGAGAAAGTTGTTACTGTTTTAGAGAACAACGTGCCAAAATGTCAAGTAATAATAGTTTTTACTACACTTTTATATTTTGGTCACTGAGTATTATATGATAATTTAAATCTATATTTTAGGCAAAAAAAAGAACCGAGGCTTGAAGATTTCAGTTCCCGATGAAGCCCCTGCAGTGTGAGGCCTCTTTTATTTTTTGTAGTCTCAATTGTTATCATTGGTATCATTCTAAACATATTTAATTTTCAGTGCTCCACCTCGTAATTTAGATAAAAGAACCACTATCACCATTGGTGATAAAACTTTTGTTGTTGAAGCTGATGACTTAGAACTGATTTGCAATTTGGGACGTGGTGCTTATGGAGTGGTGGATAAAATGAGACATCTTCCATCAGAGACTGTAATGGCAGTTAAGGTGATATTTTTATTTAATCATTTATATTTTGACATTTAAATAACCACAACAAAAATTGTCCTTTTATTTTTTATGCCTACTAGCTTTATTTCTAATTAGTATTCACCAATCGCTTTCAAAATTTAAATGGAATGTACTTTTATGATTCAGTGCTGATCAGGATTGAAAAGGAACACTATCCTTTATTAAGATCAATTATAAGCAATTTTAATGATGCTATAAATTAATTAGAGCTTATTAGCCTCAATTTTAGAACATTAATCCCTAGACAGTTTAAATCTGATTACAACTTAGGAATAGGGTAATTTTATCACTAAAAAATGCCCTTTTCACTAAGAGAATCACTATTTATAATATTCCAGGTTACTAATGGTATTCATTGGACAGGTCAGATGTTTTAGTTATGTTTTTTTACTTCAAATTACACAATTTTCAATGTACAATTCTTTTCCTTTAGGCGTGGAGAAAACAAGCTTTTGTTATAAACTGGTTTGTATATTAATATATTTTTTTTTTCAGAGAATCACATTAACAGTTAATACTATCGAACAGAAGCGAGCTCTAACTGATCTTGATATTATCATGCGTTCCTCAGATTGTAATCACACTGTTCAATTTTATGGTGCTTTATTTCGAGAAGGAGATGTTTGGATTTGTATGGAAGTAATGGATACATCTCTAGATAAATTTTATCTAAAAGCGAAAAAACATCATCTTTCAATCCCTGAAGCAATACTAGGGAACATAGCTCTAGCAGTGGGTAACTTTTTTATGATGTACTAACCAAATATTTTTGTAGTTCTAAGTTGTAATTTAATTAAATTATGTTAGGTTACTATCACGTGGATTATGACTGTATTAAGAGCAATTTAGGCTTTAAGAAGATCAGTGTACTTCTAGAAAGTTATTGTAGTTTGTTTTAGAACAATTATATTCTAGTTTCCTCAAGTGTAAACCTGGTTTATATTTATTTTTATTACATTTCAACTCTTTAGAACCTGATGAATGATTAGCCATTCTGGTTAATGAATGTTTTTTCTTGATAAATCTTTTATATCTTTTCTAACCACCTCTCTAAGTGCTATTATTAGTTATAAAACTGAACATTTATATTACTTCCAGTTTTTTTAAATGTTATATGAATTTGGAAACTTCATTTAATTATTACATTTTATTGCTTTATTACTCTAAGTAGTAATCGCTAATGATTGTCTAGCCCTTTTCAAGGTAATGAATGAATATTATACCTTGTGCAGCCCAGAATAAGTATATCTTAACCTTTCTAATCTATAGGTTTCTTCGCATGTAGTCCATTTGGCTGACTGTCGATTGGACTCAAGAGTGTAGTGATGAAGACATTACATAGTTACATATTAACAGAGAAATTAGGTTATTATTGTGTTTGAGCATTAATATACATTGCTCTGAGTCAAAAACACATTGAACATTTTTCTTGATTGTGAGCTCGCACAGCACCCACTTTGCACAAAGCTTTCACATGTCCAAATATTCATCGTGATTTGTCCAACATTATCTTTTGATTTCTTCAGAGTCTCAGCTATCTCGAGCAACTTCAATTTATTAATTATAATTATTTGGTGAATTTTTTTTATGTTTTTGCCCATTACAGCCTCTTTCAGGCGTCCACATTGCGTGAGTGGACCATTTTTAGTCAACAAAACTGTTTAAAATTTTTTGGATAAGTCAGGGAATTTCTTCAAGTTACTTTGCTAATAGTATTGTATATTCTCATTTAAAAATTAAGAACTTGAAAGATTTTAAATAATTATATACTAGTAATTACAATTAAAATATAGGTTTCATCATTTTTTTAATTTTTTATTTAGGTTGTTAGTGCTCTTCATTACTTATACAGTCGTCTTCATGTAATACACAGAGATGTAAAGCCTTCTAATATTCTTATTAATAGAAAGGGGGAAGTAAAAATGTGTGACTTTGGAATTTCTGGTTATCTTGTGGATTCAGTTGCTAAAACTATTGAGGCTGGATGTAAACCTTACATGGCTGTAAGTATAATCAAATTGAAATTATAATTAGAGATAATAGTTGACTATATTAAAAATGTCAGGATTATAGAAATGTCTGATTCGACAGCCAGTCATAAACACCAGTAACTGAGCGTTGACTTTAATGTACGGTCAAGTACTTCTGCAGTTTTTTAACGCTAATGTCTCCATTAGAATTATTTCCCCATTTTCAAAAATTTGTATTTTTGTTCAGAGTCAATTATCAGTGATTAAATTTTTGCAATACTTTGCCTAATTTATAGATATCCAGAATGTGAAAAATCAATTTTTTAAATTCAGGCCCACCAGAGATTACACCAGATAACAGCCCCAAAGTTAAAAAAATATATATTTTCCATTTTCAAAAATTTATAAACAATTAATGTTTGCCAGTTTTATTGATTTAAATAAGGCTATAAATAAATACATCCTGTTCAATCACTTCTTGATTGCCATTTTTATATCTAAAAAGTAGTTTTTTAAATTTCCCATTCTAAACTTTGGAGGTGATTATGACCTGTTTTTTTTATTTAGGACATTTGGGGTAATAATTTGTGATGTAGAGGAGATTTTTCTAAAAAAAATTATGTCCATAGCTAGGTAGTAACTTAACCCACTGCAGAAATATTCAAATTAACAACACTAATGTCTCCAAATTGAAAAACCTTTGTTTTATAAAATGCCCTAATAAAAATAGGTGCAAGGGAAAATTTTTTTTCAAATGGTTTTGAACTTCTCTATAATAGATCACATATGACAAAATTAAAACATTTAAAAATGGTTAAGCAAACCTCATTGGATCACTTTATATGGATTGACCCTGTATTATATTATATTAGTTTTGTTTATATAACTCTTAGACTCATAACGGGTTCTGATGCATCATTTTTAAACGTTAGAGCATTACTTCATAGAGGAGGGGGACAATAATTCTGTCATCGAACTCAGAAGCAGAATTAAACAAAAAAATACAAAAACAATTATGCAGTACAGACGTGGTCCTGTGCAAATTTGGATTCATACATATACACTCTTGTTGATAAAGATTATGGAATCAAAGCGTAAAATATTAATAATTCACTCAACGTTTTGGATTATCTCAAAATATTCTTTTCCGAGAATGTAATGATAGGTATTGTAAATGTAACAAGCAATTACTGTTGATGTATGGGTACAGATAGTGACATACCTCCTTCATTACAAAATTGGTCCGACACGACAACAAATGGACTATAACAATACTTTACTTGCATTAACACTCATAATGCCTCGCTTGAAAAAATTGTCCAGTAAAGAATATTTGAGTACTAACAGTAACTGAAGTAGTAAGTGCTTAAATTGAATATATACAATAAGCCTATGTCACAAGATGGATATATAGTGTTGCTAAAGATGCTTTGCTTCAGTGACTAAGAATGTAAAATACAGAAGACTAACTTACAAAAATTCGTAGACCTCATGATAAACTGGGAGTGGAATGGCTCAGTGGAATCCTGGTTCAAATCCCCCTGCTGCTAGTTACTTTTATTTAGTCTGTTTGCGGCGGGAGATGGATCATATGGGATCTGGGACCCTCCTGGGGCTGACCCAGCTTCTACAAAATATTATAAAAATAGGGTACCCAAAATAAGCGTAAAAACCTGGCGGTTGAGCGTTACCAAAGACAAGTCACCTTCTTGCAGAACCGTTGTCCATGAAACAGTACAGTCTCTACCATGTACTGAACCCCAGACTTGTTCATGGGTCGTAGTGATTACAGGTTTTTATGATTAACGGCGTGAAACAACCAAAAAATCATTTTGTCACTTCAAGAATGAATGTGCAAGTGAAGATGAATTAAAGCCTCCATGCACAGTAGACTACACCGAATTGATGGTTACAGTTGATAAAAGTGTTGCAGTTTTAAGTGTGATGTCCTCCACAAGAAAAACGCAAAAAGTAGTATTGGAAATTCTTTTTCCATTTACTAGGCATTTGAAGAAATAATACATGTCCATACTAATATTATAAATGTGAAAGTAACTCTGTCTGTCACAGACCATATCACGGCCAAACCTCTGGGCCGTTTGTGATGAAATTTGGTACAGAGATAGTCTAGAGCCTGAGAAAGGACATAAACTACTTTTTAATGCAATAAAAGGGTTGTAAGGGGTTGAAATAGGGGATGATTTAATTTGAAATAAATTATAAACATATGTTTTAATGCTTTTACACCATGTGCGTGGGCCAACCTCTTTCAAAGATCTCAAAAAGCTCAATAATCAAGAATTTTCAACATTTCGAGAGGCTTGTGAGGCAACAAGGTTATTAGAGAATGATAATCATTGGGATACAACTCTGAAAGAGGCTGCACAATGCAAATCTGCACCCAAGGTGAGAGAGCTCTTCGTTATATTAATAGCGAAATGTGGACTTTCAAACCCTCAAGAATTGTTGGAAAAGTATAAAAATGACATGGTGGATGATATTTTACACATATTACAAGAAGAGAGTACGAATGTTTCATACAATGATGCGCTAACAAAGGTTATGGGATCTGGGACCCTCCTGGGGCTGACCCAGCTTCTACAAAATATTATAAAAATAGGGTACCCAAAATAAGCGGAAAAACCTGGCGGTTGAGCGTTACCAAAGACAAGTCACCTTCTTGCAGAACAGTTGTTCATGAAACAGTACAGTCTCTACCATGTACTGAACCCCAGACTTGTTCATGGGTCGTAGTGGTTACAGGTTTTTACTATTACTGACCAAGTTATTACTATTACTGGAAAAAATTTATCCGATTTTGGAAAGAGCAGAACACAAAGATTTGGAGAAGTTAGTAATGATTTAATGAGAGAACTAGATTACTGTTTTTTTAATTCAAAAAATAACAGAAGCCCTTCCACTTTTAAATTCAGAACAAAGATTAGTTTTTGACACAGTTATTCAAAAAGTGGCGAAGGAGGTTGGTTCTATTTGGATGTTCCAGGAGGCACTGGCAAAACCTATCTTTTAAAGTTATTTATCCAAATCCGGAAAGATAAAGGAGTTGCTATTGCAGTAGTTTCCTCTGGAATAGCTGCTACACTACTTAGTAGGTACGAACAGCGCACTCAATTCTAAAACTACCATTGAAATACCAGTATGTAACATTAGCAAAAGCAGTGAGTGCGGAAGAATGATACAGCAGTGTAAGCTGTTGGTTTGGGATGAATGTACAATGTCCCATAAAAGAGCAATCGAAGCACAATGAAAGATATCAAAGGCAACCAGGGTATCATGGGAGGAATGATGGTACTTTTAGCAGGTGACTTTAGACGGACTTCCCCGGTTATTATTAGAGGTACGCCGACAGATTAAATAAATGCCTGTTTGAAAGCATCTTTATTATGGGTTCAGGCAAGAAAGTTTTGTCTCACTACAAATATGCTAGTAAAACTTCACAATGATTCTCAAGCTTGGCAATGTGCAGCTGCTCTTATACCAATTGGAGAAGATTGTATGCCAACAGACAGTAACAACATGATTACACTGACGAGTGAGTTCTGTCAAATTGCCGATAACACAGATGACTTAAAAAATAATGTCTGATCTTCAAATAAGAATGGCTGTGTGGAAGGGGAATTTTGGCGCCGACTAATGAAATAGTTAACCAAATAAACAAACAAATTATGCCAGACGTGGAGGGATGTCGTTGAATACCTCTCAGTAGACAATGTTATGGACACTGAACAAGTCACATCATACCCTATACAGATTCTTAACTCTTTAGAATTATCAGGAGTGCCTTCCCATAAGTTGAGGCTGAAAGTTGGTGTTCAGTCCTATTAATGAGAAATCTTGACGCGCCAAGGCTATGGTACACGGCTACAAATTACACATCTGGGACACAACAATATAAAAGCTACAATCATGACTGAAATGCAGAAGGAGAAAATTTTTTGATTCCACGTATTCCGATAATTCCAACTGATTTACCTTTTCAGTTTAACAGAGTCCAGTTCCTCATGAAAACAGCATTAAGAATAACAATAAACAAAGCTGAAGGCCAGACTCTTAAAGTTGTAGGTGTTCATTTAGAAAAATAAAAGTTTTTCCCATGGGCAACTCTGTGTGGTATGCTCACGTGTATCAAACCCGCTGAAAAATGTTTTGGCAAAAGATGGGAAAACAAAAAACTTTGTTTATAAAAATGTACTTAAATAAGCCATTTGCAGTAAAACCCTTATTTTAATGTATGTATTTTATTTGCAAAATAATTAGCCTAAAAAATTAAAAATTCTGCCCAAATTCACTATTGCACATGGACGAAGTCGTGGGCACAGTTGTTTATATAAATTTAATTGAAAAAAAAAACTATATCCATGCCTGAATATCATTTTGCGTTTGTAACAAAACTTTTAAAGCAGTACTCCGAATCGAGGCAATACCACCCTTATACTGCTTCAGAATACCTTATGCGTTTTAGAGAAAGACATTTTTCAGCACCATTCAACAGTAATAATATAAAGAGAAAATGAATTGTATGCTCAAAAAATAATAAAAGGCATGTTACTAGGATTAACAATGTAATGTCGGCGAATTAGTTGCGCAAGTGTATCCTACCAGAGAATAACATTTATCGCAATATTCTAAAATGCATTATTTCTGTATGACATGAATGTTTGTTCATTTAACGTCACTTTATGCTGCTATGGCTAATCTGAGGATGCTTCAGTGGGAGCTCTAAATTTTGTATATCCAGGTTTAATTAAGATAGGGATTTTTAACGAGTAACTGGCATCGCTCAGGCTCGGTCCCCCCGTTTAACGTCACTTCTGAAGGACGGCGTAACCAAGGATTTTTTTTTTTATATTGAGAGTTCCCCAAAGATGAGGTTTTCTGCAACCAAAGTAACATTTTTTTCCAGATTTGCCTGTCAAATGCCTCCTCTTTGTTTAGGCCATGTCTTCCTGGACTTGATTCATCCAAGAAGTTCGCGGTTGTCCTCTTCTTCTTCTTCTTCTTTCAGGACACCAGCTCATTGTCATTTTGGGTATTCTATTATTAGCCATCCTAATGATGTGACCAAACCACTCCAATCTCTTTATTGTGATTTTTTCGAGTATGGTATTCAGAGCACCCATTATCTCTCGCACTACTGAATTGGGAATCCTTTCACGTCTAGAAATTCCAGCTGCCTTTCTCCAGAAATCCATTTCCGCAACTAGCAGGTTCTCTTGGCTCCCTTTCCCCAATTTCCATGTTTCACACCCATATAACATTATTGCTATTATAATAGCATAGAACATCTTTTTTTTTTTGTATTTTTTAGGATAGTTTTACTCCAGAGTACAGAATTGAGCATAGCAATAGCTTTTCTTTCTTCTCTGGTTCTTCAGACGTTCCGTCTTTTTGAAGGATAGATCCTAAGTATTTAAAATTAGGTGCGTTTTTGATTTGTAGGCCGTTTACCTCCAATGGTCCGCTCCTCTCCTTATCCAAATATTCTATCTTTTCAAAGTTCATTTTCAACCCCCACCTATTATATTCTTCTATTAGTTTTGTACACATATATGCTGCATCTTCTTTATTCTGGGGTATGATGACTTGGTCATCTGCAAATAATAGGTGGTGAAGGTAAAAGTCATTCTGCATATGCAGCCCCTTCCTTCTACATTTCCTTGACCATTCATTTGTAGCACCTTGAATGAATATTCTGAATAGGGTAGGTGACATACAGCTTCCTTGAAGAAGTCCTTTAGAACTTGGGAATTTACGGGATAGTTTGTTTTCAACTTTTATTTGACATATGCTATTATGGTAGATATGTTTAACAGCACCCCCAAAGAAGTTTAAGTGGTACACTGTTATATGCCTTTCAAGATCGATAAATACTAGACTAAGCTGTTTCTGTTTGCTTTCACATTTTTCTAAAAGCTGCCTCAGAGTAAATATGTGTTCAATACCTGACTTTCCCATATTAAAACCACATTGTTGTTCTGGAGTTGTAAATTTTTCCCTTATTCTTTATTATTATGTTATTAACACATATGCCCCTGTAATTAGTCAATTGAGCTTTATCCCCTTTCTTATAAATGGAGGTAATGTGACCTATTTTCATCTCCTCCGGTAGACTTTTTCTTGGAGAATTTTATTGGGTTAAAATGGTCACGATGTCTTGCCCACCGTATTTAAGCAATTCCACTCGGTCTAGGGGACTTATTGTTTTTACCCTTCTTGAGGATATATTTGATGTCTTCTTCTGTAACTGGTTCCTCAACAAGTTTCGAAGATTCATTCATTTCCTCCTGTAGTCCGCTTCGGTTCTCAGTTAATAAACTCTCATAATAGTTTGCCCAGTTTTCCATTGGTATTAGCTGTATATTGGCTTTATGTCTGCTCTGCTGTGTCATACTCTTTAGAACGTTCCATGCTTCAGCAGATCTCCTGTAGCCCTGCTGACATGTAATCTTAGAGCAATAAGCTTCCCATATTTGGTTTTTCGCTTTTCGGACTAGGTTTTTAACTTTTCGTCTTTCTTCTACATAATTTCTTCTATTCACATCTGATTTGGAGCTTAACCATATATGATAGGCTTTCTTTTTCTCATCTAATGCAATTTTCAATTCCTCCGATGTCCAGTTCGTTCTACTAACCTTCTTTTGTTCAGTTCCTAATACTTCATATGCCACTTTTTTCACTTTATTGGTAAGCGCATCGTATATGCCTACAGCATTCTCATCGCCCATACTTTCCAGTTCCTGCTTGAGTCTTGAAGCATATAGGTTTCTCACACCCTCTTCATCTAAAGGATCAACTTTGTATCGGATGATAGATTCCTCCTTAGTTTGTTTAGAAGTATCCCTCTTTTGCTTCCATGGCCAGACTAATTTAGCTTTCACCAAATAATGGTCAGAGCCACAATCAGCTCCTCTAAACACTCTAACATCCTGTACATCTAATGAGGTCAACTGCCTTGTTATTACCAAACCTATTATCGACTGTACTTTTTTTGTATCTTGATGCCATGTAAATCGATGTGCATCTTTATGTTGGAAGAATGTGTTTGTCACCCGCAGCTTATATTGAGAGTAAATTTCTATTAACCTATCACCGTTGTCATTTCTGGTTGATTCCCCGAACCTTCCTACAACAATGCTTTTCTCTTTAGCTCCCATTCTTGCATTTAAATCTCCCATCAAAAGTAGTTCTTTTCTAGGCGGAATCTTATCTAAAATTTCCCTTAGGCTTTCCCAAAAATATTCTTTTTCATGGTTCTTTGCATCATTATTTGGAGCATAAGCTCCTATTACCATAACTTCTCTCCCATATAAAGTCAAATCCAGTTTAATTAGTCTTTCACTAATAAAATCCCATCCTTTGATTTTTTCCTTTAAAACCTCCTTTATTAAGATGGAGACACCGGTCTTGGCTCTTGTCAACACCACTCCACATGTGTTTATAGTCCCCCATGATCTCTTCACCGTTACCTTTCTTCTTCGTCTCAGTCAGTACTATAACATCCATATCGTATCTCGTATATTCTACTGGTACACTGTACTTTTTTATTGCTATACCCTGAACATTCCAACATCCTGAAACGTGTTCCACGTCTTTGCCAATTTGTCTGTCCATATATCCGAGGCATTTTATTTGTTTTTTTTGCATTATACATTTTTTACAATAAGGGAGAAGCAAGCCCCCTCATTAACCCCCAACCTGGAGGACCAGAATGAATTGTCCACGACAGCTTATTCGTTGGACTTAGCCACTTATTTCGTTGCTGACCTTCATATCTGAAGGCCGTTCCATCCTCCGCGACCCGGTGGACGTGCCCGATAGCTTTCACACTGCATCAATGCATGTCTCATCACAGATCTGTAAAAGACCACTGGGATAGAGCACAAATTTTCCCGTCTTGTCAAGAACTATTGGTCTGCAGCCTGAGATTGGCTCCACCCAGCTTACCAATCCGACTTCGTTCTTTTCTATTCGTATCTCTTATTTATTAATGACTACATCTCAGTGGACTAAAAGTGATATGAACTCAGAAAAAAATTATGGTAAAGTAAATGTTAGGGCAATAATATTTATCATGAGGTATTTGTCGTAGGAATCAAACAATGAGAAATAAATATTAAACTGTCGGACCAGACACACCTGAACATTACCCAAACGACAAATAAAGCCATTCAGAAAACTTTTAAACTTATTTGTGATATTTTATATTGAACTCTTCCGACTTGGTCCTCTTAAGTTGATGTCAGATGTACAAAATATTATATCAATGATCTCATATGATATAAGATGTTAAGTAACATCCTTTACAATCTTTATTATTATTCAAGTTTATTTATGAGTCCTTATTGTACTTTCATATTATTCAAACCATATTTATTATGATTCCGATTTTATTTTAAATTTAATCTAATAAATTGATGAAAGTCACTATAAGCTTTACAGATTTCAGCATTTAAATCTTTAAAGATGGTAAGCTCAAACTTTTAATTCTATATTGGTGGGCACTTCTATATATTTTTATGTTTTCTGAAATAATTTTGATATGAATTTTAGCCAGAAAGAATTGATCCTAATGGAAATCCTTCGCAGTATGATATACGCTCAGATGTTTGGTCTCTTGGAATTTCATTAGTGGAACTGGCAACTGGTGAATTTCCATATGCTCGTTGGTCCAATCCTTTTGAACAGCTTAAGCAAGTTGTCAAAGATGCACCACCTAGATTGCCATCAGGCTCATCTTTTTCAGTAGAATTTCAAGATTTCATTGCTTCATGGTAAGGACTGATTGGAATATTTTACTTTTTTTTTTTTGTTTCTAAACTTCTGATACTTAATACACACAACCCACCGTGGCTTACATGTATTAGTTACATCATCTTAACCATAGGTGTTTACCTGCAGAAGAAAGGTGTGCTATTTCTATCACATCTTTCTTTTTAATATCAAGAAAAATGACAATGAAATACTTTTTGTATAATTTTGCCATGTTCAGAAATGATAATTAGTTAAAATATTTCATAATAAATAGATCAATCGCTAAAAGGAGTTGAACATTTTTCAAAAGAAGCAAAATATTGATACTTCTTTTTTCTATTTCTAAATTTATTTATTGTAAAGCAAATTTATGCTAATCACTAATTAATTTATAACTCTAAGTATAAACCAATTGAGTGATATTTTAGTTAATAATTTATTCTTGTTACAATTTGTGTTTGTAATTTACTTAAGATTTTATTTTTATTTTAGCCTCCAAAAAGACTACACATTGAGGCTTTACTATAGCCAACTCCTGGAACATGAGTTTTGTTCTCGGCATCTCAATTCTCCTACAGACATTACAACATTTGTAGAAGAAGTGCTCGACTTACCTGATCCATAACTGTTTTATAGTTACCAAATTAATATTGGTCTGATTAAGCTCATGTGACAGTCTATAAAGTGTTAAGATTTTTAAAGTTAGTTCAGGGTAATAAACATCACGTTAGTTTCAATCAGATATTTAAAGTGTGCAATAAGTTAGTGTAATAACCTGTAAATCTAATATTAGCACACTGGTACAAATTTTATATATATATTAATTACAATTTGACAATAACCTTGATCTTTCTAGTTTATCTATTTTGTATGTAAGTAAACAAGTTGATAAATTTATGTTTTATAAATAAATTTCAGATTTAATCAAGTTTAAAAAAAAAACTAACATGACAATACCAAAATATATTTTATAATTTGTATATTTAAACATGTTTTAAAAGAATATTAGGTGATCTTAAATTATAATATTTATAACTTCCTAACATCAAGGTTATTAATAATTAGAAGCATATTAGTGATTCACTTATTTTAAAAATCTTAGAATTAAGTGAATGAGCTTAGTTTTGTAAAAAATACTTTTGATTATTAACTATAGAAAATCTAAAGTAGATCTATGGCTATTAATAATAGACTGTGAAACTCTTATTTTCTTATTTTTATTATTATTATTATATCATAAGTGTAACTCATACTAAAATTGAATTGCATCACAAAAATTGCTATAGTGGGTTAGGTTAACAATAAGTTAATAACGGATGATTTCTTCATTACAAGCACCTCACCTGTGTAATTGGTTGGTTTTACATGCATAAACAAAAAAATACTATCTGTACTTAACTGTTCAACCAGTTAAATCTGGAATGATTTTTAATTTATTAAAATTAATTAGTATATTTTATCATGTCCTGACAAACCTCCAAGTTAAAATTTTTTTTTTCTCACTTCATTTAAAATTTGTTTATTCCTCTCTTAGCATTGAGTTTTTCTAAATTTATATGATTTGGATCCAATACATTCCAAAGATTATTTATATATTTTTAAATATGTTCACAAAAACATTTTATTGTCCTTTTGATTGATTGATCGCTTATCAATCATGAGCAAAATACAAAATGTTATTAATAGCCAATCATTATGCATTTCTTTTTAACTGGCTAATGATTGATATTTTACTGATTTTGTGTGCTAATGTGTTGGCTGGTTGGAAAGGTTAGAGAATCCAAAACCAACCAGTTAATTCCTTATTGACCTGACCTGATGTGCATATTGAAGTTGTGTTTGAACTTGTTAAAAATGTTTGGTATTAATTGAGCTTGGTAGCTGTAGCCTATTCTGTATAAATACCTGTATTATTTCTGCCTACTATTTTTATTATGATTAATATTATTTTTAAAGCTCACTTTCTTTACTTGAAGTTTTGATAATACACAATTCTAGTGTGTAAAATTGATTTATTGAAAAATCTATCACCCCGTTAAGTGGTAATAGTATTTTTGAAATTACTTTTTGAAGATCATATCATTAAATTATTCATCTTTATACAAATTTTATATAGGAGTTTGATGATTTCTTAATTTATTTAAGAATAGAAGATAAAAAAAAATGTAAAAATAAAAAGAGGTTCAACACTACAAGCTTTTATCTAACAACATGGAAAATTACTGTTATTATTTTTATTTAACAAATATAGTATTTAGAATGATTTTCTTCTTTTTTGCAAAAAGGAATTAAAATAAATAATACCGAAAACAATATTGTTGATTTAATTTTAGGTGATTATTTTTGTTATCCCTGTTAGTAAGTGGTTGTCAATTGATTAGATATTGATTAGAAATTACTTTGTGAATGATTTGTTGTTTTTATTAAACTTACAATAACATTTATATTCATGTTTTTGAAGCCATTGCAACTGACATTTTTCAACTTATGTTTTCTTGACATTTTGTTTTATTACTATTAGTGCAATCATAGATCATCTGCAGAAATTAGTTTTTTTTCCAGAAAACATAAAAAATAGATTTCTGTTGAGTCATATGACTTGCAAGAATTTATTTTATTTTATGGTACCAATTATAAGTTTTAGAAACAAAAACCATACAAGATACAGACAAGTTATTGTTAGAAATTAGGGATAGTATTTTCTGTCCTAAAATTAAAAGCTCTGTTAAATTTGTAGATAACTATCATCCTTTAAAAAATAAAATTTCTATAATTCTAAAATATAAAAATTTATTATCTTAAAAAGTATATAATAGAAATAGAAACTAATAGGCTAGAAAATAACGAAGGGAACATCTACAATATTAGATGAACAGATAGCGTAAACAGTATAAGCTCAACTGGATGAAAATAAATCCAGTGGACATAGTGAATTCCAAAGTGTGAAACCGATTATAGAAGAACTGGGTAAAGAGTAAGTGCAAATAGCTTTCGCAAAATTGAAAAATGTAGCAGGGATAGATAACATTCATAGTGATCTGATAAAAGCAGGCAGGAAAGAAAATATTTATATGCAAATCAATAAAATCTAAAAACAAAAATTGTGCTGGAAAAAACATGCTAATGTCCTTTAAATATAAGCTATGAGATGTGCCTGTATACCTCAGTGTATTATTAATTTTATCTGAAAGAATATTTAGACCAATTAAAATTAAAGGTAACTGGTGAATTAGAAAAATATAAAGAAATGATTCTGTGATGTAATGTAATGTTAAAAAATTATTCAAATTTTTTTTCAGCTCCTTAGAGGGTATTGGATGAAAATGTTGGAGATGTATTGTAGAATTACTCCAAAAACTAATATTGATTAAGTAATAATACTTCATGCACTGTTCAGGCAAAAAATAATTTATCTGTCAGATCCAATGTTAAAATGTTTGTTAACCTAAAATAAATAGAGTAGGAGAAACCAAAAAGTATGATTAGGATAAGTACCCTTAAATTAATTCCTTAACTGATTAAAAATGTATTCTGTACAATATATGACTATAAAAACTTTTTAAATAGCAGTAAATATTAAAATGAAAATAAAAAATAAAATAAATATTTTTAATTTACTACCATAAAATGGTTAATTTTTGCTAAAGAGGTTCCATTTTGAAATCCATGATCTGAAAAAAAAAAAATGAAACAATGATCGATATTGGAAGTTGAAACATAACATAAAAATTTAATTTCACTAATTAAAAAAAAGAGTTATAAATAATCATCATCATCATGGCTGGCTCTACATCCCGTCACTGAGACTGGGCCTCCTCCAAAAACCTTCGCCAGTCAGTACGATCAGCTGCAGCAGCTCTCCAGTTTCAGACTCCCAGCAGAGCCCTTGCGTACGATGTCACTGAGTCCTCCCATCTGACATTTGGCCTGCCAACCCTTCTTTGTCCATGCATCCTTCCGGACAGCATCCTCCCAGGTATCGCCGAATCATCCATACGTGCAACGTGCCCGGCCCATCGAAGTCATCCAATCTTGATGAACTTGACCAAGTCTGTATCCTTATAAAGGGCGGCTTAGTTCAGCATTTCTCCTTCTTCTCCAAATTCCATCCTCTCTAACAGGGCCAAAAATCCTTCTCAAGATCAGTCTCTCGAAGATAAGAAGTCTACTTTCATCTTGCTTCTTAAAGGCCCATGCTTCTGATCCATAAGTTAAAACAGGGTGGACCAAGGTTTTGTAGATAGCGATCTTGGTCCTGTTAGAGAGGAATCTGCTTCCAAAATGCTTCACGAGGCCGAAGTAGCACCGTCTCGCCGCTGCTATCCTCCTGTTGACTTCTCGAGAGATGTCGTTTCTGGAGTTGATCTCAGACCTGAGGTAGACAAAGCTGCTTACCTTTTCGAAATTATATGGTCCAGCCCCAAAGGTACAGGTTCCTAGTTCATCTCCTCCGACTCTCATATACTTGGTCTTAGCTTCATTAATGTGCAACCCAAGTTTCTTTGCTGCATCTTCTATGGACAAAAATGCTTTTCGTAATACACGTTCCAATCTGGCGGCAATATCAAAATCGTCAGCGTACCCCAGAAGCTGAACTGTACTGTTAAGGAGGGTTGCTTTGAGTTGGATTCCGGACATACGTACTACTTTCTCCGCAGCAAAGTTAAAAAGAAGACAGGCAAGAGCATCCCCCTGTCTTACACCGCAGTTAGTATCGAAGTCCTCCGACAGATCACTCCCCACTCGTACTGCACACTTTGACCCCAACATCGTCATTTTCACGAGGCGTATCAATTTAGTTGGGACGTTCATTTCCAACAGGGCCTGATAGAGCTCCGGGTGAGTTACGCTATCGTAGGCGGCTTTAAAATCAACAAAGAGGTGGTGGGTAACTGTTTTATACTCTTTGCATTTTTCCAGCATCAGCCTCAGTGTGAACAGTTGGTCTAATGTGGACCTCCCTCGTCTAAATCCCGCTTGATATTTGCCTATCTCCCTCTCGGCATGAAGAACAAGTCTCTCGAACAGGATGTTAGAGAGAACTTTATAAGCACATGAGAGGAGCATTATGCCTCGATAATTGTTGCAGTCCAACTGGTCCCCCTTTTTGTGCAGTGGGCAGATAATTCTCCTTTTCCAATCCTCAGGCATCTTCTCTTCTTACCATATCTTCAAAATGAGGTTATGGATTTCCTTTCTCAGTTGCATTCCTTCATAGCATATCAGCTCTGCCTGGATTCCATCCAAACCCAGAGCCTTGTTGTTTTTAAGTTTCTCCATGGCCGCTTCTATCTTTTCATCATCCGGTGGCTCAGCATCGTTAGAGAAATCGTCCTCTTCTCTGGCTATTTCTCTTTCAAAGTTCTATCTTTGAAGCACGCCGCTGAAGTGCCTTGCCCACCTCTTCAGAATTCCCCCTCTTTCCGTCAACAGGGTCCCGTCCTCATTCCTGCACATAGTTATTTTTGGTTTGAAGGCATTGCGGCCCTCATTCACCTTCTGAAAGAAGAGGCGAGTGTCACGAGATACCCTGCAGTTTTCTACATCCTTCATCCTACAGTTCTCCCATGCTCTCTTCTTTCTCCTGTGCAGTCTCTTTTCCTTTCTTCTTTTATTTCGGTAGGTTTCCTGTGCTAGAGGTGTATGGCGCTGGATGGCCTTCTTATACGCTTCATTTTTATCATTTGTAGCTTCGATGCATTCATCATCAAACCAAAGAGACCTCCTCCTTCTTGTCTGTTATCCAAGGACTTCCTCTGCAGCAGTTTCCATTGTTCTTGAAATTCCAGACCACTGGTCATCCACTATGTCATTCCTATCCCTTAGTTCCTCCTTTAGCTGTATTTCAAGGTGTTTTTGATAGGTTTCACACACTTCAGGATCCTTCAGTTTATCAGCATTGAATTTCTTCACGCCTTCTCCAGTATCCGAGTTCCGTTTTGTGGTGATCCGGGCACGTATACAGGCAATACTGAGGTAATGATCCAAATCCACGTTTGCTCCTCTATATGTCCTGACTCCAATTAGGTTGGACCTGTGGCGAGAGCTGACTAAGATGTGGTAAATCTGGTTGATATATTCTCCATTGGGAGATCTCCAGGTACCTTTGTGTATATCTTTTCCTGGGAACATGGTACTTCCGACGACTAGCCCGTGGGTGTTTGCGAAGTCTTATCACTCTTTGGCCATTGGTGTTTGTGTTCTGATGGAGACTGAAGGTTCCAGTTGTTGGTAGGTGTATTCTTTCCCTGCCTATCTGTGCGTTCATGTCTCTTAGAACTATTTTAGCATCATAGGCTGGACAAATCTTAATGGCTTTAGAGAGGTCTTCGTAAAACGTGTCTTTCTCTTCTTCTGATGACACTTCTGTAGGTGCGTATAAATAATAGATTATCTTTTTATAATACTACTATAAACCTACGTTTGCCTATCTTATTTGATTTCCCACAGTGTATATAATAATGGTTAAATAAATAATTTAGTTAAATCAAGGGCTTTCATAAACTGAAAGCTTTCCCAGGCTTTTCTCTGAGACTACTTAATTGATTTTATAATTGAGACATGCAATAAAAACTTTGGATTTTACATAGTACAATATAATATAAAAAACAATACCTTTCTTTTTGATCTAATGACAGTTCTTGATCAGGATTACATTTTTCTTCTGCTAAGTATGTAAGATATTCTTTCCGTAGTTTAATTTTTAATGGGACACTAGGTTCCACATATTTATTTATTTCATATTTTAATAATGCTTCATTTAATGTCAGGCCATACCATTCTATATCTTCTTCAGTGTACTAAAAAAAATCTTAATTATTAAGTACTTAGAAGGGGGGTAGGTACTTGATATGTCTGATACAACTGATTTTGATCAAACATTATTGGGTGGAACAGTGACAAAATCTTTCATTAAACTGTTTTTATTATAACACTAATTTAAAAAAAGGTATTGAGATGGTTTGTACTAAAAAAACATTTATTTTATTAATACCATATGGACAAATACAGATATGATATATGGAAATTTGAACTAAGGACCTCTTAACAAGAAAAAAATTTCCTATGGAAGAATGTACACAAACGCTTGGTTTAGGAGTTTTTCACACCTAAAGATTTTCTATAAATTATTTAAGCATATTAAATAAATAAAACTTATTTTATTTGTTGCAACTACTTAATTCATTAAATGTAAAAATTAATATTCATGCTAAATGTTGTTCAAAGTGATCTCCCTGAGCATTAAGACAGGCTCGGCATCTTTCTTCAATAGCAGCAGTGGCAGAACTGCACTGGATGTGTTATTGTTTCACAAGATTCAATTATCCTTCTTGTAAAGAATTAAGTTCATTGACTGGCCTTGCGTAGACTTTGTTTAATGTCACCCCAAACAAAAAATTCCAGTGATGCCAGGTCTGGAGAGCTTGCAGGCCAATCCACTGATTGGAATAATTAACATGTAGCCATTCTCTTGGACCTCATTGTTAATGTGCAGGGCAACCATCTAATTGAAAATATTTGCCTTCTCAAGTGAATTTCTTCAACTAAATCATAGTGATCATTATTAAGAACCTCAAAATGCACTGAGTCGCTATGCCGAAGGTCCTGGGTTCAAATCCCAGTACTGGCAACTTTTATTTAATCTATTAGTGGCTGGAGGTGAATAATATGGGATCTAGGACCTTCCTGGGGCTTACCCAGCTTCTAGGTACTCAAAATAAGGGGGAGGGCAATCTGGTGGTTGAGGGTGATCAGAACAAATCACCTCCTTGCACAACATAGTCCATGAAACAGTACAGTCTCTACATACCCGTTCACTCCTTCCCAAATAAATGGAAGGAGGAACTCGGGTGGGAATCACTGATGGTGTGGAACCAGTGGAGGGTGACATGCGAAAAAGGAGGTACGCAAAGGAAGTACTTCCTCACCGTTGAGGCACGAATAGAAGCCAAGTGGGTCCTCCCTGACTACTGGACGTTACAGATCCTCATGTGGCATGGGGGCTTCAGATGGAAGATAAGCCAGCATGGATATGATCTGGAACCCAAATGCCACAGCTGTGGAGTTCGGGAAACTGCAGAGCATGTAGTAGCCTCATGACGCCCTGCGCGCGAGGTTGTCCAGGAAAACCGGCATATCTAGGGAAACAGAGGACGTATTCCCTGAGCTTGTTAAGTATGAGAATTACACAAGCTTCAGGGAGTTCATATATGGATGGAAGGAGGCATTAGGTCCGGCCCACTTCATGATCACCAGGAGAGCACCAGAACTGGGAAGACAGCTGGACCAACCAGTGGAGACGGACGAAGAATGACAAGCAGAAGGAAGAAGACGAGGATAAGGTGTAGCCCTAAGGTGCACAACTGTGCACCGGGCTACACCATAGTTCCGGTTCAATAAAGTTAAAAAAAATTGGTGGTGAACCCCCGCTCAAGGTAAAAACCAGTATGCTGTTGGCAGGAAAGGTAGAAAAAAAAGAAAAAAACATCACGGGTTGCAGTGTTACAGGTTTTTATTTTTATCAGGAGACTTCAACTAGAGTCAGTATGAAATGAAATGAAATGATAGATTAATGCATGTTAATTGTTTTTAAAAGAATATATTTTAAGAGAGCAGGATAGAGTGCCGAGTTTAACTGAAAGTTCAGGGTTCAAATCCTTTTCAGAAAAAGATTATAAATAGTGATAGGTTGTGTTGGTATCAAGCCTTCAGATGTCCCTTGCCTTTTGTAATTTTTAATGCAATAAAATTTGCTTAAAACATTTCCTGTTATTGATGAATTTTGACCCCCTGAAAATACAATTATTAAATTTTATTCTACAAAGGGATACCAGCGACTGCTAGTTCCAGACACCTTCAGATAGAATAATTCTATCAATGTTTCATTGTTCCTGGAATGAGGTCCATTTTTGAAAATGTTAAACAAGGGGCTGCTTTTTCATTGTAGAATCACCCGAAAAAGTTTGATCAAAGGGGTTGTAACACATTTTTTTATTTAACGAATATGGGGGATTAGGAAATTTCAATTATTATTCTTTCATAAAAGTATATTACATTGTAAACTCTTAAGTAAGCAAGTAGTAATTTTATTTATCGTAATTTAAATTTATATTTTCTGGGAAACTAGTGAATTAATCTTCTGTTGTCTCTCCATTGTTCAGAATATTTCCACTTTTCATACAGGCAATAAAGTAGTTATTACTTACAGTTATTAAAAAATTCAAAGAGAATATTACTACAAGAAAAAAACAATGAAGAGGAAACTGTACAGAAAAATATTGAAATAACTTTAAATACCTCTTCTAAATAATGCTTGTATTTGTTGTAAATTTCATTTCTCTTAACAGGATTTTCTGGGTACAAATCCATTTTCAAAAGTGATAACAGCATTTTCTGCTTCAACTTCAAAGCTAGAGTAGATTGCAAATCACAAGCTTTGTTCTGTTAACATAATAAGTTAATTAAAATTTTAAATTAAGATTATTACATGAAGGTTAAAGAGAAAAATCTGTGCCACAAAACATGAAAAGATATGTCAATAGATCCAAATGAAACACTATGATCTACTAAAGCATTAAACTTGAATAATAACATGAGATTCCAAATATTATCTACTGAAGCTTTTGTGTGTGTGTGTTTGTGTACAACTTATAGACCACAATAGTAAATCAATTATGTGGAAGAAAGTGGTGCGGATAGAGGTCAATGCATTTCTCTTAGAATTGGAGAAAAGTTTATTAAGTAGCCAACATTCCGACCTACTTTGTAGGTCTTCTTCAGGGATATTTGCAAAATACAGACAATTGAGAATTAAAAGGTGGTACAAAAATATTTTAAACATAGTAAATATAAACAAACAAAACAGTTGGCAGTTGGCCTTTCTCATCGCCGCTCGGTATATTTGCCCTGAAATGGCCTACATTGTAGGTCGAAACATCGGCATACAATAAATAAGTACGCAGTTATTATGGTGTTTTAATTGACTGCATCCCCAACTATCTCTATCCTTAAATAAACAAAAGTATGGTGAATATAGGCAATTGAAAATAAAAATGATAAAAATTCGCACAGCATGGTAAATATAAAGGCTAAAATGTATGAGTGGAAAGTGTTAACAACCAAGTACCAGGAAGGTAGTAAAATATATAATTCACAATGCAAATAAATTATATTTAATAATTTAATAACTATAAGTAAAAATAAATATTTTAAATATATGCCTATAATCATACACTTATTACATATTTAATAATATACATAACACATGTACATATTTAATCGAACTTTATTCATTACATGCATGAAAAAAAGTCATTGAGATGGAAATAAATGTTGTTGAATAGGATAATTTGACGAATAGAGATGGGTAAGGAATTCCAATGTTGTATGAATGATAGATATATCAAAGGAAGCTATAGGAGGGAATACACATATCAGTAGGTTGAGATGTGTTTAGAAGATGAATGGAAGCAGGGTAAGGCAGTCATACATGAAAGCTTGAGAAATAAATAAAATGAATCTCATGAAACAATTCATTAACCTTTTCATCCTTACCTCATTCTCACCAGGAACAGCTGAAAATAATAAGCAATCGTCTTCTAAATAATAACTGATTGGAGTAGAAGTAACAGAAAAAAGTTTATAGAGGAGAATCGAATGATCAACAAATTGAAAGGGGTAAGGATTATGATATTCTGTCCGTCTTTAATGGAACAAAGATCTTTAAGAATTTTTTATAAAGCCAATTGTGTAGAAATAGCAAATTACAAAGGCTCATTTGCCTACGGGGTTTAAATAGCACTTGGGTGCTTCACATGGGATTAATACATATATTTATTGTCAATAATAATAATAATCTCAACGTACACAATCTAAGTTTAATCTTAATTAATATGTACCATTCATCCTATCTACTTGTATTAGTATGCTACAGTTGTAAATTTCATTGAATAATATAATTCTAAAAAAATCTTAATTTAAGGGAAAATAATTCTATGCTGCAGCCCAGGTCTGCTTTTTCACACCTTTTACCAATATGGCTTTGTATTTATGAAATCAGGGGTGGTAACTCTCAGCTTCTCTCTGTTCTGTAACATTTTACTTATCTTCTGGTAGTCTTAGCAGTGGTTGTCTCAAAGTCAACCTTCTCTTCTTTGGACGGGAGAACTCTACTAAGGGTAAGATATGAGGACTCATTGTCCTCATCTTTCTGGATACTCCACTAAGAAGGTGTATTACCCTAGTCAACCAATCTTGAGAACTCAGCCTAGCTGATTGTGTACATTTTGGTATTTCTTGACAGCCAGACTCGATATACTTCCATGGTAACACAAGATATTCGCAGAATGAAGTTTAAGGGTATCTCTTTGGTCAACACCCACACAACCTTGAAGAAAATGAAAAATTAAGGGTTTGTGGCTCAAATCCCTATGAAGAAGTGGGGCCATCTGCAGTGGAGTGATTAACAGAACAACCTTCTATATTGATAGGTGGCCTTAGGATTTATGATTAGATCTACCGTCCTTTGTGTAACAGTTAGAGGCATTCTTTTATCTAGTATTTCACTATAGACAACTGACTGATTATTATTAAATAATAATAAATAACTTCATAACTAATCAGCATATAATGAGCATTTGAATAATGATTAGAATATAATTTTACCTTAAGAATATAATGATCAAAACCATAGTTTTTTATGATTAGATCCAGCGTCCTTTGTGTAACAGTTAGAGACATTCTTTTATCTAGTATTTCACTATAGACAACTGACTGAATTTTAATGAGAGTAAAAATCCTTCATTATGGTTTCCTTCGAAGGAGAAGTAAAATGTTGGTTCCAAATCCTAATTTCACTTGGGTAGGTAAAATTTAGGATTCACGTTGTAGGATCGTCCGAATAGCCACAGTAGCATAAAGTAACATTAAATAAATAAATCTCTATAAAGAGAATGGTTAAAGCAGCATATCTATAATGCCTGCAAGGCTAGCAGGAAAATTATATTGCATTTTGTTTTAATTTAATTTACTAAATATTTATCTAATAAAAATAAAGAAGATTATTGCCTAGTCAACTTGGTTATTGGACAATGGTCTTTTATTATACAGCAATTATCTTAAATTATTTTTTACTAAATAAATGTAATGTTTTGTACTAAAAAGTAATAAAATAGATTAATTAAATAATAATAAATAACTTGATAACTAATCCGCATATAATGAGCATTTAAATAATGATTAGAATTTAATTTTACCTTAAGAATATAATGATCAAAACCATAGTTTTTTATGATTAGATCCAGCGTTCTTTGTGTAACAGTTAGAGACATTCTTTTATCTAGTATTTCACTATAGACAACTGACTGAATCAAATGTGGAACCCAAAAATGTGGGACTCGTTGTTTCGTTTGATGCCTTTTTTGAAAGCCTTTGATAACTGCTTCACCACCCCAAATTCCTTTGTGTGATTCAGGTGGGAACTTTAAAGGTATGGGATTATTTTGCAAAGGCGTTCTAAAAAAAAGTCATATCAAAAGTAATAAAAACAATGTTCAATAAGATAATTTATTCAATTATTATTTATTTCTTTTTCAATAACTGATAAAAGAAAATATAAATTAAATAAATATTTACACTTCACCAGTATCTGGATTTCGGTACCACTTTGCTGCAGGTGGGATATAGTGGACAGGCTGAGGTTGAGAAAATTTCCATTCCTTATAAAACTTCTTATAAGATTCAGGAAGATGTTCTCCACGAGTTTCAAGAATACTTGGATTAGTAAACTTGTAAAGTTTTGAAGCCTTAAAAAATAATAATTAATTAATTTACAGTGATGGAGATATAAAGTTAGGTAATTATGAAAGTTAACTTAAATTGAATTTATCAGCAGATATAAGAAGTAAAATAAAAAAGAAAAAGAAAGAAAGGAACGCCATTAATTCATCCAGTTTTAGTACACACTTTACCCAGAATGCCTAGTTGTTTTTTTTTAAATCACGTAATCATTTTTATTTCCTGAATTATTCATTTTTCACTGTTCTAAGATTCATGGGCTTCATAACAACTCCAATAATTGAAGATCGATTATTTGAAGGAACCATAAATCTGAGCCATCCATGATGACTATGTTATTTAATTTATGTCAATCAGCTAACTGTCAATGCTTTAATTTATGTTAATCGGCTAATTGCCAATACTTTAATTTATGTTAATTAGCTAATTATCAACACTTTAATTTATATATAGCAGCAAATTATTGATACTTTAATTTCTATATGGAAACTAATTCTAAACCATCAATTATAAGATATGGTTAGTTGACGGAAATATCGAATTCTAGATTTTAACAACTTTACTTTGGCATCAGTCCCCGGGGACCGATGCTTGTCTTACGACAACTCGAAACAAATTGAAATAATAAAAATCAGGTTATAGTGTGATTGGAAAATTAGAGGCAGAATTGAATAGAAATAATTTGTCGGTCGCCGAGGACCGAAACCACATCAGGAGTTCTACGTCCTCATAGAATGAAGTAGGTTGTGTCTTCAGCCAATTAAGCACGTAGGCTTCAACCTCATCGTCACTGACGAATCTCTGACCTCCCAAAGCTTCCTTGAGTGGGCCAAACAGGTGAAAGTCACATGGTGATAAGTCTGGACTGTAGGGAGAGTGTTCTAAAGTCTCCCAGCCCAGTTGCTCCAATTTTTCTCTTGTCAGGGCCGCAGTATGCGGGCGAGCATTGTCCTGAAGAAGAATCACTTCTTTCATCGGAAGATCCCTTCTTTTGCGGCGATATGCAAGTCTGACTTCATTCAAAATGTCGCAGTAGTATGCGGCATTGATAGTCCTGCGTTCATGCAAAAAATCAAGATGCAGCAAGCCACGCTGGTCAAAAACACGGTAGCCAAAACCTTTCCAGCTGACAGCCGTGACTTGGCTTTCACTGGTCCAGGTTCCCCTTTCAGTCTCCACTCCATACTCGCTTGTTTTGATTCAGGGATGTAATGGTGCACCCAAGTTTCATCACAGGTGATATTGTGAGTGAGAAATGAGGCTCCCTCAGCCTGAAATCTTGCAAGAAGACCTTCACAGACCTGCAAACGGTTCAGCTTCTGCTCAGCTGTGAGAAGTCGAGGAACCCACCTGGCACACACCTTACGAAACCCTAGTTCCTCTGTGAGTATGGAAAAAGTGCTTCCATAGCTTATCCCAACCTCACTTGCAATGGCACTGGTGGTTAGACGTCTCTCACCTTCAATAAGCTGTCGAACACGGCTGATGTTGTCTGCTGTGATGCTGGAGCGGGGTCTGCGGTCATGGCTTTCATTCTGAACACGATCACGGCCCTCCACAAACTGTTTATGCCATGCAACCACTCTGGCACGAGAAAGTGTCTCTTCCCCAAACTGTACAGTCAACCTTCTCAAGATTTCAGCCGGTTTTACACCTTCAGCAGCAAGAAATTTGATGATAATACGTTGCGCAATCGAGGGGGATACATCCTGCACAGACATCGTCACGACGGTAACTGGTGAGTTCGAGCGCATCCGCCCGCCTGCTTGCCCCACTCCTGGCATCCCTACCCAACATCCCTAAACGCGGGAACTTTCCCGCACCTTCGCTGGGCTTCCAAGACAAAAAGTCTCGTTTATATTTGATTCACCCACGTACTATTGGTCCCCGAGGATCGATAACACACAGTAAAAGTAACCATTATTTTCATTAACGCAGTGAAGGTGATAAGAATAAAAAGTTTAAAAAAATATTTTCCAAACCTTCAACTCATCTGTCCTCAGGATATCCTGAACATAGGCTTATAAAATAAAAAACTTTAAACTTTTTGTTTAGAAAAGTTGTCTTGACTAATTATCAATAATCAATCTAAATTATTTGTGAGATTTGTGATGCTAAAACTATATAGTGTAGCCTCCAGGCCTAAAATTGGTCAAAACCCAAGAAAATATGAACCTGTATATGTTGCCAGCTATTATCAATAATTTTACAATTGAATGCATCATATGTGATAAGAAAAATATTTATTTATAACTCGCCACTATATTACTCCAGTATTTTAAACTTGTTAAGCACTGAGCTGCCATGCCGGAAATCCTGGTTCAAATCCCGCTGCAGGCCATGACTTTTATTTAGTCTGTTTGCAGTGGGGGATGGATCATATAAGATCTAGGACCCTCCTGGGGCCCACCCAGCCTAAATAAAATATTATAAAAATAGAGTACCCAAAATAAGGGGGAAAAATCTGGCGGTTGAGCGTAACCTAGAAAAAGTCACCTTGCAGAACCGTTGTCCATGAAACAGTACAGTCTCTTGCAAGTACTGAACCCCAGCCCCTTCATGCGTTGTAGTGGTACAGGGTTTTTTTTTTTTTAAACTTGTGACGTAATAATTATATTTATTTTATTCTAACAATCATGAAGAAGACAACACATTTAGTTTTTATTAAATTAAAATATACACTACTAGTTATATGCCTGGATTTCATTTAGAAGTGGGTCAATCCATATCAAGTGGTCCAAAGGTGGTTGCTTGACCATTTTAGAAAAAATTTATATTTGTACCATCAATTACACATAGAATCAGTAGTTCAAAACAATTTTTTTAATATTAATGGTTTAAGGTACTGGACTTAAATTTTATTTTATTTTGTTTTATAGATACAAAAACCCTTTTTTTGTCCAAGTTATCATTTATTTATTTTTTCTTTAACATGTAGACGTTTCGACCCATGTGGTCATTCTCAATACATGTTTTTTATCATCATTCAGTTAGCTGAATTCAATCCGCAAAAATACATCTATAGAACATTCTAAAAAGCAAAACATTAACATTATAAAACTTTTTATAAATATATATGAAATACATGAATCTTCTTAAAATTATCCTATCAGCCACACCATCATGCATGGCATCATCAAAAAATTCACTGCATATAAATTACAATTCTTACATTATTGTTATCCTCACAATAGTACACAGATAGATATACCTTTTTTTTTTTTTTCTTGTAGACCAATATTTAAATGAAGAAAGAGGAAGAAGGCTGGGTGGGGTCACCCATAGTCAGCTACTGTAACTAATAAGTAGAACTAGGACTTTGTCCAGTCTGGATTATCTGAGTAATAATAGCTTGTTATGTTTTATGTCTCACATTAATTATTATTTCTAGGCCAAAAGTACAACTATTACAATTCCAGAATATTCTTTCTATTAATATATATTGAAAACTATTTTTTTATTCTATTTTATAGATATCCCAAAATTCATTAATTATTGTTATTATAAAACTGCTAATCTGATAGGTAAAAATATAAAGAAGTAGAAATGGATGTGTTAAAAGATTGAGTTTATTTTATTTATATAAGTAAATTGATAATCTGTAGAATTAATGTTTATTTTTATTTTTATGTTTATTTAATTTTTAAAAAATGGAGGAGTAGTATTTTGACAAATCTCCTCCCTCTTTTTTATCATTCACTATATTAGTTAAATTATCTGTTATATAAAGTGCTTCTAAGTATTTACGTTTTGTTGTATTACTTTCCCTATGCAGTATTTTAGGTCTGTTAAAATTAAAAGTATGTAGTTCTGTTTTACTGTGGTTAGATAGTGATGTGTTATTTCTATATGTTGGTTTTAAGCTGTTTTTGTGGTAATAAAATTTATTTTTAAGGTGTGTACTAGTTTGTCCTATGTAGTTTTTGTTACAATTTTCACAATTTATGTTATAAACTACATTTTTGTTTTCTAGTAGTGGGATTCTGTCCTTTTGGTTATTGATTATGTGTTTAATAGGGTTTGTTGTTTTGTGTGCGAATTTGATTTCAGGATAATCGTACATTCTAAAGGTCGGTGCTATTGTTTCTGACAGTCCTTTTATGTATGTCAAGGTTTTATATTTTTTTTTGTCTGGTACTATTTCTGATATTGTGGTTTTATCTGTATTATGTATTGTATTATTTATTGGCTGTGTATGTTTGTTTTCTATTTGGAAAAAGTTTGTAATTTTATTTTGAGCAGGTTTAGTTGTTAAGATGCTATTACTGTTATTTATGTTTAGATTATTTGATATTGGTTTTGGGTTATATTTATTGTTATTAGGTCTGTTATCAGTTATCCTCATATGTTCATTTTCACATTCATTTACATTATTTATTAATTTAATTTGTTTATACCATAAATTATTGATGAACTTTTTAGGGAAAGCATTACTTTCTAGGATGTTGAACATTTTTGTTTTAGTTTCTTTTAAGTATTCTGTATCGGTTAGTTTAAGTGCTTTATTTATAAGGTTTTGTGCTGTGTTTTTGATTTGGTGCTTTGGGTGATTTGAGTAGAAGTTTAACAGTTGTTGTGAGGATATATCTTTTTTATACCATTTTGTGGTGAGGGTGGTGCTATGGAGATTTCTTATTATTGTAACGTCTAGATAGTTTAATGTGTGATTATTTTTTTCGAGTTCCTGTGTAAATTTAATATTTTTGTTTTGTTCATGGAGTACTTTTGTGAGTTGTTCTAAAGCATATTTATTAGTTATAATTAGTAGGTCGTCAATGTATTTTGTTATAAATATTGATGGGTTGTTTATTTTTTGTAGACTCTCTCTCAATATAAAATTTAGTACAATGCCTGATAGATTAACTGAGAGTCTACCTCCCATAGGTAAACCTGTGGTTTGTTTGTATATTTGGTTTTGGAAGGAAAAAAATCCATTTTCAGTACACAACTTTATACCTTCTATGAATATGGTTTTACTTTTAATTTCGGTGTGTGGTTCTATTTTGTCCCAGTTTTCGCTTATGATCTTATATGTTGTTTTTAGTGGTATATTAGGGAACATAGATATGAGGTCAAGACTACACATTATATGGTCTGGTTTTAGATAAATGTTTTTTATGTCAAAGTCGTTACTATTATTAAAGTGGTTTAATGACTTATTTAGGTGAGTTGCTAATTTATCTATTGGATTATTAGTGCCATCTACTATAGGTCTGAATGGATGGTCTTTTTTATGTACTTTAAGGTAGCCGTGAATTCTGGGTGTGTTATAGTAGTTGTTAGTTAATTTAGTTTTTAGAGATTTATTTATAAATTTATATTTCAGTAGTTTGTGATCAATGTGTCAGTAGACGTTTTTGTATCTATAAAACAATTTTTAAAAAAATTTTAGAGTCAACCGTTTGAAAATGGCGGCCATCTTTGTTTCACCCCGCATGCTGTTTTTTTTAGTTAGTAAGCTCTTACGGAAAACTTATTTTCTCAGGACTGGTGTGTCAGAGACTAATAATTCAAAAGCCATTGTTTTCCTTACAGTCTGCTCTATCTATTATGTCCTCTTCACTATTTCAATATTTTGAAGTCCAATACTTGAAAACTTCTATTGAAAACAACTGTTTTCTTTTCTCAAGAGGCCACTTTTGAGGGTAATTTTTCAGCATAAGGGGATGTATTTCAAAGTTGATTTTTGGCTTAATAATAAACCTAAGTAAGTAGCTTGTATTAAAAGTACTCTTAACCCTGATATTTGTTACCTTATTTTTTTATAAATTTTTAAACTTCAAATTTTTGTCAACTTTAGGCTTTAATATCTCTGGTGGGGGGATTTGATAAAAATCTAATTTTTTTATATGTTAGATTTAGTTGTAACATAAAACCACTGTAATAATTTCAACCTGTATATTTGAGTACTTTGGCAGCTACGAATTTCTGAAAAGTAGGTAAAAATAGTGAATGAAATACCTGGAATAAATAACGCTTGACATCATGTTCACTATTAAATATAACTATATATATTTACAATTTAAAATGTATACAAAAATAGCAAGTTTATACAATATTGAAACTATAATACTTACATCATATAAAGTCCATGATTGAAAAAAAAATTATTAATCATTAAATTTAATTAGTTAAAAATTCAAATTCAAACTTTCACGAATTGTCCTTATTACTGTTCTTTTTTTTTAATAAAAGACTTTTTATCTTGAATTCTAGACTAACTGACAACTTACTGCAGCATTTTTTTTTTTATATGTCTTGCACTTTCTCTTTTATTTGCGTCAATTGAGCGACACTGATTTCTTCGCAAAGCTTCGGAGAGATATTGTGTGATCGACCAGTGGATGTTGTAAGCTCCAAAACACTTAATTTTCTTAGAACATTTTGAAGTGGCACCCAAACCTTATCACTGGATGACTTTTTGAAGGGAGTTCTAGGTCCAGCTGGATGGTAGAAAAGCATATTAATATCATTATGCTCTAAACTTATCTCCATAACCTCTCCTATCCACCATTGACCTTCATAAATACAGGCAATCGTATCGTGAATTTCCAGTGCAATATTAACAATAGATGTTGTTATATGATCTTCCAACTTTACTGATTCTGATGTGAGGTAACATCTCAAGTGAGTTTCAGATATAGCTTGAACTTTGTGGAAATGTCTTGTGCCAACTATTCGTCTGCATGATGCAAAAAGATGCCATTCTCCTTCCAAACCTAAGTCTCTTTCGTGATAATAGATGTTGACAAAATTCTTTTTATTTTTGCACTGACTTCCATTTCCATCAGAAAAATAAATAAATTTTTTTACTTCAGGTTTGAGTTGTTTGATCTTTTCAATGACTTTGGATTGAAAAGTTGTTGTACTGTGTTCTCTGCAGTCGCTCAAAACGCACATGCTGTGGCTTTTAATTGCATCACCATCTTTTAAATACACAACAAATGGGTGTACTGTGGCTTGGTCGTTTACCCAACATAAACTTAAAAAGAGCTAGTAATAGTAAAAAGTTGACAAATAATAAAATTTTTATGAATTATTCAAGTTTTTAGGCATTGCTAAATAGGTGCAAAAAGGACCATTTTCAAAAATTCATGGCTACCTAAGTACTCAAATGTACAGGTTGAAATTTTTACAGTGGTTTTATGTTACAACTAGGTATAATGGACTTCAAAATATTGAAATAGTGAAGAGGACATAATAGATAGAGCAGACTAAGAAAAACAATGGCTTTTGAATTATTAGTCTATGACACACCAGTCCTGAGAAAATTAGTTTTCCGTAAGAGCTTACTAACTCAAAAATCAGCATGTGCGGTGAAACAAAGATGGCCGCCATTTTCAAACGGTTGACTCTAAAAATTTTTAAAAAATTATTTTGAACTACTGATTCCATATGTAATTGATGGTAAAAATATAAATTTTTTCTAAAATGGTCAAGCAACCAGCTTATTTTTATCTGGGCCATTTCAAATGGATTGACCCAAGTACCAGTATTGGACAAAATGCTATTGCACTTTCTCACAAATTATTGTAATTATGAATTGCATAAATTAAGATTAAATGATGAACCACAATTATTGCATTTGTGGACCATAATCTTGATCCTTTCAATAAATATACCAATAAAATATAAAGGTACCAATTTGGGTTCATAATAGCAGTTGTTCAACAGAATAAAGGTGGTAAATTTACATTCATATAAATTATATAGAAATAGTGTAAAGTCAAGTTTTCAAAAATGGAAGACAAGAGAAGGAAATGGGTAAGATTAAATAGGAACTTGTCAAAAAATATTTAACAGCAGTGGTGGATTTCAGTGAGTAGGTTAAAATTTTAATGTGGAACCAGTGCCATTGTTCTCAAGTTTAATACTTATTTGTAAATTCTAAACAAAAAAATGATTAAATATCAAATGAATTGGTACCCAATAATATAACTCAAATATTAAAAGCAACCGGTTGGTGAAAGTAAGTTTGTTTTATAAAAGTACTTTATGTATAAATACATATATCAAACCACAGTTAACACAACTAGAAGCTACTGAACTGATAAATTATTGAGAGTGATAATGGCAAAAAGGAATTACAAAATATATAAACAAAAAATTATAAATTTGATAATTAAAATAAAATTCATTATTTAGGTGAAGTACATGTGTTAATTATCATTATCTGTCTGCTAAGGTGAGAATTTACAATGAGGTGAGGATTCATTCATGAGGCTAGGTCAGGAACATTTTGGATTCATATTCCACCTTCATACTTAAATACTCTAGAACATAATATTGAACTAGAAGAAAATAAATGTGAAAGATTGCTTTTCCATATCATTTTGTAAAATCATGAAGGCAACTTCTTGACTCATTAGTGAAGTTCATGTAAACATAAAAAGGGGTCCGACATAAAAAACGAGCAATTCTAATTTTTTTTTTTTGCTAGGTTTCTTGAATTTAAATCAGTACTGAAAATAGAAATTTTCTACTTCAAAATAACAGTGCATGCTGCCTACAACAAAAAAATATTGAAATATTGGAACTATTTTAATTTATATATTTATGCATTACATTTTAGAATGGTAAACAAGCATCAGCAACACCTTGGCTCACTTTTATAGCAACACCTCAGAATCTTTGTATAGTTATCCAGAGTTATAAAAGCACCAAGAGTGCTGACTCAGGCACATTGCTTCATACTTATTCCATGATATAATTTGTGAGGAAACCACCATTAAAAAGGCAAAATAATAAAATTGGTATTCAGTTTTTTAAAACATTCTTGAAGAGGGTGACGAAGAACTATGAATCCTGCCCTAAAAATCTTTAATACTACTCAATCTTTGTTCATTTATTAAAGATTTTCTTTGAAACTAATCAAACAAAATCACCTCCAAAAATAAAAAATGTCTAGTAATTTTAAAAATGGATGAAATCATAAAGAGTGCTACATATATAAATACAATACATAGGTGTTTTTGACCGCCAAAACTTTTAAAACACTAAAAACTTATAAAAAAATTCTTTTTTGAAGAAACTTAATGATTGGTCAAAGAAACATTCAATGAATTGTTTATATTAATATATAACATACGTATAGAATCAGCTATTTATATCTACAGCTCCGGTGAATAAGTGGTTAAGTCGGATATTGTCCATAGTTTTCTGCTTTCAGATAACCGGAATCGTATCATTCTCGTAGTTTTTGGCTTGAAAAAGAGTTGCAATATAAGCAATATCTCCTTTTCAAGCCAATGCCTTACTTAGCCGCTTACCCCTTATTCAATACGAAAATAACTTCATTCCGCTTATATAGTACAAGAAACTTATTTTGGAGAAAATTAGACAACCATTTATTCACCAGGGCTGTAGATACATTTGATTAAATCAAATTTGTTAATGAGCAAGTTTTAAGACAACTAAAAACTTGGTAACAGAAAGATAAAATAAACTGTTTTGAAATGTATCAATTGATTATACCAAAAAATAAATAGATATTAAAAGTCTCAAATAAAATTTTTCTTCAACAACGATATCTATAAGATAAATCTAAAATAAATTCTATGAATGAGTTTATTGATGTAAAATACAAATCCTTTAATTTTCATTATAGAAGCTAAAAATATTATAAAGAAACCATTTCAATAAAGAAATAATGTTTGAATAATGAAAGGATGCAAGTTTAATATATATTAATTAAAAATACACAACATAAATTAATAATTTTAATTTCTAGCTTATGGCAAATATAATTACCAGAGAAACTCTGGAAGTCATCGCTATTCAATTTCTATAACAGTCATGAAGTGGTAAACACGATAACCTTCACGTGGGTAATCAATTGCATAATTGAACGAATCAATCATCATCGAAAACAATGAGAAAGGAAAAAAGTTCTAGGTCAAAAGTAAATAAATGTGGCACTGCTTCAGGCAAATCTTTTGCGATGGTTAGGTTTCATACAATAATCTCATAACAACTAACGAAAAGGGGGACTAGAACATCGAATGCTTCTGAGTCTTCTGAGCTAGCACGGTCATTGACGATCTCTCATCATCATACCCTTTCTTTGTTATTAAATATATTCCATTTTACACTTGTTTTGAACTACTACTCCTTGATAACCAGAGATAGAAATATCAGCCTAAACTAATTACTGATAGTTATGATTAAATTATAAGAAACTGTTTAGGGTTCCTCTTCCATATAATAAAAGGCTACCCAAACCCAAAGGATCATTGGCGAAACCATTAATTACTGCTTACAGACCTCTGTCCATTGTTAGTCGTCGAAACCGTAATGCCTAAAATCATTTGGAACGTCATCATACCGCTAATGCCTTAGACTTTTACCAGTAGGCTAAGTGCTTATTTACTTTTAATTTATGGATCTGTTTTATATGGTTCTCAATCCTTTTTGTACCATGCCCCCCCCTGTTCAAACGAAAGCCTCTTAAGTCCAGTTTCCCAAAATTAGTGTGAGCATAAAAAATAAAGTACGTAATACTTATAATAAATGAGATTGAAAACAAAACATTTAGTTTTACTATAATGAGATACAGCAATATAGGTTTCAGCATAAGATAAGGAAGTACTGGTTATGGGGTTCATGGCCTCACACTGACTAAGCTTCATGCCTTCCCAGGTTGGGAACAACTGGTTTATTATAAAGGCCAATCTCTATCTTTACAATGCTAGCACTTCAATCATATTAATAGTATGCACGCTCTGCAATCCCGGAACTCATGACCTAAATTCTCTAGTGGACTCATACAGAATATTTTACTCAATAACAGAGGTCTGTAAGCACAGGCAATAAAATAGATTCATTTCACTTTGTCACCAGCTGCTATGCCAAGATATAGGTCTTCATTCTGGTCTTTTTTTTTATCATCCCTTGATTAATCCCCTGAAGGAGATGTTCATTTCTTATGATATGCCTGAAGTGCAACCTTCTGCCATTTTTCTCTGAATCACTTTCCTAATGACTTCCTCACCTGCAACAAGGGTCACAGCACCATTTGGCTAAAAATACTTAGGGTCCAGGATAACCTCTAAATTTGTTGGTAGCATGAGATTTCAAATGGTTTCAGCTGACTGTTCAAGAATCAGTCTCTCATTCCATAAAATACAAACATAGCATCTCAAGAGTTATACTGGTAGGTGTGCTTTAAGATTCTTATCATTTAATTAGTTTCTGATTGTAACACAAAAAAAATACAAGAGGTAAGTCAAATGGAAGGCTGTCAAAGCAGCAGGTTATTAAAAGCATGCCTTGCATTACTTTCAGATGTGAGATTCCAGTCTTGAATTAAATTATAGCCAAAATATAGAAAGTCCTCAACCCTCTCTTCTTTGATTTGTCCTGCAAATATATCTGCTATAGCACATCTAACTGATGACCATCATTTTAATGCTAAATTTGGCCTTCTTTATTATTACACAATAACATACCACTTCTTATGATCGAGTAGTGACCAACATGCACCAACCCAAATACAAAATTTCAACGTTCTGTAGATAATTGTTTTTGAGTCGTGATAATATACTGTGCAATGTAAAATGTTATGAATCAAGGTGATTTGTTCTAAAGATTAAATGAATTGGAGGCAAAACAGAAAAAAAAATGGTTACAAATTAATTATGACAGTGATTGGAGAGCATCCTATTAAAAGTAGATATCTCCACTAATAGGGAAAATAAATTTCTGTTAGTTAAGTACATATTCCAGAGCTGAACTTTAAAACTTAATTAAATATACTTTTCACCATTGAAAAATGAATGGAAAATATGTTTATCAAGTGAAATGAACGGAAAATCAGTAGTTTCCCAAACAGACGTAGAAACCAAGATGTCCGATTTTAGAAATCTCAATTCTTGATTAATTTTAAATAATTATTAATTCTTATGCCATTTATTTTGATTCCAGGGTAAATGTTAAGGTAATAATGTTGGAAACAATTGTTTACAGAATAATTGTATTGAAGCAGAAAATGATAGTTTCAAGAGGAATAGTACATTTTAGTTTATTATAACTGAAAATTACAACAATCTTTACATTTATAATTTTTATATTATCCAACTCATACCTCAAAAAAGGTTTGTCTGTATCATGCATAAGACATACTTAGTGTTATAATTTAGGTGAAATATTTTCTTTGAAAATGGCAACTTTAAATGGGGGAAAAATGTTTTTATTTTTAGGTGGGAAGAAGAGAGGGGAGAATGGTTGATCAGAACCTTTTTCCCAGAGAAAATGAACTTTCAGAATTTTTACTAGCGCAATTACTAAGTCAATTATTTCTCTGTTTGCTGTTTATTAATAATGAGTAGGTTGTTGCTGCCCTGATTTAATGTTTGTTTTGTACTAAACAAAAGAAAATTTATAAATAAAAATAATGAATAGATTAGATTAACTGACTCCAAAAAGCTTTAAAATACCTTACTTTATTTACACTTTATTTATAAGCTTCAAAGCAGCATAACCAAAAATGTTTATAAAATAAATAAGTAAAATAATAATAATACAGTGTTTGTTTTTTCAAAGCAGGTAATATAATATAAATTTATATTACAGCATTTTATCTTTGAAACATATAAAATGAGAAAAAATAATTTTGAAAAAATGCTAACATTTCGCAGGAAAAAAATAGTAACTTATAGAACAAAACTTCATTCTACTTTAGATCTAAAACTTGCCTATTGATATAATTAATTATAACTTAAAAGTGACAAACATTTATCATTTATCATACAAGTGGGTTTATAACAAAAAAATAACTCTACAAGAGGAAACATATCAGAAAACAGTGTTATAATGTTAAAAATAGTGTCTTAAGCAATAAATAAAACAGGTTATCAACGGTCTCTTCGTCGGCTTTCTCTAGATCGTGATCGATCTC
Organism: Arma custos; assembly: GCA_037127475.1. Classification (NCBI taxonomy): domain Eukaryota; kingdom Metazoa; phylum Arthropoda; class Insecta; order Hemiptera; family Pentatomidae; genus Arma; species Arma custos. Next base: position 96,477,712 of record CM073759.1, on the reverse strand, counting down.
GTGATCGGTGAGATCGTGACCTGGAACTACTTCGAGATCTATGTGACCGCCTGGAACACAATATTATTATGATTAAGATTTTGTTGATTGTAGGTTTAATCAAGGAGAATATGGTTGAAGATCAAGAAACAAACATGCAATAAATGTCGAATTATTTTGAATTACCTAAATTGAGCAACTAAACAACAATGAAATTATAAAAACAGCAAGGACTAAATGAACATAACTACACATAAGAAGAGAACCAAGCTTCAGTGCAATTGCTTGGAGTAATATAATTTTATTTTGAACAAATTTGATGAAATGAAATAAAAATATTTTATTTATTCAACTTTGATTTACGGCTGATTGAGGCCAAATGCAGCTCTGTAGGTCTAACAGATCCAGAGTTAAGTTCCAAACATATAATAATTAACCGAAATCTTAGCTCTATCTAATATATAAAATTGTCGTGTCACAGTGTTTGTAACAAAACTCCTCCGAAAGGACTTGTCCGATTCTTATGAAATTTTGTGTCTAAATTCAGTAGGTTTGAGAATAGGATGTAAACTATTTTTCATACCCCTAAGTGATATGTGTTGACCATTATTATTGATTAAGTGTCGATCGTAGCAGTGGCGCTTGATGATGATGCATTTTTGATATGTTGTAAGGGCATGTCTGAATAGTGTAAATCCAAGTTCGGAACTGAAAAACGGACGGGAATACTTTTGGTGGCCGAAAAACTTCGAAATTTTCGGAGTAATTTCAATTTTTTTGCCTGTATCTTCTAATCGGTCTGTTTTAGAAAAATAACATAAATAACCATTTTTAAAGAATATTGAATTTGAGTACAAATACAGCTCTGTAGGTCTAACGGATCCTGAGTTAAGTTCCAAACCCCTAAGCGATGTGTCGGCCATTATTACTGGTTATGTGTAATTTGACATCCACCAATCCATGGATCCATCCACCAATTATGGAATCTTACACGTTTGGTCATCAAAAATATCACCGGGAATGTTATTGAAGAAGCAATGTTGACTGGAATCTATAAAGGAGTAGTCGTCCTTTAGCCACATATTCCAATAATACCATCATAACCCATAATACCATTCAAATGACTTCAATTTTATATACACTTGGCTTTTGCTATGACCAACAACAAGCCGCAAGACTAGACAATGTCCATTTGCGGTTTGGACCTAAACCCTCCATGTTTTTCCCATGGACAATTATATGTTGCATGATCACGTGTTAGTAAACCATCTCATCTATTTGTATCAGCAAAGAACAGATTTAAAAAAAATAGTATGCATCAATTAGCGCTCAATTAAATTGAAATAAATGGTTATAATTTAAAAAAATTATTATTAGCCATAATTAAAAGTCAACCAAATATACCTCATTCATTAATATAATGTTTATATTTTATCGGTTAAGAATTTTGTATATTTATTTATTATATACTGTAGGACTCCATCTGGACTAACGTCTCACTTGGAATCCTCATACAAGACTGAAAAGACAAGAAACTGCACGACGTTTTCGCCTACTTCAACATTTACTGGACAAACGTTCAAAGCTTCCAATTAATTACAAAAGACTCATTTACGTGACAGTTATCAGACCTATTTGGACATACGGAGTTGAGCTTTGGGGCTCTACTAAACCATCCAATTCATCTCGTATCCAATCCTTACAATCCAAAATCCTTTGTAAAATCCTCAAAGCTCCTTATTATGTCACAAACAAACTCATCCATCATGATCTTAATATCCCAAATGTTGCTGATTTGGCCCAAACTAGATACCTATCCTTCCATGAAAAGCTCCATACACACTTGAATTCGCTAGTCTCTCAACTTGCTTCCCATAATATTCCTGATAACCCTCCAAGGCGTCTGAAAAGAAGATGAACGCGAGACAATAAAATAAAAATCAAACAATAAAGAAAAAAAAATTATTTTCTGTACTTAGATATAATTTTAGATACATATAATTTTTTTTTGTTTATGGAAGCAATGAATAAATATATAAGTTATGAGTCGGATTTGGTGCTTTTAGAGGTTTTTTTAGTGGGCCGCATTCCTGAATGCAATTCAAGGTGAAACTAATCATTCAAGGGACATGCTTACAAAATTAAATGGCAGAAGAAGTTAGACCCCAGAGAAGGATACCAACATCTGTTGAAGAAACAACAAATTTCAGGTCAGCCAGAGGAGGAATTTGTTGACTAACTCCTCGTGCAATACAACAGGCTGGAAGAGAAGAGGGTAGAAAAAGTTAAGAGAAGGGGTCCACAAACAGAATTTGTGTAGAGCATTCTTAAGGTTCAGCTGGACCATTAATTACGTTGATCGACCTGGCTCACTCACACAAGATAGAAATTTTCTAGACTGCGCACAATATCTGATTGATGCAAAATCTCTGGGATGGAAGGTACTGCCAGACCCACCATACTCGCACCCTCAGATTCCCATTTATTCCGATCCCTATACAATTTTCTTAATGGAAAACAATTTGAAAATCTGGATGATTTAGAAAATGCCATCTCGAGATTTTTGACTCAAAACAAATGTTTTTTTTATCGGTACAGAATGGAAAATTGGACAACTTGATGGCAAAAGGTTGTTGATAACGAGGATGATTATATTATTGATTAAAAATAGATTTGTTTTTAATTCAATGTAAGAAAGTGATAAGTATACTAGCTGTATGTTATGTATAGTATATATGTATACTAGCTGACAAGACAGACCAATTTCTTGAACAGATTACATCCTCCACATAGAGGTTAATTAAATACTCTTTCAGGTTTTCACGGCCACTATTTATACACAAAACTTAAGTGGTTTCTGGTTAAGACTGTGTTGTTAAATTTATCTTCGCCAACGTTTCACCAGACATGCTGCTGGCTTCTTCAAGGCTGGATCGGGAATGAAGATGCCAGCAGCATGTCTGGCGAAGATAAATTTAACAACACGGTCTTAATCAGAAACCACTAAAGTTTTGTGTATAAATAGTGGCTGTGGAAACCTGAAAGAGTATATATATATATTGTTTGATTGATAAAGTCATAAGCGCCAGCTAAGAATGAATCGTTGTGGCTTGACAACTTCGTTTCTTAGAATCTGTTGTTAACTCAAAACCTAGGCTTCCTCGCACACATTTCTCAGAAATTAATTATCTTGTCATCTCTACCTAATTCTTAATCTAAACCTCCGCAGTTGAACTACCTTCAGTCTTCATTCTTGTCTTACGGGTACTTGTCGTTTTCTTAAAAGGAAGTATAATAATGTCGGAAAAAAAGACAAAGAAAGAGTTTAGATCTCGCTACTAAGTTTGAAATTATAAAACATTTACAGTAAGGTGAAAGTGCTTCAATCTTAGCAAAAATCTATGATATTCCTCGGATGACAGTTAAATGATATAAAACGTACAGGGGACCCCTAGAGTATGTCCCTTTTATATAATCATTTAATGATTATGGCATACTATGTTTGTGCAAGAGTAAAGAGCTAAACTCCACCTTTAAATTGATACTAATTTCTCAAGAGGGAAAAAATGGACATACAATGACTGTGCTTTTAGCTATCGATGTACGTAATTATTATTATTTAAAAAAAAATATTGTTACTACATATGTATACCTTATTAGTACGTAAATAAGTTACTAATATATATATATATATATATATATATATATATATATATATATATATATATATATAATGTCGACTGTTTGAAATATATTGTTCAATTTATGTGTATAAATGAGACAAATGACTCACTCCCATATCCGTCTATTTCCCAAATCCGTCACCATCTTGGTCCCATACCCTGATGGATAATTGAGGTTCTACTCTGCGTGCGTGCGTGTATATATAAATTGTATTACTAATAACTTACCCAGATCTCCTATCTCTTTCTCTTTCCCGATACCGGCTCCTATCCTCTCTTTCTCGCTCTCGTTCACGGTCTCTGTCACGTCCTTCAGCTTTCCGTTGGGTCCTTCTTTCTTCAACGGATTTCTTTTAAAAAGAAGACAGTTTTTGATCAGAATAATACTTAATTAAATTTATTCATAATATATCATAAAGGCAATAAATTGAGGCAGCAATACCGAGTATAACATATATATATTAACACAAAGTATTTTTAATGTTAATATAAATTTAGTCACTACCATGTATTAGTAATAAATTTGAATATAGTTTTCTGGAGAAAACTTACATTTTACTTTTAACTTCCCTATTGCCTTTTTCTTTCCTCATTTTTTATTTATTTTTTTATTCTTTGGGCCTTTATAATGCTCTGAGTTCCATATTTGACTTCATAAGATTTTATTTCAAGAATATTACTCTGGTTAACTAATAAAATCAAGGAATTTTAAAAATAAAGTTGTTTACATTTGTTAGTTAAATGGGGTTGACACAATATGACACTTGATAAAATTTAGTAGCATTTTGATGGATTAGCAATAATGTAAGGGACTTGGATATAGTCAGACTACAGAAGATAGAATAGCACAACCAATGAATGAAGGTTTAGTACTTGGTTAGGACCATATTTTGAGGCCTACAAAGCGCAAATACATGATTTGGCTGAAAGATTGAGCTCTGAAAGATTCAAGCTCCTACAGGGATTATTCACAGTTGCTAACATAATAAATAATTTTCTGCCACAGCTGGTTTGGATCCAAGAATCTTGAGTTTGGCAGTGGAGTTTCTAGACTACCAATTTACCTTTCAAACTAATAATAGTCAAATGAATCGAAACACTGACTTACCCTTAGCTGTTCAAGTTTTTCTCTAATTGTGATAAAGCCAAGATGTAACTTTCCACCAAAATGATCAGCTAAACGACGATCATTATCATGAATGCCAAGATAAGCAGAACATACTTCACAAACTCTTAACTTCTGTTGTTGGTAGCTACTTGCTGGCATTGAATTGCGATAAACCTCTTCAGCCTCAAGTTTTTTTTTACGAAGTTCATCAATCTAAAAATTAAAAAATAAAACTAATTTGTTAGAAAAATAAAATAAAAAATGTAGCACCCATAACCTTATTTTAATAGTTAAGTTATTCAAACTTCTTGATTACAATCAAAGTGAACGATTTCTAATTTTTCAGCAAAAGAACTAACTAAAAAAAATGCTCATTGATTTAAATGTATATAAATCATTAACTGAAATGATGTTTGTCCTTTTAAAAATGAAAATTATCATCAGGTTAATAATTTGAAAATTTAGTCGGATTTCATCATTGTCTATTGCAAAAATTATTCAGATCCAGATTATTTCTAAAATTTTCGTCAATCTTTCTTAGTCCTCATACTTCTCTTGTTACTTTTTTAAAGTACTTATTCATTATGAAGATGCTTCCAACCATAAAGATTTTATGTATGAAAGCAATTTTTTGTTCTGTTTGTTTCTCTCTCATAGCCCTGAAGATGGCCTACATTGTAGGTCGAAACGTCGGCACTAATTAAATATAAGTCTGGTACTTATTTGGTGTTTTTTTGACTGCAACCCCCCCAACTATCTCCATTCTCCATTTTATCATCCAGTCAACTATTTTCCTCTCATACATGAATAAAAATAATTTAGTTGCTTTTTAAATTTGCAACAATTAAATATAATAAAAAGGCAAACAAAAATAAAATAAAAATAGACAAACTGCAAACTAGTTATTAAGCTTTTTATTAGTAATAGTAATCAAACCTAGAACTTATACTGTATGATTCATATAAAAATTGTCTAACAAATAAATTCCTTACTTCACCCATCAGCTTTAGAGACTCATCTACAAGACCTTCCTCTCCCAAGGCCTCGGCCCTAGCCAGTTTTTTACCTATTTCTTCAGCAAGTTCATGAACAACATTTGCTTTTTCAGCTACTTCTGCAGAAAGTTCCTCTTGGGTCTCTAATAAACGCTGCTTTGCTACTTCAGTACGGCGATCACAATCTGATATAAATGCTTCTAGTTGTTCCATAGCCTAAATAAGCAAATAATTGAATAAAATATCGACAGATCTATATCTTAAAAAATAAAATAATTTAATAACAGCTAAAGCAATCACCGTTTTAGCAACATTGCAATAATTAAGAAATCAAAACAATGACTAAAAAAGTGTAACAACATCATCATATTTGAAGGAAAAAGAAATATATATTTCTGGAACCCTAACCCTATACAGGTATAAATGTAAATGAGCAAATCAAACTAATTACTCAACATCATAGAGATGACTCGTGCATTAAGTGTTATAAAAAGAGGTTTTTGGTAAGACGCACACGGTTTTTAGGATCATATTTTAATTTGTTTGTTGTAAGAGAGGAGAGAGTAAAGTTTGGTAGAAAAAATATAACTGTATTTTATCATAATTATTCATTAATTTACTCTTATGTGAATGAATGTTCTTGATTTCTTACTGATAGAACAAGTTTCTCATAAAACATTTCCTTAAAAAGAATAAAAATTATCAACTTATTTCCTGATCTTTAAAATTTTCCAATGACAAGCATCCTTAGCTTGTAATTCTCCTTCACAATCAGGAAGGCTCAAGGTATGAATATATTAAGATATTGCTGACCACAGATTAGAGATTTTTTTTTCAACATAAGTGTTACCCCGAAAACCCCTCCAAAAACGGCAGCTCTTCCCAGCATTGTCCATCAGTTATGTACTAAGTTAATAGTTAATTAATCACAGGCTTTCAACGACTTTCTGTTTTAATTGTATGACTGCACTGTTATTAACTATGGATGATGCTTTTTAGAAAATTGTCAGAATAGCCATTTACTAAATTGTTACATATGTCAAATCAGGATAGATTATTTTATTTATTTATTCATCCACACCTGTCTAAGTAGGTAGTCCATTAAATAATGGCATGACAAGCAATGAAAATATATATCAGCATCTCTCATTATTCATCATTGATGTAAGAAAATTATAAGGGCTCTGATCAACAACCTTTTTAGCCTCCTATTGATTTTGGACATGTAATGGCCAATTTAACCATCAGTAGAAAATGTCCATGCAATTAATTTGTCATGAAATTGATTATAATGAATCCACATATATTAGCATCACATTTAACATTGGCAAGTTGTGATAAAACAGGAGCTCCCAAACTTTTTTGTACCATGCCTTCCTCATTATGGAGTTGAAGCCTTCCTCATGAGGTTTGTGCATATAAAAAAAAATATATGTTTTGTATAAAAATATGTTACAAGATACATTATGGGTCTCAATTTAAGATAAAGAAGTACTGGTAAGAGAAAAATAAGTGAGAATTCTTTCTTTTTCAACTGGTATCACACCCTGCCGTCTAACTTGAATTAACCCTCCCGCCCCTCAGGCTTGGAACCTCTGTTGTAGGAACATAGTAACAGTTTATATAATAAAGCTAAATATTTTCCTATTGGAAATTCTGGAATTTTAGTGTATGCATAATTGCAATTCCAAAAATCAATGAGGCTTTAGATGCAATCGGTTAAAGTAAGAATAAGTAGGAAGCAATTTTCATAAGTATTTAATTTATATTGTTGCCTGAACAGTGTATGTTATAGTCTCCTTCTTTGATTTAAGGTCTTGTTTTTTCTTTACGTAGAGGACTAAATGTGACAATGTAAGTTCTGTGTTTGCTAATGTTAGTGGGGTGCTAATGAAGGCTAAGCTGCACTCTGTGTCACATTAATGAAAATATGAACTACTACTATTAAAAATTCATCTTAAGGTTTGACCAACACAGAAACTGTAAGATTGTACACCAAATATGTTCTGTGTAAAATTTCTAGTGAATATTTCTTCTCTTAAGTGATAGTCTTTTTCTTCCAGAAGGCTCATCATAAAGAACCAAACTTAATAAGCAATGATTGGAGCAAGGTTCAGGAATCGATTAAACAACAATAGTTAGTCTGATATCCTTTTGTTATAAAAAAGTTATTAAGGAGTTAGGCAGGGTGATAGCCGCAGCCCCCTACTATTCATAGTTTTTATGGATGAGATCCATAAAATATGTAAGAGAACATCACCAACTCTAATCGGTAGATGGAATATGCGTCCTGTCGTCGTCCAGAGCCTTCTCTACGCTGATGACATCGTTCTTCTGGTGGACTCTAAGGAGAAGCTGCAGCAAGCCCTTGTGGAATGGAAAGAGGAGCTCCAACGTAAGGGAATGGCAATAAATATTGCCAAAAGCAAAGTTCTTGTTATATCTAGGCAGGAACAGGAAGATGTGCATTTGCAATGCAACGGTGAAGTTCTCGAAGTGGTGGACCACTTTCCCTACTTAGGAACCATCATTAGCAGGTCTGGTAAAGTTGACCAAGAAGTAAGTAATAGAATCAATAAAGCAAATCAGATATATTACCAGATCTGTAATAGCATAGTTGGCCACCGAAATGTAGGGAAGGCGACTAAACTACATATATTTAAAGCTATATACCACCCAACACTTACATATGGGAGTGAAAGTTGGGTCATGCTCGACAAGCACATCAGCCGGACAACAGGAGCTGAAATGAGGTACCTTCGCAGAATGGTCGGTAAAACAAGGAGGAACCGAGTGCGGAATACAAACATAAGGGATCAGCTGCAGGTAACAGAACTGAAGACTTCCATTGAAAAAAAGACAGCTCAAATGGTTCGGCCATGTCTGTTGCATGGACGAAGAATAGCTTCCTAGAAAGGTTATGGAAGCCCGCCCGATAGGCAAAAGACCCCGTGGACGCCCGAGAATCCTCTATGAGGATTATGTCCAAAGAATAGGAGGAAAAAGAGGTAAAACCCTGGCTCAGATGAAGAGGAGTTGTCTGGACCGGGAGGAATGGCTCCATTGGATTGAGGCCTCTCTACGCTGAATGGCACAAAAGAGGTAGCGAAAGAAGAAGAAGAAGAAGAAGTTTTTTCTTGATGTAGAGGACTAAATGTGACAATGTGAGTTCTGTGTTTGCTAATGTTAGTGGGGTGCTAATGAAGGCTAAGCTGCACTCTGTGTCACATTACAGAAAATATGAACTACTACTATTAAAAATTCATCTTAAGGATTGACCAACACAGAAACTGTAAGATTGTACGCCAAATATGTTCTGTGTAAAATTTCCAGTGAATATTTCTTCTCTTAAGTGATAGTCTTTTTCTTCCAGAAGGCTCATCATAAAGAACCAAACTTAATAAGGATTGGAGCAAGGTTCAAGTATCGATTAAACAACAATAGTTAGTCTGATATCCTTATGTTATAAAAAACGTTAAATTGAGAAGTTTTATGGACCATGATGACAAGAAATTTAACGGGAATCAGGCCATTAAGTGGGAGTATCAGGGTAGATTATGTTTCACAAAAAATCACGGAGTGCATGCAATAGATTTTTATCTGTTAGGTCACAGAAACGGTGACTCTAGTAATTGTTTTTGGTGTTTAAAATATATCCAAAGACAAATCATCTTTATAACAGTCTAAGGAATTCAGAAAACATTGCAAATGCCTTGTTAACTAAAGAATATTGACTACATATCAAGGGTTTTTTTTGTTATCAACTTGTAAACTTGAACAAAATTATATAAAAATAAATTATCTATTCTGAAATTCCTTGTAAATTCAATCATTAATGAAAAAAAAACAACTAAAAAGTACTTACATCAATATCATAATAGTAGTCTCTCGTCTTACTGGCATGTTCAAAGTCTGCTCGTAAGGCTAGATCGTGAATTTTAGGGCATTCCCCTAGGTCCATTCTCTACAACATAATCGCCATTTGCGAAACACAACACTTAATACATCAATAATCAAAATAAAATTAAACTGTTAAGTTATCTTCAGCTGAAATTTATAATTAAATGTTCATTTATAATATATGTTATAGAACCATGTTATAAATTCAAATGATCCACAAATCCAAAGTAAATAAAGAGAAGTTTAAAATAAATTTTAATCATAAATATAACTTTCCCAAATTGTGAAGTGAACAAAAACAATATTTAATAGATCTTATTAATACAATAAATCACATGTTTATAAGTGAGAAGCCAAGGGGCCAAAGTGACTTTTATCAAAAAATGAAGTGTTATACATACATTGCAATAGAGTAAAGTAGATGTATTTTATGCTCAGAGGATTATTGCGACCACGATTTATTGCTAGGATCACAAGCAGATCAGACAGGTCTAGTGTTTGATTACTTATCACCATTTGGTAATAATTGGCAAATATGCTGCAAGATATTATAACATGGTTCATGAAGCTATAGAAAATCAAAATATTAATACACAAGAATAGATGAAACTCCAAGGAAGGTTTTGAAAAAATGTCGTGAAAACTACAGAAAACATCTCTTTATAGACTTCCCCTCATTACATGGTTTAATGAACTATAAATATTCAACCTTTAAACAAAGTCAATACAAATTCTTAAAGCAACATTATAGAGATAAAACGGCAAAACTACAATCCCACCAGCCAATAAAAACCGCCTTAAACCTGGTCTTTGAAAAATCTACTCTAAGTTCTGGTGGACACACTAACACATTTTTAACAGCTAGACCCAAGTTCTAGCCTGTGCAGAAGATAATGATCTGATTGACAGAACAGGAGCTATCGTGAAATGGCACTTAGAGCTCTAGAATTTTTAGATTTGGTCATTAACATCCACAAAACTAACTATTGTCAGGAACAGAGATATCTGGCTATTCCATGTATGACACTTCTTTGGGCCAGAACAAATTTTGTTTATTTATTTCTGGATAATTACCACAACTAAAAAAAATCACTCTAAGACAATATAAAAAATCATTACAAGACACTGAATAGTGGGGCAATCGTAAATTTAAAATTGCAAAACTCTTTGATATCATTATCATTAAAAAAATCGATATCAGTTCCGCAAGATATCATTCTAGTTGCCAAAAGTTTTAACTTATCATTTTTTTTTTTAATCTGTTTAATATTCTTGAAAATAAAAATAATGGTGAGTTTTCGTATAAAAAAAAATTTAATCATGGAAAATATATATGTACATTGCGATAATAACTTCATAAAGAAATGAATGTTTCAGCAACCATTTCAAAGATTAGATGATGATATAACCTCAACAGCATGTTATTTTATTTTCGAGAATATTAGAAAGGAAACTAATGAAAAGTTAAAGCTTGTAGTGACAACCTATGGAACTGTTACCAAACAATACTATTACCAGTACATGTATAATGATACAAAAACTTACTAATTTGAAATATGAAAATCAGCCTTAAATATGGTGGAATAAAAATTTATAAACTAAAGAGTTGCCTAGTTAAAAATCTAATATTTACAGAAGCTTAAGGTCAATAAACTAGAAAATAATATAAAGAAAATAACAATATACATACATATAACAATAGTAATGAATTGACTTTTGTTATATATTTAATGCCGGTTCCCTAAATGTTAAATCTCAAATGAGCTTAATAGGGTAACCAAACTTTGTCATAAAAGACAGGTAGGAACTACTTTTAATACTGTGTCCAGCCAATATTATTCCAATTTCATATTTAAGCCATCTTGGCTGTACATGCTTAAAAAGGTTTCAATCGATATTTTATTTTCTTGAGAGATATAATTCATATCAAAATTGTTTGAAAAGTGGCCTTCATTATATTAAAAAGTATTTAATGTTTTTCTTCTAAGGTGTTTCCTGTAAGTATTTTCATCCTTTTCTAAATATTGAACAATGATCTTCAATTCAATATTTTTTATCAATGTACAAAGACTTGGCTGAGCATGATATCAAAACGCAATGAGGCAAGAATTTAAGCTAATCAGGGTTGCTAGTCATGCATCTGTGAAGCATCTGGCAACTCCTGGAAAATTGAAAACGGAAAGCTGACTAAATTGACCAGTTAGGCACGTACAATATATAAATAAAAACAGTAACAGGTTCGAGATACGGCAGCCTGACAATTATATTGAAGATACCTATCAATCCCAAAATTCAAATCCTCCATCACTCATTACTCAAGATTCAATTCCAATGCCTACAACAGCAGAGTCCTCCAGCTCTAATGTCTCCCAATCTATGCTGCTTCAAATTCAAGTGTGGAAGAATCGAATGTTATGCAATTACAGGGGGAGACCATTTCTCAATTATTGTAGATTTTTTTTTTTTTTTTTTGAGTTTGTAGGATACTAAGCACAAACCTTATTGATTTTCTTTTTTATTTTTTTAGTTTACTTTTAATAGTTAATTTTGTTTTATAAAATTATAAAAAAACAAAAAAACAGATTGATAGGTATGTGACAACTTGGCAATCCATCCAGAGTAGAGGCAAAAACAATAATATAGAAAAATTTGCTAATATAACATTGTCTAATATTTTTCAACTTAATACTACAAAAAAAAAAGAAAAAAGATTTTGTTCTGATTGTTGAAACTTATCATTAGTCTACCTTTGTTAATCCCTTCCCCAACCTGTGCCAATGTCTCATTTACCAAACAGGACAGCAAGTAGGAATAAATTACTAAAAGCGGACACCAATAACTTAATTAATTTTATAATTACAGATGTATAAAATTTATCACATTCAGTACTCTGATTTATAACTATAACTTCTTCAATTTTGGAAGCCAAGAGGTACAAGTGGTGTTTTCATCATTATACAGTATTATAATAGTAATTGTAATTTAAAAATAAAAAAGCATAATGCTAAACATTGAAAGGGTTATGGAGTAGAGCCTTTTATAAGTATGTATGGTGCTAGGGAATTTACTGAAATGTTTAAAATTTTCACAAACTGATAAATGTTGTCACTTGTACCCTTGGCTGTTCACCCCTTCATGTGAACAGTTATTATGTATAAAATAGGAACACCTATGGATCATTTGAGTAGGATATTTATAAATATTAAGTAAGCAAAAATCAGATATAAATAGAAAGCAAGTAATACCATTAAAATAATAATGTAAGTTCATTGATAATCAGACAACTGCTAGACAAGGTTGTGCTAGTTTTCTTAGATACCATTAGCTACACCAGTATTAGTTCTACTTTCCCTATGCATCAATTGCCACCACACTTGTGATCTTCAATGCCATCATCCTAACTACGTTTCCCCGTTTTCCTACTTTAGGGCAAAATATGTTTCACAGCTTCCAAATTGATTCTTATTTTAACTTCAAATCTGAGAGGAATATAGCAATTCTGTTTAAGTGAATTATAGTTACTAATGAGATAGGAAATTGATCTAATTAAAGCCAAAATACTTTAAAATACAGTGAAGGGCCTCAACTGAAAAGGATTTGTTGGGGGGGGGATTGCTTACCTCTTAATCTACAGAAAGTCGACAGCTGTATTAATTTTAATAATTCAAATAAATTTTATAATTTGATAAGTTAGATAGCACAAATGACGCTACTGCGGCGACTGCAAGGTACATCACTAAGCATTTTTGATACGCCATGGAATAAGGGAAGTGATTCCCCATCAACAAAAAGCACTGTTACTATTTCATAATAATTATCTCAACCATATGGAGGAAGATATAGAATGGTAAAAAAATTGCACTTTGGCATAATAGCGCTTGTGTTAGTTAATTACATCGCCTTATTTTAATCGTATGAGGGATACCTTCTTTAATCAATATAACAACTGGATAAATTCGTATGTGAGTCATTGTTAGCACAGTTCATAACAATATTGAAAAATTAACAGGAAAAGAATTTTTAAAAATTGAGTATGAATATTCCTTAGCACTTCTTTCTTTTTCTTTCATATTGAGACTTTTTATTTTAGCTGAATTCTATGGGCAAATGAGCAGTTGTTATGAAATGATTACATGGTTGTTACCTTAGACCCTAATGAAATTACATTGAAAAAAAAACCACTTTTAATGGTACTAATAATTAGAAAAGTACTTAACATAAATTTTGTACAATTGATACGAATATTTAATTTGCCGAAGATATTTCTTTATCAAGACGGTTAATACTATAGCGTTATAATAATGTTTATCTAGGTTAAAATTGGGACCATCTTCACAATTATGTTAATAGTGGAATACTATTTGCTAAGATTCTTTGTGCGGGAAAGTTAAGGGTTTGTTTAGTCTTTATATTGATTAGCTGATTATCTAGTAGTTAGTTAATGAACTTGAGTCATAATAGAGTGAAATTGCTATTTATTGAAAAGGGTTAATGTGGAAAAGGCAGATATTATGTTCATCCGTCCAATTGCTTCGTTGATATAATTATTGAAAGGTTGAATACACCATCATAACCAAGCCTTTAATTATTAATACAATTAATTCCAGGGCGAATGAAATAAATGCCAATAGTAAGCATTCTTGAGTGTACAGTTTAGATCATTTCAGAATATGGATGAAAAATATTTACTTAATATTATTAAAAATTCTATAAACAAGTATAAACAATTAGCCAGCAGCAGAAGGTATGAACAAAAACGCGAATCAGAGATGGCTCGAAATTAAAGGCTGCCTAAAAGATGCTGCTGAGAGAGAATGTGGGCAGGCAGAAAAACCTCCCAGAAACACATGGTTTGATAAAGACTGTGCACAGGCCATAAATGACAGCAATGAGAAAAGGCAAAGATGGTTAGCCAGGAATACACGGAGCACATTTAGAGAATACTCAAATGCCAGAAAACGGGTAAAGAAACTGCTTACGGAAAAAAAGAAAATTGCACTTAATGACACCAGGAAGTTCTTCCAGAAAGTGCAAGGAATACAAAGAAAAGGGAAGAATCCGGCTTTAGGATAAGGGATGAAGAAGGAAACCTACAGATCCTTCCTGACGAGGTGCTGGATAGATGGAAAACCTATTTCTACAATCTGCTGAACGCAGAAACGGAAAGAGTTCCTCTATCCGGAATAGAAGGAAGAGCAAGACAGGAACCAGGTGACGAACACATCCCGCCAGATGTGGAGGATGTTGAGGAAATAGTGGAAAAATTGAAAAACAGGAAAGCATCCAGAATAGATGGTCTCCCCGCGGAGCTGTTCAAAAAAGCTGGAAGGGAGCTAGAAAAAGAACTCCACGAGCTCATAGCACAGATCTGGGAAGAAGAAACTATACCCAAGGAGTGGTGCGAAGGCATCATAGTGCCAGTGTACAAGAGAAAGGGCGACCCCTCGATATGCTCTAACCACAGAGCATACACAGGCATACAAGGTGATTTCAATAGCAGTATATAATCGACTTCTACCATATGTGGAGAGAAAGCTGGGGGATTACCAAGGAGGCTTCAAAAGTAACAGGTCGACCACTGATCAGATATGGACCTTATAAAATATCTGCGAGAAAATGAAGGAGTACGACCAGACAATGTGGATGCTGTTCATAGATTAAATCAGCATATGACTCAATTATAAGGGAAGAATTGTTCAGAGTCATGCAGGAGATGGAGATCCCTGGGAAACTAATAGGACTCGTACAATGCACGATGAAAAACACATACTGTCGAGTAAGCATTAGAGAGGGACTGTCGGAACAGTTTGAAATAAAAAATGGTCTAAGACAAGGAGATCCTCTTGCCCCTTTACTATTCAACATTGCCCTGCAGGCAGTTATGGAAAGAGCAGGATTACTTGGAGGCGGGAATATTTTTAATCGACTAACACAGGTACTCGCCTATGCAGATGATGTGGTAATTATTGGAAGGACATTGCCTAGTATTAAGGACAACCTGCAAAGGCTCGAGACTGAAGTAGAAAAGTTGGGGTTAAAAATAAATGAGGAAAAAATGAAACTGATGGTTCTGAGAAGAGGAAGGCAAAATCAGCAAATTTGCCAGCAGCAACTCTACGTAATGGGAACACATACCTTCGAGGTGGTGAACAGCTTCCAATACCTTGGCTCTGCCATCAACGACAAACTAGATGAAACAGAAGAAATCAGAAGAAGAGTACTGGCTGGGAATCGGGCATACTTTGCTATTACCAGTTTGCTGAAAAGCAAAAATGTCGACCTCAAAACTAAGATCACTCTCTATAAATCGCTGATTTGGCCAATTGTGATATATGCTTGCGAGACATGGACCCTAAACAAGAAGGATGCACATCTAGTGGATAGATTCGAAAGGCGTATCCTCAGACCCATCCAGGAAAACAGTGTATGGCGCATAAGAAAAAACAGAGAGTTATATGAAAGGTATGATGACATCACGATCTCCTCTTTTGCCCGGTTACAGAGGATGAAGTGGCTGGGTCACCTGCTGAGAATGGGAGGAGAAAGAACTGCCCTGATAGAGTGAGGCATAGAGGGAGACCCAGGGGCAGGTGGAAGGATAGCATCCTGGGAGATCTGAAGAAACTGAGAATAAGTTCCATACATTCGCAGGAACAAAGCAGATGGAGCAGGCCAAGGATCGATTTAAGCATCTGTCGCGCCACTAAAAGAAGAAGATTATTAAAAATTCAACAATGAAAAATTTCAATAAGCTATCAGAATCTGATTCATAATTGTCAATGGGCAGATGAGGACGGGTTAGGGATATATTGATGGCTTATCACAATTCAGCAAATTAACCAATTCTAAATCAGTAAATCCAGGATTCATCATTTAATAGTTTCCATTTTTTCTACAATACATTTTCTGTGATGAGTTGTACAAGTAAATCATTTCTTAATTTTTAAAAATCTATTGCCAATCATCCTTTTTGAAAATTAGTTTAAAATCAATTATACGAGTTTACATGAAAATATCAGATGTAATGTAGGTATCCACACCAAATACCATTTAGTCCACATATCTAATAGAAATACAAAGTACTTTTTTTAAAAATTAATTTGCAGGACCGTAGAGTTAATTTTACGTACTTATAAGGGAATATACATTCATTATATTCACATTTTTTAATCCTAGATCGGTTTGCTATCATATGTTATAAATTGACAAATTAATCCCTTTTCATATTTCCTAAATTATCTCATTCCCAGGAGATTTCATATAATTTCCTGCAAATTATATGAATAATATTAATTTTAGAAACAGCTACTAAAAAACGGAGCCACTAACATCTGTAAAATATCACAAACCACAAAAAGTTATATAATTAGTGGATACGCCTTAAAAAAATTTTTATAATGTAACTATAATGGTAAAAGGTTATTTGGCGGGTAAAGGCTAAATGATTTCATGGCCGAAAATGACATTTATAACACAGCACACTTGTTTGTAACAAATAAAAATTAAATAAGTGAATAGTTGCCTGGAAGAAGGGCACATGTTACATTTTTTGAAGTTTACGGAAGAGCCAAAATAAGAGAAAGGGTCATTTAATAAGGTGACTGTCACATACGCCCTTCTTCCATTTTATGGATTTTGCACTGACGCCCTTGTAAGTAACACTAGTAAGGTTAGAATATCTTCACATGTGCCTTTCTTCCACAGGAACTTTTATCGTTCTCTCTTGAGAGACCGATCATCCTCTGATATAAACGATTGTGCTATCCCTGATCTCTATTGACTGTTTAGGCAGCTAAACACTAACTTTAGCGGTAGGGGCATGGAGCTTGTTCCACAAAAAATAAATAAATGAAAACTGAAATATGTAACATACGCCCTTCTTTCAGACAACTATTCAAGTATTGAAAACCATGGATCATAACAGCTGTGGCCATGGCCGCAGAAATATATTCCTTAACTAGCACTAGTCACTTCTATTAATTGTATTTCCCCTGCCTGATTCCTTGCTTGTCTTTTCCTAAGAGGACCCACTATTTCAATAAGTATACCGCAATAGGAATCAAAAAGACAAAAAATAATAGTATTTCTTGACCCAATTGAAAGAAATATGAAAAAAAATGTGCATGAAATTTTTCAAAAATACAGTTTAAAATTATATTTTTGTATAAACAGATTTTAAAAAAAAATAATAAAAACTAGTGAAAAAACTAAAGTCATCAGTTGTAGGTAAATAAAAGATAACCTTGTTAGATACGGAATAATTACTTGTAACAAAAATATAATTGCTCTTTTTTTCAATGCTAACGGAGAACAGATAATTATTAATACAAACACAACTATAATATGATATGGTATTTGGTAATCATCGTAGACATTTCATCTAATACTAGTTAATGATTAACCAAAAGTAACTTTAAAATATAGAAACAATAATATATATATATACATCTCCTGAATATATCATAATGATAAAGTAATTTGACTCCTACAGCATTCTTGTTGCAGAATGAGTAATTTTGAAAAGAATGCAGGATTGTTTACACTGTTTAAGTAATGGACACATTAGCACTAACTAAATACAAAATAATTACATATTAAAAACCTATACCTAAACCCAACTCAGCAAAAAGAACAGAAAAGAAAATATATTAAAGAAAATAATCAAAGACAAAAAACTACTTTAAAAAATTAATTTTTCCAAGTTTTTTTAAACAATCAAAATATAGCTTATGTTTATATTATTATGAATGTATTTGTTTCCTAAATATTGATTACACAATAATGAAGAGGTAAAATAACATTATTGAAGGTGTAAATAATTGTAAAACAGTTTTACATCTTTTTAAATTTTTTTGTTGATTAGAAAAAAAGTACTTCTTCACTTAAACCACCTTTTGTCACCACACTAGTGATCCTAGTGCCCTATATTATAACTAAATGCACTATTTTCATGCTTTGTTTTAAACTAGATTACGTTAAATTTCCTATTTTTATAGTTGATATGTGTTTTACAATTTTCGAATTGAATTTTTATTTCAAATAAAAGAAGAAAATAAAAAATACAAAAATATTAAATGAGCATTAGGTAACCAATAATTCCAAGGAATTGGAAACCAATCTAATTAAATCAGTAATTTAAATTGAGATAAGGGATGACCTCGCATAAAAAAGAATCATCACTGCTATAGAAATCAACAACAGCGACTTAATTATAGCAGTAAAATTTCAAATTACGCTCAGGTTCCTAATCTTGTTGAAAACTATCTGAACAGGTTTCAAATACCCTTTAAGCAAAGGAATGTTGACAACTAATAATCTTAAATAACATCTAGTTAATGGAGTTATGATTTCAATAACTCCCATTACACTAATAATCTTAATAATCCCAACTAAATTAGTTGCATTTAAAACTGAATATAAAACAGCTGGAAT
Source organism: Arma custos (assembly GCA_037127475.1). Taxonomy (NCBI): domain Eukaryota; kingdom Metazoa; phylum Arthropoda; class Insecta; order Hemiptera; family Pentatomidae; genus Arma; species Arma custos. Next base: position 96,458,615 of record CM073759.1, on the reverse strand, counting down.
GCACAAATGATACTAGTGCGGCAACAGTAAGGTTCATCTATAGGTGTTTCTTATAAGGCAGTAATTAGTAAAGGGAAAGTTAAAAAAAATAATGCCTTTTTATACATAGGCTTAAAATACACCAATAATTAAACATTTGATATTTTATTATTATTTTTTGGTAAAAGAAAATTTATAAGCAGAACAGCTCAGCTACCAGACATATACAAGTAATTATAATTTCTTCTCACATATAGGTAATTATACATAAAATAAAACAACAGAAGAAATAGCAGTTAAAAGATATATTGTGATTGTGAGAGATAATGTTCTGAGAGTGACTTACGCGGCCATTGCCAAACCTGCCGATCTATCTCGAGTTGATCAACTCAATCCATACTATCCCACGTGCATTTCCTTTTCAGCCCTTCGACATTTCCTATAAGGGGGCAATAACAAAGTTTGACTTTTATATAGTAATACACATTTTAGTGTCATTTTGTTTGTTTGTTTTTTTTGTAGTTTTTTTTTAAATTTTTTTTTTTGTTTTGTTATACAAATACGTACGATGCACAGCTGATTTTCCCCTGTTCTTCAGATTAGGTAGCTTTTTCTCTGACTTTCTCCAAATCACAATTAATTTCCATGGAGTTGACTCATCCAGTTTACTCCAAATTCATATTAAAATGATTTATTTTATTTTTTACTGATTTTATACAATACTCACAAGGTTCACCATACTCGCCCAAACAATAAAGGTCTGTCAAAAAATTAGATGAAATATACATACCCATCCTGAATAATAAATGTTCCATGTTACAGAGATTATTGGTTTAAAATATTTCTAACATACTCACATTAAAATAGATGAATAATAATTATCCCTATATTTCTTCGAACAACTTCACAAAATGAGATCATAAAAATAAGAACAGAAAAATAGTATTTTTCGTTTATAGTTATATATTTTTCATATAAATAACAGAGTACAACATACTTACAAACAGCTTATAAGAAGAGTAATTTCTTCCTATACATACTTTTAAAGATAATGTAACACATGCATTTCAGATACTTACAAAAATGTTAAGAACACTGACAAGTCAGGATGATATTTTTAAAAAAATAATAATTCATGATTGCATTTACATACCATATTATGTGATTGTACCTCCGCTCACGATTAGAAAATAGATGACTAGGTAAAATATTGCAAAAATAAACTTAAATAATAATAACTAATAAATGATCTTTTAATAACAAAAAATACATTGACAAATGTAATTCTTCAATTAAAGAACAATCTTAAAAACTATCATGCTCTAATAATTGATACAATTTTGTTAAAATATCAGTAGTGAATTTAAAAAAAGAATTGCAAATACAAATATGTTACATATGAAGTAAACAATTTCAAGACAAGTATGTTTAATTAATTTAATAACTTGGACAAATGAGGTCCAACAGAAATGAAAACATAATAAAAGTTACTAGCTTAGCAATCGATATTGACAGATATAAAATAATGATAATGGTTTTCAAAATTTCATCCAATATTTATCCTTTTGTATTTTATAATTTTAATAAAATCAATTTAAATGAAGTTTATATTTAAGCTTCAGAATAAATCCTTCGACCGACTGAAAACATTACATCAAAAGATAAGTAGAAACATTTTTTTTTTTTTTTAGTATTAAATCATATTACTATGGTAATTTAATGAGTATGTGTAAGAAATTAGGTAATAATTTTAAATTATCAGTTGCAATAAAACATTTTCTTTATTTCATTACAAAATCAATAAATTCTTGCTTACTTTAAGTTTGATACTATCAGTTTTCTTGAGAGTGGCGATGTTACATCAACGGGAAGAGCTAATAATTTATCAATGAACTTCAATACAATTGGTACATTACTAAGACATTATCTTTTTCAGATTCAGATTTTAGTAACAGAAGTTGACAATTAAAGAAGCTCAGTTGATGTTACTGTTAATTAAACATTTAACTAATAGCTGGAGAGCTGAAGCTAGTAAGTTGTAAGTTATTTGACACTTCTTTACATCTGAAGTTCACTCAATTATAGTTATTACTGTATTTTATACAATTGTAATCCAAATTAAATAGAAAAATAGATTTATTGAAATAATAAAAAAAATGTCACATAATTTACAATTTTTTTTCTGATGTAGAAAATGTAAAATGAATATTTTGTTATCAAGTAACTCAAGTCCTGAAGCATAATAGATTCCAGAAAATGTAAAATAAAAGGGGGAGCTAGACTCCATAGACCTTTTATACTTAAAATAACATGAGGAAGATTCTTGTTCGACAGAAAACTAATAGACAATCAATGTCACCAGTTAACGACAACAATCAACATTACTAATGGAAAATAATTAAATATTGAATAGATACAGTAATATCATAAAAATGGAATTAAAATAATTTCTGTTCAACATTCTCTTTAATAAACTCCTCATCTGTACACATAAAACAATAAACTATGGAACATAAGCTATATGAGAATGCAGCGTTAAAAAAAGATAGCTACGGGAGGTTTTAGATTAGAAATATTGAATGACGAGTCAAATTATTAATGAAGGTAGAGAAGAAAGGGACAAAAGCAACAGAAAAATACTGTAAGAAGTGATAAAGAAAGGTAAGTCCTTTCTGAAAATGTTATGAACCAACTTGAATACATAAAAATAGTGCTCTTAAAAACTTTAAATTACATTTTTCACTAAAAACTACAAGCCCTGAACTAAAACATAACTTATCACTGCTCATAAAATACGTCACTAGTACAAAAAGAAATAGAAAACCATTATCATTATCAAATTAATTCATTGAACATGACTATGTTAATAAGAAATGCCTAATTATTACTGAAACAAACTCAGGACTTACCGTTGAGGAAAGAATTTCATGAGGGCAGCAACCAAGTAAAAAACTTTTGCACACTTTAGTATCAGAGAATTTAACTTGGTAACGGTTGTTTTCTCCTGAAAATAGTAAAAAGAAAGTTTAAATCAAAATTGTTGCATACCGCCATATTGATTAAAGTATTGCACTATCAAAATTAAAGTTACGTTTATTTTAAACAAAAACACTACTAACCATTTCTGCCAGTTCCCATCAACTGGTCCAGCATTGCCCTCATCTGGTCATGGGCAGTCATATTGCAACCCAAATTCAGAAGATTCCAATATGTAGGATAATTGCAAAATCCAATAACCCAAACAGCACCAACTGTGAATGTCCAGTGCTACTATGATAATTCCACAGCCATCTGAGATTAGTCAACATAACAAACAACTTTTATTCAACATAGATAACCAACTTTTGAACTTCTTAAAATCTTCAAAACAATATCCATATATTATAAAACAATACTTTTAAGGATTGGAGTTTCAAATGGGTATCAGTTCCGCAGGTTGTTGCTTCGAGTTCAGTTACAAGTTTTAACTTTTCAATTCGTTTCCTTTTTAATATTCTCCAAAAATACAAATAATCGTAAGCTTTAGTATGGAAAACAGGGTGTAATTATGAGAAATTTGAATATTTCGGTAATCATTTCATCAAGAAATGAACGTCCAACAAACATTTATCATCTATATTTAGTAATGGAGATAGTTGGGGTTTGCTGTCAAAAAAACACCAAATTAGTCAAGACTTATTTTTATTTGTGCCGACGGTTCTCCATTATATCATCCAGTCAACTATTTTCCTCTCTATATTTAGTAATGTTAATTAAAACTTTGATTACCTGTTTCAGTTATAATTCAGTCTTTACTAACAAGGGCGGATCCAGAATTTTTTCTGCGGGAGCACAATGGGCAGACGGAAAAAATAATCAACAATAACTTAGAAATACACTTGTAATATTTACAGAAAGGCTTACTAAAATATTTAAACAATAGTTTCACTCATGTTATTTCTGTTATTTTAACAACTATCATCACATGATTTGCCTATAAATATGTACTGTAATGGATTCTCCACAGTGCACAAAACAATAGTCTGGGGGGGGGGAGCTCGTGCCTCCGTGCACCCCCCTTGGTCCGCCTATTTTTACTAATATGTCAAATCCTTATAAGGACCATGGCACATTAATAAAATCATTAGTACCATGGATGTGATAAGAAATACAATATAGGAATGCTATGATATTAAAGTATAAAAAAATAAAATAAATCAATAGACCAATAAGATTCAACCCTCAAAATCATGACGTTGAATTCTTAATTATGGTAATATTATCTCCTTATTTATGTTCTTAATCTTTCCAGAAAGTTCAATGAGTCCTCTGATATTTTGTTTTCTGTGTAGATTATTATTTCTGATGGCAGATATATATTCGTTTCTTTTTTTGGATATCAGTTCCGCAGGTTGTTGCTTCGAGTTAAGCCACAAGTTTTAACTATTCCTCTGTTTCCTTTTCCCATGCGCTATATATATATATATATATATATATATATATATATATATATATATATATATATATATATATTTTATTTCTTAACCCTTTTGGTTGTTATTGATATTTGAAAAAATAACATATTAAAATTACTAATGATACATTGTATCTCTTCTACTGCACCAGCTGCATTTTAAGAGAGGATTGTCTGAAGGATTTTCTGAACATTAAAAATGGAAGGAGTGGGGGATTTTTATGCGCTATATTAAAAAAAATAATAAATGTTATACATTTTTCCATTTTAAAAATATCGAGATTATGATTAGACTGAATTAAGATGACAAATTAGGATTTAATGTTTTAACAGAATGTTAAGAATTTATTCTGTATTTCTATTTGTTTACACTTCTAAGTTTGAAAGTAGAGCGAATCGTTTGTGATTGAAACGTTTGTTTTCAAAACAATGTTTTGCTAGGAGAGTAAAAATTAAAAAGTTCAAATACAGGGATTTTTAAATAGCGAGTGTAGTTTTATTTTAGTAATGATTATTCAATTTTATCGATGCCTATCCATCAGGAGAAGCATTGTTTTTATTCACCCTAAATATTATTCGAGAAATGTTTTAAAACATCAGGATAAGGGACTGTTTCATGATATTTTCCCTAGTAATTCTGCGTAAGTGGTGAATTTTATGTATTAAGGAACATTGTTCATGTTTTTTTTTCTTTAGGGACTTAAGTTTTATTTTGTTCTATAAATTCTATATTTCATTGTTTATATATACTTCTGCTGTTCTTGTACATTCTGTTATTGTTGTCTGATGATAATAGTGTTCTTAGGTTGTTAGAATGCCTAGAGATGAAAAGAAATGCCGCAGGACCATTTAGGAGGCAAAGTCCTTTCATAGATTGATGTCCAAAATATACACATTCCTTTTATAACATTTTTTTTATACTAAAACTCATGATTTCTTTTTATTTCTAAGAACATTATAAAGGAAACAAATGAAAAGTTAAAACTTGTGGCTTAACTCAAAAGCATCAACTTGCAGAACTGATATACAAAAAAAGAAACAAATATATATCTGCCATCAGAAATAACAATCTACACAGAAAACCAAATATCAGCGGACTCATTGAACTTTTTGGAAAAAACAAAAAAAGAACATAAATAAGGAGATGATATGACCATAATTATGAATTCGTCATGATTTTGAGTGTTGAATCTTATTGGTCTATTGATTTATTTTATTTTTTTATACTTTAATATCATAGCATTCCTATATTGTATTTCTTATTATATCCATGGTGCTGATGACTTTATTAATGCGACTTGGCCCTTATAAGGATCACTTGATGTTTTTTATAATCATTTATTAGGCCCACAATCTACTTTAGACTTTATTTTCCTGTGCTTTATACCACGTTAATGTTTATAACATGTACATTACACAAAAAAAAAAGTAATTGGAGTAAGTGCAATTGCAAAACAAATTTAATTATGAAAAATAATGAATATCATAATCTACCGTAGTCTCTTGCTATTATTTGTCCCCTTTATTGTCTGATTTCAGGAATGAAGTTATAGATCTCTGTAATGGTGCTCCACAAACAGTTTATGCAGGTTTTGATCCAACTGCGAGAAGTCTTCATGTGGGTAATCTACTAATATTGGCTAATCTTCTGCACTGGCAGCGTGGAGGACACCATGTCATTGCTTTGGTAATGCTTTATCTGTATTTAGTCACGATTTTTTCTTTATCTTAAAATAACATGTCTGTACATTATATCCTTGTGTAATAATTGTATATTCTAAATATTATACAATATTCCTTGTAAAAGAATGTTATCCAAGGCTCTAAATTGGGGAATGGGAATCAGTTTTCCCCAGGGATTTTATACCCATATCTTAGGGAGGGTTATTTACCCTTCCAAATCACCATCGCACAATCTAAATTTTTATGCCCTTAACCAGTACTTTTTTTTTGTATGTAATGTATTGATTATTTAGATTTTTGATGTTTTCGTGAACCACCAATTTCTTGTGTATAGATTGGAACTTTTAATTTTAAAAATTACATACATACATACTTGGCTGGCTCTACATCCCGTCACCGAGAATGGGCCTCCTCCAAAAGCCTTCGCCAGTCAATACGATCAGCTGCAGCAGCTCTCCAGTTTCGGACTCCCAGCAGAGCCCTTGCGTCCGATGTCACTGAGTCCTCCCATCTGACATTTGGCCTGCCAACCCTTCTTTGTGCATGCATCCTCCCGGGTATCGCCGAATCATCCATACGTGCAACGTTCCCAGCCCATCAAAGTCGTCCAATCTTGATGAACTTGACCAAGTCTATATCCTTATAAAGGGCGGCTAGTTCAGTATTTCTCCTTCTCTAAATTCCATCCTCTCTAACAGGGCCAAAAATCCTTCTCAAGATTAGTCTCTCGAAGATCAGAAGTCTACTTTCATCTTGCTTCTTAAAGGCCCACACTTCCGATCCATAAGTTAAAACAGGGCGGACCAAGATTTGTAGATAGTGATCTTGGTCCTGTTAGAGAGCAATCTGCTTCCAAAATGCTTCACAAGGCCGAAGTAGCGAAGCCGCTGCTATCCCCCTGTTGACTTCTTGAGAGATGTCGTTTCCGGAGTTAATATCAGACCCGAGGTAGACAAAGCTGCTTACCTTTTCGAAATTATATGGTCCAGCCTCAAAGGTACAGGTTCCTAGTTCATCTCCTCCGACTCTCATATACTTGGTCTTAGCTTCATTAATGTGCAACCCAAGTTTCTTTGCTGCACCTTCTATGGACAAAAATGCTTCTCGTGATGCACGTTCCGATCTGGCGGCAATATCAAAATCGTCAGCGTACCCCAGAAGCTGAACTGTACTTTTAAGGAGGGTTGCGTTGAGTTGGATTCCGGACATACATACTACTTTCTCCGCAGCAAAGTTAAAAAGAAGACAGGCAAGAGCATCCCCCTGTCTTACACCGCAGTTAGTATCGAAGTCCCCCGGCAGATCACTCCCCACTCGTACTGCACACTTTGACCCCAACATCGTCATTTTCACGAGGCGTATCAATTTAGTTGGGACGTTCATTTCCAACGGGACCTGATAGAGCTCCGGCCGAGTTACGCTATCGTAGGCGGCTTTAAAATCAACAAAGAGGTGGAGGGTAACTCTTTTATACTCTTTGCATTTTTCCAGCATCAGCCTCAGTGTGAACAGTTGGTCCAATGTGGACCTCCCTCGTCTAAATCCCGCTTGATATTTGCCTATCTCCCTCTCGGCATGAGGAACAAGTCTCTCGAACAGAATATTAGAGAGAACTTTATAAGCTCTTTAAGAGAACTTTAATTGCTGCAGTCCAACTGGTCCCCCTTTTTGTGCAGTGGGCAGATAATTCCCCTTTTCCAATCCTCAGGCATCTTCTCTTCTTCCCATATCTTCAAAATGAGGTTATGGATTTCCTTTCTCAGTTGCATTCCTCCATAGCATATCAGCTCTGCCTGGATTCCATCCAAACCCGGAGTCTTGTTGTTTTTAAGCTTCTCCATGGCCGCTTATATCTCTTCATCATCCGGTGGCTCGGCATCATTAGAGAAGTCGTCCTCTTCTCTGGCTATTTATCCTTCAAAGTTCTCTCTTTGAAGCGCACCGCTGAAGTGCCTTGCCCATCTCTTCAGAATCCCCCTCTTTCCGTCAACAGGGTCCCGTCCTCATTCCTGCACATAGTTATATTTGGTTTGAAAGCATTGCGGCCCTCATTCACCTTCCGAAAGAAGAGGCGAGTGTCGCGAGATGTCCTGCAGTTTTCTACATCCTTCATCCTGCAGTTCTCCCATGCTCTCTCCTTTCTCTTGTGCAGTCTGTTTTCCTCTCTTATTTTATTTCGGTAGGTTTCCTGTGTTAGATATGTATGGCGCTGGATGGCCTTCTTATACGCTTCATTTTTTTCATTCATTCATTCTCATTTGTAGCTTCGATGCATTCATCATCAAACCAAAGAGACCTCCTGCTTCTTGTCTGTAATCCAAGGACTTCCTCTGCAGCAGTTTCCATCGCTCTTGAAATCCCAGACCACTGGTCATTCCTATCCCTTAGTTCCTCCTTTAGCTTTATTTCAAGGTGTTTTTGATAGGTTTCACACACTTCAGGATCCTTCAGTTTATGAGCATTGAATTTCTTCAAGCGTTTTGTGGTGATCCGGGCACGTATACGGGCAATACTGAGGTAATGATCCGAATCCACGTTTGCTCCTCTATATGTCCTTATTCCAATTAAGTTGGACCTGTGGCGAGAGCTGACAAAGATGTGGTCAATCTGGTTGATATACTCTCCATTGGATGATCTCCACGTACCTTTGTGTATATCTTTTCCTGGGAACATGATACTTCCGACGACTAGCCCATGGCTGTTTGCGAAGTCTATCACTCTTTGGCCATTGGCGTTTGTGTTCTGATGGAGACTGAAGGTTCCAGTTGTTGGTAGGTGTTTTCTTTCCATGCCTATCTGTGCGTTCATGTCTCCTAGAACTATTTTAGCATCATAGGCTGTACAAATCTTAATGGCTTTAGAGAGGTCTTCGTAAAACGTGTCTTTCTCTTCTTCTGATGACACTTCTGTAGGTGCGTGACAATTAATCATTGAGGTATTGAAAAATTTTCCCTTAAGACGTAGGTAGCACAATCTAGGAGAGATGGGAGTTAACTTTGTTACTAAATGCTGGGTTCTTCCTGTGACGATGAATCCGGTTCCATATATATGGTTTATTTGGTGGCAGCTGTAGTATACGGTATGGTTTCTTTTTTCAAGGGTGCCACTCCCAAGCCAGCAGACTTCCTGGATCGCCGCGATGTCAATGCGATAGTTGTCAATTTGCTCGAGGAGCGCCCGCAGGGCTCCGAGTCTATATAAAGATAAAATGTTCCAGTAGGCAATTCTTAAGTCCTTCCAACATTTCCTGGTTTTATTCCGTAATGATGATCCAGCTATTTCTGCTTGTAGAGTTTTTTTAATAATAAGTGTTTAAGGGGAATGGGTTATTAGCCCACTGCCCCCGAGTCAGGGGCTGCCTCCTCGGAGTCTCCTGACCGGCTCGTAGTGAGTTGTCAGGCTCTAGCCTACCTCATCGGTCTACCAGACCTACTGAAGAAGCGTATATATTTACCGCCTACGGCACGGGGAGCCACCTAACAACCCTTGCCTGCACCTTCGCTTCCTCGCCCTAGGGGACTGGCCATTGTTGGGTGATTCCACTACTTACCAGAGGAGGGGTCTCTGGCTAGTGTCAGCTGTCAGCAGGCAATTTTAAAAATTAATGACTTTAAATATTGCAGTTATTAATAAGCTATTTTTACTCATGTTTGAAAAAAATAGTGTTACGGGCTACTGGGTATTAAAATGAATTAAACAATGCCTTAATCAAAGATACTAATATTTATTTACAAAAGTGATAAAAGAATACAATTAAACTATTAACAATTACTAACAAAGAAACTAAACAAAGCAATTACTAACAAATTGATTATTAACTGAAATAAATTTACAATAACAATATTTTAGATATTTATAATCTAGGCCTAACTTCTATTTAATTATTACAATAATATAAGATATTATTATTACTAAATAGCTTAACTATTTACATAAGCTTGTACAAAGCACATAAAATTACAACTGCTACTTAACTAATTAATTACTACTAATTAACACTTACAGTTCACTAATTAAAGTCCACCGACCGTAAGAATCTCTGAATATAACAAACTGTCACACAATTACACTCACAAACTGTCACTGACTTATTACACTGGCTTATCACTTATCACTGTTTCCAATGTTAACCATACCGTGTGCTTTAACACTCTCTCCCTGCTCGCGCTGAGATGCTGTTTATATACAGAATGCCAGATCTAGAACATACCCGAAGGATCGCGAAGTTTCGCGGAAAGGCCTCTTTCATCTCTGGCGACAAGGGAGCTTTGTTTGTTCTCTTCCAGGAATCGCCAATTCCCACGCCCGTAACACTGCCCCCTCCTTAAAAGTGCTCTGCCCCAGAGCATAGTCCGGAGAAATCAGGAAGTTATGAGCTTCTGCCGATGCAGACGCTTTTTCTTTCCAGGGGTTGAATGTGCACACCTATATGGCAACTCCAGAGTTGGCGAATGTCTGTTCAATCAGGCCCCTGACAACCTTCCACTCCAGGCCGTCGTATCCACAGCCCAACTTCGGAATGGCGACCCTGGTGGCACGCAGTCTCAGAAGCTTACTCCGCAGGTCGTCGAGGCTTTGCCGCAGTGTGTCATATGTTGGCTTCGGATCACTGGCAGGCTTGGTAACCAAGTAAAACAGATGTCGTCCTTCGTGCGTGTGGTGGAGTGTCTTCCCGACACTTGGTCCTTGGTGTTCTAGTTCCTCAGTTCCGCCGAACTTCTTCCTGAAGACCATTGCAATCCCTCGAGAAGTCCTCAGATCCTCGGCAATGGGCCAGAGAATAGTCCGCTGGTAACGAGAAGATATCCCTGTAGACTATCCGACTTACCCTACGGGAACCTGGTACTTTAGTATGTGCAACTGAGTCATTATTTCTCTCCACGTTGTTCAGGTACCTGACCTGCTGGTCTTCTGTCGTACCATGGTCTCCTTTGTATGGGGCCAGTCTATTGAAATGGACTACCTTGGGTTTTCCTTTGGGCTGCTTCCTGATCCTATAGATGACGTCGTTGATCCTCTTGATGATCTCGAACGGGCTGTCCCAGGAGTTCTGCAGTTTAGGTGAGTAGCGTCGCCTTCTTCGAGGATCATATAGCCAGACCAAGTCTCCAGGTCGGAAGCCACCTTTCTCAGCCTTTATGTCGTAACGCTCCTTCATTCTGTCACTTGCACCCTGGATGTTTGTGCGAACTTTGTCGTGGATATCTTCCATTCGCTTCCGTAGATCAGTGACGTACTCTTCTCCGGCAACTTCCTCTTTAGGCTTGAACCCGAATTTCAGATCACAAGGATACCGAAGTTCTCTGCCGAACACCACATTTGCAGGAGTCTGCCCCGTTGCCTCACTGACTGAACTGTGGTAGGCCAGCAGGAACAGGTGAAGATACTGGTCCCAGTCTCGCTGATGGTCGAAGACCACTTTGGACAAATATCGACCCATAGTCCTGTTCATGTGTCCACCATGCCATCGGATTGAGGGTGAAGAGGTGTCGTCCTGGTCTTCCGTATTCCCAGTGCTTCGCACATCCCAGAGAAGACTGCAGACTCGAAGTTTCGTCCCTGGTCAGAGTGAAGTTCCATGGGTACTCCAAACCTACTGACGAGCTGCTTCACAAGGACGTCCGCAACCGTGACTGCCTCCTGATTCGGAAGGGCATAAGCTTCCACCCACTTAGAAAAATAGTCCATGGCCACGAGGATATATCGGTTACCTTCGTCCGTCACAGGGAAAGGGCCAGCGATGTCGATCGCTATTCTCTCAAACGGTGCTCCCATGTTGTACTTCTTCATAGGGGCCTTCTTTCTTCTTGTGGGTCCGTTAGAAGCCGCACAAGTCGCACAACGCCTGCACCAGTCCAACACATCGTCCTTGAGGTTTGCCCAGTAAAAGCGTTCCCGAACCTTTTCTAATGTACGGTGAACTCCAAGGTGGCCGCCAGATGCTCCGTCATGCAGTGCCCTGAGTACTTCGGGCACTTTACTCTTTGGAACGATGAGCTGTAGTCTGCCCTGATCTCCTTCCGTGTTCTCCAATGCCCGTTTCAGCAGCCCGTTGTCCACTAGAATGGAGTCCCATTGAGCCCAGTACGTCTTTACATTCTTCGACATTGGGGCAACATCCTGCCAGGTTGGTCTTCCTTGCCCTAATAGTTTCCATTGCTTCATTTGTTTCAGGTCCGAGTCCTTGTCCTGTTCCTTTGAAACCTCTGCATCCTGCCAACTGTCGATGACAACCGTTGTCCTCAACACTGTTGCCTGTTTCTCCTCATGTCGAGAACAATGCCTGCATTCTTCGTCACAAGGCCTCCTTGAGAGCGCATCCGCATTTCTATGACTCGTTGAGCACGATGAGCAGATTCAAAGTCATACTCTTGAAGGCGCTCTATCCACCTCGCCACTTGCCCCTCTGGTGACTTGAATCGCAGTAGCCACATTAGAGCCGCGTGGTCCGTTCTCAGAAGGAACCTTCTTCCATATAGGTACTTATGGAAATGTTCTATGGATTTTACTACTGCCAGAAGCTCTTTCCTTGTGACACAGTAGTTGCGTTCCGGAGATGAGAGTGCTTTGCTCAAGTATCCAATCACCCTTTCTTCTCCGTCTTGGAGCTGAGAGAGAACGCTTCCAATAGCGGTGTTGCTGGCATCTGTGTCAAGTATGAACTTGCCCTCGGGACGTGGATAGCTCAGAATAGGCGCACTACTCAATTTGTTCTTCAACTCCTCGAAGGATGCCTGACACTCATGATCCCAATGGAAAGTCCGCTTTTCCTCGGTAAGCCTGGTAAGAGGTTTTGCGATGTTAGCAAATCCTTTCACGTACGTCCTGTAGTAGGTGCAGAGCCTGAGAAAACTTCTCACTTGATATTTATCTCGAGGTACTGGCCAGTTGATGATAGCCGTAATCTTTCCTGGGTCAACAGCAACTCCGTTGTCTGACACAACATGCCCCAGGTAGTTAACTTGCCTTCGGAAGAGATGACACTTCTTCGGATTCAACTTAAGGTTCGCTGCACGCAGTCGTTCGATGACCTTCTCCAGATTCTTCAGATGGTGAGCGAAGGACTTTCCCAGCACAATGATGTCATCTAAGTTTACCAGGCAAATTTCCCAAGAGAGACCTCTTAGCACGCTCTCCATCAGTCTCTCAAATGTTGCAGGAGCATTACAAAGCCCGAATGGCATCACTGTAAATTGCCAGAGTCCAGTTCCAATCGAGAACGCCGTATTCTCTTTATCTTCAGGCGCCAATCCAACCTGCCAATATCCACTGCGGAGATCCAAAGTTGAGAAAAGTTTACACCCCTCTAGGGTGTCCAGCGTATCGTCAATTCTGGGAAGCGGATAACTCTCTTTCTTGGTGATGTTGTTCAGAAGGCGGTAGTCTATGCAGAATCTTGTAGTGCCATCTTTCTTCTTCACCAATACAACGGGAGACATCCAGGGGCTACTCGAAGGCTCAATGACACCATCAGTCGCCATCTCCTTGATGATCTTCTCGGCATCCTCCCTTTTGGCTAACGGCAGCCTCCGCGGGACCTGTCGGATGGGCTTAGCATCCACGGTGTCAATCTTGTGCTGGACGATATCCGTTCTACCCCGTGGTCCTGGGCTGATCTCGAAAACATCGTGCCATCTGGTAATCATGTTCTTCACTTCCTGGCCCTCCTCAGGAGAAAGGCCGCGACATGATTCGTCCACAAATCCTTTTAATTCCTCCGGCAGTCCTCGCAGCTCGGTGGGATGACGTTGTACTGACGAACGGTTAACTGACGAACCACTGAGGTAGCGGTTGTACATTCCCCTACTGGTGTTCCTTTCTTCAGTGTTACCGGGAAGCTGTTTAGGTTCATTAGCCGAATTGGAGTGGTATGTCCGACCTTGATGAGAGACCTTGCGACCAGTACGCCGCGTCCGATCTCCTGTTCTTCGTGTTTTCCAGGTTCAAGAAGCACACATTGACCCTCAGGGAGATGTCCTTCGACCGTCCCATGCGTCACGATTTGGCTCCGTTCAGGTAAAGTGGTCTCTTCTAGTAGAGATCCTTTCCTTGCCGAAGAATGACTTCTTCGTCTCCCAGCATCATCACACCTCTTGCCATATCCAGCTTGATCCCATATGCGATCATCAAGTCCATGCCCAATATGACATCTTCATCTATTTCTGCCACGAGAGCGCGGTGCTTCAGATGTTTATCTCCGATGATGATGGTGGCAACTGTCTCCTCGTAGACCTTGGCTGGCTCGCCTGTGGCAGTCCATAATGTCCAAGTCGTTGGTATAATCTCCTCAGCGGGAACTGTCTTCGAGTTCAAGATAGTCATGGTTGCGCCGGTATCCAGTAGAAGATTTCGCAGCTGCCCATTCACCCTTCCATCAATGTAGAAGCTGTTTGTTCTGCTCCCTAATGACGCAACTCTACTGGTCTTCCTGGGGCCTCTGACGTTACGGGCTGATAGTTGTCCCTTCCCATCAGCCCTACTTAGTTCCTGTGGCTTTTCTTGCTTCTTGGATGGACACTTGCTTCTAGGGTGTCCAAGTTGGCTGCAGCTCCAACAACGTATCTCCTTCTTACGAGTCTTGAGGGCCTCCAAAACCTTTCTCACTATGTCTTCAACGCTAGGGACCACATTAGGCTCCGCTTCTGCTGCTCGAACTCGCGCATGGCCCCGTACTGACTGTCTGACAGCCTCGAACTCCATGGCCTGAGATAATGCGTCGCCTAGAGTTTTTGGCCGGGCGAGCTTCACTGCTTGTTGCGTCTCGGGGTCCCGAAGTCCATCCAGGAATTTGTCGACAGCCAGGCTCTCGTAGACATCATCGGTGACCGAAGGGTAGGCATTCCTCACCAGCCGGGTGATGTCCGCTTCAAATTCCTGCAGCGTCTCGTTGGTCTTCTGGATCCTGTTTCTGAGCTGTGAGCAATAAAGCTGGTCCATGTGTCGGATGCCGAAACGCATCTCCAGTCTTCTAATCAGCTCCCCGTAATTAGACCGCTCCGACAGTGGCATCCCCTGCAGTACTCCCAAGGCGTCTCCACGCAAGGCCAGGCACAAGCTGAAGCTTGGGTCTCTTTTGACCACCCGTGGATCGAAGCCGCAGTCTCGAAGAGAGTCATGTAGTCCTTCCACGGCGTCTTTCCGTCGAATACTGGAATGGTGTTGTGATTTGGTGGCGTCCCAGCATTGGCGGGCATAATGGTGCTATGAAGGCTGCCCTCGGAGGAACGGTCGATGGCGATCGTCGGTGGGTTGCTCAATGCAATGCTCATACGTCCCTCGAGAGCTTCTACTCTTAACCTAAGTTCGTTTTTAATTGAATTCAGTTCTTCTCCTAATCTAGATTCTACATTAGCTACTTTATTATTTACATCAATTAACTTATTCTCAACATTTTCCATTAGCTTAGTCTCTAATGTGCCTAACTTAGACTCTAATGTATCCAATAAATCACTTTTTACAGTACCTAATTCATTCTGTACATTACCTAGCTTATTTTCTACATTGCTTAGCTCATTTTTGACAGTACCTAATTCATTTTTAAAACTTGCAGACAATTTGCTTAAATCGGTTTCAAACAGAACGTCATCTGGATTTTCCCCTAAATCTACAAAAAATTGACGCAACCTCTGTTGCAGTACACTTTTAGTTCCGTTAGAATCAAGATCACGTTCTTCTAACTCCCGTTTCAAATCCGCAACTTTTAAATCAATTAATTTAACACTTTTAGAAGCCATTCTACATACAGTAGCCCAATGATTACAAAATACAAGACAAAATGCAAAATAATAGCAAATACACAATAATCCCACTTCTGACACCAATTTGTTACGGGCTACTGGGTATTAAAATGAATTAAACAATGCCTTAATCAAAGATACTAATATTTATTTACAAAAATTGATAAAAGAATACAATTAAACTATTAACAATTACTAACAAAGAAACTAAACAAAGCAATTACTAACAAATTGATTATTAACTGAAATAAATTTACAATAACAATATTTTAGATATCTATAATCTAGGCCTAACTTCTATTTAATTATTACAATAATATAAGATATTATTATAACTAAATATAAGGAAGAAATAGTTGGGGGTGCAGTCAATGAAAACACCAAAATAAGCATAACTTATTTATTATGTGCCGACGTTTCAGCCTACAATGTAGGCCATCTTCAGGGCTAAGAGAGAGAAACAAACAGAAATATATAAAAACGTAGCAGTAACAAGAATATATAAAGTGGTACAGGAGTGGAAATAAAAATAGTGACTAGATATGATGAAATAGTGAATAGATATATGATAAATCAGAAAGAATATAAGACTGGTTACAGAATATAATAAACTTAAAATAGTGATAGATAAAAATAAAATTGTAGATGATGAACAGAAATTCTATTTTATCTGTCACTATTAGAATTGGCGATTAGAATTCTTTCTGATTTATCATATATCTATTCACTATTTCATCATATCTAGTCACTATTTTTATTTCCACTCCTGTACCACTTTATATATTCTTGTTACTGCTACGTTTTTATATATTTCTGTTTGTTTCTCTCTCTTAGCCCTGAAGATGGCCTACATTGTAGGCCGAAACGTCGGCACATAATAAATAAGTTATGCTTATTTTGGTGTTTTCATTGACTGCACCCCCAACTATTTCTTCCTTAAATTAGAAGATACAGTCGACCAACTCTTCTCTAACATTATTACTAAATAGCTTAACTATTTACATAAGCTTGTACAAAGCACATAAAATTACAACTGCTACTTAACTAATTAATTACTACTAATTAACACTTACAGTTCACTAATTAAAGTCCACCGACCGTAAGAATCTCTGAATATAACAAACTGTCACACAATTACACTCACAAACTGTCACTGACTTATTACACTGGCTTATCACTTATCACTGTTTCCGATGTTAACCGTACCGTGTGCTTTAACACTCTCTCCCTACTCGCGCTGAGATGCTGTTTATATACAGAATGCCAGATCTAGAACATACCCGAAGGATCGCGAAGTTTCGCAGAAAGGCCTCTTTCATCTCTGCGGACAAGGGAGCTTTGTTCTCTTCCAGGAATCGCCAATTCCCGTGCCCATAACAATAGGAAATAAATAAAAAAAAAGCACTACGCAGGAACTACATCTTTAAGAAATGTGGTCAGTTCTACAAATTAAATTTTATAGCAAATCAAAATAATATCATTTAAGACTAATTATAAATAATATTTTCAGTATTTCTAAAAGATATTAAGAGGTTATCTGTAGATCAGATTCATCAATATACGAGGGTTGCTTGAAAAGATCTTGCAAAGTGCGGGAGATGGAACTACAGGTGCATATTAAGTTTGTTTTCTGTTTAGTAGTATCTCTTGGAAGAACGCATTCCAATTTTCAGATAGATCAGTCTCTTTCTTTATGTTTTACATTCATTTGAATTGAGGAAATCAAGTCATTTAAAAAAAAACCGACGAAAAAGAATTTTTTGTGTGGATCAAACATTATTTTATTAAAGGTGAAACACCTCAAGAGACTAAAGACATGCTTGATAAACATTATGATCACTTGGCAACTGCAATTAGAACAGTTTATAAGTGGTTTCAAAATTTTCTAAGTGCCCGTAAGGACACCAGTGATGCTGAATTTTCTGGACACCCTATAGAGGTTACTACTCCAGAAATCTTCGCTAAAATCTATGCTACAGTGATGAAAGAAAGAAGGGTGAAGGTGCATGAGATAGCTAATACTAAAGGCATCTCAAATGACCTGGTTGATAATATTCTGCACCAACATTTGGACTTGAAAAAGTATCTGACACATGGGTGCTGTGATTGCTCATGATTGATCAAAAAACAAAATGTGAAGTGTTGCAGCTCTTTCGAAGGGATCTGCAGAACTTCAAGCGTCATTTCGTCACTGTGGATGAAACATGGATACATCTTAAGTGATGTATTCCTGAGACCAAAGAACAAACTGAACAATGGTTTGACAAGGGAGAATCTGCACCAAAAAAACTGAAGCTGACTTCCTCAGGCCAAGAAGGTTAGGGAGACTGTCTTTTGGGATTCACAAGGAATAATCCTCATTAACTATAGGTACACATTTTTCATCATTATTGGATCATTTTAATACTGAGCAGCAAGAAAAACGTCCACAAAAAAGTACTTTCCATCACAACACACCAGCTCACGCCTCAGCAGATGCAGCTGTAAAATTAATGGAAATAGAGTTCCAACTCATTTCCCATCCCCTCTATTCTTCTATTTAGCTCATAAATACCAACCAACAGTCTCCTGCCGATAGATATGAAATATACTATGTAAAAAAAAAAAGAAATCAAAGTGCATTTACTACATTGATATGCATGTACATATACAACATACATGAATACCTAGAATGAAAATATATGGCATACACTTGGAATAAAGTAACTATTACTTTGATATGTATTATAATGAGACAATTTCTTTTAAATAATGAAATATCTCAGTAATTATTTAAGTATTCAGTAAATATTTTGGTATGTTTAATGTTATGTATATTTTTTAATATAATTTATTCAATGAAATTTACAACTGTATTATACTAATACAACTAGTAAAGAGAATGAATGGTACATATTGGCATGAATAAAGACAAGTAGAGAAACTACCCAGTGGTAGTACTCAAATAACAAGGTTAACTTAGAAGGTCATGTGGCTATCTTCTTTTCAGAGGCCTCTGAGGATTATCAGGAATTGAAGAGGTTTCTAGGTTTGAAACTAGTGGGTTTGAGTGAGAATGAAGTTTGTCATGTCCAGGCGTTTGTCCAAAGATTGATAACAGATTCGAACCAAATTAGCAACAAATGGGACATTAAGGTCATTATGGATTACTTTGTTTGTAACAAAGTAAGGAGCATTGAGGATTTTACGAAGGATTTTGGATTGTAAGGACTGAATACGAGAGGAATTCAGTCGTTTAGTGGAGCCCCAAAGCTCTACTCCGTAAGTCCAGATAGGTCTAATGATTTTCATGTGAATAAGTCTTTTGTAATTAATTGAAAGCTTTGAGCATTTTTCTAGTAAATGTTGAAGTAGCCTGAAACGGCGACCTGTTTCCTGTTATTTCAGTCTAGTATGAGGTTAATCTTAATCCAAGTTAATCTTTTGTCAAGGTGAAGTTCTAAGAATGCTAGATATTTAATTTATACTTAAACATATCAAGAATGAAATAGATAGTTCATAAATAACAATAATAATAAATAACACAGGCCAACGATGAAAAAACTTTTTTAATGAAAATACCTTATTCTTATGTTGTTTAGGTTGCTGAATCCAAATATGATGCTTAAAAAGTTGTATCACCCACCATTTATTCACATTTTATAGTTAAATTCATGAAATAAAGAAATATTTTTAGAATTTAACAGCTTTTTCATAGTTAAGATAACATGAAAAAATAGGTCTAATGAACAAAGATGATGTTGGCAGCACTGCTGAAACACATGCTAAACAGCTGATGTTTTGTTTATTTTCAACATAACCTCACTTTTACGTTTCCTGTACATGTGCTCAGTGCAATGTCTCATCGCGGCTGTAAAAACTCTGCTGACAGTTTTTGTTATATTTGTGGTGAGTTTGTTATTAAAAAGCACCAAAGAAACATTACAGACTTTGTGAAAAAGGTTTATCTAGCATACTTTGGAACCAAACTTGGAGACCAGGATAAACCTTGGGCAGCGCATAAGGTATGTTATGTATGTGTTGAAGACCTCAGGAAATGGTCAAAAAAAGAGAAAAAACACTTTAAATTTGCTGTTCCCATGATATGGAGGGAACCAAAAAATCATTCCGATGACTGTTACTTTTGCAGTGTAGATATTACTGGTCATAACTCTAAGAACAAGAAGGTAATAAGCTACCCTAACCTTCCGTCCGCCATCCGACCAGTAGGGCACGGTGTAGATTTGCCAATCCCGGAACCACCAGAGGACTTAAATTCTATTGAAACAGAAGTATTTTCTGATGTACAGTCGGAGTTAGATGAACACGATGAAGAATTCCAATGTGTTACAGAAAATGTAGAGCCTAAATTGTTCACTCAGGTCGAGCTTAATGACTTAGTTAGGGATCTGGGCTTAACAAAAGAAAAAGCTGAACTGCTTGGCTCTAGGCTAAAAGAAAAGAACTTGCTGGCGGCTGGAACCAGCATTCATGTGTATAGGAAGAGAGAACAACAATTTTCGAAGTATTTTGAACAAGAGGGTGATTTGGTGTACTGCTCAGACATTCATGGTTTAATGAATGAGTTTGGAATTGAATACAAAACAGAAGATTGGAGGTTGTTTATTGATTCATCCAAAAATAGTTTGAAGGCAGTTTTAGCACACAACGGTAACATGTATGCCTCTGTACCTGTCGGTCATTCTGTACATATGAAAGAGAGTTACGAAAATCTAGAAATAGTGTTAAATAAAATAGGTTATTCTGCACACGGTTGGATGATATGTGGTGATTTGAAAGTTACGTGCATGCTCCTTGGTCAGCAAGGGGGTTTTACCAAATTTCCATGTTTCTTGTGTGAATGGGACAGTAGAGCTCGGAATCAACATTGGTGCAGAAAGAACTGGCCTGCTAGGGAGTCTTTAAAGCCTGGCGAGAAGAACATTTTACGCAAAAACCTTGTAGATCCAAAAAACGTGCTCCTACCACCACTACATATTAAGTTAGGTCTCATGAAACAGTTTGTAAAGGCTTTGCCTAAAGATGGGCTTTGTTTCAAATATCTCTGTCAGAAGTTTCCACACCTTTCAGAAGCTAAACTGAAAGAAGGCGTCTTTACCGGGCCTGATATTAGAAAAATGATGTTTGACGTTAACTTTGAATCCACAATGACCTCAAATGAAAAGGAAGCATGGGTTTCATTCAAGCAAGTTGTCACCAAGTTTTTGGGAAATGAAAAAGACCCAGAATATAAGGCTATTGTTGCTAACATGTTAAAAAAATTTGAACAGTTAGGATGTTTGATGAGCCTGAAAGTTCACTTTTTGAGCAGCCACCTCGATTACTTCCCGGAAAATTTAGGAGATGTTAGTGAGGAGCAAGGTGAGCGTTTTCACCAGGACGTTAAAGTGATGGAAAAACGTTACCAGGGCCGCTGGAATACCAACATGATGGGGGATTACTGTTGGTCACTTCACCGGGAAGTTCAGCAAGCTATTCATCGCAGGAAAAGCTACACAAGAAGCTTCAAGGAAAAAAGGGAAAGAAAATATAAACCAATTCCAGTTGACAAGTGAACCTTGTATCATCACATAAAATTACTATTCCAAGTATTTTACTGTAAATACAAACCATTTTTACGATTCTACAGTGTTTCATTGATTTCCCTATATACTGTAAATGGGTATTAGACTATATAATAAAATACATTTTGCTTGGAAACTAAGGGTGATACATAAAAACTACGAGCAGATTTGGATTCAGCACATAAAAATCTATCAAGATCAGCTATTAAAATTAAAAAAGTTTTCAAAAAGGTTTTTTTTGTTGGCCTGTGTAATAAACAAATAATAAATACTTCATAAATAACAGTAACTTGCTACTCCCTAGAAAGATGAACAACATAAAGGTAAAGGGATTGAAAGAGTGGAGAGAGAGAGAGAGAGAGAGAATGGGGTGGTAGCATTTCCTTAAACGCAACCAGGGCTAAGTAGTTTACCCCGGTTATTCTGTAATAAAATCTATATCGCGCTGTGGCTAAACCATACCACATTACTTGTATAAATTTATTACAAGTGGGAAACTTTTTTTATATTATAGAAATTTAATTAAACATTAATTAAACATAATAAGGTTACATTAAAAATCATTTTACAATCTACTAGGCCCAAACTACTACTAACAACTAAGCCCAAGATCGCGGGTTCGTAGCCCGGCAGGTGGCCCTAGGATTTTTTAAAGGGAGTAAAAAATCCTTAGTTACGCCGTCCTTCGGAAGGGATGTTAAACGGGAGTCCCGAGCCCGTACGATGTCAGGTACTCGTTAAAAATTCCTATCCTAATTAAACCTGGACAGGCAAAATTTAGAGCTCCCAATGTAGTATCGTCCGATTAGCCATAGCAGCAAAAAGTGACGTTAAATGAATAAACAAAATAAACAAACAATCTACTAGGGAGATACCACTTGTCAGTTAAGCGCTGATCCAACACCCATTGTTCATAAAATATTGATTAAATGCAGTATGTTTTCTTTTGAAGCTTCATTCTAAGTGCTAAATGAGACATTATTATTGGCATGCATATGGCAAATGTTATTGTAAAAACTATGTAAACATATTTGATCCCATCATGTATAAAAAGTTCTCGGAATGTACTAGAAAGAAGTGTCTTCTCACAGTGGAACTGCTTTTGTTTTCAACATAGTCTCCCTGTAGACTAATGCATAACTAATAAATTAGGTGGATGTGGCAACAATCCATACCTTAGTTCATGAAGTTTTGCCATGGCAATAACAATTGTGTGCTGACGGGCATTGTCCTGATGAAAGATGATTTTTTTCCTTTCCAAACCAGGCCTTTTTTTGTGTATATTTTCCTGTAGTTGGTCTAGGAATGCCTTTCGCATCGCAGAAAACTGAGACCATGACTTTTCCGGCCGAACGTACTGCCTTTGCTTTCTTTGGTGGTGGTGACTCAGCATGTTTCCACTGTTTTGACTGCGGTTTGGTTTCTGGAGTATAGTAATGGACCCAAGTTTCATCTGTAGTCACAAACCAGTGCAAAAACTCTTGTTGATTGCGCTGAGAATGGGCCAGATTTTGTTTGGACATTTCCAATCTGGTGTGTTTATGGTCCAATGTCAAGAGCCGCGGCACCCATCTTGTGGATAATTTTTTCATTCCAAATTCTTCGGTTAAAATGTGATATACCCGTTCCGATGACATCCCTACAGCTTCAGCAATCTCTCACAAGTCGGCGATCCTCCATGACCTTTTTATGCACTTATGCACTCGGGGGTCGTAGCACTTTTAGGCTGTCCACTACGTGGATCATCATATAAGCTCTCCCGACCAAATTTAAATTCGCTGGTCCACTTGGCAACAGTTGAATATGAAGGAGCAGAGTCCCCCCAGTGTGTTTTGAAAGTCGGCATGAATTTCTTTTGCTTTTATACCTTTCTTTACCAAGTACTTAATCACTGTTCGAATCTCAGTTTTTCCATTGTCACAAATCACTACACAAAAAACAACAACAAAGGGCGTCACTACCACTCGTGCCCCGTGTTCACTCACAAAGGATGTGTAATTATTGCGCAGGAACCTCGTTGCTCTAGCACTGACATCTAGCGGTGATTCCGATAACTTTTCAAACCACCCTCGTATATTTGCAGGAAACAGGGTAGCTCAGTGGTATAGCATACAGTTGCTGTGACAAAGGTTCCTGGTTGAATTCCAGCTGTTGCAGATAAATTATTTAATCTAGTGATAGCCAGAGATGGGCCCTGTGTGGCTCGGAGACCCTCCTCAGGTTCACCCAGCCTCTATGAAGTGGGTACCCTTCATTGGGGGAAAAATTTGGCGGTTCACCGTGATCTCGGACAAATGACCTCCTTACATCTTTTGCAATTATGAATATTGTTCGAAATACCTAATACATTATATATGGAAGCATGTATTCTTACATTTTAGATTATTTCTCATGTAATTTTATATAGTGTTCTTTCAATTTATTATAACTGCATCATTGGAAATAGAAGTTTTCATTCAAGTGAGTAAATTAAAACCTTTTTCCAGTCATATATTATTTTTCTTTATTTAAAAAACGTTTCAACAATTCTATGTCATTCTCAATTTACATTATTTATTGTTTAAAGTTTAGAGAATGATTATTTTCTACTTCCTTTGTGAACTTGATATTTTTATTTTGTTCATTTAAGATAGAGTTAAATTTATTTAAAATATTTTCATTAGTAATTGTTGAGACAAGCTCGAAGGTTCGATATAAATTTCCCAAAAAATGCAGGTAGTTAAATAAATTTCGCTCTGGGTGTGGACTGTATTTAGTAATTTGAAAAGTGTTCGATACTATAAAGAAATAATAGGAAGATGTCAAAAACACAGAAAATAAAGGTAACTCACCCAAAACGTAGGCCGGGCAGCATGAAGACAGGAACTTTGGTCTCTGAGCACTCAAAGACCAAAAAAAGCTGGCAGCGTCCCTTGGTCCTGATGAATTCCTATGCTCTTGAAAAACTCCAGAGGAATCCACCCCTATTTGCAGGTGAAACGTGAAATGATTGTAACACATGAATAAAATTATGAACGGATGGAAAATAACTTGGGCACGAATTAGACTCGCGAATGCTTTAGCTGGATAGCTGGAGGCATATGAAAAGACTCGCGAATGCTTTAGCTGGATAGCTGGAGGCATAAGGAGGAGCATGTGTCTCGCTCAGAGGTTGCACGCAGAAGAGGGCCGAAGCACGAGATACAAAAGGAAAAGGAAACATGTGATAAGAGTACCCGTATCGCCATCTGCCTATGACTATAGATACTAATTAAAGAATTAGTTAATACCACTAACCGCTAGATGGGTGTAGTGTCTATTTTAAGATGTATTTGACACTTTACCTATTTTTTAACTATTATAATAATTCCTTAATAAAAAGAACGCCAAATGGCGTGAACAGTAATAATTAATAAATCATCTATATATTTTGCAATGAATATAGATGGGCTGTTCAATTTTTGTAGGCTATTTTTTATTATATGATTAAGGACTATTCCTGATAAGTTTACTGATAGTCTACCTCCCATAGGTAAACCTATTGTTTGCTTATAAAATTGGCCCTGATAAATTTTCTGTACACAGTTTAATTCCTTCTAAAAAAATTGTTTTACTTTTTATATTCGTGTACGGTTCAATTTTTTCCCAATTTTCATTTAAAAGTTTAAGTGCTAATTTAAGTGGGATGTTAGGGAACATTGATACCACATCTAAACTTGCAATAATCTGATCTGCTTTTATATTGATATTATTAAGTTTGTTTTTTAACTCTATTGCATTAATAACATCATAATCATTATTATTATTATAATTATTCAAAGATTTATTTAGGTATTTAGCCAGGTTGTCTGTTGGGTTATTGGTGCCATCTACTATTGGTCTCAACGGATAATTTTCTTTGTGCATTTTTACTTATAAGGACTTATAAATAATGTAAATTGAGAATGACATAGAATTGTTGAAACGTTTTTTAAATAAAGAAAAGTAATATATGACTGGAAAAAGGTTTTAATTTACTCACTTGAATGATTGACTAAGAAAGATGTACTCCAGTTACAAAAACAAGATAATTAAAATAGAAGTTTTCATAAATGTGTTGTATTTTTTTAATAGATTGGAGGAGCAACAGGAAAAATAGGTGATCCCAGTGGTAGAAACAAAGAAAGAGAAGAACAGAAAGATGAAGTTGTTAAAGAAAATGTAAATTATATTTCCAAAATTATACTTCGAATATTTGAAAATCATAAGAAATACTTTTGGCATGATAATGCTGCTTTAACACCTGTCAGGTCAGTGTATATACACATATATATATATATATATATATATATATATATATATATATATATATATATAAAGAAATGCTGAATTGAATCATTATACATAATATTTATATTTTTCCCATAAACTTCCTTCTGCCAGTAATGATATTGCGTTGGGAAAAAGTTAGGGTTTTTTCCAAGCAGATTTATTCATTCAAAGTGCAAATACAAATCAGTGATATATGTGCTCTATTGTTTGATGGCATTTTTCCACTTTTCTGGTAAAAACATAGTTCTATCACTGTAGAACTTCTGAGGTTTCTTTGTGGAAAACTGAACCAAGAAATTTTCACAATCTTTTGAAACCAACTTCCAAGGCAAGCTCTCAATTTTTGACAAGTCACTAAAGATATGTGTTGCTTAGTGTTGTTGTAATAGAAGATGCCTTTCCTATTGATCAATTCCGACTATTTGTTTTAAATTGCTTGCTTCAATTGCATTAGTTGTTAAAAAAGAAAGTCAAATTAATGGTTGGGCCAGGTTCGAGCAGCTCATGATGAAAAATTCCTTTCCCATCCCACCAAACACTCAGCATTACCTTTGAGTCAATATGGGCTTAGCAACCGTTTGTAAAGATTTTCGGTGACCATAGACTGTTACTTTTCAATCATGCTATAGTGTGGTTTCATGAAATAAGTATTTTTTGAGATATGGGAAGAGTGCCATCTATTGAGAAAAACCAAAATTATTTTTTCCTCAACCCATTAATAAATATCCTAGAAGGAATTTGATGAGCATTTAGTTGTCTTTGACTTAATTATGGAAAAAGTCTGGGTTTTACTTGTAGTTAAATATTCACTTTTTCAAATTAAGTGAATTTTGAGAATGAAAACTGTATATTTACAATTTAATTATTATTGTAATAAATGCAAATTAATTTACTAATTTATGTGTCTTTTTCTCTGTTATATAATTTTAATTGTTAGTTTAGTGAACAATGCTGAGTGGTATAAATCATTGAGTTGTGTTGACTTCATCTGTGGAATTGGGCGCCATTTAAGGTTGGGCCAAATGCTTTCAAGAACCAGTGTGGCTTCACGACTTCAGTCAGAACAAGGACTCAGTTATACTGAGTTTTCATATCAAGTGTTCCAGGCGTTCGATTGGTTACATCTTTTGAACAAATATAATTGCAGAATTCAGGTAAATTCACTCTTCTGTTATCACTCTTCACTCTTCTATTATAGCAAAACATTAAGAAACAAGGTTATTATTAGCAAAATATTAATTAATGAATTTAAAAATTTAAATTCAAAAGAATGTTATTTGTGTATTTATAAACACACACACACACACACACACACAAACGCCTGCATGAACATACCCACCCGTGCGCACACTTTTATATGGGTGTAATGAATTTATAAACCTCAAATATATGGATCAAACAAATTAAAAAAAATATATTAAAATTTATGATGTGTTATAAATAAATAGCCTTTGATAATGGTTATATGTTTGAAATATAAGACTATCATTAAAGAATTATAAAAGTTTGAAAGCTTTCATTATTCTTCCAATGTAATTGATTTTCTGAAAAACTCATCAAGACTCCACCTATAAATCAGATTCTGCTTTCATATAAATGTAAACAAGTTCTTTTTTACATTTTGCATTTAACAGCTTTATATCAACGGAAATTACACTTTTAATTTTAACATTTTAATAAACTGTAAGTGATACTTTACTCAAAACCTTCTACTGCTTTTTATTACTTACCTCCTATGAGATGGGAAGGTGTTTATAAGAATCATGCTAAAAATAGTTTATGGACATTTTTTCTTTATTAATTTTATGTATTATTTTTTTATTCTGTTCTGTATTATTTTAAATTGATAATTTAATAATACTTGATGTTGCCATCAAACATAAAAATTGGTTATTCAGACTACTCAATAAATCCCATAGACAGATTTAACATACTCAGTAATATATATCTTTAACTAATCAACATTCATATGCTCATGAGTAATATGACCTATCAGGCTAATCACTAGGGCCCGGATTTATATGCATTAAAAATCCTTAGATATGTGCATACAATATGCATTTATTTTTGGGAAATATGCAGGCAAAACTAAATAAAAATCCAAAATAAAAAATGTATTACGTACTTTTTAATTTCTAATATTACATTTTTATAATATGAAAAATTAGTTACAAAACGGTTATTCCCCTTTCAAATTAATATTTGAAATTGTGTACATCCTTAGATTATCGAATGTGAAGCTCTGACGATCAGGTCGCAATATTTTTTTGTACCTACTAAATGATCTTTCCAGGTCGATTGATGTAACGGGAGCTCTTTTAAAACATGATGCTTCACTAGGGCTGAATGACATATCTTTTTCTCCAAAGTTTCCTTCTGGAATGTTGCAAATGGATCGTAACTGTTTAAGCTCAGAGTTGTTTTAGAAAACGTGTTGAACTTTTTGTGTGATTTTTGGAGCAAACGTTCGATGAACGCTTTTTATTTTTTGTATGGAATCATTTACTATTTTCAGGCTTTCTGATAAAAACAAATTTTGATTTTCAAGTATTTTTATTGTTTCAACTAAAAAAACAAAATTTGTCTAACGATTACTAACGATCTTCGGGATGTCGAAACCACTCTATCAGAACTGTTACAAAATAAAACGCCCGATTCACTGCGAAAAGTTTTGTCAGGGAATTCGCGTAAATATTTGGTTACAAGTTCACTAGCTTTAGCCTTAACTTTCCTCATGTTAACGGTGCAAAATTTGGAACCTAACTAAAACAATGTTTAGTTACAGAGGAGCACCAGAACCTAAAGTGGAAATGGATTCTAAGAATTTTAACATAAGGGGAAGGGCCAATCTTCCTCGAAAAAGAAATCTAATACACCGAGGGTTTGAATTATCAATTGTTTCCTATTATTGAATTATATGTTATTATTGATTCATCGTTTTTAAAAATTAAAAAATACTTCTAACAAGTCATAAAACCTAAAATAGAACAAAATGCATTAAAATATGCAAAAACCGTTAAATATGAAAAAATATGCATTTTCCTTCAAATATGCACAAATATGCAAAATAAAAGTTACCCTAATCGAATACTTTTGGCCCAAAACACGTTTTAAAAACTTCACAAAGCATAAAAACAAATATGCAAATGCATAAAAATCCGGGCCTTACTAATCACATTATCCTCACAGCAATAGTATATCAGCAATATGGGACTGCCTTTTATACCCATTTTGATAGTTTTTCCTACATTCCAGTAACATTTAATGCTTACCATTTTAGTAATTTTATCATGATGAGCATGTTTGCTCACACAAACTAAAACTGATCCAGGTTGAGTCGCCCACGGACAACTATGATTATTTTGGACATGTTAGGTCATTAATAGTATCAATATTGTTTCTCACATCACCAACAAGCTATCATCACATTAGTTGGTCTAGTGGCATCGTTCAGTGTTAACTACCTGTGGTATATGTAGAAAGGAGATAGTTGGGGGGTGCAGTCAAAAAAAAAAAACACTGAATAAGTACTAGACTTATATTTATGTGCCGACGTTTCGACCTACAGTGTAGGTCATCTTAGGGCGATTTGGAGAGAGAAGTCGCCCTGAAGATGACCTACACTGTAGGTCGAAACGTCGGCACACAAATATAAGTCTAGTACTTATTCAGTGTTTTTTTTTTTTACTGGACCCCCCAACTATCTCCTTTCTACATTTGATCATCCAGTCAACTATTTTCCTCTCATACCTGTGGTGTAGTTGTGTTCTGAGTTGACAAACTTT
Source organism: Arma custos (assembly GCA_037127475.1). NCBI lineage: Eukaryota > Metazoa > Arthropoda > Insecta > Hemiptera > Pentatomidae > Arma > Arma custos. Next base: position 96,429,124 of record CM073759.1, on the reverse strand, counting down.
GCTGTATTTCCACTTTATCAATATTATCCCACTTGATTACTTGAGAAGAATTTTTTTCTCTTAATCAATGTTTGACAATTTCCTAGGATGAGTTTTTCTGTTGGCCACTTGGTACTCAGCATCTCTACTCAGTAGTCTCAATTATCTCTATAACTTATCAATTATTACTTTCGTTATGTTGAAGTACTTTTGAACTTTAGTATTTATGAGAGTACTACCAGTGGGTAGTTTCTCTACTTGTCATTCTCATGTCATTATGTAACACGCATTCTATTTACTTGTTGTATAATTGTAATACAGTTGTAAATATCAATAAATACATTTAAAAAAAAAAAAAAAAGTATTTATGATCTTATCTAAGGTATTATATATAACATGATATTCTCCATAATTAATTAATGAAGTAGAATTATTAACAATGGGATCTATTTTGATTTAAGTGACCATGACCATTAAATGAAAATGAATTTATATTATAATAATTATGTTATATGATAAAACAAAATAAAACTTTGCCTATTAGAATATTTAAGTGTAGGTTTAGCCAAATCTCAATCATCTTATCCTATCTGACCTGAACTACATTTGCTTTTTTATTTTATTTTTTTTTTAGATTGGGGGAAGTGATCAAATGGGAAACATAATGACTGGTCATGAATTAATAACAAGAATAACAAGAAAATCAGTCTATGGTAATTTCTCTGTTTTATTATTATTACTACTTGTTTTGTATTACAAAAAATACAACTTCAGGGTTTGTGAGTTATGCTTATCCCTCTCCATTCCAATGATGAATGTATTTCCTGTTAGGAAAAACTGTTTCTATTGTATTGAATTGTTGAACTTTTGTTAAAGGTTTTAAATATATAAAATAGAAGTGTGTATGTAGCTAATTTTTCAGGTTTTCCTTTAACTTTAATTTGTTTAACCCATACCAGTATTCGATTTTTAGTTCAGACATCAAGAACCTAATGGACTGTCTGTCATTATCATAATAGTATTTAGTTTACATTGGGAGACTTAAGTACGTGATGAGTTGGGATGGCCCATTTCAAGCAGAACAGTTTTAGGAAATCGTTTCATCATCTGTATGGAACGAGAATGTATTTACATTCTGAGGGAAGGTATTTTGTTTCTTCCTGTTTTAGTTCCAAACTGAGATTTCATTCTAGCATTCGTATGTTCAAGTTATATTACTTTATGAAAATTAAATAGTCTTTGTGTGGTGGTATGTTTGATTTCAATTTGTTGACCTTATATTATTGAATCATATTTTTAAAAAACAAGAAAAGTGATATTTTATATTTTTCTCATGTGTCAAGGTTCCATTAAAGGAAAATTAATTACACATTCATTTGGTTATGAATTTTACAAAACCAAAGTAAATTGTATTACATAGAATTATAAAAAAAGAAAAAGAAACTATAAATAGTATAATTTATGCTTATATTTTACATTTAAGATTTTTTAATTAAAATTTAATTTGTATTTAAAAAAACATGAATTTAATTGATACTAATAAATTATTGCTTATGTCGTTTATAAATGAGGAACTGGCAAACAGAACCAGATTAGTCCACTATAATTCGAACACACTTTTTTTTCGAATTAAGATGCCTTGGACCTTGTTATGTCGATCCGTTTTAATATTTTTAATAAAAGCTGTCTCTAAGTAGGGAAAAAATAGCTTTAAAAAGTGCATTTTAAAACAAAATTGGTTTAGTTCAAGTTTTTACCAAACATATTAAAATATGCATTCATTTTTCATTCTAAAGCGGACTAGTCCCATGTAGTGTTCATATCTTTAACACATTTTTAATCAAAAGCGAACATGTCCAGCAAAAATTGAATATTAAGTAAAAAACTGTAACACTGCTCTGTAACACTATCATTGCTCTGGTAACTCTAAAATATGAATAAAAAAGTTAATCAGCTGTTACTATTTCAATTGTTGTGAGTGTTTTGTGTTCAGATTACATTTTAACTGTTAAAAAACAGATGAAAATGTGACTGTATTTTAGTAACGCAGTTTGGTGATAAATGAGTCAAGTATCCTGAAGTAGAATGGTATAAAAAGGTGATACAGACTATATCAGGATCTACAGGCATCATTGAAGAAAATGAGATTGGTGGAGTAGGTGAATGTGATAATATTGAGGATTGTGAATGCCTAGAAGTGGATTTTACGGAAATTGTTATCTAATTTTTTTAAAAACAAAATAAATCTTTCAAATCTATATTTTTTGTCTCATCTTTGAAAGTCCTTTTAAATACAAAACCAGATTCTTCCAATACTAACAAAACTAGACTTGTCACATGTTTATGGTCAAAACCTGACTAGTCTATTTTTGTTTCATAAATAACTTCTATAATATAAAAGCAAATTAAACATTAATTACTCATGTAACGTAACAATAATACTAAACCACCTATTTATAATAACTTAATGTTGTCTCATTAATTTCCTCCATACATTAATATTAGTTTTTAAGCCATCCTGTAAAATTTAACTTCGTGGACTCAGTTCCCCAGCTCCTCAAATATGTTTTTGATAAGATGTGAGTGAATTTTTTTTTTTGTAATTGGGGTTCTTCTGTCATTATTTTCCTTCTATCAGGGTAAGGGTATTGGTTTAGAAGTCTGTCTAAAAGAACTACAGTTGTTTTTAAAAGAAATTCTGTGTTTACATACCTTTCCAATATAACCAAAGTAGAGTTCCACCTCGTTGCCTTAGAGATCTTACCCTGCTGCTGCCCAACTGTTTAAAAGCTTTGGTGCTCCAGATAAGTAATTTGTAATGATCTTTACTGTATGTTCAAATTTGTTTAGTATGGTCTTTTAAAGGTTTAGGTTTTATTGCTTATAGACGCACAACATCTATGGTCATTAGCGTCTTCTTTTTGTTCAAATGTTTATTTCATTATTTATTCATTTATTCATTTATCAGCCTCTTTCTTCTTTTGGTTCAATATTTAGTTCTTTATTATTTTTTGGTTTAACTTTTATTTCCATTTAACCTATAATTATTATATTTTACTGAAAATATTATTTTCTTTAAGAAAGGTTTTCACTTTGTCTATATTTGCGGCGTTATTTCCCAGGATAGTCGAGGTTTTCCTATCAATCCCCAAGCCATGAAACTATGTTTCATACAGGGGGCAGTCTTCCAAGATGTGGGTGATAGTTAGTTATATGGTCTTTTAAATATTCATCATTCATCATCTGTTAGCATCCTAGATACCTTCTACAATTTTGGTTCTCATATTTTTCTTTCATGACAATATCCATATGTAATGCCATAGAAATGCTCCTAATTCTGCTAGTTCATTATGACAAATGCCTTTATTATTTACTTCTATAATTCTAATAATGTCTCTTGCCTCTGTCATTTCTAACATTATTTTCACTAAGAAATGTGTTGGTAATCTCTTTCTCATTTGTAATCCTAACATATTTCCTGACTTACGCCTGGGCTTGAAACTGCACAAATATTTATACACTGCACAAATAAACTTTTATTTATTATAGCGCACATATAAATATTTATTTATTGATAAATTGATCAACTGAGCTTTTAAATAATAAGCATTAAGCCTGGCAAATATATAAAATTTGTTCGCTGTAGTTATTCTCAGAGTACATTTTCCCAAAATAAAATTAATTTATTCATTCTCTTTTCTCAATGTTTATTTTTCTATTTTTTCTTTACACGATTTTAAACGATCGAATGATATACCTTAATTTGGCAGCTGCTTCTTTCATTCTTATGTTATTCGTAATTGAGAGCTTACTTTTGGCATGATCTTTTGCTCTAGTTAGTTTCTCTTCCAATTTTCATATTTCTTTATGATTAGTGATTCTAGCTGTTATTATATTCTGGCTCCTCTTGTTATATTTATTTTGCTACTTTTAATAATTCCTCAGAAGAACAAGCTGCAGATCCTAAATGATTGAAAGACTGACCTATTTTATTTTCAAAAACTCTCCTTCCTCTTCTTGGACAATAGGACACTTAGGTTGAAGCTATCAATGATTTATTATTATCTCTGGACATTTCTTTTATAAATCACTTAAACTAAACATTTCTGCTCAGGCTCATTTGGTAGACATGTTTTATAAAGTATTGAGTACTTGTTTCTACAAAAACCAGTTCACGTTAGTATAGTTGTCCACAATTCGAAAATTTTATATTTCCTGGAAAATTTTCATGAAAGTTAATACAATTGTCTGGACTATAAACCTAACTAAGTAAACTTTCTGAATGAACACACTAGATATTTTGAAATATATTTATTTAGAAATTTGTGCAGTAATTTTCCTTTAAGGGTTAAATGCATTACATTTTTGTAGTATTTTTTTTCAAGAGAGTGAGTGGGCCAGTTTTGAAATAATTTTCTAGGTTGAATGATAATAGATTATATATATTGAATTGACTTTGATTGTATATGTGGAAGAAAATGGTCCGGGTGAAGATCAATAAATTAATCAATTTATCCACCCGGACATTTTCCAGGTTGTATCATTTTGATGGAACCCTTAATGCTTAAACCCTTGCAAGCAAATACTCTGTGAAGACCCTCATCAATTCTTGCTAATTGGCTCCCAGATATTTTGTTATTTAACTATTTTTGCATTTAAAAAAAATATCAAGTGGGCTAATTAATAAATTTTAAAACTTTCTTATACTCACTTAGTAACTAGTATATCGACACTCACATACAGATTAATTTAAATTTGGGGCACAGTATAATAAATTCCATCAAAATCTAGATGAAGTAGTTTGGAATAGCCCAGCAATTAATTTTTGGTAAAGCATTACCCCTAGTGTTCAGGTCATGTTAATTTTTCTAGAACATCCTTGTTCTGATTCTGTATTCATATTACAATATTTGCCTTTCATGCATTCATCCTTAGTGGATTTATAATTTAAAATTAATTTTTGTGTTCAGGTATTACATCACCATTGATAACTTCTGAGTCTGGAGATAAATTTGGGAAAACTGCTGGGAATGCAGTTTGGTTAGATTCTAGCATGACATCCCCATTTGAGCTATACCAATTTTTTATGCGACTACCAGATTCTAAAGTGTCTGAAACACTGTCTCTTCTAACATTTCTTTCTGCAGGAGAAGTTACAGATTTAGTTGCTGCACACATGGTAAGTTTTAACTATGAAAGTTTATAATAAATAAAATAATTTGTTTTATAAACAATTTTTTGTTTGTTTATATTTTTTTGTGAAGCGTCTTATTGTATGTTAAATTTAATTATCTTATACTGACCACAGAATGAGCCAGATTTAAGAAAAGCCCAGAAATATTTAGCGGAAAAAGTGACCCTTCTTGTTCATGGAGGTAAGATTGCAACAATATGCTTTTTAAACAATTTATTATAATACCATCAAATGGAAATACACATTTGGTATTTTCATAACGTCTTCTTTTATATTTGCTAGTAATTTTGTTCAGCCTAGGGCTTTGTTTAATAATAGCTACTGATAAATGGAAACACAATTATAAAGAGTGTTTTGAATTGTGACTAGTATTCATTGGATGGAATAATTGGCTTTGGAAACTATCAGGATTAAACAGACTTAAAAACTAAACTTAATAATCATGATTTAATACTATTTATTAAAACTATGAGGCTATACCCTAAAATTGCTATTATGCCAAGATAAGTTCAACTAGATATATTTATTTTCAAAAACAAATATTGTATAAAATGTTTGATACTTCTAAAGCAATTGGGAATTGACAATGGGTATTAAATGATTAATTCAGGCCAGTGGAACAAGATTTTATTTGGTTTAAAATCTATTGATTCTATAAAAAAAAAGCCTCTCTCTGCCTTTCCCTCTTTATCTTTCTCTCTTCCTCTCCCTCTCTCCCCCTTGCTATTTTGTACCATATCATTAATAAGTAGATTATTTTAATTAAATAGTTTTGTTTTCTTATTTATTTGATTTTAAAAATAAATTACAAATTTGATTGTAAGATGTGTTATTGTTTTTTATTAAAGCGGTTCTCCGAACTATAAACCATTTAATAATAAAGTTGTCAATTTGTTAAAATTTATTTGTTGTATAAATGTATTGAAATTTAATGAGCGAGTAAAGATTGAAAAACATTTGAGTTCAGGGTGTTTCACTTGCAAATTTATCGGCCTGTGGTTATGAATTGCTTTGTAGTCAAGGGTTAAATTCCTATCCATTGGGATTATTAAAATTATTACTGAATTCTATATTATTTATTATTATTTATGATGTCACTCCCTTTCCTCAAGGAAATTTGTATTTGTACCCAGAACTGTAAAATTATGCTCACAATTCTATCTAATTTTGATTAAGAAACAGAGTTCTTACTTGCTTGTTAATATTAATATTAAGAATGATTGATGAAAAAATCGAAAAGTATGTGTCAACTTGGAATTCTGAATGAAAACCAATATTATATTGGTTCTTATAAAACTGTGAATCTTCCTCTCTAGATTCTAGGATCAATCCAGCTAACTAAATAATTACTTAGCACTACAGCCCGTATTGCTCTATATATATTGGCTTTCCTGTCAATATTATGCCAGTCTCCTCTGCACAGTGCTCTGGCTCTCTAATTTTGGACACCAAGTTCTGTGAGATCCTTTTCTATGTCCTGGAGTCACTTTCAATTTTCAGAAATTTAAATATGTCCATACCCTCACACAGGGTATAATGGATTGGGACTTATACAAAAATTATCTCAATTCTCACCTTTCAATCCCTATTTTGATAAAGAATGAAGAAGAACTAGAGAACGTAGTGGAAAAGTTCACCACAACTATATAAGAAGCAGCGTGGTTATCATCGAAACCCAGGGACAGAAAAGCAGTATATTAGAGATCTGATCAGGGCCAAGAGAAGAGCTTGTAAAATATGGCAAACTAACAGACAACCATCAGATAGACGGACATTTAACAAACTGAATAATGAACTGAAACGCCAAATTTGCAAGTTTAACAGGTCAAACTATGACAATTACATTAAATCCCTCTCGACAGACGATGGAAGTTTATGGAAGCATACCAAAAGACTCTTAAAACACCGAGAGATGTCGGCACCTCTTAGAAAAGAAGACGGCTCTTGGGCTGCGTCGGATGAGGAAAAATCTGAGCTTTTTGCCGACCATCTTTCTTCCATGTTTACACCACATTCTGACTTCACTAACATAGAACACGAAATAACTATAAATAACATACTTGACGCTCCATTACAACTAACACTACCACTGCCTTCATTCACTCCAACAGACGTAGCAGAACTAATTAGACATTTACCAAAAAGAAAAGCCCCGGGCTATGACTTAATAAATGCCAAGGTGCTCCAGCAAATACCTAGGAAAGCTCTAGTGCTTCCTACGACAATCTACAACTCAATACTTAGAACTACGAAATTCCCTATACAGTGGAAATACTCTATTGTTTCAATGATCAAAAAACAAGATAGAGATATTAGCAATCCTTCCTTGTACAGACCTATTAGTTTACTCCCTATTTGTTCAAAAAATTTTGAAAAATTACTTTATCCCCGCTTATTAAAGTTTACTGACTGACAAGAATATAATCCCTCACCATCAATTCGGTTTTCGAAAATCACACTCGACTACTCAACAATTACACAGAGTAACTGACTACATATCGACAGTACTAGAGCAAAAGTTATATGCAACTGGAGTGTTTCTGGATGTCGCTCAAGCGTTCGACAAGGTTTGGCACCAGGGCCTTCTCTTTAAACTCAAGACTATACTACCACACACTTATTATTTAATTGTTTAATCATTTCTCGCAGACAGATTTTTCTCAGTCCGACAAGGCACAGATCTATCTTTAATAAGACCAATCTTAGCCGGTGTGCCTCAGGGATCAATACTTGCATCACTATTGTAAATAACATATACATACAACATTCCACAAAGTCCTAACACACTGATCGCAACCTACGCTGACGACACTGCCATTATCACCAGACATCAAGACGCGACACAGGCCTCACAAAACTTACAACAAAATCTACAAAAGTTGAATGAGTGGTGCCAACTATGGAAAATTAGACTGAACCATGAAAAGTCACAACACATCACTTTTACTCTTAGACGTGAAACATGCCCTCCGATTTACCTTAACAACTCACCCATCCCACAGACAGACGAAGTACAATACCTGGGACTAACATTTGTTAGGAGAATGACATGGGGACCTCACATTAAAAAAAAACGTCAATCACTAAATCTCAAACTGATCTTAATGTATTCCCTATTCAGGAAAAACTCCAAATTAGAACCAAGACAAAAATTAAACACGTACACTTACTTACTAAAATCAGTTTGGACATATGCATTACAAATTTATGGCATCGCTAAACAGACTCACAGAAAACGACTACAAACTTTCCAATCAAAAGTACTCAGACTTGTCACAAAAGCACCCTGGTATGTCAATAACAAAACTCTGCATACTGACTTAAAAATACCAACTGTTGACAAACATATAGGAACATACTACAAACGCTTTCAAGGAATACTACACGGACATCCAAACCCATTAATAGAACAAATGGCCACTACTCTCATGCCAGAGAATACTAGGAGGAGATTAAAAAGAACGTGGATGAGGGATTTGTTATCATAAGAAATTGAATCAAGCCAAGGGAGAGGTACCCATTAATAAATACTTTGGCATTGCTATCATCCATTAATACTATTGGTATCATCCATTATCAGATGTGCTAATTTATTTGAAATATTAAAATCTCTGAAAGCACTTTACATATTTTTTCTAATTACAATAGAGCTAATAGTCTATAAACAGTATATGGAGTATACTGTATCGGGAATATGCTGTACTATGGCTTAACCAAGTGACATAATTTTTATTATCATGGAACATTGTATATGAAGATGTTTTACTTTTCATCTTATTATCGTCGCTGTCAAAACAATACCGCCTATGTACACTTTGGGCGATTATACAGCAGAGAAAAAAACTGTGCCGAATGTAGACTTGGCAATTTTTTTCAGAACTACTGAAGAGAAGTATCAATAAGTCATACTCTGCCATGTTGCTGACCTTAATTCGTGCCTTCCTTAGTGTGTAATTCAACCTGTAGAATGCGTTGCCGTTACTACTCATTTTCATACATATATCATACAACATAAAGTTGTAGGTAGGTGGTATTGTTTTAACAGCAAAGTTATGTATCATTCTTTTTTAAAATACCTAAATCAGTTATAGTTATTTTTTTATATTAGTATTTTAATTTATCTAACTTATTTTTATAATTCATTTATTTTGTAGAAGATGGCCTAGCAACTGCAGAAACTACCACTAAAGCTCTATATTCTAGAGATGTTACAGCTTTAGCAGGTATTATTATAAGGTTTATAATTATTTTAATATTTTACTCAACATTTTTAAATTCAATACTCTTTTCCTTACTTTATAACTGTTTGTTCAAGATATAATACTTTTTAAAATGTATATTATTATATATTTATAACTTCTCTTGAAAATAATGTATAGTTAGGGGAGTCCTTGCATGAGACGAAACCCACACTTTTACTTTTTGTTAAAATGTAAAATTCATTATTTAAAACAAAACCATGTAAGGCTAGGAATAGCCGATCTGGCGAATAAAGGATATATATAAAAAAAATGTATACTTACTACTTTAGTCAGTAAATTAGGATTATAAATATACTGATAAATACTCAATTCCTTAGCACCTCTTCTAAACCTATGTCAGAAAAAGTAGTCTATAACCTTGGGTTATTTCAGTCATATAGTTTTACATTATCCGTCATTTAGTCAATTTCACAAATATGAATCTGGAATCTGAAATTTTGCTGTTACATTTTTTAAAACATTATTATAAATATAAATAGTTAATGCCATGTGAAAACAACCAAACTAAAGTTTATTATTGTTTTCTTCTTAAATAAGTTTAATAAGGAAGGGGACTTAGAAAGAAAATACACTCAGTTGGCAAATGAAACATTCTTTTAATTAGATTACCATAATTTAAATGACTTACATGACATGAAATATGTTTAATATTGTCAGTTTAATGACCACAGTTTGCTTGATCTCCTCCTACTGTCCATTGGATTGGTTTCCTACTGAAGCTTATGCCGCAAGTGTATTGATGATGAGTGTAAGTTTAAACTCATGACTGCCGGCCGGCGTATACACACTCACTTCTTCACTCCTTAATTTCACGTGGTCTACTGACATGGATCACAAGGCGCGTGCGCGCACTGTTAACACTTTTCAATATTTCTTACAATACATATTTTTCTTATTACAGTGTCGCCAACAATTATTTTATTTATTAATGAGCACAAGTGATCAGCAAATTCCCAAACTAATGAATGGAATAGCTCTGATTCAAATTCAATAATTTCTAAAACTTGACCTGTTTTGATATGAACAACTACAGGGAGGATAGTGTGCCTCCTATATTTGTTTTCTTTTACATAACTTTTTTTCACCATAATTTTTTTTTTAAACCAAAGAAATCTGTAATTCCATCTATCTACTTATCTACTTATGTAGTAGCATAAATAATAATAAACATTAATACTAATTAATAAATTATAGTATACATTAATATCAGATTATGTTAGTTTCACACAGTATTTCTATAATCTAGGTCTCAATTTGGATCTAATCTTTAGATATGTATGTTGTGAAAAGGTGTAATTTTCATTAAATTTGATTACTAATTAATTATTTTAATTTTGTACTAATTAAATGAATTGATTAAATTAATTTTGATTAAGTAACTTATGTATTTTAGACCAGCTTGGATCTAAAATAATTTGGAGTTAGGGTCTTTTAACTTATCAAAGCAAATTTTTTGTTGGGTTTGGTTATTCCATGTTCTCTAGCAGTCCAAGTTCTCTTTCTTCTGTTGAGATTTCTCTACTACTTGTAATGCAGATTTCATATATTCCCTACATTTTTATCATCATTCGTAATTGAAATTATTGTTTTCTTATTATGGTGATCAACTAAATAAACCCTATTTTTAAAAAAAATATAATTGCTAATGTTTCCAACATAGCCTTTTATGCTCTATGGATCAATTGAGTACAAATTAAAACATTATAAAAGTAACAATGATACTCTGACTGGATGTGCGAATTGAGATTATGCTAGTTATAAAGATGGTAAATCATTTGAAAATTATTTATGTCAGCTTAATTTTGAAAAATAATTAATCCTAGAATGTTTTTTAAAAAATAATACGGTTAATTATAAATTACTGTAGGTAATTACAAATAAATAAATATTGGATACTTGTGTCAAAGTTAATAATCAATAATTCTATTACCTTAATTGAAGTTTTATTTATAATTATTGTGTTAAAAATTGCTTAATGTTGTATTGTAACGGCAGTTTGGAATAGTTCGGAATGAAATGCGGATTTATGTGCTGTGGTGATAGTTGTTTTAGTACTTCTTTTTGTGTTAAGTTGTTTGAAGGAATAAGTTTAATCAAAAGTGTTATCTTTATTTTATTAAATAAATGACACATATATGTACAATAATTAAATTCTATCAACTTAGTTTTATATACAATTTAAGTGTATAAAAAAATGAAATGTTGAGATACTTAATATTTTTTTTAATTTATTAGGTTTAAGTTGGGAAGAAATAACTTCAGGACTTCGTGGTGCTGAACTTGTTGAAATGTTCCTTAAGCCTGGTATCACAGTGTTAGAAACTGCATTAGCTGCACGGTGCTTTCTCTCTCAAAGTAAGTTAAGACAATTATAATTTTAATAATAATTTTTTTGCCATCTTCGTTGTACCAAGACATGATGAATATTTGTGATTGAGAGGAAAATAGTTAACTGGAAGATCTATCCCTATATATAGATCATCAATCCCTATACATAGATCACTCCCATATTTACCTTCTCTCTCAAACCTCATCCAGAAATCCCTACGCTCCACTATCCCCAACCTGGGCATAGCCTTCAAATCCCATAATAAACTTTCCAATATTTACACCCGAGTCAAATATCCTATTCCCCTTAAAAACCGCTCACAAGTCATATACCGGATTCCCTGTACCACTCCTAATTGTAACTCTTCCTATATACCAAAAAACTACCTCAAAAAAAGTATTACTTAACATAAATACAACATATCTTCCCATAACCATAACCGCCTCTAAACTTTCCGGACATGCCCAGACCTTGAACCATATTTTTTACTTCGATAACACTTCAATCCTTTCTTCCATTCCCAACTATGATAAACGCATTCTCTCTGAAACCATCCACATCAATTTAGAGAATCCTCCACTATCAATCTCAAGACCAACTCACATAATCTTTCCTCGAGCCTACTCCCAAATATTTAATCTACTCAAAAAAGTGCAAATTGTTTTCCCTGTTACTTCTTCCTACAGTCATTTTGTTCCCCCCCCCCCCCTCTCCATTTTAATGACACATTCTGACAATTTAACGTATTTTAATAGTTATTTCAATATTTTAATTTCTCACTTTTTCAACTTTCAATTTTTTAATTTATGGTAATATTTAGCTTTAATATTTTAATTTTTTCTCTTTAATTTTTTAATTCACTTGTTTTATCTTTCAATTCACTTATTTTAACTTTAAATTCACTTTAAACATTTTAAAATTTTGATTAATTATAATATAATACTTTAATATTTTTCTACATTATTTACGTGTTATTATATTCACGCCCCCTTTTCTCCTATTTCCTCCCACTTCGCTATACTTTTGGCTGTTAACAAGGGCTCACATTCAGAGGACTCTTCCTTCCACCAGGTTTGTACATTTTAATTTTTATATCCTCCCTTCATCCTTATCTGTCCCCATCATTTCTACCCAATTCTCTCTTCATCTCTAGGCATTCATCAATTGTTTTAACAAAACATCACAATTTTATTATTTGCTCTCATTTACAATCCAGAATTTTATATATTTACTCTCTATACATCCCTTCTATAGTTATTCTTTAACACCATATTTTGTATTAATATAAATTCAATATTATATATATTTAAATTACATCCTGTACTTTTATTATCTTTATATACTTTAAGTCATACTTTGCAATTATTTCCATACATATTTACTTATATAATTTCTATTAGTAAATTACCATTTTAAATTTGTCTATATCACCTGTAATTTAACCAGGTTCCATTTATTTATTTATTTTATCTCCCAATTTTACATTTGTACCTTCTCTTTATGTTCATTTTGTACTTTAATTATTATATCTGTCACTATTTGAATTTCTGTTCATCATCTATAATTTTATTTTCATCTATCACTATTTTAATTTTATAATATTCTGTAACCACTTTTATATTCATTATCTTTATTTATCATATCTATTCACTATTTCATCATATCTAGTCACTATTTTAATTTCCACACTTGTACCACTTTACTACATTACTTGTCACTATATTCTTGTTACTGCAACGTTTTTTATATATTTCTGTTTGTTTCTCTCTCTTTGCCCTGAAGATGGCCTACATTGTAGGCCGAAACGTCGGCACACAATAAATAAGTTACACTTATTAAGGTGTTTTTATTGACAGCACCTCCAACTATTTCTTCCTTATATTCTAAAAGAAATATTTGGTTTTATTTTTATAATTTCTATATAATAAAGTATATTAGCTGAGATGGGAAGAAAGAAAATCAAGATTCCCAAAGAAGCTTAACCAATGATATTCACGTGGTCCTTAGTGGCTGGTACCTGATAAAAAAAAAATACATTACACAGACAAATTATGTAGGCATAATATGCCTTATTACCCTAGTACAGCTGTGGAATGTGGGTCGCTAGTAGAACATAAAACATAATATTTTTATTAATCTAATTTACTCTGTTTGTGACCATGAAAGAAACAGAAAAAAAGAAAAATGAAAATATATTACATATTTTGAGGTGGGTCTGCATTGTTCATGGTGTTTTCTTAAATTGGCCTTCTTCTCCTGCTCTCCATTCTCCAGTCCGGATTAGCTTAAGTTACTCGCTCATGTTTATTAATAAAAAACTGATGTATATAATTTGCACATGTCCATTTCATGGCTAGCCAACAACTATATTTTATCAACATATGTTTGGAAAAACAAAAAAAAGTCTTAAGGTGGAATGGGTTGCCAGTTTTAACTTGAATTTCCTATTTCCTATGCCTTGTTGATATATTACACGGTGTGCCGTGAACAAACCTAAATTAGTCTATGCTAATTTTCATAAAAAAAAAAGTAAGTGATGCATAAATTATTCATATAAAAAAAATAAAATAGAATACATGAACTCTTTACACTCTTTTTAAACATTATAAAATACATATTTACTTACATCTAATGTAAAAGGTGAATAAAGTATAGTCCCTTAAATAAGAATGAAACAAAGAAAATCGCAACTTAAAAAATCAAGATCCTGAAGGATTTTCCGTTTCAGGATAGAATAAGGAGACTATAGAGATGACTGCTCTAGTCAGGGTTTGCCTCATGGAGTTAGCACATTGACTACGCGAGTGATTCCATCTCGACCAGAATAGGTGGATGTAACTCTTCCAACTGGCCATTGTCAGAAGACAAAGCAGAATGACGAGATTCCCTGACTTGATACTTGGTCAATGTTTCATCCATTTCGTTCATCTTCTGGATCTTCACTTAGCGGGCAAATAGATTGTGGACTGAGGAAAAATTCGTATTTGACGAACGCCGTCGTCGATGAAGGTCTTGCATGAAAGTTGGTTTGGTGCAGATGATCGATAACTCGCTGGGCTACATAGGACTTACGAGGCCAAAGAATTGGATGCTTGTTTGAATACTCTAGAAACGAGTTTCTTATTATGCCACCCACACTGAGGATACCCTGTTTGTCGGAAACTGATTAAGTCAGGCGTATTTCTTTGAGATCCTGGAGATTTCCTTGTGAAGACCAAAAGGGATGTAAGCTTTGAAAACTTTGAGATCATGAGATGGCAGGGTTGCCAGTTTTAACTTCTTTTTTTTTAACTTTTTTAATTTTCTATTTCCTATGCCTTCTTGATATATTTCACGGTGTGCCTTGAACAATAAACAAAAGTACACACTCTAGAGTTACTGCCCTAAGGAAGCTCTCCAGATTGAGGAGCATATCCAGAGGCTCTGAGGAGGCAGCCTCTCCACTGGACTCGGGAGATTTGGGCACATTACCTATTCTACTTAAACCATCTTATTACAAAACCAAGATACCTAGGAACTAGACTAATGACCTGGTAAATGAAGGATACAGCATTAGAATTTTGGAATGTGTTGATGAGGTACTTCAAGTGCTCCTAAATGAGGTGGGCCAGTATAAACCTGATTTAGGATATCAATCCAAGAAATCTGATGTACAGGGAAAGGAGTCATGGAGAAAAAGTCATATATATGCTATAACTATCTAGAGAAATTTCGTAGTCGGTAAAAAGCTTGAAAATAAAACAATTGATTTTAAACCTAAGTCCTAGAATTTGCTATCATAGGATAAAGGTATGTTCTTCAGCTATATTGTTATAAGCTGTCATGCGCCTATAAAGGAATCTGATTATTAATAAAGTGATAAGTGTTATGGACTCTTTAAAAATGCAGATGTTTGCTCCCGGATTTGATGCTAAGATTTTTTATGTTGATTTTAATGAAAAACTCAGACAGGAAGGTATGTGCTTCATCATCAGCAGACACAGTTTACACCCATAAAATAATGAAAATTGGCAGTAACTTTTACATCTCGCCAATAGAAAAAATCTAATGATAGTGATGACTATTTTTCCACACAAAAAAATTAAAAGAAGACATAGAGATTGCCTGATGAACTGACCCAGAATCAGGTTGACCCTATGTTGATTAATGCTAAGCATAGATCAAGTATTATGGATGTAAGGGCCTTTAGGGTAGCAAATGTGGACGCTGACTACTGTTTGTCTATTGCTGGATTAAGGTCTAGAGTATCGAATGAAAGATGAGTTAATTTTCCGAAGATTAGGAAATATAACGTCTCAAAATTCATCAAAAGAGAGAATGGGAGAAATATAAAATAGCAGATTTGGAAAGCAAGAGATAGCCGAGAATTCTTCAAAAATGTTAACAGTGCAAGAGCTAACTTTAATCCATAAAAAAGTTTCGATATACAAGAAGAGGCACTATAAAGACAAGGGCAAATGAGCTATTAGACTGATAAGCTAGACACTTCAGCAAAATTCTGAATACGGAGAAAGGAGATGGAAGTAGTCAACTAGTACCTCGGGGAGTAAGTAATATGCACCTGCCTGATGAAGAAGAGATTAGTAAAGCTACAGGCAGAATGACAAATTTCAGAGCACTGGGTAGTGGCAATTTACCTCGGGAATTATTTAACACTTAGCTTGCCAGATTTTTTTTTTTTTACTATGGTAGATTGGATCTCATAAAAGAACTGTTCAGTAGCGTAACATTTTTGAATATTCCAAATTTTGTTACCAAGTCAGTGCCGCCATGATAGGCCATAGCCATCTAATTAGAAAGGAGTGGGAATGCACCATCTGTTTACTGAATTACTTCACTTGCTGCTCAACCGTGGACCGATCATCATCACGCTTAGAATCACGGCATCAGACTGAGCAGTAACCTAGAATCTCTGAAGCCCCTCTGCTATTACCGTAGTCCAGAGAGGACAACAGTGATTGTCACAACCAGAAGTAATCAGAGTTGAGGTGACTAGTACATCATCCAACGTAAGTTCACCTTTCATTCAATTAATAAGAAAGAGCTGCTCAGCGGTCATCCTCGACCTCAGAGACAATATCAGTTCATTCACTTATGAGATAAAGACTATAAAGTCCATTGCCATGTGGCCTTGTCGCCACTGTTAATATATATTAATACGAAGCATCATTGCGAGTTAATAATTAAGAATTAATAATTTCTTTGCATAACATTATTCATTAGTCATTGTTCAATTTTTCTCTTTCTTTGTAAAATTGTTTATTCACTGTATTTTCTTTAAGTGTATAAAAGGCCTAACCTGTAAAATATATTTAGAATTAATAAACCGAATGTTTCAGTATCCGATCAAATTTATCTAATTCACTGAATCTAATGTACTAATATATTTAGATTATTTAATTTTTTTATTCAGTCTGATCACGATCCAACAAGGACTGAGTTCAATATGTTTAGAGGCTGGTGAAGTAATGCCTGACTCTAGGAAGAATACAGTAATACTTGTATGTGCAATCAATAAGATAGAAGATCACCTTAGCTATGATAACTATTACTACTCAAATCTATAATTTTGTTTCATTATAAATAAATTATTGTTCGTCATAGTGTATCTTCTGCCAGTCAATTCATAAGAACAAAAATGCTTTATATTTTGATGAATACAAATTTTTTTGTTAAATACAAAGAGCAATTAACTGCCACGAGTTCTGTTTAGCATGGATTCCGAATTACATGAATAGCACTTGTGCAGCCCCATGATTGATTAAATGTTGGAGAATTTCAGAAACAGTATTATGACGTACTTGTTTTTGTTTTTTTTACATTGGTTTCAGTTAAATAATAAATTAAAAAGGAATGATCAAACCTGAAAACATTTTAATATTGGTTACACTAGGATTGGGCCAGCTAAATTTAGAAGTCATACATATACATTTAGAAATATTAAAATGTTTACAACATACATATTTTTTTTTTGCTATTAAAGGTGATGCAGAAAGGATTATAAAAGCTGGAGGGTTTTATATGAACCATCAAAGAAGTACAAATCCCTCTGAAATGTTAGTGAATGGTTTGCACATTCTTCCCAACAAGATTTCACTTGTGAGAGTCGGTGAGTATAACTTATTTGGAGTTTCTTCATTATTTTCATAAAAAAATCACCATGATATGTGCATTTCTGTTAGCTATTTATGGAATGTATATTAAAGAAAACCTCAAAATATAGAAAAAAAGTTGGTATGATTATTAATGAAAAATCCCCATTTGTTATCACTAGTTAAGTAATAACAAATACGTGAAGTCGTAAAAAATTTATTAAATAAGCTAAAATTATTTTGCGAATCCCTAGAAGTTGTTATTTGATTTCCCTGGAAGCCGGAGTAGATCACCTTTGACATAGATAATGTATTTTGAGGACAAATAAATTATAGCACGGCCTTATAATATTTTTTTCTTTTTTGGTTTGCTTTGATTTATGCTAAATTGCCAAAGACCAGTCAGAGACTTTTTTAACTGTGAAAACCACTTACAACAGCTTTAAAAAATATGTTTTGGTAAAAAGAAAGATCTTGAAAACTATTTTTCCCATGGTTTGAAACTCAAAAAAAAAGATAAGGAATAACTTTTATAAAAATGTTAAACAACCACGATTTCAAATAGGGGGTTCTGGGTGATTTCAAATAGGTTAACTCATAATTGAAATAACAACCGGTTCTAAACTTTTGAGAGGTATTATCTATTATTACTATTTGTAAAAGCAAAGTATTTTATCTCATTGTTTCATTGTTAATTTTTGTTTTGTTTTTTAGGGAAAAAGAACTACTGGATCATTAAGTGGCTGAGTTAATGATAGTTTAACATTTTTTTAAATTATTGTATAGATGTTTTTTTTTATGTTTGTTTTAATGCTGTATTTTTCAAATCAATAAATTATTTAGTTTTTTTATGTTTGATCAATAATAGTGTTTATTTGATGCTTAAGTTACAAATGTGGTTGTCAAGGTGATAATAGCAGTTACCATTGTTATTCTTAGTCGTTCCATCTGTTTTATTTTTAATATAGTTGATTTCATTTCTGTAAAATATATTTATTGATTAGTGAATAATCAATATTTATAAAAATAAATAAAGATGCAGAATGAAGAAGAAAATGATAGTGAACATATTCAAACGCCTGAAAAACCATTTAGTGATGATTATGTTCAAACAAGCGAAGATATTCAAGATAATGTCAATTCTGATGATGAAGAAAATAAGTCTTTTGAAAGCAATATAATGACTACTGACATTTCAGAAATAGACAAGCAATTAGGCAAACTTGGTGCTATGATATTTAAAGAAGAAGAGACTTATGCTGAGCTAGAGAAAAAAGTGAATGAAATGCAAGGTCAGTTTAAAGATTATTCATTACATTCTTGAATTTAACAAAAACTAATGATAATTTAAGATATTTTTAGACGAAATAGTCCTTAAATTATTCCCAGACCCATTATCAAACTCATTCATTAACCATGGAGGGGCTAAAAAAAGTTTAATTGTATTAATAGCAATGAAATGTTTTTTGTTAATAAACTGTTATTTTGTTAGTTTATTCTTGCAATGTAGCATATAACAGCAAATATAAATATCATTTTCTGTATATTCAATTGTAGACAACCTATTTTTGTGACAATTATCAAACCTGAATTCATAACACTCTCACTAATATAAAAATAGTGTACAGTTTCTGTTAGTTTTAAATATTTTTGTTTTTTATATTTATAAAAATGATTATGTAGACTTTATTGTTTAACAAATTATATCATCTTCGGAATAGAAAATTTGTTAATCTCCCATTAGACTGGTAAAACAATTAATCTTGCTTTCACTCTTGACTTTTCATTTTGCAAATGAATGAAAAAAATCAATAATACATTTTTTTTATGAAAAATTAACTGTGGTTAAACAACTGTCAAATTGACAACTGGATTGGTTTATATAGTTTGTGATTGAACCAGTTTTTGCATTTTCTCTTGTTTATAACTATGAATCTTTTCCATATTATGAGATATACAATGGCAGACCAAATTAATTGAGCCAACCTGTAAAAAAAAGCTTGATTCTGTTCATAGACACTCTTGAACTTGTGTCAATGAGGTAATTTGTTTGTTTGTGTTTTTTTGGGTGAAGGGCAGTTTGTGAAAAGTTTGTATTCATTAGTAAAGCTTTCATTGTATGGTGAAAACCTTGAAAATGGAATAAAATTAAAAAAAAAATTGTTGAATAAATTTAATACTGTAATCAAAAGATAATATTACTAAAATCAGCGTAAATTACAAAATTAGAGAAATAGTAACTACATAGTCTCAAACTTGCAAGTAGCACGAGTAATATGTGCTATACTAACAAAATAACAGCAGGTAAGAAATTATTACTACTCTGGGACACTAGAAATAAGCCAGAAACCCATATATACTGTTCACAAGCATGAAACAGAGTATACAACAGATAAAGCAGCATTTTATTAATTTGTTTTCCAAAGTAGAGAGTCATTATTGTCCCTCCGACACTAAGAAGGAGTTTATCAAAGGTGATTTATCTATTCAAAAAATGTATAATCTATATCTAAACTTCGTCGAAGACATTGGTTTCAGTCCTGTCAAATCTCGAGTTTATCTCAAAATATTTTGCAATGAGTATTCAATTTTTTTTCAATAAACTGTCGAAAGACCGATGTGATTTGTGTGCAGAAGTAGATCTTAAAAAACGAATAAAAGAACTATTATTAGAGCAGCATCTAATGGAGAAGAGATTGATGAGAGGTGAGAAAAAGAAGGATACCGAAGACGTCAAAGCAAAGTTTTAATCTGGAAAACGATCCGACTTGTCTCAGAGGAGACATCAAAATATTTTTTTTACAATCGTAAACTAAAGTTGTATAATATGACAGCACACTTTTCTATCCAATATAAGATTGGTTGTGCGATTTGGTATGAGGCAATGCACGGACGAGCTGGTAATGTTATTGGTAGTTCAACATACACAATTTTAAACAGCATTACACCTTTATCGCAAGAATTGATATTATGTAGTGATGGCTATTTCCCCAAATCCGCTATAGTTTGAGGAGCTTTGCCGTTCCTCATATACTAAGTCCAAATTTGAGAATGACCACAATAAAATTTTCTGGACCCGAACATTCATGCATTCAGAAAGTGCAATTGAGCATAGCTTAAGAAAATTGCACTATTTCTCTACCTCACTTTTGAGAGTATTATTGAAAGTGAATACTTCAAATGACGCGTGCGCAGTGAGTGACCAAGATTTTCTGGATTGCAGCTGGTATTTTTCCAAAATGCAATATAATGTAGTTCTGTTTTCAGTCGTATACTGAGAATTAAGCAAATTATTTTAAGAAGTGAAGTACCGAACGCCCTTCTCCGAATTACAAAACTGTTTAGGGCCAAATTAGGAACTACGTCGATTTTATGAATTTTATTGTCGCTGGCGAAAGAGGCAATTTAATAGAAAAGTCAAAGCTTTTTCCATTTTGAATAGAATGGATCTTTAAATGCCAACTTCTTTTCCCCTTTTTCTCTTCCTTATCGATGTAGATTCATAGGTAATAGAATTTTTCAGAGTCTGACAAACCCTCTCTCCTTTTTTTTTAAGTCCTGTGTGTGGGTGGGGTAGGGTAGTCTTAAGGGTCCTTGTGTGCCGAGTTAGTTCATAAAGTTTTCTATGTCGTTATTAGAATAGTCAATCTGAAGATCATATAGTTAAATGTTTATATTGAAAGAAATCGGTTTACTGGTAAAACGGTATTATTAATGAGCTTGTAGAAACCTTTGTGAAAGCTATTAGTGGCCTGTTGTAGATGCCTTATGTTGAGGTCAATAAAAATACGAATTATGGCGGAATCTGATAGCTCGAATTAACTTAGCCCTAAACCTAGAGCCTGTAGCAAATGCAAAGCGTACTAACCCTGTTACTCAGAGAGTATATTAGCTTTCTTAAAGTTCACACCAGGTGGAATTTTATTTTCTGGCTTTCGGGTAAACCCTGCTAACCTCTCAGATACTCTACCCAAATGCCCGTCTTCTGGTAAATTTGGCCAGTCCAGAAATTCCGGATTTACAACCCCTTCGAAATCGCTCACTCACACTTGATATTAACGTCCAAACAGTTGATATTTAACGATTTCTCTTTGAATCTTGACTGGAACCCATATCGATCATTAAACCTAGACCGTAGTTAAGAAAGATATATACTTCCTTTTACTTCAGAATGACGACATCCTATGCGTACGTGGAAGGTGTGGTGATTTAATCCCACTCCTGTGATGGAAATTTCCCTACTGCTGTCTATCCTGACAGATAACCATTGTCATCTTCTGTAAACTCGCCGTTCTTGTGCAATTGTTGTTTTAAGCTAATAAAAACCTTCTAAGGGTAAAACATTCGTTCTTCTTTATCATCACACCATCACAGAAGGCCTTATAATCGAACATATATGCTAGAAAACGGGTCCGAAATCTGCAAAAGACATCGTAAAAGAGCATATCTACTTTGAGGGAAGTTCGTAATATTCGGCAAGCGTCTTGGTGTTAAATGAGAGATGGCGTTGTAGGAGAAGATGTGACGAATATTTTTTTAAAAGTTTTTGTAACCATTAACGTTGTTAATTTTTTTATTCAGAAGAAAATTGATGGTCAAATGTATTTAGATATATGATAATTTAATTTAGATTTAAGGCAAATGTTAAAAATAAGACATATTATTATGTATTATTTTTTTCCTATTTGTTAATGTGAAACGGAGTATAAGACTTTGTTTTGAACGAGAGCGAGAGATGGGATTAAGGCCGGACTTCGAGATAAGGCAGTTTATTCTAGTACGTCAGGGAAGCGAGAGCTGGGCCCAGTGTTTGACGAGAACGTGATTTCTTACAGACTGTTTATTTTGTTCCTGCCGACGTGCGAGAATCGAGGTATTCTCCCGTCTTGCGAGAATCGGAAGGAGAGGCAGAAGGAAGAAGTCAGAGCGTCGAAATTTACCAGGGCCATGATGGCAACACCACCAACTGGCCGTATGTAACACAAGACTGCTAGTTATTTTATTCTATTCAAATTCCGAGCTGGAATTCATATATTTTTGTAAATTTGTAATTTATCAGTAATTAAATAGTGATTAATTTGTGATGGAAGATATTGGTGATTTTCCTCTTTCTTATGTTTTTTTTTCTCTTAGAAGTGGCTTGTTATTTTATTTGAGTATAATTTTTTTTTTTTTTGTACATATTTTTATCTATTATTTTTTTTTATGTATTAGAGTTTATCTTTGTTTCTCTTTTTTTTTTTAATCAAACTTCAATTTAATAATGAAGAAAATGTTTGAATTAATAAATAGTATTTTATTTCTATTTTCTTTAAACAGTCTGAGGTTTCGCTCTATTCACTGCCGCTGCCGATTTCTCCTTCACTGGGTGGGCTATGGCCGTTTTGCTAAATGTATCCACTATTGTTACCCATTTAAACCCCCTCCACGTGGTAAAGGTAGATCTGTCAATGGTATCGTAGGCGTCATCGTCTCGGTTTGTAATCCTACGGGAGGATGGCGGTCATACTTAGCCGTATGACAAATGTGGCAGTTCCTTATTATCTCCTCTACTGTCTTCCGCATCCATACCCAATAATACTTTCTTTTTAGTGCCGCCAACGTCTCATTGATTCCCCGGTGGTTCGTCTTCCCTTGATGGTACGCCATCGTTACATCCTTTTGCTGTTCTTGATCGCGAATGGTCTCTACCATAGATCGGCATCGGATAAACGTCCTGTCTATCCCTATTTTTTCGTATCTCCACAAGTTACGTATCTTGTCCCACACCGTCGCATTGCCAACATACAGATAGTGGGTCGCACCTGCTTTAGAGGCGTCCTTTAACGCTCGGCAGATTTGCTCTTCCTGGACTCCAGGTTGGGACCAAATAGTAACAATAATATGCCTCTCGTATCTGGAAAATTCAGTTTTCAATAACCCCGTGGTCTTTGTTTTCCATATTATCTGCCGAGTCTTATCGTTTATTGCCTCATCCACCTCCTCCATCTCAGTCGATCTCTCGTCTTGTGATTCCTCCTGGTCGGGAGATTCCCCGTTGTCCCGGCGGTCTGTTTCTCCTTCTCCTTCCACATCTGGCGTCCATTCCCGTACGAACCTCTGGAGCTCCCCGGAAGGTCCCCCTTCACCTGATTCGATAGCGTTGACCTGCAGGGCACGAGATAACCAATCTGCCACCACATTATCTTTTCCCGGCTTGTATGCTATTTCGATATTGTATTGGCTCAAGATCTCCTTCCAACGCGTCACCCTAGCCGACGATTCTTTCAAATTACCCACCCACAGAAGTGGCCTGTGATCGGTATGAACTTTGAACCGCTTTCCAAATATATAGGGCCGGAAGTGTTGGAATGCCCATACAATCCCTAATAACTCTCTCTCGAGCGCGCTATATCGGGTCTCCGCGTCTGTAAGCCTTCTGCTTGCCTATGCCACAGGCCGTTCCCCCTTATCATAATCCTGTGACAAAACCGCCCCCAGTGCATATTCACTAGCGTCGGTGGTGATCGCAAATGGTTTTGAAAAATTAGGGAATGCGAGGACCGGTTCCGATTGTAGCCAACACATGCATTTCCTGATGTTCCCCTCGATCTCTGGAGTAATCCGAATTGTTCGTCCCTTCCTTAACAGTGCATTCAGAGGACTCAGATATTCGGCCATCTCTGGGACGAATCGACGATAATAATTTAGGGTTCCTAGCAATCTCCTGATTCCCTTGATATCGGTTGGCATCGCCATTGCTATGGCTTCCACCTTCTTACCGTCAGGCCGCACCCCTTCTGCCGATATCGAATGCCCGAGGAAGTTGATTTGCTTTTGCCCCAATATTGATTTTTCCGCTGATAATTTTAGACCAAATTGACGTATTCTGTCAAAGACTCGTTTCAAATCCTCTATATGGTCCAACTCCGTCTTACTAAAAACGAGGAGATCATCGATATAGACCTGGCACATGTTTTCGTCTAAGCCCCTCAAGAACTCGTCCATCAGCCTCTGGAACGTTATCGGCGCGTTTTTTAAACCGAATGACATACGGGTAAACTCGTAATGACCCCTTTCAAACGTAAACGCTGTTTTACATTGGTCTCTGGGATGCATGCGAATTTGGTGGTATCCAGATTTCAAATCTAGTGTGCTGAACACGGTTGCTCCACCCAATCTGTCCAAAATGTCCTCTAATCTAGGAATAGGGTCTCATCCAACGTATTTTCGTTGAGTTCCCGGAAATCTACCACCACCCTGTAGCGCTCCCTTGGATCCCCGTTAACAGGTTTCTTCTTGACCGCCCATAGAGGACTGTTAAAGGGTGATGTGCTGTCAACGATAATACCTTGCCGTTTTAGCTCCGCGATCTCCTCCCTAATGTGTTCCCGCAACGCCTGTGGGTACCGCCGCTCCTTCACGTAAGTACTTTTCTCAGATTTCAGATGAATTTCATGAACCGTTTCTCCCGTCACGCTCAGTGGATCCCCCTCGCGAAAAAAAATATCCCCGTATTCTTCCCTTATGCCCATCCTCCAATCCTTGCCTTGGGTAATTGCACCGACGCACCTCACATCCCTTTTCGCGTTCTCCATCGTTCTATATGTCTTCCTCCCAATTCTAATCACCCATTGACCTTCTACATTACTGAGTTTCGCCCCTAGTTTCCCGAGCACGTCACACCCCAAAATCCCACCATACTCGCGCGGCATGGTCTCTACCACATGCAGAGTTGCTACGTCGCCCTTTTTGCCCCATTTACTTAATGCCAGTTCCACTTCCCCATCCACCGTACAGGGACCACTCAAAGTGACTAGCTGACATAAACACTTTCTAATTTCTGGGTCACACATTCCTTTAAATATAGGGTGTAGACTATCTCTACCTACTAGAGTACAAGAGCTCCCTGTGTCCACAAGACACCTCCATCCCTTGCAAAACTCGATAATAGGCAACCTGTCACACTTCTTTACCACACTATTCACAAAAAATAGGTTGCCCCTCCGTTTACACAATCCTCATTCTTTTCTTATCTGCTCACTACGCCTCCTTGTGTTGCTTGCTTGCTTCTTCCTCCGGGGGTTCCTCTGCGGCTAGGTTCGCTTCCTTCCGTCTCGGACCCTGAAGCCTCCGAAGATCTAGTCGATTCCGACGATATCCTGTTTCTCCGCCACATTCTTTGAGCATTGATCTCCATAGGTTCGCCTCGATCGTGCTCCCGACGCCTTATATATGGGCATTGTCTGGCCATATGTCCCTCACTGTGGCATTCGAAACACCGCGCACGTGGGCACTGAGCCACCAAGTGCTCTATCTTGCCACATTCGTGGCACCTCCTTTCCTCTCTTCTCCCATTCTTCCTCTCCACAATTTGCCTTCTTTCTCTAGGTAATTTTTCTCTTCTCCCAAACTCTCCATCTCTTCTTCTTCCCATGTCCTGTCTCACTTTATTCCTTCCTGCCTCGTTCCTCCGGTACGACACTCTTTTCCACCCTGGTTCGATCTCTTCTCTCTCTTCCTCGTCGCGGGCACTCGCATCTACCATGTCCTGTGCGCATTCCATGAATGACCTATCCCTGGGTAATCCATCTTTCTTTCCAGTATCCCTGGCTAGTTGTACCTTCAGGACTGTGGTCATAAACAACATCCACGCTTCTACCGCACTGGTATCCATTACTTCTCGTAATTTTTCGTTAATCTTATTAAGGTTTACGAGCAGGCCTGCAGCGTACTGACCGTTTGTTTGATTCGAACGTTTCATCTCTCGAAACATCTGCAGTATATCCTCTTCTGGGGCCCATCGCCCCCCTCCATACGCTTTTTTTAGTCTTTCCTTGATCACCTGCCACGAGGTATCCTCATCTGCTTGGATTAGATTTAATACGCTCCTTCTTACCCGTCGTGCTAAGGCTACCCGTAGCCTTTTGGCATCCGCTTCCTCTAAAAAGTCTGCTGCGACCTGGGATTGAATGCTGCTCATAATACCATCCCCGCCCTTGAGGAAATGATTTAGTTCACCCACATCACCGTTAAATTTCTCCAAGTCTGATATCTCCCCTCTTAAATCTTGTGCATTGGCCTTCCTTTACTTCATTTTCTCCAATTCGTTCGTTTCCTGTGCAATTCTGTTTGCTTCCTGGGCAGCTAAGTCTGCCCGCGCCATTGCTAGGGTTGTTGATGGTAATGGCGGAAACTGGGGATTCGCCTGTTCTGGCTGTGAAGGCTCTAACGTTAATGTTGCCGGCCTCAGGATTTCTCTTTGTTCATTCATAATGGCAAGACTAGTTATTTTTCAAATTGAGAGAGCAAAAATAAATATTAAAACGAAAGTAAAATAGATCAATAATGAACTCGCTGTAGTCTTTAGTGTCCTTGAGAAAAAAAAAATATTCTCACTGAACTGCTAAAACGTTTTCCCTGGTTTCGGCCACTTAAGCACTTCACCTCACAAAACATAAACAAAAGAATAAGTAGAAAGATAAACAACACACTTGACGGCTGGTTAAACACTGACTTTATTGCCATCTTGAACCTCTATTTATAGATTCCAACAACTGTTTACAATGCCAGCTTGATTAGCGACTTTGTGATCATCGTCTTGTCTTAACTTATATATATATATATATATATATATATATATATATATATATATACATACGAGTATATGTATGTGGGCGTGTGTGTGGATTTTCAAGTCTTTATATAAGGCTTCTACACTATTTGCTTCTTTCCCTTTATACGTTACTTACAGCCATTGTAACGGCTTTTATATTCAGGGAAATTTTTTTTACACTAAGTAAGAGTGGGGGAACATCCTTCCTTCCCAATTTTATATCAGTCAGTGTTTCATAGCCAGAGAAGCTCACTATTACTGTAAGGCGTTTATTTGTTTAGTTATCTATATCCCAACCTAAATATCATCAATATATATCATAATATCATAAATACCATATCCTTGCCGTTTTTTATATGTATTTTAGTCCAATATAGCCTGATTGTATTATCACTTACTTTACTTAAAACATACCTATTTTGATACATGGATATTTTACACTTATATAAAGTCTCTTCTTAATTCTCTTATGCAATTAATATTCTTTGCACTGGTATAAAGTATTTTCTACCTATCAATATTAATACTGTATTTTCTAAAATATTTTTTATTTTAATTTTTATTCTATTTTATATAATTCGTTTCTAGATTTTTATAATTTTACAATTTGTATTTATTCCTTTTTTTATTACCTATAATTTTTAGGGCGTAATTCTTATCACTTTCTAATTTACCCATATCATTTCACATTCCTATTATATATTCAGTTTTTATTTTTTATCTGTAATACCTTAATTGTTTAACTGTCAACACTTTCTGTTTTATTATTATTTTCTTCATGATGTGGGTTTCTACCTTTTGGCACTTAGTAGTTTATATTATACACTTTACATTTTAACCTTCATTTTGCATTACACTTTGCCTGTATTCACCTTCTTTTGGTTTATCTATATTTAAAATGTTTTAATATATTTGTACCGTTTTCTTATATTGTCTGTATTTTGCATATAGCCCTGAAGAAGACCTACTGCGTAGGTCGAAACGTTAGCTATCAAT
Source organism: Arma custos (assembly GCA_037127475.1). Taxonomy (NCBI): domain Eukaryota; kingdom Metazoa; phylum Arthropoda; class Insecta; order Hemiptera; family Pentatomidae; genus Arma; species Arma custos. The sequence goes on along the minus strand of CM073759.1, from coordinate 96,400,677 downwards.
AAAAATTTCTCAAATTACTTGAGAATTTCATTCAGTGACCTCTACCCGGACCAATTTCTTCAACATGCATTATCATAGGTCAATGTATTGTAAATATTATTTGTTTCCCGCATGCGATTCCGCGGAACCAAATTACCGCAAATATTCATATTTTTAAAATTCTATTTTAAAAAAGTATACATCCTAGAACTATAAAACTTCACAGGTCGTCTTAGAGCATAAGTATAAGCAAATGTACGAAGTTTAATACAAATCAAAGATGGATGGGTGACATTTCATTGAAATATTGTGTGATTTTATATGGAATGACTCTTTTGTCAGAAGCCGCCTTAATCCTTCTTTGTTACGTTGAATACTCCCGCGAAAATCGCCGTAACAAAATTTACCCCAAGCTCAGTGGAGAAGGGTGGGATTCAATCCTATGTGCGGGGATATCGCCAAAACAAATGGAAATCCCAGTAGGTTAAAAATATTAACTAGAATAATTCCGTAGGTAGCTACACCTAAATAAAATTATAATGTGTAACAAACATAGCTACTCATTAGCATCACCTGGAGGCCACGCTATTTAAAGAAAAGTAAATAAAAATAAATGAATACCTAATAAAAAAAATTAGAAAATTTCTAACAATATTCTAAATATTTATTATAACCTAGGCCTATTTAATTACTAAAACAATATTAGATATTACTAATACTAAATAGCTTAACTATTCACATAAATTTGTACAGATACAATAAAATTATGCTAGAGCTTATAATACTTACAGTTCACTAATTGAAGTCCACCGAACGTAAGTTATCTCCAAATATAACAAACTGACACACAGCAACGGTTTATTACACTTGCAAGACTCTCAAAGTCCACTGATACACTTATTACACTGGCCGGTTCAACACTGAACAGTTCATCACAGTGCCTGGTCTACTCTCTGACTTAGTCACTCGAGGCGAGGGGAGGTATTTAAATAGGCAAGGTCGAACATTCTAGAACACGGAAGTAGGGGGAGACTTATCTGGGATTGTCGAGAACCTTCTTGATCTTGATCGCCGTAACACTGCCCCCTCCTTAAAAGTGCTATGCCCCAGAGCGTATTCCGGAGAAATTGGGCAGTTATGAGCTTCTACCGATAGAGACGCATTTTCTTTCCAGGGGTTGAACGTGCACACCAATATGGCAAGTCCAGAGTTGGGGAATGTCTGTTCTATCATGTCGACCGTCGTATCCACAGCCCAACTTCGGAATGGCGAGCTTGGTGACACGCAGTCTCAAAAGCTTACTCCGTATGTCGTCGAGGCTTCGCCGCAGTGCGTCATATGTTGGCTTCTGATCAGTGGCACGCTTGGTAACCAAGTAAAACAAATGTCGTTCTTCGTACTTGTGGTGGAGTGCCGGCCCGACACTTGGTCCTTGGCGTTCGAGCTCCTCAGTTCCGCCGAACTTCTTCCTGAAGACCGTAGCAATCCCTCGAGAAGTCCTCGCATCGTCGGCAACGCAATGGGCCAGAGAATAGTCCACTGGTAACGAGAAGATATCCCTGTAGATTATCTGAGTTACCATACGGGACCCTGGTACCTCAGTATGTGCAACTGAGTCATTATTTGTCTCCAAGTTGTTTAGGTACCTAACCTGCTGGTCTTCTGTCGGGCCATGGTCTCCTTTGTACGGGGCCAATCTATTGAAATGGACTACCTTGGGTTTTCCTTTAGGCTGCTTCCTGATCCTATAGATGACGTCGTTGATCTTCTTGACAATCTCAAACGGGCCATCCCAAGAAGTTTAGGTGAATAGCCCCGCCTTCTTCGAAGATCATGTAGCCAGACCAAGTCTCCAGGTTGGAAGCCACCTTTCTCCGCCCTGATATCGTAACGCTCCTTCATTCTGTCACTTGCTCCCTGGATGTTTGTGCGCACCTTCTCGTGGGCATTATCCATTCGCTTCCGTTGATCAGTGATGTACTGTTCTCCGGCAACTTCCTCTTCAGGCTTGAACCCGAATATCAGATCACAAGGCAAACGAAGTTCTCTGCCGAACACCACATTTGCGGGGGTCTGCCCCGTTGGCTCATTGACTGAACTACGGTAGGCCAGCAGGAACAGGTGAAGGTACTGGTCCTAGTCTCGCTGATGGTTGGAGACCACCTTAGACAAATATCGACCCATTGTCCTGTTCATGCGCTCCACCATGCCATCGGATGAGCTGTAGTCTGCGCTGATCTCCTTCCGCGTTCTCCAATGCCCGTTTCAGCAGCCCGTTGTCCACTAGAATGGAGTCCCATTGGGCCCAGTACGCCTTTACATTCTTCGAAATTGGAGCAACATCCTGCCAGCTTGGTCTTCTTCGCGCTGATAATTTCCATTGCTTTATTTGTTTCAAGTCCGGGTCCTCGTCCTGTTCCTTTGACACCTTCCATGACAACCATTGTCCTCAACACTGTTGCCTGATTCTCTCTGATTCTTGTCGAGAACAATACCTGTATTCTTCGTCACAAGGTCCCCTTGAGATCGCATCCGCATTTCTGTGACTCGTTCCAGCACGATGAACAGATTAGAAGTCATATTCTCGAAGGCGCTCTACCCACCTCACCACATTAGAGCCGCGTGTTCCGTTCTGAGGAGGAACCTACTTCCGTTTAGATGTTTATGGAAATGTTCTATGGATTTTACTACTGCCAGAAGCTCTTTCCTTGTGACACAGTAGTTGCGTTCCGGAGCTGATAGTGCTTTGCTGAAGTATCCAATCACCCTTTCTCGCCGTCTTGTAGCTGAGAGAGGCCGCTTGCAATAGCAGTGTTGCTGGCATCTGTGTCGAGTATGACCTTGTCCTCGGGACGTGGATAGCTCAGAATAGGTGCACAACTCAATTTGTTCTTCAACTCCTCGAAGGATGCCTGAGACTCGTGATCCCAAGGAAAGGCTGTTTTTCCTCGGTAAGCCTGGTAAGAGGTTTTGCGATGTTAGCAAATCCTTTCACGTACCTCCGATAGTAAGTGCAGAGCCCGAGGAAACTTCTCACTTAATGTTTATCTCGAGGTACTGGCCAGTCGATGATAGCCGTAATCTTTCCTGGGTCAACAGCAACTCCGTTGTCTGACACAACATGCCCAGGTAGTTGACTTGCCTTCGGAAGAGATGACACTTCTTCGGGTTCAAATTAAGGTTCCCTGCACGCCGCAGTCGTTCGAAGACCTTCTCCAGATTCTTCAGATGGTGAGTGAAGGACTTTCCCAGCACAATGATGTCGTCTAAGTATACCAGGCAAATTTTCCAAGAGAGACCTCTTAACACGCTTTCTATCAGCTTCTCAAATGTTGCAGGAGTATTATGCATATATATATGTGCATTGTAAAGCCTGAATGGGGCATTACTGTAGATTGCCAGAGTCCAGTTCCAATCGAGAACGCCGTCTTCCCTTTATCTACAGGTGCCAATCCAACCTGCCAATATCCACTGCGAAGATCCAAGGTAGAGAAAAGTTTACACCCCTCTAGGGTGTCCAGCGTATCGTCAATTCTGGGAAGCGGATAACTGTCTTTCTTGGTGACGTTGTTCAAAAGACAGTAGTCTACGCAGAATCTTGTTGTGCCGTATTTCTACTTCACCAATACAACAGGAAATATCCAGGGGCTACTCGAAGGCTCAATGACACCATCAGTCGTCATCTCCTTGATAATCTTCTGGGCGTCCTCCTGTTTGGCTATAACCCGATATGATTCATCCACAAATCCTTTTAATTTTTCCGGCAGTCCTCGCAGCTCGGTGGGATGAAGTTGTAGCTGACGAACCACTGAGGTAGCGGTTGTACATTCCCGGACCGGTGTTCCTTTCTTCAGCGTTACCGAGAAGCTGCTCAGGTTTATCAGCCGAATTGGAGTGGTACGTCCGATCTTGACGAGATACCTTGCGACCAGTACACCGTGCCCGATCTCCTGTTCTTCTTGCCTTCCAGATTCAAGTAGCACACATTGACCCTCAGGTAGATGTCTTTCAACCGTCCCATACGTCATTATTTGGCTCCGTGCAGGTAAAGTGGTGTCTTCTAGTAAGCGCACTCTTGCGCAGATGTCCTTACCCTGCCGAAGGATGACTTCTTCCTTTCCCAGCATCATCACACATCTCGCCATATCCAGCTTGATCCCGTAAGCGATCATCAGGTCCGTGCCCAGTATGAAATCTTCATCAATCTACCACGAGAGCGCGGTACTTCAGATGTTGACCCCCCGATGTAGAAGGGGCAACTGTCTCCCCGTAGACCTTGGCTGGCTCTCCTGTGGCAGTCCGTAATGCCCAAGTCGTTGGTAAGATCTTCTCAGCGGGAACTGTCTTCAAGTTTAAGATTGTCATGGTTGCGCCGGTATCCAGTAGCAGACTTCGCATCTGCCCACTCACCATCCCATCAACGTAGAAACTGTTCGTTCTGCTCCCTATTGACGCAACGCTCCAGTCTGATGGTCTTCCCGGGGCCTTTGACGATACGGGTTGACAGTTGCCCCATCCCATCAACCCTACTTACATTTCCTGTAGCTTTTCTTGCTTTTTGGATGGACACTTGCTTCTAGGGTGTCCAAGTTGGCCGCAGCTCCAACAGCGTATCTCATTCTTAAGGGTCCTGAGGGCCTCCAAAATCTTTGTTACAATATCTTCGATGCCAGGGACCACGTTAGGCTCCGATTGTGCTGCTCGAACTCGCGCATGACCCCGTACTGACTGTTTGACTGCCTCGAACTCCATAGCCTGAGATAATACGTCTCCCAAAGTTCTTGGCCGGACGGTCATTGAAGACAGTTCCCGCTGAGAAGATCTTACCAACGACTTGGGCATTACGGACTGCCACAGGAGAGCCAGCCAAGGTCTACGGGGAGACAGTTGCCCCTTCATCATCGGGGGGTCAACATCTGAAGTACCGCGCTCTCGTGGTAGATTGATGAAGATTTCATACTGGGCACGGACCTGATGATCGCTTACGGGTTCAAGCTGGATATGGCGAGATGTGTGATGATGCTGGGAAAGGAAGAAGTCATCCTTCGGCAGGGTAAGGACATCTGCGCAAGAGTGCGCTTACTAGAAGACACCACTTTACCTGCACGGAGCCAAATAATGACGTATGGGACGGTTGAAAGACATCTACCTGAGGGTCAATGTGTGCTACTTGGGGGGTCCCGAAGTCCATCCAGGAATTTGTCGAGAGCCAGGCTCTTGTAGACATCGTCGGCGACCGATGGGTAGGCATTCCTCACCAGCCGGACAATATCCGCTTCAAATTCCTGCAACGTCTCATTGGTCTTCTGGATCCTGCTTCTCTGCTGTGAGCGATAAAGCTAGTCCATATGGCAGTGGCCGAAACGCATCTCCAGTCTTCTAATCAGCTCCCCGTAGTTAGACCGCTCCGACATGGGCATCTCCTGCAGTACTCCCAAGGCAACTCCACGCACAACGCTGAAGCTTGGGTCTCTTTTGACCACCCGTGGATAGAAGCCGCTGTCTCGAAGAGAGTCATGTAGTCGTCCCATGGCGTCTTTCCGTCGAATACTGGAAAGGTGTTGTGAGTTGGTGGCGTCCCAGCATTGGTGGGCAGAATGGTCTTATGAAGGCTACCCTCGAGGAATGGTCGATGTTGTTCGTCGGTGGGTTGCTCATACTACCCTCGAGAGCTTCCATTCCAATTCCATTCTTAGCCTAATTTCGTTTACTTTTTCTCCTAGCCTGTGTTCTACATCAGCTACCTTATCCTCAACAGTTTCCATTAACTTTGTCTCTAACATGCCTAACATAGACCCTAATGTATCCAATAAATCACTTTTTACAGTACCTAATTCATTACCTAGCTTCCTTTCTACATTGCTGAATTCATAACCTAGCTCATTTTTAACATTGCTTAATTCATTACCTATTTCATTTTTAACATTGCTTAACTCATTTTTAAAAATTACAGACAACTTGCTTAAATCAGTCTCAAACAGAAACTCATCGGGATTTTCCCCTAACTCTACAAAAAATTGACGCAAGCGATGTTGCAGTACACTTTTTTTTTCCGGAAGAATCCAGATCTCGTTCTTTTAACTCCCGCTTTAAATCAGTAACTTTTAAATCACTCAATTTAATACTTTGAGGAGCCATTTTTTTTTTTTTTTTTTTTATACAGTAGACCAATAATTACAAAATGCAAGATAAACAAAATAATAGCAATTATACAAGATCCCACTTCTGACACCAATTTGTTACGGGCTACTGGGCGTAAAAATGACTTAAACACTCTTAAATTAAAGATTCTAATATTTATTAACAAAATGACAAAAAGGATACAATTAAATTATTAGACTAATATGAATTTACAATAACAATATTCTAAATATTTATTATAACCTAGGCCTATTTAATTACTAAAACAATATTAGATATTACTAATATAAATTAACTACAAATTAACACTTACAGTTCACTAATTGAAGTCCACCAACCGTAAGAATCTCCAAATATAACAAACTGACACACAGCAACGGTTTATTACACTCACAAGACTGTCACAGTCCACTGATACACTTATTACACTGGCCGGTTCAACACTGAATAGTTTATCACACTGACACTTATTTATTACAGTTCATCACAGTGCCTAGTCTACTCTCTGACTGAGTCACTCGAGGCGAGAGAGGTATTTAAATAGGCAAGGTCGAACATTCTAGAACACGGAAGTAGCGGGAGACTTATCTGGGATTGTCGAGAACCTTCTTGATCTCTTCCGACAAAGAAGAGGCGGTTCTACTATGTTTGAGAAGGTTCTAATCCAATCTTAACTTCTCCCGCCGATGGGCTTAAGACGCCTATCCCTTGTTTCCGTCCTTCTCTCTTTGGCCGTAAAAAGTGTTTAGCGTAACAGACTACTAAGATCGCGGGTTCGTAGCCCTGCAGGTGGCCCTAGGATTTTTAAAGGGTTTAAAAAATCCTTAGTTACGCCATCCTTCGGAAGGGACGTTAAATGGGGGTCCCAGGTGTGTGCGATGTCAGGTACTCGTTAAAAATCCTTATGCAAATTAAACCTGGATAGGCAAAATTTAGAGTTCCCACTGTAGCGTCGTCCGATTAGCTATAGCCGCATAAAGTGACGTTAAATTAACAAAGGCACCGTGTAACAATTATTTATTTCTCTCCTTATCCGTTTGTTTGATTCGAAGCTCGATTGTTTAACTCAAAATCTATCAGACCAACAGAGCTGTGGTTGGATTCAAATTGCAGGAAATTTAATCGACTTTAAAAATGGTCATGTTTTTCTGAAGAATGCACCGAATATGAGATGTAGGCCAAAAACTGAAATAACTTCGAAAATGTCGAGGTTTTTCGGCCAACAAAAGTTTTCCCATCCTTTATTTCGTTATAAAACTTGGATTTCCACTAGTCAGACATGCCCTTACAACATATCAAAAATTGAAGACAATTGATTGCGACATTCAAACACCTGGCTCTTGGCTATCTTGTTAATTACCATTGTTTTTTAAGCAATTTATCAAAGTAAACAATTGATATGCATTGATGGGTGAAGGATTAAAAACTGCAATAATAATTGATTCAGAAATCGGTTGATTTCCCTTACCAAATATTTTACTATACTTAAGCAGAGTTATCATCATCATATATGGCTCTACATCCCACTTGGGGACAAGGCCTCCCGCAACATCAACCGCCAGTGATCCCTGTTCGTTGCTGCTGCTCTCCAGTTATGGATGTATAGAGTTAAATTATGCATTACATAATTACCGTTAGAATAGCAAACATTAGTTAGGAGTCATGACGAATTTCTAATCTCTCTTTCTAAACTCTCGTTCGGCTACTACTAAGTTTCGCAATAAAGAAAAAAACAAGTTACAATTATAAGATTGTGAATCGGACACTCACAGTTCATGTATGGCAACTTAATGGAAGGAAAATAATCACAAAAATGTAGTAACCAGCAACAACTAACGATTCAACACACATTCGCTTATAACGATTTCCATAAGAAAGCAAAAACAACAAATAGAACCAATAATTATTATTTTATTTTTATTTTTTATTTTTATTTTATGATTTTTAAGCAATCGTGTCTTATCTAATAATGCATTTGATATATGGCGCATGTTATAGAATTTACATACAGAATTAACTATAAATTATTTAAACATTATTAACGGTTAACGTTACTTACGAGTATGTATACAATTACGAATATTAATGCTGTATTTTCAGACTATTATTATCTAATTTATTTACTAATATTATATTTTTATTTTTTAGAAAACCCATATGAAATTGATGGGACTACAGCGGTATTTGTTGGTGATGTGCATAATAAACAAACAAGCAATACTTTTTCTCCTGAAGGTAGGATGTGAGTTTGTGCGTGCATGCATGCGTGTGAGTCTACTCTAATTTTCTTTCTTCCAAAAACGAAATCTGTAAATGAAGGAGGCACTGCCATGTTCGTTAGGAGCGAAGTTCAGGATGGTACCTGCGCGGTGGCTGTTTTTGATCGTCAAGTAGGCTATCGCCAACTGTACATTATTTTTATGAATTGAATGGAGTCTATTTTCAGCTAGATTAAGAACTGATTTAGACTCAACCTTCGCCAAGTTGCCATGCGAATATTATTTTCTTTTATTTAAGAACTGATGAAGATCCACGTTTAATTACCACCTTTTCAGCTTTACTACTTTTAATATAGTTTAAGAGGCGCTTTCTAAACATAAGTTTGTTTTACGATTATCGGAACAGGAATCTTATCGGTTGATTGAAGAAAAGGAAGACTTTCAGCAGTTGGCATTCGTTTACCTGTTTTAATATATCCAGATTTTTTAATTTTAATAAATCAAAACTATTTTTTCTAGGATTTCACCTTTCTTTGAAATACCAATAATTGGCTATGCTACAGAACTAACAACTGTAGGTAGTGCGGACTTTCTCTCATCAACTAGTTTACTAGCTCGAAATCGATTACGACTTTTGAGAATGTTTCCTATTTTAACAGGACTTACAGAAAAGACCGATGTAATCTGGTTCCTTTGGTTCATGAATCTTCTTCTGTTTTATATCTTTAACCACTTTTCATCGAAAGAGTCAGATGCATTCAATGTGGCTGATTTAAAAAAGTAGATTTATTATGACTGGATATCAGAATTTCACAATCGATGCAATCCTGATTTCTTGCAATGAAAGTCTCGGTTTTGCAAGACTTACATGATGGTTATTCAGAACACAACAAAAGCAAAGGCTACTGATTCCAGGTTTAAAATAATCAATTCTAGAATTAGACCGGCCTTTGAATGATGTATTCCCATTTGAAATATTTGTTAGCTCAGCCTACAAACTCCTCTCTAATGTGGCATAGCAAAGACTACTCCCCCATGCCCAGAGAGAGATAGGAATGTACCAATGCGGATTTATAAATGGTAAATCTCGTATTGATCAAATATAGTCCCTGAGAACTCCAATGGAAAGGACTGTTGGAATAAATGAGTGTTACCAATAGAAGCATTGAGGAATTGGCCCTTCCGATTATCTTATATAATAGTTTTCAAGTCCAAGTAATCTTCGAATCTTAACTTTTCGGGTCGAATCATTCGAAAGGTGCAACAATACTTACTGATGCACTAGAATGTCGGGGTCCTGTGCTTTGAAGTTTACGCCAAATTCAGTGATATTGACTATTCAGTGCTATTTGAATCTCCTGAAACGCTTTTAACATTTGAAGAAACTAAAAAGGATCCATCATATTTTTTTTTTCGTTTAAAAGACTTGAATAATATCCTTCCGAATGAATCAATCGTAACTGTTGGGATTCACATAAATTAAATTAATTTATACTCCTCCAAATTCAAATTTATATTTTTTACACACATACAAAACAATCTATTTTACACTTATATAGAAGCAATAAAACTACATTGAATATTCCTCCTTAGGCTGTCACAACAAATACACAAAAAGAAATAATAGCAACCTGTACTATTTTCACTAAGAATAAAACAATAAGTTACACGAAACAATAGAACTGTACATCTCGTTGCTCTTTCCTCCTTGGAGTATCACAAATAAAAAGAATACTATCATTACAACTGTTGTAACTTTCCTCAAAAGGGTTGTTGAAAAAATAATAAAAAGTTACATACTTTAAACTTGCAGTGGTCTTAATTGAAACAGAGATTAATAAAAGGTTGATTAATACGGATACAAGAATGTGCTCTTGTCAGGGGTAAGAAACAGCAACAGAGAGTGAACATGGAGAGAGAAACTCACGGCCATCTATATTGATATATTTTAACTAGTTACTGATGGCGCAATATTTAAATATATGTTTTTGAGTTTATACGATTCAACAAGGGTGTCACAAGCAAAACAAAACTAACATTACAACTTTTGTGACTTTCCTTCTTAGGGTGTCACAATCAAAACAACAGTAACAGTTCCATTGTTGTGACTATCCTCCTTAGGGTGCCACAACCAACAACAACACTAACGTTACAACTGTTGTGACTTTCCTTCTTAGGGTGTCACAACCAAAACAACACTAACAGTTCCATTGTTGTGACTTTCCTCCTTAGGGTGCCACAACCAACAACAACACTAACGTTACAACTGTTGTGACTTTCCTCCTCAGGGTGTCACAACCAACAATAAAACTAACAGTACTGTTACGGGCTACTGGGTATTAAAATGAATTAAACAATTCCTTAATTAAAGATACTAATATTTATTAACAAAATGATAAAAAGGATACAATAAACTATTAACAATTAAATTATTAAACTAATATAAATTTATAATGACAATATTCTAAATATTATAATCTAGGCCTAACTCCTATTCAATTATTACAATAATATAAGACTAATTCTAGATGGCTTAACTAGTTACAATAGTTTCTATGAATATATTACACTACAATTTATAACTAATAATTAACACTTACAGTTCACTAGTCCACCGACCGTAAGATTCTCCAAGTATCACAAACTGACACACAGTAACAAACAGAAACAGTTTATTACACTCGCGAGACTGTCACAGTTCACTGATACACTTATTACACGGGCCGGTTCAACACTGACTAGTTTATCACACTAACACTCACTTATCACAGATCTTGCGTGGTCTACTCTCAGGCTAAGACTGACTGACTCGAGGTGAGGGAAGTCTTTTTATAGGCAAAGCCGAACATTCTAGAACACGAAGGGGCCAGACAATTCTGGAATATTCTTAATCCTTTGCCGACAAAAGGAGACGATCTAGAACCGTCCTAATCCTATTTTAACTTCTCCCGCCGACGGATTTAATCCGCTAATCCTCTTGCTTCCGTCTTCCTGCCGGCGCCCGTAACAGTACCATTATTGTGACTTTTCTCCTAAGGGTGTCACAACCAAAACAACACTCTTACTTTACCATGAATCATAACCTTCCTCCTTAGAGGTGGTTTGTGCTATAAATATAATGTAGAATATAATCATCTGTTAGAAATATAACTTCTCGCGCATGTGAACAAGTAGACAAAAAATAACGGTGGCTCCGTTAACACACAAGTACCTATTTCTTTATATACGAATTTATTATCTTGCGCGTTAGATAATTGCACGGGATTAGGCAGCGTCTTCGGTGATTGATATTCCAACCCATTTACACAAAACCCTGACAAATTACATACCTATTACCTAAACCTTCCTGGTGAATCACTCTATCTAATGGTGAAAACCGCATGAAAATCGGTACAGTGGTTATTGAGTTTACCGCGAACAAACGCGGCCAAGGACTTTGCTTTATAGTATGAATAGAAGCACGCATTTGACCTTATAATTTAACTGTATTGAATAACATAATAATAAACACAAAGCTAACTACTGCAAGCTAAGTATAAACACACCGAACGAAGCCACTACCACTCACATGGTGTCCATGTTAACAACTGCCGAACAATGGCGCATTTCTTCTGCGAAAGTGCCAACTGGTGGTGGTGTTGTTAAAATACACAATATACATATAATCTGCTCATGAATAATTGCGGCGCATGCGCAAACTGGTAGTAAGGTTGTTGGAGGTAGGACCTGACTAATCAAGGACATATCAAGATTTGGTCCAAAATATATTTATCTTCTTTGGGCAATAGTACCTACTAACAATCTTTCATTCCAAACTATTCCCGATAATCCTCCAAAGCACCTGAAAAGTTGATGAGTGCGGTACTTTTAAAATAATTGTCACTAAAATATGGTAATATTATCATGATTGGTAAATCATGATTACATTACATTACATTATTGGCGCGACAGACTCATAAAGAAGTCCTTGGCCTGCTCAACCGCTCTTCCCCAATCGTCCCGATCGCCTGCTAGTGTGATGGAGACCTTGCTCAGCCTCTGATCTTCACAGACGGCATCCTTCTATCTAGCTTTGGGCCTTCCTCGAAGTCTTACTCCATCCGGATTTCCTGTATACAGCTTTTTAGCTGTCCTTTCTTCCTCCATCCTATATACGTGGCCCAGCCACTTAATGCGTAGAATCCTTATGAAGCTCGATATCATTAGGTCTCCATACAACTCACTCAGCTCCTTGTTCCTTCTGATCCTGAGTTGGTCGTTTTCTCGCACTGGGCCGAATATTTGCCGTAGGACTCTCCTTTCGAATCTATTCAGCTTTTCCACGCTGGATTTATTCAGTGTGAGGATTTCACCAACGTATGCCGCTACTGGCCTAATGATGGTTCTATATCTCATCAGCTTGGACTTTAGGCTAAGGAGCTTACTTCTCAGGAGCTTTGAGATCCCAAAACATGCTTTATTAGCTGATACTATCATGGCTCTAACTTCTTCCTCCTTATCCAAATTCTCGATTATACTGCTTCCTAAATACTGGAAACTTGACACGCGGTGGAAAGTGTATTTTCCAAAAGCATAGCTATGAGGTGGTCGATTTTGTTTCCTATTCTTTATTACCATGACCTTGGTTTTCTCCTCATTCACATGTAACCCCATCTTTCTAGCTTCAACTTCCAGCCTCTTAAAAGTTTCTTTTAAGAGAATCAGCGATCTTCCTACTAATACAAGGTCATCAGCATATGCAAGAATACCTAGACTACGGTTAAAGATGGTTCCCTCCATCAGTAATCCAGTCCTTTTAATGACACTTTGCATTACAATATTGAAGAGTAGAGGTGCCAGCGAGTCTCCTTGCCTAAGTCCTGTACTAATCTTAATTTTTTCTGTGGTTGAGCCATTTACCCTTTTGCTGCAAACTGTGTTTTCCATCGCACTCATTACCAAGCGCACCAATTTGGATGGAATTTTCATTTCGATCATAGCTCTGAAAAGCTCACACCTGGATATTGTATCATAAGCCGTCCTGAAATCTATGAACCGCATCTACAATGTATTGTTAAACTCCTTCATTTTTTCGCACATCTGCTTGAGAGAAAAAATCTTATCTATAGTAGATCTGTTAGGTCTAAAGCCTCCTTGGTATTCTCCAACATAGGGTAGTAGACGGTTATACAGAGTTATACCAATCATGATGTGTGTCCTTAATATCATATTTGCTTGTTTTAGATGCTAATAAAATAATACATCCGGCTGTTTCACACAAGTTCCAATTTGTTGATTTTTTATGCACTGTTATTAATTCATAATAGCTCCCGTAAACTTTTAATGATCATTATAATTAATAAATAATTAGAACATGGAGAAGAAGAAGGAGAAGAAGAAGAAGAAGAAGAAAAGGAGTCCACTGAAAACTGGTTGGCTGCTCTAGTTCCTGAAATCAAGAGCGTTCTCGAACCTTCACAAGTAATTTCAGAAGAGAAGATTGCACCGCTTGACGTAGAAGGGTATGAACACTACTTTTTCCTTTATTTAGATTTTCAAAAAACAATAATTAAATTCAAATCTAGCTAACAGTGAATTATTTGTACTATTTATTATCATGTGGAAGAAAGTAGTCCGGGTAGAGGTCACAATGAATTTCTCATAGAATTTGAGAAAAACCTTATTGATTAGTCAACGTTTCAAGCTAGCGTGGACCTAAACCCCCAGCCCTGAAGAAGACCTACAAAGTAGATCGAAACGTTGGCTAATCAATAAAGTTTTTCTCAAATTCTACGAGAAATTCATTGTGACCTCTACCCGGACTACTTTCTTCCACATATATTATCAAGGTCAACAATTATCATTCAATATTTATTATCATATTTGTACAGCGACTAAATTCAATTCTAGCTATGTACCTTTTAATCTTTAAACAATAATGTTTTATCTCTTATTTTATATAGCTTTATTCAGATATCGGCGAATGAGAAGCATCAACGAAATTTACTTTAAGAATAGATCCAATTTTTTGTCTTTAAAAGGACGAAAGTAAAACCAAAACTATTGAAAAATTAAAAAGTTCATCACTAAAATAGAGCCAAAAACTCAAAAAGAAACACTATTATTTATTATAATGCATTTGGAAATAACCACAATGCAAAGCCTTATGTTTCAAAAATACACCCACTTACCAGGCGACGTTTCGCCTATTCAGGCATTATCAAGACACCAAAAACAAAAAAGGTGAAAAAAAAAAATGTGAATCAGATCTCGAAGAAAAAGGTGCAATACATCCCCACGATCAACAGCCCAAACAGGCTCCAAACATGAGACAGCACCCCACCACCAAGACGTTCAACATACAACTCTCTCCAGTGGTGGGGTGCTGTCTCATGTTTGGAGCCTGTTTGGGCTGTTGATCGTTGCGATGTATTGCACCTTTTTCTTCGAGATCTGATTCACATTTTTTTTTTCACCTTTTTTGTTTTTGGTGTCTTGATAATGCCTGAATAGGCGAAACATCGGCTGGTAAGTGGGTGTATTTTTGAAACATAAGGCTTTGCATTGTGGTTTTTCCCAATTGCATTATAATTAAAAAGTTCATTTATCTTTTGCAGTTCAAGGAAAGTAGTAATAAAAATTTTTGCAACTATTACTAACTCTTGAGATTTTTTAAAGAGAGTAGCAGTCGTCCTAACAACCCTATTAGCTGCGCTAAATAGATAAACAAACATTTGTTTTACATTATAAGGCATTCATAATTTGAAGCCCAATGATGAAAGAATGACGAACCTCAATAAAATGTTTGGTTTATTTAATAAATTTAAGGACACTTAACAAAATCTACCGCCGCGATTGGTCGTAATATGGGTAAAGAACAGATTGAATATTATAAGGGAGAGGCTGTCTGCTCTTCTGACCAGATTCAATTACGAGTTATAATTTGAATTATGAGTTTAGGAGAGACATCTGTAGAGAAATCTTTTATAAAACACCGGTACCATCCTGTCATTCCAAGGAACCTTCTAAGCTGCCATCGTTGGTGGGAGGAGGGATGGAAGTAACGGAACTTACCTTATCCGGATCTACACTCAACCCATCACCATTAATTAGATAGCCCAAGTATCTAATTCATTATAACCGAATTCGCATTACGCAAGGTTGATAGCAAGCAAGTCGAAGGAACACTTTCATATGTATATGCAATTCAAAAGTTGGGTGCAAACCAAAATATCGTCAAGGAACACTACCACGTATATATGGGTAAAATTGGGGTCCAAATGTTGCACTTGAAAGGTAGCTGGTCAATTGGCTATCTCAAATGGATAATCCTCTGCCCGAAACTGTAAATGCCGTAATGTTTTTACTAGCTTCTTCGGTTGGAGGCGTTTGCAGAAATGCCTGATTTAGGTCAAATTTGGGGAGATATCTAGCCTGTCGAAGCCCGTCTAAGAGAGAAGTCATATTAGGCATGGGCTAGGAATATTTACCAGTAATATCATAAACGTTACGAAAATCTATTACTAAAACGGCATCCTGATCCCTTACGAGCCACGACTGCCGGGAACGACCATGGAGATTTGCAAGACCCCACTAGGTCTTCATCCAGCATTCGATCTATTTCTTGGTAATTGCCTCAAGTACTTTGGGTGAGTGGTACTATGGGTAGAAGTAGAAGAGGTTGCTTGATAGGTTGGGCACCCTTTACAACTATCTTGGGGCTGATCCGAAGAATCTTGGAAAGTTCGCAAACCTTCACTAACTATTTTACTCCGATCCAACTTTTCTGAGGATTAAAGTGAATTAATACTGCATATTTTAGATGTTTCACATCCGATTAATTGAACATCTTCACAAAACGAGAACTTATGGTCAAGTTCATCTTGAAAGCACCAGTTTGCTTCACAAAAACTCGTGCACATATTAGTGTTACGCATAAAATCTAATCCTAACAGAAAAAATGATTGGATGGGCGAAAGGCTGGAGAGCAGCCCTTGAATGAGACAGGTTGCACTCCTTGTGCAAAAATCTCTACACCGAAAGGTTGAAGAGTTTACATAATAATAATAAAAGATAATTAAGTGCATTTTGTGCGATATTGTACATTATTTAATACTAAGGAAAAGAACATTATTCAAAGTAGTTATTATTATTAGAACATTATTAACGATTAACGAATTGTTTCAATCGTAGGTTTTTAAGTACATCTACACTAATCAGCTCAATCGATTCTAATAAAGGACCATATTAGTGATATCTAGGGCCCGGATATATATGCAACAATAACCATCAAAATATGTCATATGATATACCATAAAAAATACCAAAATATGCAGTAAAAAGCATGATAACATGCAATATAAAATGCTAACGAAGTGTGAAAAATAGGTAATAATGATAAAATATCGGTTCATATATACACAAAAAACAAAACATTTTTATTTACATAAAATGACAATGTTTACAATTTAAATTTTTCATATTTCCAGTTTTTAAAATTTATAATAAATAATTATCTTAAATACAGGAGAAATTTTTCAATTTTTCTCAGTTCTATCATCAGAAGCACAAACACCTTTAGAATTTTGACCACAGGTATTATAATTGATTATCATGTACACCTCGAAATTACTTTCAGAAAAACTTAATCATTTGCATACGGAGAATGAGAATCTACCGATGTTAATGGGGCATTCTTTAATTTTGAAAAACTATTGGGTCATTATGTATTCAATAATTAGTGATTTGTCACCGTTTAATATCTTGTATCGTTTAGTATCAGAATTTTATGTTAATACGTCTTTCAATTTATTTTGCTAGGTAAAGCCAACTTCACCTGTTATGGCATAAATTTTGTTCTGAGTATTTGAACTAATTTAAAGCCATCATCAAGCCATCATCAATCACATGCTTTGTTCTTCAAATCGTTTTATTACATCAACCAAAAACCTTAAATTAGCTTCAAAGAAGACCATTTGGTTCAGAGTTGTGGGCTTATTGAGAAGTAGATTAAGTTTTTGCACGCTTTGAGCGTCATCAATTAATTATATTTCTTCCGCTACCTACTTCTTTGAACTGAACGAAATTTTCAGCATAAAACACTGCCGATTCGAGCCATGTGCCCAACCTCATCATAACAGGAACTGTGGGTAAAGGCGTTTCGGGCATTTTTTTTTAATATTTGTTAATTCTTGAAGGGGCTTTAAGAAACATTTTCTTGCCATTGTTTACGAGTTTATTAACGTTTGGGTAAATTTCGCGTATTTTTTCAGTTATGCGGTTGCTTGAGCCATGCATGTCACGTGAACCATTTTTGGGAAAAATACTTTTCGAAATTTGCCAGCCTTAACCATACATGGAACAGCGTCTGTAACTAATAAAAGCACCCTAAATGAAATCTGACTATCATTTGAAACAATTTTTAAACTGTCGTTTACAAAAAGGCTAATTGTTTCATGGTTAGTTTTATCTAACTGTTTGCAGGAAATTAAAAAGGGTTTCTCGCTGACATCACCCAAAATCCCTACCAGCATAACTTTCACTAGCTATTATTCGTATAATAAATAAAAAGTCACGAAATGTTGGTTTGGTGAGGTTCCAAAAAGGAATCCCTGATGCAACTAATGCGTGGCAGAGCTCTTGATTGAAGGTTTCTTCCTCAGTGGGTCCAAAAAAATTTTCAAGCAAGGCCTGATGTTTACTTTTTCTCTGACACGCCGACAAATGTGATTCTATAGGAAATAGGGTTAATTAATATACAGAACTATTTTCATTTGAAATATTAAATATTACTAATATGACGAGCAGGTTTATGTGAAATTATTTTTTTATGAAGTAGTGAATTTACCTGTTTTTACATGTTGATGGAGCTGGAATTTTTTCTTACAAGGAATCCTTATGTCACAAGCACAACATACAACTGCTGTAACGTCAGTAGTAAAACCTTTTTATTAGTCCCGTTAAAAAACGATACCCAATCGATAATTTTTGAAGATAAAGAAGACTTAGTTTTCGGCATGACTGTATCCGTGATCTACCAAACGACTGTTGCTTCCCCCGCTCTAGGGCAAAGTTCCGAGAAAAACTTCTTAGAAACCTTTCATCTCATATACAAACGATTCAGGACTTTATATGAACCTTCAATATTAGGCAATATGGGAATATTTTTTTCGGTACTAGTATATTTAAGGGCCTGCTGGCATCAGCGCGCTCTGGTGTCACTTTTCTTAACCATCTCCTACTGTTATAGTAACCTTTCTTTGTTTTGTTATTGTTTATGTTAAGTTCAACGTGAATCTGTTTTTGATTATTTTCTTTAAATATGAGTTGGAATTTGAAGAAGATTTTTCGCAAGGTGTACGATGAAGAAACAGCTGTTAGGTTTCTTCAGGAGCGGAATGTCATTCCCCAGAAATTGCGTTGTGTTAATGGACATTATATGAAACTGCAAGTGGGGAATAAAATTAGATGGAGATGATTTTTGATGCAATTGATGCAATTTTTGAAGATATTGCTCTTTTTAATGAGCATTGTTTGTAATAAATTTTTCATTGTTTATCATAACATAATATTTTAGATATTTATATTTTATTCATTAAATAACAGTTTTTAACTAAAATATGATCATTTTTTTTCATTTTTAAAGGCAATGCCTATTTCAAATTGATACATAACCTGACAAGGTCCAAATAGTTGAGGTAAGTGACACCTGAGCGCGCTGATGCCAGCAGGCCCTTAAACATACTATAGTCGGGAAGACAAGAGAAGGTGCACGGGGAGTGGGGAGGCCTGAAGCTGTTCCTTCCCCCCTCCCCTAACCTGACTCCGCCTGGAGCCGACAATTGTACTACAGCTCTTACTCGCTTTTCATTCTTTATACACCAGCAGCCAGGGCCCAAAGTAATGTATCATTTTAAGACAATTTGTATTACGAAACATTGAAAATATCCACAATAGTCACTGGATAGCTGGCCCGAGAGGGGTGGAGGGGAAGTGGGACTAGGGTGGGGAAAAGAGGGCGGAGCTCGTGGAGAGGCGTGGAGGGGGATGCTCCGTGCACCTTCTCTTGTCGTCCCGACTATAGTACCTTTTTTTCTTTAAACGTAAAGCAAAATAATATTACTGTTTGATTTATGGTTAAACCTATAACTTATAATGTGATAAATATTAATTAACATAAATATTATCACTTAATTAAAAAAAAAATTACATGAAAAATCAATAAAATGATTGAAAATATGCATGATATATGCATTTTAGGCCTAAATATGCCAATGCCAATGGCCAAATATGCAACGATACGCAACAAAAAATTGATTATGACTAAATGCATGACTATGAGTTGTGATATAGATTATTTATTTTAGTTTTAAAAATACTAATTAACACTGCAGTATTGCAATGTCAATTGATGTATTGTAAACCAAATTTATAACACAGTAAAACTAATATTGAATGAAAAAAGAAAAATTTATTAAATTTGTGTTTCACAATAAATATAGATTATAATGAATGGATATTTGCATTGGAAGGTAATTGATAATAATTAATTTCATATGATCAGTCCGATTAAAATATAATAATTAGTCCTTTCATATTACTATTTGAATAATAAATAATATGTTATTCTTCAAAAGATATTGTCATTATTTCCCTTCTGGAAAAAAATATTTTTTTTAATATTGTCCTTTATCACTTCATTATTAAATGGATATGGTAATGTAATAATGATAATTCATATTAAATTTATAGAATCGCAGACGCAGAGGAGATAGCTAAATCAGAGGTATTGCTGGCTGCAGACAATCCTATGCTAGAGAAATTCCAATCTGTTCTTAAACAACATCTTCTGCGCCAGATCACAAAGTTGAAAGACAGTATACTGGAAATTGTGAGTAGCCTGCTGCTAATAGCCGTTCAAGTAATATATATTAAAACTCAGTATGAGAGCAAGCGTGTCTGTGTGCGTCTATGCAATCGTATTTGCGTGCTTTTACGCTGAAAAGGTATTCAATATTTCCGGGTTAGAACTTTTCGTCGAGATGAAAACATGTTTGGCAATATTTTGGGGCCTACTAACTGAGCTTTGAGAATTATGACCGAAATTCGGGGTTAATGAGTCTGCTTGAAACTGAAAGCATTGCCGGTAATAAACGAAGACAAATCATCGAAAGTTGGGACTTCAGATTTGGATCCAAAGTCAGTTTCAAATCGCTCGCGAGTTTTCGCATCGAGGAGCAATAGGTAGACAACATAAATCCAAAAAGAGTCCGGAAGATTCAATTTTCGGATAGCAACTACACATTTCAAAACAACTTCGGAGAAATTTGCTAAGGAACGTGAATCGAATTTGGTACCAGGTTTGAAATTAAAAATATTTACAAGGTAGTGTGTTGCTTGGATCCGCTTATTGTCTTATTTCTTTTGTAAAGCATCCCACGCTTGTTCGTAACCTTCTGAGGTCAGTTCTATTGCCGAAATGGTTTGAAGTGCCTGACCCTTTAAGGCTGACTTCAGATAATGAAACTTCTGATTATTACTCAAATTCGCATACGTGTTATAATATAAATATATAACACACATAATTATATAAAATATATAATATAAATAGTGAACGTACTTACGATGTTACTATTATTACAAGAAACTGACACTCATATTAAAAGTGATTAGACTTTTTTATATTAAGAGATAATTTGGATACTTTTTAGCCCAATCTAGTAATGTGACCGAGAACTAGATTTTTTTGTCTCTATATATTTCCATCCACACCTGTCAAATACAAGTAATTGACAATCAGCAGATTGGCTGACTGAAGAGAACTAGATTAAATTTCATATTTGGCGCCATTCTATGAGGGCTACTTAAGTAGTTGCTGCATCATAGAAAATTATTTTTCATTTAATTAAATTATTTTCAACTACTTTCGTTATCTCTTACCGGTATTAACTTCTGTAAAGTACCTGTACATTTCTGTTGTATCGCTTATGAAGGTCACAAGTTTGTGCCCAAATGTCAGCTTTCAGAATAAAAATATTTTATTTATTGAAATAATATACACTGACTCCACCCTGATTATGATTATGATTAAAAAATGGTATTTAATGTTTTAATTACTACTAAATATTATTACTATTATTTTGAAGTATTAAACTCATTATTATGGTGTCTTAAAGGGCGGATTTAGGGGGCGGAAGGGGGCACATGCCCCCCAGACAGTTTTTTGTGTACTGTGGAGAATCCAATATCCAATAAATACTTAATTATAGGCAAATGAAATGATCGTAGTTGGTAAAATAACAGAAAAAACATGAGTGAAACTATTGTTTAGACATTTTTATAAACCTTTGAAATCTTTCGAAAGATACTACAGGTTTATTTGTAAGTTATTGTTGATTTTTTTTCCCGTCTGCCGGTTCTGCCCCCCTAGGAAACAATTCCTGGATCCGCCCTTGGTGTCTATAACTGTAGTTTGTTAAATGAGTGTGTGAAGCTATTATGTTTATCAAAGATATAAAAACCTATGTATACAGTATTTTTTTCAAATAAAACTTCCAAGCCCATTTAGTTTGCTTGAAAGCGGAAATTATCTAAGAATTGTATATTTGAGGGTCAGTTTGTAAACCTTGTTTATATTGTTGGTGTAGATATTTCCTAGTACATTGTTCTCGGTAATATATTTGCATAGATTTAACAAGTTTCCAACTTTTATGGGTCATTAAAAAAAAAAATCATTTTACATCTGCTACAGCAACTAACGGGTATCTTTTTCAGATATTTTTGTTTTAATTTAAAAAAATGTCATTCTATCCTCATTTTTTTAAACCTTGGAGTAAGGGAGCTACACAAAAGCTTATCACAAAACAATTTGATTAGCCTCAAGGATAATGAATGTTTTTATAGTAACGGTGAGACAAAATAAAAAACATATCATGTTTTAAAGAATAGTCCAAGGACACAATTGCAGGCCTCTGTTCACTTCAAAATAATAATGGAGGTGGAACCTTGCACTAACTTGGCGAGGCCCAGTACTTTTCTAGGACATTTCTCGCCTTTTCACTGAATCAGTGTTGCCACGGGATCAATAACTGATGGAATGTGATTATTTGGACAAATCCGAGGAGAAATGATTTTATTAAGAATTAAATCCTTAAACCTGAAGTAGGATTGTTCCTTTCAAATACTGCATAGCTCTGTATATTCCAAAGAAAACTGATAACTGGTAAAATTAAATTAATTCTGTACTAAACAACTGTTTTAAAATTGGAAATAGTTTTGTGGTGGTAACTAAGGGGACAAATTATGACATTACGTTGAAGCATGCTTTCTCACCAATCAATTGAGAGCATATAATATTTATGGCGCAGATGTAGTTTACACAGCAAGTTTAGCTGTTAAGAAATGAGCATTATTAACGGAGAAACGAAGGTGACTAGTTGAAGGACAGTGAAAGTGAAATGTTATTTATATGATTAGTATTCGGTAAAACAAAATGTTTATTCGTATCCCTCTCTTCCTCCTATAGATACACAAATGGATATATTTTAATACCTTAAGATATTAGGTAATCATTTTCGGATTCAGGACTTCAACATTCTATAATTGAAGAACATAACAAAAAAAAAAGATAATTTAATTAAACAATTGATAGTTCATCTTGTGGTGAATATGGTCAATATGTTTCAATTATCAACATTAACCATGCCATTGAGAGATAAATTACCATTTTTATGTTCTAAAATTATTTATCTAGAATAAACAAATATTAGAATTTTATGTTAATCCTGAAATTAAAAAAAAAAAAAAAATAGAAATCTTGCATACCTTTTAGTTTGAGTTGATTTATATTTTCTATTAAACAGTTTAACCATAAATATACTTTGTTATTATATTATTACTCTTATCAAATAATATTTCTATAGAATGATACTCCCTGGAAATTGAAAAACTATTTAAAATTTTTTTTTTTTACAATAAAGGGTGGTGACCATAAAAAGAAAGAGGCTTCTCTTAAGACAGATGCAGACTTAGCATACACAGAACAGCAAACCATAGTTAGACAAAGAGAAACCCTGGAAAACTACAGGAATACTATTGAAAAGGTAAGACCATTTTAACATAGAATAAAGCAAAGTTCAATTTACAGAAATAATTGCATTTTTATTAAACTAATATTTCTATTAACAAGTAACATTTAGAAGAAGACTATGAATTCTATTATTTATAGATTGAATTATAATTCTGGTTATTTTATAATTGTTTGAATGGCAATGAGTTCACTTGTGATGCAGGTTGCCCAACAAAGGAAGGCTCTTGAAGAACAGATGCAGATTAACAGAGAAAACTATGATCAAATGAGGGAGATTTTTGAAAAAACTAAGTCAGAAGGTTGGTTTTTATCTTTTATTTCGGGTAATCCAAAAGGACTCAATCCAAGGCTGGTTGACTCACTATTTTAATTTTTTTTTAAATAAATTTCTTCATGTTTCTAGAGATAAAAGCAGCTGGTGTTTCCTTTTTCTCTAACTTTTTATAAATTACAACCATTTTTCTTCAGTTCTCCCAGCCAATATCAATAAATGCAAGCATAAGCCTTTTGTCTATAGTTTAAAACTGTATGACTCAGAAAGATCTAGTAAGCACCATAAAGCCTATAACTTAAGTTATAAGAACTTTTTGGGAGTTAACTCCTTAAGAAATGATCTTCATATTTAGCCCGCGGTATGAAAATTTTATGAGTAGTAAAATTAAATGCCTTGTGAAGGTGGCCGATATTGAAAGTCATTATACGAGCCTCTTTGAAAACAAAAATTACGAAAAATGTGCTCCAGTTCCAGACATAGTCTCCATTGATGTCCAATCAGTTAAAAAAACAATAAAATCGACATCATTGGATACATCGCCGGGACCTGACGGGGTCTTGATCCGCACCATAAAATGCGTTGATGTTTCGCACATAATAAAATTAATTGCGGACATCATGCTAAAGGAGGGATATGTTCCAGAGCCTCTTCGACAAGGGCGAACCATATTGGTTTATAAAGGAAAAGGGGATACCAAAAGCCTCTCATCATGGAGACCAATAACAATTTACTCCATTGTGCGCCGCGTCATAGAGAAGGTTCTGGACAAAGAATTAAGGAAACAGAAACCTTCATTAAAAATCAAAGAGCCTTTATTACGGGCCTACCGGGAACACACGTCAGCGCTAGGATTATAGACGCGATCATAAAAGATGCCAAAAAAAAGAAAAATGATTGCGCGATAGTTTTCCTGGACGTGGTTGATGCTTTTGACAGCGTTGGTCATGATCACATCGTCAGCTCATTAGAGGCAAGAGGCGTGTCACCGGACCTCAAGAACGTGACAGCGGCTCTCCTTGGAACGAATACGATTAAGAATGCGTAGGAGCCCACTCGACAAGCCAAATCAATGTCCTCCGTGGAGTGCCCCAAGGCGGACCCTTGTCACCACCCCTTTTCAACCTGGCCAATGACCACTTATACCGCGACCTATGTCATGAAAATATGTCCAAGAAACCGGAACAAAAGATCAACGTTGTCAATCAGTACCTGTTCCCGGGACTTACCTATCCTCTCCGAACCGCGCCCCTAACAAAGATACGTCCAGCGGTGCTAGAAGGCATTGATGTAAATATCCGAAGAAGTGTCAAGGCCAATATCGGGCTCCCTGCGAACACTTCTACGGCCATTATGTACGCACCGAGGAGGTATCGAGGCCTGGGACTGATCCGTTGTCAATGGTAGGCTCCACTTCAGCATTGGTCAATTGCCCAGCGACTGTATACTGTCCCGGATGCCCTTTTGCAGTCTATATTTAATTATGAAACGGAAGTAACTCAATGTCTTGAAAGCTTGGGAGTTGATCAGGGCTTCCGAAGCGTGAGAGCTCTACGACAGTCGCTGCGTAAGAATTCTTACGAAGAATGGGCCAATTGCAGATGGCAGGGCGTTGGAGTCCGTCATTTCAAGGAGACACCGAAAGCCAACAGGCATATATGCGAGAAACAGGTACTTTCGGGGTCGGAGTGGACCAACGCACCAAAACTGAACATCAGTTATGCGCCTCTGCGTGGGGTCCGAGGAGCTGGCGGACAGGCGATAGAAGTTGGGTCCCTCTGTCGCAAATGCGGCAGAGAGTCAGAAGCACCAGCCCGTGTGCTGGGAAAATGCCCCAACAACTCCCTCCTCATAACACGTCGACACCATAGGGTCAAACACGAATTAATGAGGCTCCTAAAGGAAAAAGACTTCGCCTGCTTTGAGGAGGTCTATTGTATCGACACTGAGGGATCTACGAGATATGCGGATATTGTCGCTTTTCTGAAGACCGGAAAGATAGCATGGGTATTGGATGCGACTGTTAGATTCGACCGGAAGCATGCGCGCAAATACGCATACAGCTTCGTAAGAAACAGTCCGAAAAGCACTTGTCACTCTCAATAAACCTCTCGATACACTGAAACCATCTGTCTCCTATACGATGCGGTGGACATGGCTTCTTTTCAGATCGGAGCTCCATATAAAAGGATTGGGGAGACAAAAATAGCCTGGAGCTTTCTGCGATTCTCTTTGGGTCCTCCATTATTCGGCATAAGGAGCGTCAATAATGAAGTAATTCTAGCCACTTTGGCGCTGATATACTCCGTATATGCATTAAACTGGAGACGTGCATCGATGAGAACTCCAAGGTATTTCAAGTATGGCTGAGAAAGAATTTCGTGCCTACCCACTGTGAGAGTAACAGTTTCAATCTGCTTTCTGCTACTGACCAGGAGCGCCTCAGTCTTTTGGTCAGCAACCTGCAACCCCACAGAAGTAAGCCATTTTCGAATAATAGCGACAGCCTGGTTGGCAATTAGAATAATCTCCTCAATATATTTTGCCACGACCACAACTGCCACATCATCGGCGAAACCAACAACTGTAACTCCATCCGGCATGGGTAACCTAAAAACTCCGTCGTACATAACGTTCCATAAGAGAGGACCTAAGACTGAGCCCTGTGGGACGCCACCAGTGACCTCATACCTCCTGAAACCACCATCCGAAGCATAAAATAGTATCCTATAAAATCCTATCTGTAAAATAGTCGTTGAAGGCCCTCAGTAGATACGATGGGACCACCATTGTCCGTAGGGCATCCAATATGCAGGCCCAGTTCGCCATGTTAAATGCGTTTTTAACACCCAAGGTGGGGGTTGCTGCATAATTCTTCGCACCCCTCTTACACCTCACTCATGCAATCGCTTTTCGGGCAATCTCGGTCACTAGTCCAATAGCTTCTATCGTAGATCGCTGTTTTCGAAATTCGTATTTAGCCTTTGAGAGGCCCCTTTCACCTTCCATAAATTCTTGAAACCTGAGAGATAGGATCTTCTCAAACACCTTTCCTATAGTATCCAACAAACAGATTGGACGATAGGTCGACGGGTGCTTTACGACCCTTCATGAAGGCAGGAATTGAAAAGCTCCTTAAAAAGGTCTGGACGCTTTTTGAGAGCCACTGTAATTGCTAAATTTGGAATGCTGTCCAAAGCAGGTGCTTTTCCAGGGTTTATATCCGTGGCAATGTCCTCCAGTTCTTCCTCTGTGACGAGTGGAAAATCAGATACACAGCTGTCTCCTTACATTGTGTGTGTTTGTGTGTGAGAGTTTTCAGTTGATAGTTTTATTGTTGAAACAAGTCACCGCATCCTCTATTTGCCCTGAAGATGGCCTACAACGTAGGCCGAAACGTTGGCACAATTAATAAAAAAATATATATTTATAATTTTAATTAAAGTAGTTCACATTAATTTAAAATAGTTTTTTAAATAATTTACTATTAAAAAAAAAAGAATATGCAATGATAAGTATCAGTAGAGATCGATTAATTGGCAAGAACACGTTTAAAATTCGTTAGAAACGGAAAGGGGGCTGACACACACACTTTTTAACACTCATTATAACGTATCATATGTATTTATTAATACTATTGAAATTTATCTTTTGTAATTAGTGTATTACTTCTTACAATATGATCAACATTAATCACACGCTACAACTACATTCCATTGATCCTCACTACTCCTTTCGCTGCCTGATATACTGATTTAATTGCAGTAATAAGATCACCTGGCACCTTTGATCCCATATTTTTTGTAGAGGGATAGAGCTTAATGCTGCTTTTATTTCCCATACTTTCTCTGTCTGATACTCCGTAACATAGAATGTGGAATTAATTCTGCCTTCTCAGGCGAAATCCTGCTTGTTTTCTCTCTTATAAAGGATTACATTCTAAAAGTTATTGACTTTGGTCCATAACTTGTGGGTCTAGGGGTTGTGGGGCCTTGGGCAATATTGTATAGTCCTAGGCAATATGATTATGTGTAGTCCTGTGTGTTACGATTTTGCAGGACTTTTTTATAAAAATGATTTAGAGGTACTAGTAGTTATAATAGTGGTATACATAAATCCAATATGTGTGCCTATCTTATATTCCCATCCTAAAAGAGGATCTAGGAGCTCTAATTGAATTTAATATTTTCTGTCAAAATTGAGCTACAAATTAAGTTTATAATTTGGCCTTAATCTTCCGATTTTTATGAATGTTCAAATTAAAAACAAAGCATTTTTATTAAAAAATTCAAATTAAAAACAAAAATCGTATAATTTTTTATTTGTGTTAATCCATGATCAGATTGATGTCAGGCTGCACTATATATATTTTTTTATGATTTACAAGTTTTTTAATTCCATTATTTACTTTTACATATGGTGCAAGGCCTTTTCATAATAAAGTTTCATTAAAATTGGTTATACAAGTTCTAGACTTTCTTTTTGAGTAAATTGTGTTATAACATAAGAAATTTCTAAAAAACAAAAATAATTTTTAGCACCGTCTCAAAAAATCTGAAAAAATTTATGGCACTAATATAGCTTAGTTTAAGATGCCCTGTGACTTTGGTTTGTGAAGATCAAGAATAGTCATTAGGAAAATGGAGGAACCGAATATTCATAAATAAGTTTTAGTTCAGGAAAAAAAATTAAAAGAACACTAAATCCTAAATCTTGGAAGTTGATCTGAAAATTAAAGTTGATAGATTGGCCTTTTGATGGCTCTTGGATAAAGGCAACATTGAGAAACGTTTCTGACGTAAAGTGGTTATGAATTAAATTAAGAAAATATTATATTACATATGCTAATGGAATACTAATGCTGAATATGGGATGTAAGAGATCTGAAACTTTTGTAATAGAAATTTATTCAGTCAGCTGGCATTTATCGCTCTGGAACAAAACTACCCGTGTTTCAAGGCCAACACCCAGTAACCACTAATCACCAGGTTTACCCAGTTGGAGATAACCATAACGTTTCACTCTAGATGTGTTAGAGGAGAATCTACTGACCATACAGGGCTAATAAAAGCATTAATAATATCTGTCTCAGCAGGTCTTGCATCTGAGGTCAGGTGAATACTTGTATAGTGTCACCAATGAGTAACACCACTTTCCCAACAAGCAAAATATTTTAAAATTGCCAAGCACTTGGATCCCTTCTTAAGGACTTATTTTTATACACTTATTGTAAAGAAAATTCCTTAAGGTTTTCCAGAATGTTATTAAAATCAATGTTAAAATAAAATCAGTAAAGTTAGTTAATTATCATTTATTACAATTATTTTGCTGAGATGTATGTAGAAAATATTTCAAATATTTGATTTTGTTTGTATAATATTTTCAGTGGAACATTGCCAAGGGAAAGCAGAAATGTTAGATGATCTGGTGAAAAAAATGTCTGAACATGACAAGCAGCAAGAAAATGAAATAGCTCTTTCCAAACAGAAACAATCATCTAATTTAAAACATAAAGAAAGACTGTCCAAGGAAAAACAAGCACAGGTTTGAATCCCATTCTTTTATAGTTAATATTTGAAGGTAGGGAATAAGTTTAGACGTATTTTGTAGAAACATTATCAAATATAAGGTATCTTTAGACCTTAGGCATTTAGCTCATTGATTAGTAAAACAGAAAACCTTAAGCGACTTTATATAAAATTTAAAAGTGAACAAAATGGTTTCTATGAACATAGTAGTGAAAATCATATGTGAAGTGCAGTAGAAATCTAGATGATTATAGAAGAAAAGAGGGGAGACAATGGGAGAAGGAGCCATTATGTGACCGAGCATTGAAGATCTTTTAATAAGATTCATATTATTGTACATTTACTGAGCATTTGTTATATAGGAAATTCATTTAAATTTTTAATTAATTTAATTTTAATTTAATTATATCAATTATCTTTAATGGTATGTTACTTGGGTGAATTGTTTGTTTGTTCATTTAACGTCACTTTATGCTGCTATGGCTAATCGGACGATGCTACAATGGGAGCTCTAAATTTTGCCTATCCAGGTTTAATTAGGATAGGGATTTTTAACGAGTTCCTGACATCGTACAGGCTCGGGACCCCCCGGTTGGATGAATTAAATTATTGACTCTTACTATTAAACTAAAATTAAATGCACATTTTCTTCATTTTTCCTTAACTTCTTCTAGGATATGCTTCTCTGGAGAATGACAAAAAATATTTTGGATAAAAGAAGGGAATTAGAAGATCGTATAAGAAGAACTAAATTAAAAACAAAGGAATGCAATATTATAAGTGAAAGATTACTTTCAGCTTCAGTTGATCGTGCAGAACTACTGCTTATTAATGAATTACTAACTAAAGAATTGCAAAAAGCATTCCAGTATATCAAGGCAAGGGACACAGCGCTGTTGGTTGTAAAGAAGGAATTACAGTTCGTATCAATATAGTTAAAATCATTAATAGTTTCAAATTATAACATTATATTCTATTATAAATTAATAATTTATGTTATCACCATGATTTAAATGTATCTAACTAACTTAGGTGAGGATTGAAGGCATAAATTATATTCCCATTTCACTAGTTTTTAATCGAAATTAACATATTGATATAATCCATATAGGGGATGAAAGCCAAGCATAGATTCTTGGCTATTTAATTTTTTATTATCAAAAAGGCTTTTTTTTAACTAGAACTAACAGTACATATTCTTTCAAGTTTCCACGGACACTATTTATACAAAAAAAAACTTCAGTTGTTTCTTCTGGTTTAGATCGTGACGGTGAATTTTCTGCCAACTCGTGATTCATCGGGTAATTCCTTTAGTCGATGGGTTTTTTTTTCCCCTTCCTGCCTTTGCTGTCATACGGGATTTCGGCAGTGGCGGGTTGATACGTTGGGTTTACGCACGCCCACCACTGCCAAAAAAAAAACACTTTATTTTAAAAAAAAACATCTTATTATACATAATCTTGGGGGGGGACATGTATAATTGTAGGGTAAAAAAAAAATAAAAATAATAATCTGTGGTGCTGCCCGGTACATCCGTGCATCTTACTGATGGGGCAGCACCTTTCCGTAAGGTGCCGTCCAGCCCTCCTGATCCGCCGCATCCGTCCGGTCACCATCCTGCCAGTCTCCACCTATCCGATCCTCCTTCGTTGGCTCATCGTCTGGTGGCTCGCCGGGTTACCGTATCCTGTTGATGGTGAAGAGCGCAGGACCGACCACCTCCTTCCACCCGTAGACAAACTCCCTGAAATGGGGGTAATTGTCCTCCTCCATCAGGCGGAAGAAGTCTTCCTCGGCGAGGGCGAAGATCCCGGTTTTCCTCGTCAATCTGGCACGGGTATCCTTCCATCGCGATGCAGGAGCACGTGTTCTACCGTCTCTGGGACTCCACAGGTGGGGCACCGGGGGTCCATTCCTCTTCTGTACTCGCTAAGCTTTCCCCGGAACCCACCGTGTCCCGTCAGCATCTGCGAGACCCAGTAGTCTGGGAGGACCCATGTGGCAACCAACCTGGACTGGACGGTGGGGAAGAACTTCCTCAACGTAGAGCCCTTCTGGCTCGTGATCCACGGCCTGTTCCACTCCTCTATCGAGTCCTCCCTCACTATCTTCTTCCACATGTTCGGGGTCTCGCCGATCCTCTGACGGAGTCCCTCCGGCAGCGTCCCTAGCCCCTGCCTCTTCGCCTCGTACTTCACGGCGTCCTTCCTCAGAGGTCCAGGGGCATCGCTCCCGTCAACACCTGCATCGCCTCATGCGACACCGTCCTATAGGCCTTCGAGACTCTCAGCAGAGCCAGTCGCCAGTCTCCTCTTCTGCAGCTGCGTGAGGTTTCGGCTCTACGCTGGGGATGCATACCTCAGGATACCCAAGAGCATGCCCTTAATGGTCATAGTTTCCGGGTACCCGAGGCCCCAGAATGCACCCTCTATTCTTTCCATTCCGTTCAGTGACAGAGTCACCCTATCCTTCAGGTATCCCAGGTGAGGATGGCGTCGAAGCCTCTCCTAAACTTAACGCCTAGGTATGTCACCTCCTCACCCAGTCTAACTCTTTCTCCTTGAATATCCAAAATGATAGGGTGAGAACTGTCAGTGGAGACCCTGAGGAGTATGGCCTGGGTCTTGGCTGCGGCCATACTCAGCTTCCTCAACCGCAACGAGACTGGCGCACCTCTCCGCTTGCGTCTTCATTCTGGCTGTGCTGTTTTCTGCCACGATGACTGCCAGGTCGTCGACGTAGGCCGTGGCAAGGAGCTCTTCCTCTTCTAGCTCCCCCGGCAACTGGTCGAACAATAGCTTCTACAGGGTCGGTCCTTGGGCATCCTCTCTCGATCCTACTCTCGACCTCGTAGTAGCTACCTCTCACCCTGACACTCCTGTCACTGAGGTAGCCACTCACGAGGGAGTACAAGTTGCTGGGGTATCGAACTCCTGCAGCAGCTAGAGTACGCAGGGCCACCATACACTGTCAAAGGCGGAAGATATGTCAAACAGTACATGCATGACATATACGGAATTGACGGCATCATCTAACTCCTGAGGTGTTTTTAGGGAAACTCTGAGGTCAATGGTGTCGGATACAAGCTGGTGAAATAGGTTCCAGTCTATTGGTCCTCTAATAAATGATGGCGGAGGAAGTTTGTATATTGGGACTATAGAAAGGGTAAGGATCAAAGGACTGTGATCTGAGGACAGTTCATCAAGGCGTTCTAGGGAATAGTTTAAGGGACCTAAGCCTGCATGGGTGAAGAAGTCAAGGAGATCAGGATTTCGGTTTGGGTCAGTGGGCCAATATGTAGGGGTGCCTGGAGAAATAAAACTGGAATTATGGGAGTTAAGTGCAGAGAGGAGGATGCGACCTCGGGTGTTAGTAGTTCTTGAGCCCCATTGTTGATGTTTCGCATTAAAGTCTGCACCTAAAAGGAAATGAACCCCTAAGGAGTTCAGGAGAGAGCTGAATTCGGAATGGGAAATGGATTTATTAGGAGGGCAGTACACCGATGCTAATGTGATGGGAAAGGAAAAGGTTTTGATTGCAACAGCTGTAGCCTGGAGGAGATCGTTTGATGAGAGTGGGAATGAGTGATGGGAGAGGGATTGATGGACTACAGCAGTGCAGCAGTACCACCGTGAGCTTTTCCATCAGGATGGTCGGTCCGGTAGTTTTGGTACTGTGTTATGTTGAGCTTCCGTTTACTGGTCAGTCGAGTTTCTGTAATTAAGGCTACATCAATTTTTTTATCATACAGTAAAGATGTTAGTTCGTCAGTGTGGTTTCGAATACCATTCGCATTCCAAAGGAGAATGGATAAGCTAGATGTCATTTAAGGATTTTGTTGAACAGGAAAGAGATGGGAAACAAGATTTGTTAGGAGAGATATTAGTGGTGTGACCATGGATTTGAACTCGGAGAGGAATGATGTGAGTAGTGTTGTGAGATCAGTAGCATTTGAAGGAGGGGGATATGAGGGATTTGGTGCGGGATATTTGGATTTTGATTCATGGAATATATTGGTTGTTGGGGCTGGTTTTGTGGTTGTAAAGGATTGATTTGTGGTTTAGAGAGGTGTTTTGGGGGTTCGGGTTGTAGCGGGGCCCCGAGATTATTTGTTTGTAGACCACCTGACATTTCGGCGTAGGAGACAGCTCCATCTACCATTTTAGAAGGCTGTCTTCTTGAGGTCCTGACTTCTTCACTGGGCCGACGTGCTGCCAGAATATGAGATTTTATATTTTTGTAGGTTTGGCAACCTTTATAATTGGCTGGATGGCCTTGGAGACATAGTGCGCAGACAGCTGGTGTTTCTCTCGGCTTGAGACGTTCTTCAGTTTTATGCGGTTCTCCGCATTTGACGCACCTTGGAGTATGATGGCAGTAGTGCCTAGTGTGCCCGTATGCTTGGCAGTTATGACATTGCACAATGTCTTTCTTTGGGTAAGGTTTTTCTATTTGAACCTGGGTATAGTAAAGTCTATTAACATCATAGATTTTTTCTACTCCGGGTGCTGGTTCTAAATCTATGAAGAAGAGAGGTAATGGAGTTTTGTTGCCTGTTCCGGAGTGTACAGTATTCTTCTTGTAGACATTTGTAATTTGTCTAACCTTGAAGCCCATGGCGGTCAGTTCTTCTTCTATGACGTCAGCAGGGGTGGTTGGGTGCAATTTCCTGACTACAACTCTGATGGATCTCTCCTCCTTTAATTGATACGTATGGTAATTAGCTGTAGTCTCCGTTAGGTACTTGACTATTCGTCGGTATGTCTCGGGCGTGTCTGACTGAATCTTTGTATCATTGGTTCTACTAGTGCAGTATTATTTTCCGGTGCCTACTGCCTTATTCAGTTGTGTGCAAAGAAGCCTAAATTTTTTTATACTCCGTACAAAGATTGGTGGTGGCCTGTGCACTTTAGGGGCCGATGTGGTCTCCATTGCTTCACTCGGTAGATTTTTTAGGGGCTGAAATCTGTTGGGTGAGTAGAAGGGAGAATCTTCAGTTAAATCAGCAGATG
This sequence comes from Arma custos, assembly GCA_037127475.1. NCBI lineage: Eukaryota > Metazoa > Arthropoda > Insecta > Hemiptera > Pentatomidae > Arma > Arma custos. Next base: position 96,366,460 of record CM073759.1, on the reverse strand, counting down.
ACCCTGGTTGGGTATTTTCATTCGACGGTCCTGCCTTGGGTTCCTTATTATCAATTGGAGTAGTAGGAGGTGTATCGACTTTACGCCTTCTATTAGGTTTAGGTTTAGTAGGGCTATTTCTTGTAGTTGATTCTAAGGATCGACTTCTCTTTGCGTTTCCTTTTTTTTCTGTTTTACTAGATAATACCTGATGGTAAAATTTCATTTTGAAGTGTTATATTGCTGGAGTAAAATAAAAAATAAAAATAAAAAAAAGTTAGTACAGAGAAAGACAACTAAATACAAATAAAAAGTTCGTATTAGGTTTGATCTGAAAACGGCACAAATCAACCTCACTCGCTGCCAGAGGCCGCACTGATGACTAAGTCAGTCCTGCGAGTGGGGATAGACCTGCTGCAACCAGCAGCAAGATAACTAACTCCTGTCTCTTTGCGTTTCCTTACGCGATTTTTAATTTTTTCTGTTGGCGGAAGATATATGTTAACTATTGTTATCATGTAGCGTAATTTAACTCTTATATATATATATATATATATATATATATATATATATATATATATATATATATATATATATATATATAGCTTGTAAGGGAGTTTGAACATCTATATTTTCTGAATACAGGTCTTTTTTTACCATTGTTGCTACTCCCCCGTGAGCTCTTCCTACTTCGTCTATCTCTTTGTCTTTCCTATAAATCAAGTAATTGTTTATGCTCAGGTTTCGTATTGGAGCTAGTTTCATTTCCTGAAGACATAATATATCTGGGTTGTTGTCTTCTAAGAGGATCCTCATTTCTTCATATTGAGTCCTTATACCATTACAATTACAGCTAATGATTGTCATAGAGTTTATAATAATTTGCGAGACCTATTGAGACCATTGAAATATTTATGAGCTGAAGGATTTTTTTTTTTTTTTAATATTTTTGTTATTAGCCCTATTTTTGTGACAAGGTATTCCTATAGTTCTTCTACTATTGATCAACATTTTTTTTACTTCCGCAACAAATGACGTTATTAAACGAAAAGCATTGTTGAGAAAAAAATAACTATAATTATCACGTTTATAATAGTTAGTTAAACTAAAGTATATTGTTTCTAAATATTTAATGTAATATATTGATATGAATTTTTTCTATTATATTTTTTAATATGGATTTTAAGAATGTTGATAATTTTTTTCTTTCTTTTTTTAATGTTTTTCTTAATTAACGTAGTGTAATTAAATTCTTTAATGTGTATTATCTTATTTAAAAGGAAAAGTGGTATAGCTATAAAGTAACGGATATTTTTGTAGATTGTTACTGAACTAGTTATTTTAGAATTATGTTTCATTTTATCTTTATTCATTTTCAGGTGGTTTCCATTTCGTCACCACTTTTCGATGTTTGTCTTTTTGATTTATTTTTTTTGTTTTTGTTAAATGAATTCAGCCTAGGAGGTTGCGGAGTTTTAAAATCTTCGGATATATTCCCTATATCTTGGGAATGCGCGAGCTCGGGAGTGTATTCCGAAGATACCTGAGTGCGAACGACAGGCTTACCTAAGCCGTCTAGAGTGTTGACTCGTGGCATTGGCAGAGAGGAGGGGGGGAGGGAGTGGGAAGGGAGAGGGATTCACTAGGATGGGGTGTAACGTTATCAATGCATCCAATAAAACTGGACTTTGAAGTAGAAGGAGTCACAATTGTTTTATTATTGTCTAGTAAATTTAAGTCGTCTGTTTGACAACCTACATCTACTCTTAATTTCCTATTTGTTTTTGCTACATCAGCATAATTTAAGTTTCCTATGTCAGGCCGGCTTAACTTATATTTCTTTTTTGCTTCGTTGTAAGCTATTTTTTCTTTAAATTGAATGGTTTTAATTTCTTTTTCCTCTAGTAATTTGGGACATTTCAGATCTAGGCTAGAGTGATGGTTTCCGCAATTTACACAATTCGGGACTATTGATTCACATGGTGAACCGTTATGTTCCGAATTTGAACAATATGCACAAATAGGTGTTTTTGAGCATTTATCAGTGAAGTGACCGAATTTTAGACATTTTCTGCACCTAATTGGGTTCGGTACATACATTTTAACATTAATTTTCTGAAACCCTATGTGAATAAATTCTGGGAGAGTAGAGTATACAAATTTATAATAAATTGACTGAACTGATTAAAGGAATTAGAAATCGGTAAAAATGAATAAACCGCCTGATATTCGTTCTCCAAACTTAAAAAGAGTTAAAAGAAGTTGGAAAAATATAAACGATTATAATGAAATAGATGATAATAAAAATAAAAACCAATTTTTAGTAATAGAAAGAGATGAAGAAGGAGACCTTAAAAACGTCTCACCATTTTTAATGTATAAGGTAATAAATAACCAGTGTGGGGAACCTAAAAATGTAAAAAAAACTAACAAACGGAACTATTTTAGTGGAAACAAGTAGTAGAGAACAGTCCGAGAAATTGCTAAAACTAAATAATTTTGGTTCAATGGTAAAAATAAAAGTGAGTCCTCACGAAAAATTGAATATAAGCAAGAGAGTAATATTTTGCCCAGACTTAGACGGAGTTGATGACAAAGAAATGTTGGAAGAATTAGCTAAATTTAACCTAAAAGAAATAAAAAGAATAATAACCAAAAAGACAGGTACTGAGAGAAAAACACATATATATGGTGCCCACCTTTTCATTACCTACTCTCCCAGAATTTATTCACACAGGGTTTCAGAAAATTAATGTTAAAATTTATGTACCGAACCCAATTAGGTGCAGAAAATGTCTAAAATTCGGTCACTTCACTGATAAATGCTCAAAAACACCTATTTGTGCATATTGTTCAAAATCGGAACATAACGGTTCACCATGTGAATCAATAGTCCCGAATTGTGTAAATTGCGGAAACCATCACTCTAGCCTAGATCTGAAATGTCCCAAATTACTAGAGGAAAAAGAAATTAAAACCATTCAATTTAAAGAAAAAATAGCTTACAACGAAGCAAAAAAGAAATATAAGTTAAGCCGGCCTGACATAGGAAACTTAAATTATGCTGATGTAGCAAAAACAAATAGGAAATTAAGAGTAGATGTAGGTTGTCAAACAGACGACTTAAATTTACTAGACAATAATAAAACAATTGTGACTCCTTCTACTTCAAAGTCCAGTTTTATTGGATGCATTGATAACGTTAAACCCCCTCCTAGCCAATGCCACGAGTAGTGATGGGCTTAACTGCTACTTTTCAGTAACAGTTCTAACCGTTACGGTGATTTTTCTTACCTGTGATTTCTTAACTGCTACTAACTGTGATTCGTGATTCTGTCGAAATGCTACCAACAATTCCACATCTTGAATATAACGATCACAGAATATGCATTATAATGATAATAATTACTTGTATAATTCACTATAATCCTGTCAATATAAAAACAGATATAATTATTTTCAATATCCTATATGAAGTAAAATTTGCTCTTATGGTTTAACCCATTCAAGATGACGATTTTTTTCAAACACGGTCCCCAGGTGCGAAAATTTGTTTTGCTTTATATTTTTTATTTTTAATAAAAAAACGGTTACTATGAAAATCACCCAATTCGTAAGTGAATTCACATAAATAAGATCATTGCACACCGGGTGTGCAGCTTGCTCCTCGGGAAAGTTTTATTAAAATTTTTACTAAGTGTGCAATGCAAGGTAAAATGAAAATACATCATTAAAAATGTATAAACATTTATTTCAAAAATAGTTAGATAATATGAAATCGCTACTTTGTTTTCAATAATAAAGAACAGAATATAATGCAAAGAAAATTTTTAAAAAGTAGTAAAAAGTTTTAAAAAAATATGTTTTTAGATTTTTTGGTACACAGTAATACCAATGCCAAATTTTGTTTTCTTGTACTTTACAGATTTCATTAGTTCAAGAAAAATCTTATTTCGACTACTAGTTTACTCAGAATAACTGATAATTGCACATTACTGTTACTTGATGTTTAATCATTTTGTTTATTTAATTATTTAATAGTCTTGTAACGGGAGTGAAATAAATGTAGTGAAGGTAACAACAGCCGGGTGCGTAACCTGTCCCCACCACTATTATTCTGCAAGCTCTCATTGTAAAAAAAAATTTTAAATTAATTCTGATCTAACTGAAATAAAGAGTTGTAACTTGAAACTTAGCTCTTTAAAGTCTCATTATTTTTAATTTTATAAAAACTAATTAATTATAAATTAGGCTATGTAATAGTTATTTTGTTTCTGTGTAATAGTGATTTAGCCGAAAACAGATATTACAGAAATTGCTGAATCACGTATTTGTTTTTTACCCAACGTCGCTAAATACTTTACTATTGTCTCGGCTAGCGTGCCTTACCGACCTTCCTTTCTATATTACTAAGCCAGCGACCAGGTGTTTGAAGGTCGCAAAAATTGAAGAGAGCTGCATTTTTGATATGTTGTAGGGACATGTCTGATTAGGGTAAATCTTAGATTGCAACCTAATAAACGGATAGGAAAACTTTTGGTGGCCAAAAAACCTCAGGGAGACTGGGTGGATCCCCCTCCCCCAGCGGCGGATCCAGGATTTCTTTCGGGCAGATGGGAAAAAAAAATCAACAATAACTTAGAAATAAACTTGTAGTATTTATAGAGAGTTTCAAAGGTTTATTAAAATATCAAAACAATAGTTTCACTCATGTTCTTTCTGTTATTTTATTCATATATTCTAACAACTATGATCTTGTGATTTGCCTATAAGTATGTACTGTAATGGATTCTCCTCAGTACAAAAAAAACCGTCTGGGGGGGGGGGCACGAGCCCCCCTTGCCCTCCCCCTTAAATCCGCCCTCCCCCCTACATAGTAGACCTACTAATACTACCATTATTTTTTGTATAGGTAATTTACAAGTAAATATTTATACTTTACAATAAACAAGCTGTAAATAAATATCTGACTTCCCCTTTTATTTAAACATTCAAATATACTTTAAATTTATTACTGAGCAGTTAATTTTCTACAATAAAATTAATTGAGTCAAATTAAGGTAGCAGCCTATCAGAGTTTATTACAATAGAAAAAGGTTTTCCAAGGGTGCAAATCCCTTACGACATTAATCACTCATTTCACCTAAATCAGAGTAGTCACAATCACCCTTCAATTCCGTTCGCCGACGACCAGTTCCCAAATGCGAAGAACAGTTTAGAACTGTTGCTGTAGTTCTAATAACAATCACACTTCAATTCCGTTCCCCGACGACCAGTTCTCAAATGCGAAGAACAGTTTAGAACTGTTGTTGTAGTTCTAATAACAACCACACTTCAATTCCGTTCCCCGACGACCAGTTCTCAAATGCGAAGAACAGTTTAGAACTGTTGCTGTAGTTCTAATAACAACCACACTTCAATTCCGTTCCCCGACGACCAGTTCTCAAATGCGAAGAACAGTTTTATTTATAATTAATTAGTTTTTATAAAATTAAAAATAATGAGACTTTAAAGAGCTAAGTTTCAAGTTACAACTCTTTATTTCAGTTAGATCAGAATTAATTTAAAATTTTTTTTTACAATGAGAGCTTGCAGAATAATAGTGGTGGGGACAGGTTACGCACCCGGCTGTTGTTACCTTCACTACATTTATTTCACTCCCGTTACAAGACTATTAAATAATTAAATAAACAAAATGATTAAACATCAAGTAACAGTAATGTGCAATTATCAGTTATTCTGAGTAAACTAGTAGTCGAAATAAGATTTTTCTTGAACTAATGAAATCTGTAAAGTACAAGAAAACAAAATTTGGCATTGGTATTACTGTGTACCAAAAAATCTAAAAACATATTTTTTTAAAACTTTTTACTACTTTTTAAAAATTTTCTTTGCATTATATTCTGTTCTTTATTATTGAAAACAAAGTAGCGATTTCATATTATCTAACTATTTTTGAAATAAATGTTTATACATTTTTAATGATGTATTTTCATTTTACCTTGCATTGCACACTTAGTAAAAATTTTAATAAAACTTTCCCGAGGAGCAAGCTGCACACCCGGTGTGCAATGATCTTATTTATGTGAATTCACTTACGAATTGGGTGATTTTCATAGTAACCGTTTTTTTATTAAAAATAAAAAATATAAAGCAAAACAAATGTTCGCACCTGGGGACCGTGTTTGAAAAAAATCGTCATCTTGAATGGGTTAAACCATAAGAGCAAATTTTACTTCATATAGGATATTGAAAATAATTATATCTGTTTTTATATTGACAGGATTATAGTGAATTATACAAGTAATTATTATCATTATAATGCATATTCTGTGATCGTTATATTCAAGATGTGGAATTGTTGGTAGCATTTCGACAGAATCACGAATCACAGTTAGTAGCAGTTAAGAAATCACAGGTAAGAAAAATCACCGTAACGGTTAGAACTGTTACTGAAAAGTAGCAGTTAAGCCCATCACTATTCGTGGCATTGGCTAGGAGGGGGTTTAACGTTATCAATGCATCCAATAAAACTGGACTTTGAAGTAGAAGGAGTCACAATTGTTTTATTATTGTCTAGTAAATTTAAGTCGTCTGTTTGACAACCTACATCTACTCTTAATTTCCTATTTGTTTTTGCTACATCAGCATAATTTAAGTTTCCTATGTCAGGCCGGCTTAACTTATATTTCTTTTTTGCTTCGTTGTAAGCTATTTTTTCTTTAAATTGAATGGTTTTAATTTCTTTTTCCTCTAGTAATTTGGGAAATTTCAGATCTAGGCTAGAGTGATGGTTTCCGCAATTTACACAATTCGGGACTATTGATTCACATGGTGAACCGTTATGTTCCGATTTTGAACAATATGCACAAATAGGTGTTTTTGAGCATTTATCAGTGAAGTGACCGAATTTTAGACATTTTCTGCACCTAATTGGGTTCGGTACATAAATTTTAACATTAATTTTCTGAAACCCTGTGTGAATAAATTCTGGGAGAGTAGGTAATGAAAAGGTGGGCACCATATATATGTGTTTTTCTCTCAGTACCTGTCTTTTTGGTTATTATTCTTTTTATTTCTTTTAGGTTAAATTTAGCTAATTCTTCCAACATTTCTTTGTCATCAACTCCGTCTAAGTCTGGGCAAAATATTACTCTCTTGCTTATATTCAATTTTTCGTGAGGACTCACTTTTATTTTTACCATTGAACCAAAATTATTTAGTTTTAGCAATTTCTCGGACTGTTCTCTACTACTTGTTTCCACTAAAATAGTTCCGTTTGTTAGTTTTTTTTACATTTTTAGGTTCCCCACACTGGTTATTTATTACCTTATACATTAAAAATGGTGAGACGTTTTTAAGGTCTCCTTCTTCATCTCTTTCTATTACTAAAAATTGGTTTTTATTTTTATTATCATCTATTTCATTATAATCGTTTATATTTTTCCAACTTCTTTTAACTCTTTTTAAGTTTGGAGAACGAATATCAGGCGGTTTATTCATTTTTACCGATTTCTAATTCCTTTAATCAGTTCAGTCAATTTATTATAAATTTGTATACTCTACTCTCCCAGAATTTATTCACATAGGGTTTCAGAAAATTAATGTTAAAATGTATGTACCGAACCCAATTAGGTGCAGAAAATGTCTAAAATTCGGTCACTTCACTGATAAATGCTCAAAAACACCTATTTGTGCATATTGTTCAAATTCGGAACATAACGGTTCACCATGTGAATCAATAGTCCCGAATTGTGTAAATTGCGGAAACCATCACTCTAGCCTAGATCTGAAATGTCCCAAATTACTAGAGGAAAAAGAAATTAAAACCATTCAATTTAAAGAAAAAATAGCTTACAACGAAGCAAAAAAGAAATATAAGTTAAGCCGGCCTGACATAGGAAACTTAAATTATGCTGATGTAGCAAAAACAAATAGGAAATTAAGAGTAGATGTAGGTTGTCAAACAGACGACTTAAATTTACTAGACAATAATAAAACAATTGTGACTCCTTCTACTTCAAAGTCCAGTTTTATTGGATGCATTGATAACGTTACACCCCATCCTAGTGAATCCCTCTCCCTTCCCACTCCCTCCCCCCCTCCTCTCTGCCAATGCCACGAGTCAACACTCTAGACGGCTTAGGTAAGCCTGTCGTTCGCACTCAGGTATCTTCGGAATACACTCCCGAGCTCGCGCATTCCCAAGATATAGGGAATATATCCGAAGATTTTAAAACTCCGCAACCTCCTAGGCTGAATTCATTTAACAAAAACAAAAAAAATAAATCAAAAAGACAAACATCGAAAAGTGGTGACGAAATGGAAACCACCTGAAAATGAATAAAGATAAAATGAAACATAATTCTAAAATAACTAGTTCAGTAACAATCTACAAAAATATCCGTTACTTTATAGATATACCACTTTTCCTTTTAAATAAGATAATACACATTAAAGAATTTAATTACACTACGTTAATTAAGAAAAATATTAAAAAAAGAAAGAAAAAAATTATCAACATTCTTAAAATCCATATTAAAAAATATATGGTAATAGAAAAAATTCATATCAATATATTACATTAAATATTTAGAAACAATATACTTTAGTTTAACTAACTATTATAAACGTGATAATTATAGTTATTTTTTTCTCAACAATGCTTTTCGTTTAATAACGTCATTTGTTGCGGAAGTAAAAAAAATGTTGTTCAATAGTAGAAGAACTATAGGAATACCTTGTCACAAAAATAGGGCTAATAACAAAAATATTAAAAAAAAAAAAAAATCCTTCAGCTCATAAATATTTCAATGGTCTCAATAGGTCTCGCAAATTATTATAAACTCTATGACAATCATTAGCTGTAATTGTAATGGTATAAGGACTCAATATGAAGAAATGAGGATCCTCTTAGAAGACAACAACCCAGATATATTATGTCTTCAGGAAACGAAACTAGCTCCAATACGAAACCTGAGCATAAACAATTACTTGATTTATAGGAAAGACAAAGAGATAGACGAAGTAGGAAGAGCTCACGGGGGAGTAGCAACAATGGTAAAAAAAGACCTGTATTCAGAAAATATAGATGTTCAAACTCCCTTACAAGCTATATATATATATATATATATATATATATATATATATATATATATATATATATATATATATAAGAGTTAAATTACGCTACATGATAACAATAGTTAACATATATCTTCCGCCAACAGAAAAAATAAATGAAGCAGCATTTACAAAACTAATCACTGAACTTCCTACACCTTATATTGTAGTCGGAGATATGAACGGATCTCATCATACCTGGAGCACATCAACAGAAAATACCAGAGGAAAAATAATCCGAAGAGTAATAGATAATACAAACTCAATCATACTCAACACAGGAGAAGCTACATAAATCTGCCCAAGATCAGGATCCACATCTGCAATAGACCTAACTTTTACCTCATCTAACATTTTTACACATGTTACCTGGAGTGTCAGTAACGACCAATATGGGAGTGACCATTTTCCAACAATGACACATTTCAACACCGAAATGTCTAAAACCAAAAGACACCCTAGATGGGTTCTAGAAAAAGCCAATTGGGAAGAATTTAAAAAAAAACTAACAAAAAAATTTATAAAATACCAATCAGAAAGTGTAGATGAAACAGTAGGACGCCTTACAAAAAACATCATACAATCAGCCCTACAGACAATACCTAAAACGAAAGGAAACCCTAAAACAAACCACACACCATGGTTTGATGAGGAATGCCGGAAAGCTGTAAAAATAAGGAATAAAGCCCTTTGTTGATAAAATATAGAAATAGAAATAGAAATAGAAAAATAATTTTATTCTGGGACCATGTCCCTTTAGAATAACAGAGATGAACATAATTAAGAAAATATTTATCTGGCCAAAGGCCTACAACTGAGTAAACACTTATTTACAAAATATCCTGAAAGTAAATAACTAAACATGTATGTTTAGTGTTATTTATTAAAGTGATGCAAAATTAAAATTAAAAAAACAGACAAATTTACAATAAAAAGAACTAGGCTTATGGGAAAAAAACAGTAAATACATGATAGCATCTGGTAACAGAAATAAAAAAATAAAAAAAATGATTTCATTGTGAGTGAGGAATATTTACAGTAGTTCATAAATCAATAAAGTTGAAAATATCAATTATTTATTGATTATAAAGCACCTGATTGGGAATATAGAAGATGTTGGAAAAGTTTAGATTTAAAGGAGGTTAAAGAAGACGCATGACGGATATCGGGTGGGAGTGAGTTCCAAAGAGAGATAGAACGGGCGAGAAAGGAACGCTCAAAAGTTTTGGTTCTATGGGAACGGATATAAAGATCGGAAGGGCGAGATCTTGTGCCTTGGGATTGGATAGAGGATTTGAATTGTAGGAGACTATAGATGTAAGATGGATGTTGTGAGTTGATAGTTTGATATAAGTAAGAACCAAGGAAATAGAGCCCTGCGGATAGAAGGAAAAAGCCACTTTAACTCAACGTAACGGCGGGACACATGAAACCTTCTCGGGGCATCGAAGACAAATCGAAGCGAACAGTTCATAATCCGCCTCAACCTCTCCTCGAGCCTGTTCGAGAGTCCACCATATGCCACACAACCATAGTCAAAGTGTGGAAAGATAAAAGATGTGATGAGGAGCTTACGGATTGGTAGAGTTAGAAGATGTTTGGAACGGTGGAATAACTTTAGAGAGCTTATTGCTCGACGAGAAATTTGGGCAACGTGGGGTTTCCATGAGAGGGATTGGTCGAAAATGACTCCGAGGTTTCTAACAGAGGAGCTGAAGGTAATAGGGTGATCATTTAAGGTTAATCGGGGAAGTGATTTGATAGATTTAAGAAGGATGTTGGAACCAATTACGATGGCCTGAGTTTTCGCAGCATTCAACGACAATTTATTCAAGTTTGCCCGGGCACTTATCCTATCTAGGTTCCCTTGAATGTTGGCGAATGCTGCTATTATCTCAGACGGAGGAAAGGACAAATAGATCTGGGAATCATCGGCGTACAAACGGTGGGAACAGTGAAGGATTGATTTGGGCAGGTCATTAATGTAACAGTTGAAAAGGAGTGGGGAAATACTGGAGCCCTGTGCCACTCCTGTGTTCAGCGGTAGGAAAGCTATCAGAGAGGAAAGCTTGGACCCAGAGTATGGAACTGTTGGAAAATGAAAGAGATTTTAGTTTAGAGAAGAGGATGGAATGGTTCAGTGAATCGAACGCTTTTGAAAAGTCAAGTAGAATTAGTACTGTCAGTTTTTTTTCGTCCATGGCAGTATGTATGTCAGTGGTGTCAGTGGTGATTTTAACGAGGGCAGATTGTGTGGAAAGGCCAGGACGGAAGCCTGATTGAAGTGGATCAAGGAGTTGGGACTGTTCCAGAAAATTTTACATTTGGGATTGAACTATTCTTTCGAGGGGTTTGGAAAGGTTAGAGAGTATAGAAATAGGCCGGAAATCATTTGGGTTTGATGGATTGGGTGAAATATTCTTGAAATTCGTCAAAATGGGCAGGCAGGGATTGGGAATTAACTTGACAGGAGATCAGGAGATTAGACATTTGGATTCAATTGGTCACAATTATTGCAGACCCATTTTTTTTTTATTTTTCGCGGCCTCTAATTCCTTATAGTCGATATTGACGCATCGACCGTGAAAAATCATGCGACATTTAAAACATGATAAATTATTTTTGTCATCTCTAGTCACATTAGATTTGCAGATTGAACATTGGGCCATTTTAATTTATTTGTTTGATAAAATGAAAAAATATAATAATGACTCACACTTGGATTCTATTATTTTTAGGTCCTAGCGTACTACAATCCTCTGTAGCTCTAGGATTAGCTCTGTATCTACTCCCGACTCACTTGTAAACAATTAGTTCAATGATGGTTAAACACTTTAACACTTCTAACCAATTTGACCGCATAATTAAAGAGAAAAAAGATGGAGAGAAAATGAAAGAGCAAATGAAGTAAGGAGAGAGGTATTGACTGCGTGCCAACCACCAACAGACGTCTGTACTGGTTGGCCCGACAGAAGAGAGCGGCTGGGAAGCTGAAGTACGTCTGGTTCGCCGGTGGTAGAGTGCGGTGCCGGAAGGATGACGGTCATCCTGTCATTTCTATCGACCATCCATCCGACTTAGATGTGTACTGCTGACCCTATGGCACCCGTCCGCTGTTTATTGGCTTCTCGTTGGATCTTCCATTGGTTCTCAATTACAAATTTACTTTTTTTGTTTCTTTATCTACTAATATTTTTTTTTTAGGTTATGCTATATTTTTTCCTTTTAATACTTCAAATTTTACAACACAATCGGCGAACCATGGACTTATTGTAATTTTAAATACCCAAACTGTAATTTTTAATTTTTACATCAGTTCATCCATTAAAATACTCTTTATTTCAGCATCTTTCCATCTCATTCTGATAATTCATCGATTACCAAATCCAAATGTCTAATCTCCTGATCTCCTGTCAAGTTAATTCCCAATCCCTGCCTGCCCATTTTGACGAATTTCAAGAATATTTCACTCACAATTTTTATCATATTATCGCAGTATCTGAAACTTGGCTTAAACCACATATTCCTTCCTCCTCCATCACCCTACCTGACTATACGTTTTTCCGCCATGACCGAGATAACCGGACTGGTGGAGGAATAGGTCTTTATGTCCATCAAACCCTAAAAGCCCGAATCCTCGAATCCTCTCTTCCAACCGAAGTCCCTCATATTGAATTCCTTCTCTCCGAAATTACCTGTAATGGACAACCGCTCCTTTACATAGTTGTATACCGGCCTCCTTTAGTGCCTTTTGACTCTTACATACCCATCGGAGTAACTGAACAAATTGATAGAAAGAAAACAATATAAAAGAGATAATATGACAGGACAGCCCAGCGCCTCCCTCTCCTTCGGCAAGGTCAGGCAGTATTGGTGCAGTTGAGACCTGATAGGAGAGGTGAACCATAGGTCTCAGGCCAAGTTGTTGAGGTTCACTCCCCAAGATCATATATAGTTGATGTTGCTGGAAAGAGGTATCGACGGAACAGAGTTTACGTCAAGCCTTCACACAAAGGAAGAGCAGAAGAGGATGGCGAACCTAAGAAGAAAGAAGTAACCACTCCTCCGAGATTCGATCCACTCATTCACAGACGTTAACTCATCTTTCTGGAAGAAGGAAGATGTTGATAAAATATATGTAAATAGTTCAGCTGTTCTATTATCTAAAAATCATACTTTTTAAAATTACATTCATTATTGTTTTTGTTTTGCTTAAACAAGCCTAATTAATTATTAAGTTAATAAAATAAAAGACATAAACACCCTTAAAGAATTTCAGCGAAAACCCACAAAAGAAAACCTGATAAAATATAAAAAACAAAAAGCAATTCTTGTGAAAAATAAAAATAAAACTTCTTGGATTTCATACATAGAATCCATAAACTTTAACACTCCAATAAAAAAGATATGGCAAAAAATCAACAAAATAGCTGGTAACAACTATAATGGGACACCAATATTAAAAATCCAAAATGAAATAATAACTGACCCCAAAATAATTGCAGAAAATCTTGCAAATCGCTTCTCAGCTATATCTAATCCAAACATTAATCTTGACCAAACAAAATACCTTAGTGAAATTGAATTTACTCCATCCACGAGACAAGATAATTCGTTCCAGCACGATTACAATCGCCCCTTCACAATCTGGGAACTACAAATGGCAATAGATGAAACAAATTCCTCCTCCCCTGGAATAGATGAAGTGCATAATGACCTGATAAAACACTTTCCCCCGGAAATTAAAATCGAACTTCTTCTAATATTCAATCAAATATGGGAAACATCCACATATCCCCAAGCATGGAGGGAATCCATAGTCATTCCCATACTGAAACCGGGAAAAGATAAGCAACAACCCAACAGTTATCGACCAATATCACTCACCAGCTATTTATCTAAACTCTTAGAGAAAATGGTCAACAGACGTCTGATGTGGGCTATAGAAAAATTTAATCTATTATCGCCTACACAATCTGGTTTTCGGAAAAGTAGATTCACTATAGACCAACTAGTGACAATAGAAGCTGAGATTCTCAACACGTTTGTAGAACAAAAAGAAGCAATAGGAATATTCTTTGACATTGAAAAGGCGTATGATACAATTGACCGAGAAACAATAACAAAAACGATTTATGAATGGGGCTTTAGGGGAACTCTTCCGAAGTTTATTCAAAGCTTTTTAAAGGAAAGACATATTACCGTTAGAGTTGGAGAATCGACCTCTAGAAGTAAAAAAATAACTAATGGCATTCCACAGGGTAGTGTATTAAGTTGTACATTGTTTGCGATTGCAATAAAATCAATAGTGGATGTGATTCCTGGATCGATGAAAGCATTTCTTTACGTTGATGACCTTGCCATCTTTTTACGATTCATTCAGGAATCATGAGTGGATGAGAAGAGTCCTACAGAATGTTTTAAATAAACTACAGAGTTGGGCTGAAAGCAAAAATCTTCGCTTCTCCATAGAAAAGACTAGAGGCGTATTATTTTCAAGAAAGAGGAATCCAAGCCCAGTACCTCAACTTTTTATGTACGGCAATAATTTAACATTTTGCGACAACATAAAATTTCTCGAATTGGTCATAGACAGCAAATTGACATGGTTAGATCACATAAAATACCTAAGAGAAGAATGTTTCAAGAGGCTTAGACTTATGAAAGTATTAGCAAGGACCTCTTGGGGAGCAGACCGAAAGTCAGTAAGATCTAAAATAGACTGCGGTTGTGTGGTCTATTCTTCGGCTAAAACAAGCCGTCTCCTACTTCTAGACTCCATTCACCATACTGGGATAAGATTAGCCACAGGTGCCTCTGTGCTGAAGCCTCTTTAGCTCCTCTGACATTTCGAAGGCAAGATCTAATAAATAGTTATATTGTAAAACTTAAACTCCAGCCAACCAACCCAGCTTACCACCATATATTTCATCCCCGCTGTATCAGAAATTTCGAAATGAACACAACAAGAAACGCTCCTTTAGGCATCAGACAAAAAAAAGTCATAAAAGAAATTTATGATATGCCGATAGACCAAGCCGACCCTGACTTCCGATTACCCCCGTGTAAATATCAGAATTATAAAATAGACCTATCCTTAAAACATAAGAACACAGGATCAAATAACCTTCAATTTCACTAGAAGATACAGGAATATTCAGACTATGAAATAATATATACCGATGGATCCAAGAAAAATGAAAATGTAGGGTTCGCAATAATTATAAATGGGACACCCAAAAAATATAAATTACTTTCATATTCAACAATATACTCTGCAGAACTTCAGGCAATATCTACAGCTCTTTACTCATCAATTAGCTGTGCACATCCAAAAATTTTAATTTGTACAGATTCAATGTCGGCACTTCAAAGCATATCAAACTGTAACAAAACCGGTCATACAATAAACAAAATCCGCAATTATTTAGAAATGTTAAAATATCTAAAAAAACACGTAACATTTCTCTGGACCCCTGGACACTCCGGGAAATGAAGCTGCGGATAAATCTGCCAAAGAAGCTGCAATGATGAATAGCCCACCTCTACAAATATATGAGCCGAACGATGTAAAGGCATTTTTAAAGAACAGGATCAGGAAAAATTGGGAATCCCTGAGGGCCGAAATACCACTGACTAACAAACTTAGAAATATAAAAAAAAGTACGAAGCAGTGGACAAGTGCAATAAGAGGGAATAGAAGAGAGGAAGTGGTTGCGACAAGGCTGAGGATCGGTCATTCCAACCTGACTCATGCATATTTAATTACCAAAGAGCCCCAACCACATTGCGAATCATGTCAATCAACAATGACTATAAAACATATAATGGAGGATTGTGCATTGCTGCAAAAAGCCTTTGAAAATAATAAAATACCCGGGTCTATAGATCTTGTACTAGAAGATTCGAAAAATACAATAGATACAATAATAAACCTTTTTAAAGAAATAGATCTCTACCATAAAATATAAGACGCAATTAAAGTATAAATTAGGAAATATATAAAAGAAAAAATTAGTACGCAAACAAAAGAAAATTAAAAAGTAAAATCGATTAAAAGACCGTAATATACATAAAAGTGCAAAGGGCGTAATAACCTAGATGTTGATCGCCCAAAAAAAATAAGTCTCTAATCTAATCTAATCTATAAGTCCCATAGGCTCTACCACCTGCTCTGCTCTCAGCAGCTCTCGCTGCGGCTTAAATACCAGATATACAAATCTGTCATTAGACCCATGGTGCGCCGCTACTTAAGCACCTCTTTAAATCCAACCTCCGAGGCCTACAATTCCAGTCCTCTATCCTGAGGCGCATAGTGAGAGACACGTCGCTTGAAAAGCACGAAGCACTAAATTGGACGAGGAACTAAAAATCCCGACGATCATTAATTGCATTAGCCGAAGGCACCTCAAATTCTTTGAGAGGCTAAAGGCGTGTGAAAACCCATTATTCAAAGATATAGCCCCCCCTCCCAGACCTGGGAGGTGGCAAGGCAGTGTCCCTATGGTCGACGTGCTCTCATTGGCCCAGGGTAGGGGTCTGGACATTCTAGTCCAATCACCCACTTCCTTTTCTTCCTTCCTCTTCCCCTTTCTTCTTTCTTCCTATCTCCTACCCCTAAAAGCGGTCTCTCGCCGATTTTGAACTGTATCGAGCCAGCGGCCTAGTGCCGGTTTAGAGAAAACGCCTTAGGCGGTCTCATACCTTGTAAATACTTTTAATACCTCCGGGTAAATGAAGTATCTATGATGTATGCATATTTATTGATTTGTAAATAAAATGTATATATTGTAAATTTATGTAAATTATGAAAATAAATGAGATTTGATACAAAAAAAGAGAGGTCCTAACTGTCTCGCGAGAGCTCAAACAACCACTACAAACCCATGAAGGTCCTTGGATTCAGTATATGGTAGAGACTACGGTTTTGCAGATGATTTGTCCTAGCTTCATGCTCAACTATCAGATTTTTTCCCCTTATTTTAGTGCCCACTGCATAGAGATTGGGTAAGCCCCAGGAGAGTCCTAGATCCTATAGGATTTATCTCTGGCTACTAACAGATTATATAAAAGTCTGCCAGCAGCGGTATCTGAACCCATGACCTTCAGCACCCTTTACCACTGAGCCACCATGCGCTGTTAACTTGCTGAGAAAGTTTTGAGCAATATAACTAATAATTAATTAATTGATTGTTATTGAGGATTGTTTTGGCCATATGAAATGCCTTTTGAAATTATATGTGTTGTTAGACCGAAGGAATAGTCCGATCTAGATTTTCTTGTAACATTTGTACAAATTTATCAATCATAATTGTTTAAAAAATAACTGTTTATTATTTAATAACCAATAAATGTTAAATATGTTAAGTGGCAGGAATGTCGAACTTCACTTCCCAAAAGAGCTGGTCACTCCGGGCAGTTAGACCTTACTCCCATAAGGCAAGGCCTATAAAGAGGAAATATGTATATAATTTTGAAAAATATTAGTATTTTTTTGTAAACCGTATATATTTCTCTTTATAGTAAGAGTTTAATTCATTTATTCACTCATTTAATAACCTGAGATTTATTGCTTTATACTTTGACAATACATAAATTGTATTCCAAGGATGAACTCAAGCGACATTAAGTCGCAATTATTTTATTATTTGGAGGATGGAGAAAGTTGGGGAGTACAGTAAAAAAAACACCAAATAATTTAAGACTTATTATTTATTTGTGCCGACGTTTTATTATTTCTTTCCACCTAAATTTGATTTACAAAATTTTTGTTAATGTTTGCATGTATTACATGTATTGTTATTTACTAATGTATTGATATAAAATAAGTGTTTTGTGAACTGTATCCAAGGGTTAGAAATAAAGTTAGTTTAAAATTATAATCACCTGGAGACTCCCTAAAATGCAGCCCAATCGTGGTTGAACTCTAGTAAACTGCACAGCATATAATTCAGATAAGATATTTGTTTATAGAAATAAATATCAGCACTGATTCAGTCAGTGTACTATTTTTTATTATAAATTATCTTTTGCACAAGCCGAGGTTTCGGCCCAAATTTGTGAGCTTCTAGATGATGATTGGTCCATAGAGAGAGAGAGAGAGAGAAAGAAAGACAGTCTGTTTTCACATTCCTCCTCTTCTTTACTTCAATCAGATTATTGATTTTTTTGAATCAATTAAATATTAATAATTTATAGAATGAGTTGACTATTTCTAGTTAAAATGGAGTAAATGCGACAAATAAATATGAAATTGATAAAAGTTACAGAACATTGAAATATATTATTAACCTTATTATTATTAGCATTAGTTGATATTATTAACCCATAGATTGGTTTTATACATTAATTATAAACATTGAGGCTGATGCATTCCTTTTACATGATCAAGCTTTGATAAATTACCAACCAAGATAAATGTCATCTCTCATAAACTATTTACATGCCCTTTTAAAATCTGGACATATTTCAGGGAAACAGAGACTAATTGGAAAAAATTGGTAATAAGTTTAAAATGGTACAGAAAGAATTTAAGATTATTAATGGCTGAGAACGAAACCCTTTCTCATCAAAAAAGGAGAAGTGGTGATGAAATGCGATTTCTTACTGACAAGGTTAGTAAAAAAAAAGTAAAATAGAAATAAGTGATTTAAATTAAATACATTATGTAAGGAAGAAATAGTTTGGGGTGCAGTCAATAAAAACACCTTAATTAGTGTAACTTATTTATTTTGTGCCGACGTTTCGGCCTACAATGTAGGCCATCTTCAGGGCTAAGAAACAAGGCTCTCCTCTCCGAAACCATCCACATCACTTTAGATTCCTCCACTGTTAATGTCAAGACCGACTCCCATCACATATCCTTAACCTACTCCCAAATTTTTGATTTACTAAAATAACCTTAAATTCTTAAATTATTCTAGAATTCTTACATGTCTATATATCATCTCTTACATACACATTTATCACCTATTTTCCATTATCATATCATCTATATTCATTTTTTATTTTCCATTATCCATTACCATATCGTTCTCCTATCATCTCACCTATATATACACATTTTGACCATTGACTTTTATTTTATTTTTTATCTTTCCACCATTTCCCATTAATTTAGTCCTTATTTCTCTTGGTTTTCTTTTTTCACCTTGTTTTTAATTTTTTTACGCTGTTTGCATTATTTACGTGTAACTTATATTCACGGCATCATTGCATTTCCCTTTCCTCTTCTTAGTTATTTTTTTGGCCGTCAGAGATCGCGGTTAGCGCTATATTTGGTTAGTATACATCTTAATCTTTATCTTACCTCCATCCTTTCCACCTTCACCTTTCTTCGCACCTGTTTCTAACACCAATGTTTGGCATCCATCATATGTTAATAGCATAGAGTTCATTATTATTTAGTCTCATATTTTTACATCTACTGAATTTCTATACCTATTTTCTATATGTTTATGTTATATTCACATCATATTAGTAGTACAAATAGGCGGGTTGAGCCGGAGCCGTGACCTTGAGGTCATTGTCTGCTGTAGCAGGGTCGTGGTCGTGACCTTGAGATGACCTTGAGGGTGGGAGGGGTGTAAGGCAGGGCGAGGGGGTGTTGACCTTGAGGTAGGTCCAGGTGTGCAAATTAAGATTTGGCAACGTCGCAGATGAGATGTGGCAACACCGAAACTAGGTCACAGCATAATGAAAGAGAGTATATTGTTTTCCGAATGGGAGAGTGTCATCATTTTGTCTTATGAATGAAGCACGTTGTTGCTTCCTTTATCAGTTAGTTTAGTATGGGTCGGCTAAGGAGCAAGAACCTGAGGTACGAAGACGGAAGGTTGTCGACATTCGTCGGCTGGTCGTCACCGGTGAGTCCATTGAAACTAGCGGCTGCTGGGTTGTATTACTTGAAAGTGTCTGATAGGACAAGATGTCCATTTTGCGGAGTAGTCTTGCATGAATGGAAGGAGTATGACGACCCTTTTGCCGACCACAAAAAATGGTCTAAAAACTGTTCGTTTATCGAGTATTGTGAACAATTGAATGAGCTGCAAATCATAGTGTCTGACGAGAATGATAGCGAAGAGACGGTATGTTGTTAAAAGGCTTCACAATTTTCTACATCGACTCAAAGATTTGCAATTATGCATTTCCTTGTATGAACTAAAAAGAAGGGAAATAAATGATGTGATAAAAAAACTAGAACAGCTGCAGCTTTCTCCCCTCCACTCCGTTATACCACACAGTCTTGTCGTTGATGATACGCGAGATGGATCGTCGAATGGACCTTGTGACCGAGTACCCACTCACCAACAGTAAATGTTTTCGAATCGGTTTGTGTAACTTTGTGCCGACTATCGCCATTAGCGAAAAGAAGAAAACTGTCGTTTACATGAATGTTGAGGAATGGACATATATTACCACCCGAGCTCCGAAAATTTTGTTATTGCTGCAGAAACGAAAAAAATCCTATGAAAAAGACCGATCAAGATGTCAAAACGTGATTTGTGAACTTACTACAAGAGGACGCACTAGGGTGATGCGGATAGAGCAGGTAACGCAATGGTTTGCAATGTTTAATCATGAGACCCTTCCACCATCGTCTGCATCTGCATGTTTCAACAGGAACGAGACGGTCAAACTTTGCGCAAATATAGAAAAAATCAACGATTCACTAGCATTGATAACAAAGATGGTTGAACTTTATAATAAGAATGAAGCAAGTGTAGTTAGCGAACCAATTGATTTTAGCATAAATACAAATACACTGTTTTACAACTTAAATGAATTGAATTGTGATGATAATCAATAAAATAAGTTTCCTTTAATATGTTGTATTTTTTATTTGTCCCTTGAAAAATAAAATAGGAAGAAGGAAAAAAAAAAAAAAAACAAATACAAATTTACTGAAATCAAATATTTTTATTTTATGTAAATATAAAATTTAATTAAAAAAAAAAATTAATAAATCTGAATCAAATACTGATAAGGTAAATATAAAATTTTTAACAATTAACAATCTTGTAATGTTTCTGATAAACAGCTGATCTGTGGGTTGATTCCAGGATAGGACTCAGTATCTTGGAAATATGTTGAATCCTGTTTTCGAATCTTACTCTGTCCCTCGCATATGTTTCCCATGGACTGATACGTGCTGCACGATGAGCATAATTCCATGTTACAAGAGTACGAGTTTCAACAAGGTCCTCATCAGGCTTGAAAGATACCTAAATAAAAGATATTATTACTCGATATTTTGTATTTTCCGAATCGAGTTCTAATTCGTTTATATTTTTTTTTTTTGGTTGTACGTTCATTTTACATCTACTTTTAAAATAAAAAGAAATTAGTATACTCCTCTTCTAACAACCACAAAAAAAACAAACAGAGAGTCAGTACAATTTACGGACCAAACCCGTTCCCATTTCATATTCTATTATTTTATCATGTAAAATGAGACAGTAAGCTTTAGTATTGGCTGGAAAGTTTTCTTTCGCCTCTAATAGTACTCTGATATCGATAGTCGCACTTTTGATTGCTTCAGATTGCTTAGAACAATCTATAATCACTAGAGGCGCTAGTTTCTCGAAATCGGATCTTGAAAGCAGGGGCTGAGAATGTCTAACGCCATAATAACTCGTTTGAAATTCGTTATACATTTCATACAACAATGCTACTTTTCCTTGCTCAAAATCTAAATTTAAGTCATCGTACGGATATTGTTCACTATTCAAATAAAGTTTCAAATTTTTTAATTTGCAACTATCGAACAGACTGCTATCTTTGTTAGAGGTTCTATTTCGATCACTTTGAAATGCAAAAATGAGATAGCGCGGTTTTTCTAAATTTGTTGAAGTTTTGACCGACCAATTTTCCTGCTGCGTCGCAGGTACATTGGGATATTCGTAAAGATCCCATGATCTGAATGGAATAGAAACGACCTTGTTCTTGTCTACTAGTTTTAATAACCTCAGACGTTCATAATCTGAAACACGAACATGAGGCATTCTCCACACCAATTTGTCAAGTTTTATTTGTACATCATCGTCACCTAGCACGCAGTTTAGGTCAGTACTTGATCTGATCAAAACGAGCTCTTGCTTCAGATTGATTAAAATTTTACGATAGTCCTCGCAAATCCCAAAAAGAATATCAAGTGGTAGGCATACGCTAAAAACGCCGTTTTTATCCAAAGAAAGAGTTTTACCGGGCATTGTCCACCCCGCATTTTCTAATCCCATTACTCGATTAGGCGAAAATGATGCATGCCCTTTAAGAGTAGTAGTTATCCCCGGATTTCGTACTCGATCGACTTCTATACCGTTTAGTTCATATCTAATTTCGTCAAACAAAAACGCGAATGCGTTATTAGTCAACTTTGGAGTGGCACCGATAGTGCCATCACTTTTTAAGATCCTCCCTTCGAGATAAATAAAACTTTGAGAAGGAAAGGTATAAATATCTTGTTGATGAATAGGAATTCTAATCTCGTCGGATTTGTTAAAGGTATTTCCCGTATAAGGCTGGTGCGAGTGATATTCAAATTGTGTAAGAGAATCGACGAATTTTATATCCGTCGTAACGTCTAGTATGTCATTCATAATGTTTGTTTAACCGAAAACCACACTGTTTTAAAAATATAGCGTTCGCAGTTGTTAGCGCTCTTGTTGATTTAGGTTTACTGGTTTTAACCGTTGTTTGACATCTCCTTTTATAATAATCGATGCAACAACTATCTCTAGAAGAAAAATCAATCCCCATTCTTTTTTAAATGTAATCTCAATGTAACCGTTTCTCCTCTAAAGTCGATAAGCTCTCCGTTCTGATCTACTAATCGAACGATGATATTGTCTACAGTCCTCACGTTGGTTGGAAAGTAAATGACCGGATTCGTGATTTCTATTATTTTATATCCTGGGTCTACACGCGGAAAGAATTGATGAATATTATGATCCGGTTCTCCGTTCACATAAGACCCCGATGCGATGTTACATTGAATTGAAATAATGTTTACGCTGAGAATTTTAACAATGTCATTTGATTCAGTATAGGAGCGATTCGGAGGAATGACATGATCGGATCGTGTAAAACCCAAAAGAGGACCAATAGAGTGAGGCTTCTCGGAATAGTTAAAGTATACTGCATGAGTTGTTTTAATTTCCGTTTTTAGCGTGTTGGAATTTCCTCTTATTATCACTACAGCGGTAGGGTCAAGATGAGAAATTTTTTCACGTAAAAAGGAGGCTATAGCATCGATATCGTACGATCCTTCAGGTATTTGGATCGAAAAATCACCAAAATAAAACATATCATTAGCGCCCTTTTTTATATTCGGAATAGTATTATATGTCTCAAATGATAACAACCCAACAGTATATATTGACCCCAATTCTAACGGTGGTAAAAAGTTTGCGGAAAGTACGCTAGAATTGCCCGTAAGCGTTACTGTATAGCTCATGATTAACAATGATCAAACGCTTTGAGAAGCATCGACTAAATACTGTAAGCAGAGATGTCCACAAACTGACGTATTCCACTCCTGATAACGCTCTCTATTATAAGTTATTTTTAGCCCCTTAAAGTACTCGAGCAACTGTGGTGGTGGTTTTAAGTTTCCAAAGGAATCAAAGTATTTCACAAAATTATTTTGTTTTACATAACAGACCCAATGTGAACCAAGTTCTGAGCTCGGCTCTAAATTTACAATAGCAGACTCGTGTTTGTTTGGATATCTAGGAAGTTTATCAATCATAAACACTCCTCGAAAATGTTGGATATTTAAAACTTTGGCCAAATAATTTAATTCTAAATCCGTCAATGGCTTATTCGGTAGTCAGATCTTTCCAGATTTGTTTTTTTGTCGAGTTATAAACAGGCCGTAGCCTTTCCGATATGGTTTCAAATAAAGTCCATTTCCGATTTTCTGACTTTCCATCGCTAAATTATGCCTCTTTTGCTCATCTAATTTATGTTTAGCTTCTTTCGCCTCGTAGATAGCTTTAGCCACACTCGACGCTCCTCCCGCTAAAGATCCCACTGCAGAAAGCCCCGCCATTAACGGCACAAGAAATGGAAGAAATCCTCCCTCTTTTGGCAAAGGAAGAACTCTGGGAGGCAAAGGTTTTGTCTTACCACGTAAATGCATTTTAGCCTTTTTGTATGCCATTTTTGACGCTTCGAGGATCGATGATACGTTAGCAACCTTTAGCGATTTAACTAATTTTTTGAAACTAATCTTTTTATTTTTCTTCTTCTTCTTAATACCGGCACCAATTTTACCTTTCGCTTTCATAGTATTTGTAACTAACCAAGCCGCAGCTTTTTCTCCCAATGATGAATCCGAAGCTTTAACTCGTTTCCAAGCGTTTTCAACCAAAATCTTGTCCGCTTTTCTACGACTTTGCATATCCTTATCTTTGCTATAAGCAATATCGTGTTCTTTACAAGCTTTATCAAGCTGGTTTATTCCACTATCTCCTCTATTTAGTCGTTTTTCAAGGTTTGTACCGGGGCCACAATACTGGTATCCTGGCAGGTGTAATTCAAACGGTAACTTATTTATGAGACTGTTTATCAAGCCTCTTCCTTTGCGAGTCTTACGAATCATACTGTAGTGAAAAATGACAATCGGCGATATATATATATATACAGGAAATGAATGATTTTGTCTGCATTCAAAATGAAATTAGTCCAACAAGAACAACGTTTTTCTACTTTGAAGTGTTTGCCTGACGAATCTACTGAGGTGAAACATAGCACATTATTACCAAACACCATACGAGCGTCGATATGCGGATCAAGCGGATGTGGAAAGACGAATATTATGATTGGACTTTTATTAAATCCAAATGGTTTAAAATTTAAAAATGTATATCTATTCGGAAAAACTTTACACCAGCTCAAATACCAGTATTTAAAAAATGTTTTAAATATGGTTCCTGAAATAGGATTTTACGATTTTGAAGATGCAAAAGATATGCCTCACCAAGTTGAATCTAATTCAGTCTGTATATTCGATGATGTTACGATGGAGGATCAAGATATAATTAAACGATATTTCAGTTATGGAAGACATATGAATCTAGATTGTTTTTACTTAACACAAAGTTATGTTTGCATTCCTAGACATCTGATCAGGTGTAATTTTAACTTTTTAATAATATTTCCTCAGGACGAATTGAGTTTAAAACATATTTACGATGAACATGTGAGCACTCCTGCTATCGGTTTCCAACTTTTTAAAGACATGTGTTCATTATGTTGGAAAGAGCCTTTCGGTTATCTGGTTATTGACAAAAGTAGGGATTTAAACAATGGTCGTTTTAGAAAAGGAATCGATACATTTATTGTAGATATATAAAGGGTTTCCAGTCGTTGACGGAGCTCAGTCATGGACCCTAAAGTCACCCGTGAGATTATAAAAACTAGCGAAATTTTAAAAAATAAATTTCGGACATTGAAACGCGGTCTTCAGGATGTAGATGAGGTTCGTCAAGCATTCTTTACACCTGTATCACAACCTTTAGAAGATATTAAAGAGTCGTTAAAGTTGCAAAAAGAAACCAAATCGGAGCCGTCAAGTAAAAAGATTAGAAACAAAAATGATGAGATTGAGTTTACAAAAGATATTTACAAAAGAGCAACATTGACACCAGAGTTAGCTCATTCGACTCATCCGACAACTCCAATAATTTCATCATCTAGATTGGCGTTTCCTGAAATTAAAGTAGAAAATGAACATCATGAAACTGAAGATTCACTAGTAGAAACAATTAAACAGTTTGGAAACCAACAAAGAAAATATTTGGAGAAATTGTTGAGAGGCGATAATAAAACCTTCGATTCACGTTATGGCATTAGAGTCATGCCCGATGGAGGATTCGCAATAGGTGACTCTACTGATATTCAACTACATACAAACAGCGATGACATAACAATTAACGGGGTAACTTATGAAGGCACAGAGGGATTGTTGCAGTTACTTTACTTGAAAAATCCCGAAAAGTATGAAAAAAAAGACTTGGAAATGTATAAAAACATTTTAATCTCGACCAATGCTCACAAAAAAGGCTATAGTGAAGAACGAGGGAGACAAGGAATCAGATCAGAAAAATATAGAAAAGTAATAGCGATGCTTTTCACACCTCGTCATACCACACCCCCTCCTAGTAAAATAGCCACACTTCGTTCGCACAAAGGCACTGGTCTCATGAGAGCCGATAAACCCATTTATGAGTATTGGGATGATCCTAATGAGCTAGTTGATCGGCTGAGGTTGCTAATATCTTCGGCGAATGCAGGTCACGAAGGACATGAAAACGAAATAGGATCGATAATTGAAGAGCTACGAGAAATAAATATATTATATTAAGTGAATATCTTTTCACTGTGTGTGTGTGTATCTCGGTGATGCTAATAACGCTCGGTTATCTTAAAAGATGAATGCATCGTTGTTGAAAAGTGCTGTCGTAAATGAATTGCACAAACCAGCTCGAAGAAAATATCCACGTCGGAAAACTGTTTTGAAAGGAATTAACGATTTATGGCAAATAGACCTTGTGGAAATGATACCTTATTCTGGAGAAAATAAAGGAAATAAATATTTGTTAACGGTCATAGACTGCTTTTCGAAATTTGCTTGGGCTGTGCCATTAAAACAGAAAACAGCGGACAACGTGAGCAAAGCAATGGAGAGTGTGTTTTTATCGAGTAAATCAACTCCAAAACATATTCAAAGTGATCAAGGAAAAGAATTTTACAATTCAAAGTTTAATTCTCTAATGAAACAATACAATGTTAATCATTATTCAACTTTTTCTAATATAAAAGCTTCCATTGTAGAGAGGTTCAATAGAACATTAAAAGAAAAAATTTGGAGAGCATTCAGCCTGCGAGGAAATTATAAATTTTTAGATATATTACCCCAAATTCTACAAGAGTATAATTCATCATTTCATAGGACTATAGGTATGAAACCAATCGATGCTCGGCATAAAAAGATGGAGAGATACTTGCTAAAAAATGTGTATTCTACAGTGACTAAATCGAAAGTACGAAAGCAGAAATTTATAGAAGACGATTTTGTAAGAATATCTAAACAAAAAACAAGTTTTTCAAAAGGCTATAAGCCTAATTGGTCAAGTGAAATTTTTAAGGTAGTCAAGATTCAGGAGACATATCCGTACACATATTTGCTAGAAGATCTAAAAGGGCAACCGATCAGTGGTGCATTTTATGAAGAAGAGCTACAACAGGCTAAATATCCAAATATATACCTGGTAGAAAAGGTTTTAAAAAGGAAAGGCAATCAATTATATGTCAAGTGGTTCGGTGTTAATGAACGCAGCTGGGTTAATAAAAAGGATATCGTATAATGTTGAAGAAGAAGAAAAAAAAAAAACATATGCTCTTGCACTAGACATTTATTTTTATACATATATCATATGTCATTAAAATTTTTTGTTAATTATTGTTACTTTTCTTGAAAAAATAAAAATCTAATAATCTGTTCACTGGTCTAATTTTCTAACCTATTTATTAATTTAAGTAAGTGCGACGTATTTTATTTGTCCTTGAAAAAAAAGAGGAATAAGAAAAAAACAAATTAACTGAAAACATTTATTTTTCTTTATGAATGAAAAATTTAATTAAAAATCATCTACATCAATATGTAGCAATTATAAGAAAAACATATTACAAAATAAATCTAAATGAAATACTGATTTAGTAAATACAATATTTAACATATTTTAATTAAAAAGACTCCTCCTCAAACCATAAACAATGCGGGCTACACGCCCTATGGTAATTGAGAGGGTTTATTAACGAATCGGTGTCATACAACAGTCCACAGTATACACATTTAACACTATTTTTGACTCCACGTATAAATCCAGCAAATGACAGCCTATGATGAGGAGAAGAAGAATTGTCTCTATACGTTCGTTTACGAACGTCTCTTTTAGTGAAATCTACAGCCTCGCTATTTTTATTTACCCATGCAGCCAGACGATGAGCTTGATTTAAAGAGCAAACGAATGAAGTGTCTAAATGATAATGACATGCTATCTTATCATATTCCAACTGTTTCAGATTGGGGCATCCAAAGTCGTGCAAATCATAAACAGGTTTATCAATAAGGTCTTCTATAAACTTACACTTTTCTATTCCTTTTCCCCATAATACGTCATAGTTTTCTGCAACGGATAGTAAAACATTTTTCAAAGATTCATAATTTACATCACCATAGTCCCATTCCAGACCATGAAGATGTTTTTTTACCCAGAGATTTGTCTTTAGCCGATCAGCATTTTCGGCTCCTTGAGGCGGTTTAAAAATCCAATGACTAGAGTGCTCGTAATTTAAGCTAACTACTGACAGTTCTTTCACTATCAGCTTGTTCGTTTCCAAACGATAAGCCTGTAAATCAAGAACTGCTGACGACATGTCTGGAATAACTCTACTGAAAGCGGGCCCAAATACCGACTGACCTGATCAGCATCTGACGCAGCACCTTAGCGTACTTATAAGCCCTCGCCTTTTCTATCTCCTGATCAGTCAGCCACTATGCTAGTATAAGTTCATAGTCTCAACGTCTTCAGTTTTCATTACAACTGCAGTAAAGTAAGTTTTTTTTTTTTTTTAATTTTACTCGAATATCTGTTTACTAACTAAGTATATGATTTTAATTTTTTTTTTTTTTAGATGTCACTCCTGAAAAAATTAAATGAAATTAAACCCGCATATAAAAATATTGGAGAATTAATTATAGGACGGACGTATCAAATTCTACAACTTTCGAAGAAGGAGACGGAGTATGGCCCATCAATTGAAGCAATATTATTAGATGAAGGAGAAAAAGAAAAAATAAGAATCTTTCTACCTAAAAGATATGTCTACGCATTTACAGAAGAAGAAATATTCAACTATGAAGGTACATTCTTACATTTTAAACATATAAAGAAAAAAAGTTATATATTTTTTTTTTTTTTACTTAGCCAAGTGATTATTTTCTGTTTTAGGACAGCTAAAAATTCAATATATGGGAAAGAAGAAAAATGCTTATGACATAAAGTTTATGTAAACAAAAAAAAAAAAAAAGGTTGAATCAGGTTAGGCTACAATTGTTTTTGTTTTTTTAATATTACTTTTAGGGGGTAGTGTATATATATTTTAGTATTTGTTTGACCAAGTATGTTTTTAGATTAAAAATGAATAATAAAAGTAACGGAAATAATTATTTATGTGCTCATTGTGGATTATTGCTTACAAACTGGCGACATAGATGTCAATCGTTGTTTTACTATTGTCGAGGCTGTAGGAAAGAATTTAGCAAAAAGTTTAACTTTGAACGGCATAAATTAACTTGTCAATTTGGGGTTAGTAGTAATAATACACCCGACGTGAACACAATGGAGATACCAATGAAAAAAAGAAAATATAGCGTTTTTAGTAGACAGATGCGAGGGAATACGGTAGCTCAAGAAAATGGGATTATTAAAGCTTCCTTAGGAAATGCGGTTGAAGATGTTTACATTCCTAACGATAATAAAAAATTATTAGCTTCAGAATTTTTTAATAAGAAAAAAGAGGTTTTAGTAAAGTTACTAAATAGTTATGTAGATGAATGGAAAAATCTAAAATTAAACATAATGTTAGAATGTACATATATTAAGAAAAACGAAAATACTATTAGTGAAAGAACAGATTTTAATTTTAAATCGAAAGTTAGTACGATAGATGTTTCTATAAACCTCGAAAATTACATTGAAACAATTTTTGATAAAATTTTAGAGGAACAGGATGAGTTTGAAAAAAAAGGTTCCGGTTGGATGTATACCTCTGCAAACTATATCTGCCTACATTTAACTAAATTTAAGCCTTTCGGAGGGTCTCAATATATTGAATTACCTAAAAAAATACGAGACAAACGTTGTGTTATAAATGTAAAAAATAATACTAACGATTGCTTTCGTTTAGCTTTACTTAGTGATAATATTAGATCAAATGACTTTAACGCGTACAAAAATATTCATACTCCATATTCTTTTGATTCTATATCGTTCCCGACTCCAATTAGCGATATCAATCGATTCGAAAATTTAAATAACCTGTCTATTAATGTTTATGGCTTAGATGATAAAAATAATGTTTATCCAATTAGAATCAGTAAAAAGGATAATTATGATAAAACGTTTGATCTGTTGTATTTACAAAATGGAGAAAATTTTCACTACTGTTTGATCACAAATCTTTCACGATTAGTAAGTTCTCAAATATCTTTGTCAAAACGCGCTTATTCAATCTGTCGTAGATGTCTGACCGTATTTCCAAGGACGTACGTAAACAAGTATGGGAAAAAAGGCGATGAGCGAAAAGACGAACACGAATTATTTTGCCGTGATCACAAACCAATTCGATCTGACTTTCCGAAAGAAGAAAAAATTGAATTTAAACATGTGGAATATACACAATCCATTCCAATCGTAGTTTATGCAGATATTGAATCTCTTTTGATACCAATTTCGGGGCCTATTCCTAATCCGTCAACATCTTGGAACAAAGCTGTTCATGAGCATCGTGCTTTTTCAGTTTCACTTCTGGTCAAGTCAAAAATGTTTGAATGTAAACCGTTTGTTTATACGGGAGAAAACTGTATGCTAGCGTTTTTAGAAAAACTCGAATCTATAGTTGTTGAAGCGGATAAAATATACGGTAATACTATGCGAATGGAAGAAATGAGCAAAGGGGAAAGTAAAATATTTTATTCTGCTAAAGATTGCATCTTATGTCAATACCCTTTAGACGAACACGATCGAGTACGACATCACTGTCACTTATCAGGAAAATTTGTTGGACCAGCACATAATGCTTGTAATTTAAGAGCAAAAAAGCCCGATTTTATACCTGTTTTTATGCACAACTTACAGGGTTACGATTCTCATTTTATAATCCCTTTCTTGGGCCGTTGTGAAAATATCAGCGTAATTCCTAGTAATTCTGAAAAATATATAAGTTTCAGCATAAAATTTAAAGGATGTAGTACAAAAATACGATTTGTTGACTCGTTTAAATTTCTATCATCAAGTTTGGAAACATTAGTGAACAATTTGCAAAATAAATCTAAATCAATTACTGATATATTTCCACATATGGCAAATATTATTAATGATGAAAACAAAATTAAATTATTGACAAGGAAAGGCATATTTCCGTACAATTATTTTAATTCTTTTGATCGTCTAAACGAAACTCGACTACCTTCCAAAAATTCATTTTTTAATGATTTAACAAAAACATCAATTAGCGACGTGGACTATGAGCACGCGAAAAGTGTCTGGAAAGTCTTCAACATCCAAACACTAAAAGATTATGCGGAATTGTATATACAAACAGATGTAATTTTGTTGTGCGAAGTTTTTGAAGCCTTTCGACTTCTCTGTCAACAAATTTATCGACTAGATCCTGCATGGTTTTTTACTTTGCCACAGTTATCTTGGAATGCAATGTTGAAATACACGAAAATAAAATTAGATGTAATAAAAGATATTGATATGGTTCAGTTTTTTGAAAAGGGAATAAGGGGAGGCATTTGCCAAGTTGTTTCTCGGTATGCGAAAGCTAACAATAAATATCTAAATGAATATGACTCGACTAAACCCAGTAATTATTTACTTTACGTAGATGTCAACAATCTTTACGGTTATGCCATGAACCTTCCCTTGCCGTATACAGATTTTGAGTGGGTTGATGAAAAATTAAATGTATTAGATGTTGAAAATGAATCAGAAACCGGTTATGTGCTAGACGTTGATGTTGAATACCCCAAAGAAATTCATGATAATCTTTCTCAATTACCTTTTTTACCCGAAAAAAATAATCCACCTAATACTAAAACAGTTAAACTATTGACGACTTTGATGCCCAAAACACGTTACATAGTACATTATGTGAATTTAAAACAAGCCCTACAACTCGGGGTAAAGATTTCAAAAATTCATAGAGTGTTGAAGTTTAAACAAAAAAAATGGTTGGCTCCATACATAGAAATTAATTCAATGATGAGAGCATCAGCAAAAAATACATTCGAGTCAGATTTTTACAAATTGATGAATAACAGCTGCTTCGGCAAATTTATGGAAAACGTGCGCAACAGAATCGATTTAAAAATAGTAACAAATGAAAAATCATTATTTCGTCAAGTCAATAAACCAAATTTTAAAGGCAGGATTATATTTGCAGATAATGTTACAGCGGTTCAGCTGGAAAAAGAAAGCATTATTTTTGATAAACCCTTGTACGTGGGATTTGCAGTGTTGGACTTGAGCAAAGTTTTGATGTATCATTACCACTACAATGTGTTTTTGAAAAAATATGGTGTAGAAAATGTTACTTTATGTTATACCGACACCGATTCATTTTTATACAATATTAGGACTGAAGATATTTATTCCGATATTTCTGGAGAGTTAAATAAATATTTTGATACAAGCAATTTTCCCACTTCTCATTTCTGTTATTCTGAAAAAAATAAAAAAGTCGTAGGTTTGTTGAAAGATGAAACTTTTGGAGATCCTATAGTAGAGTTTGTCGGATTGAGGCCCAAAATGTATTCGTACATAACAAAGAATGATATAACGGTTAAAAAGTCAAAGGGAATAAAAAAATCGGCAGTTAACGATTTTACTTTTAGCGATTACCTAAACACATTTAAAGACAGCAAAAGTCTATATTCTTCATTTTATACAATTCAATCTAAAAAGCATAACGTTCAAACCACACTGATAAATAAAAAGTCATTATGCTCATTTGATAATAAAAGATATACATTACACGATGAAACCACTCTCCCTTATGGCCACTATAGCCTCAATGAAACAACGAATCTAACATTGTAAATGTATAAGAACCAATTAATGATTGTATACTAGTATTATTATTGTTTACTTAAATTTATATTTAGTTAGTAAAGACCTGTAATTAGAGTACTAGATTTATTTCAAGAATGTCTACTTGTAGTATTATTATTGTTTACTTAAATGAGAAAATTAGAGTACAAGAAAAGTAACAAAAAATATGTTTAAGAATATGATGTATAAAATAAATGTTTTGTACAACTGTATTTTTTTTTCTTTCACATATCCTTTTCCAGCTCCTTCAAAAAAATTTCCTATATATTACTAAAGTTCAGGAGGAACACATACGTCATCCAAGCTCATAAAAAGCTAAATAATCTAAATCAATGAAACGTCATCCAATAGCCTATCTCAAAAGCAAGCCTAATCCCATTCATAAAAGCAACTTCCGTCTCAGTCATAATCTCAAAAGCATCCCATTCATAACTCATTCATAAAGACAAATTACGTCACGCTCCCATTCAATTCATCCATTCATAAGATGACGTCACACGCCCATTCAACTATTCCATTCATAAAATGATCAACATCCATTCAGAACAAACCATGACCTAGTTTCTACTGCGCTGTTGCCACATCTCATCTGCGACGTTGCCAAATCTTAATTTGCACACCTGGACCTACCTCAAGGTCAACACCCCCTCGCCCTGCCTTACACCCCTCCCACCCTCAAGGTCATCTCAAGGTCACGACCACGACCCTGCTACAGCAGACAATGACCTCAAGGTCACGGCTCCGGCTCAACCCGCCTATTTGTACTACTGTGGTTCATTCATAACTCTTATCCCATTCACAAAGACAAATTACATCACGCTCTCATTCATAAGATGACGTCACACGCCCATTCAACTATTCCATTCATAAAATGACGTCACATGACCAACATCCATTCAGAACAAACCGTGACCTAGTTTCTCTTCCATTCATAAGATGACGTCACACTTCCATTCATAAAAAATGACGTCACATGCGTCATCCATTCAGAACAAACCATGACCTAGTTTCTACTGCGCTGTTGCCACATCTCATCTGCGACGTTGCCAAATCTTAATTTGCACACCTGGACCTACCTCAAGGTCAACACCCCCTCGCCCTGCCTTACACCCCTCCCACCCTCAAGGTCATCTCAAGGTCACGACCACGACCCTGCTACAGCAGACAATGACCTCAAGGTCACGGCTCCGGCTCAACCCGCCTATTTGTACTACTCATATTTTATATTAATACAACTTCTTTCTAACTGTATACAGTTATAATATTAACTTCCCTTACTTATATTTTCTATTTTCTTTTCATACTTTAGATTTCATGTTTATAAACATTTTTTTTTTTTTATTATTTTATTGAGTTGTAAAACTGTAATACATACATCTAGTACAATTGCTATAAGAGTAAATAATACATGATAGGACATGTAGAGATACTACCCACTGGCAGCACTCTAATAAAGTTCTATAACAGAAGGTCCCGAGGCCATCTTCTCTTCAGACGCCTAGGAGGATTGTCCGGGATGGAATTGGATGCAAGGATGGAAACTAGTGGGTTTGGATGGGTTTGAAGTTTATTGTGGAATGATAGGTATCTGGAATTGGCTAAATCGGTAACATATGGAACGTTAAGGTCATTTATAAACATTATCTTTAATTTTTCAAATTTATCAATCCTTTCTTTCTACATATGCTTGTAATATTACATTTTACTTATGTAACCTCTAGATGTCTGGTATCATTCCATTTATATCTATAATTAAACTAGTTTTTTCTAAATCCTTCATATTCCACCCCTTTTTTTATATTTTAATCTTCTCATTTTGTATCTTTCCGTTTACCTCCTCATTTTTCTTTCTTTTTATATTATGTTTACATTTTATCCTTTCTGCACATTTATTTTCTGTTGATCATCTATAATTTTATTATTATCTGTCACTATTTTAATTTAATTATTTTCTGTAACCACTTTTATATTCGTTATCTTTAATCATCATATCTATTCACTATTTCATCATATCTAGTCACTATTTTAATTTCTACATTACTTGTACCACATTACTACATTACTTGTCACCATATTCTTGTTTTTATGTTTTTCTGTCTGTTCCTCTCTCTTAGCCCTGAAGATGGCTTACATTGTAGGCCGAAACGTCGGCTCACAATAAATAAGTTACACTTATTAAGGTGTTTTTATTGACTGCACCCCCAACTATTTTTTCCTTATATTAGAAGTTACAGTCAACCAATTCTTCTCTAACATAAATACATTATGGAATTATTTTGTATCAGCATGATCTGAAAAATTAGAAAGTGTGATCTAGTTTTATTAAATACATTCTGTTATTAAAAAATGACAAAAATAACTTGATTGTAATCGTTATAAAAAAAAATCTTTGAACTTGTCTCAGATTTTTCGAAGTCAAACGTTACAAATACATTATATTATACACGTTATTATTATTATTCATCTTGTACATTTTGATCCACAAGCTATTTTATTAATATTGTTTAAATTTTCATAACGCATGGGGCTATAAATTTATAAAAACTTCAATTTCTTTTGTTTAGGTAGAAATGTTAAAAGAAGAGCGCTTCAGAATAATGGAAGAACTTAATTCATTTGATGACATGTTGAAAGGGGCTGATCGTGATTTTATGAATGCTGAACAAGTAAATAATTTAGTTATCATCCATGAATTCATATTTTTAATATTATAACTGTTGATGTAATCAAAAAGAAGATGGTTGGGGGTTGGGGACTGGGAAGAAATACGTAGCAAATAACTGTTTCATTTGTGGACTGACATTTTTGTCCTTGTTTTGTTTGTTTATTCATTTAAGGTCACTTGATGCAGCTATGGCTAATCAGACAATATTAACAGTGGGAGCCCTAAATATTGCCTATCCAAGTGTAATTTGGGTACGGGTTTTTACTGAGTACCTGACACTGCACAGGACCCAATAATTACGTCCAGAAGGACGGCCTCCCTCCCTTTTTTTACTCCCTTCAAAAACCCTAAAGCAGGTTTTCCAGAGAACTGATTTTCTCGAGATTTGAAACCTAAATTTCAGTCCACCACAGGATCATTCAATTTCTCGTAACTATGTCTTTCCGTTTCAATTGTTGGCCAATAAGATATTTAATTGGCCTATAACTTGATCATTTATAGAGTTAGAGAAAAAAACATAAATTGTTTTAGAATTAGTTTCCCAACATCTTAAAGGGAAAAAAATATTTTCAAAAAATAAATATAATGAATTTTTCTATCCCTAAATCCTTTTTAGGTATTTCGGTTCAAAATCCAAATATCTTAGATTTTATTTTTTTTTTAAATCCTACCATCTGCTATAATATTTTCACTGAATCTGTTGAACTGATTTTATCAAGAATTTCTTTAAGAGTGAAATCTTTACCAATGTTCCTTCCAGAAATGAAGGAAACTGAAATGAAACAGAAGTTCTCCAAACTGAAAGGGAAAGTCTTGAGAATGGACAAATCAAATATTTTAGAACATTTTTTTTGGAATTTATTAACCATTGTGCAATAATTTGTAGTGTTTATTTTATTTTTTATTAAATATATCTTGACTTAAATGAAGATATGATCTTAAATGTTTAAGACCGAAAAATAAAAAGTTATTTATTTAAATACTTAAATGTATTGTCTTGATTTTTTTAGCTTAGTGAAGCTCTAAAAGCTGATGAAGAACATATACTAAAACAAATTTCAATTGCTTATGGAGAAAAATTGAGATTAGAAAAAGCGTATATGGAGAAGTTAGTATATCGAGATACTGCTGGAAAAATGGTGAACCATGTTAATGATTTAATTTTAAAAATGGTGGAAGAGCATAAAAACAAGGTGAGTAATATTTATTTAATTTCAATAGTTTTTACTACTGATGCATAACCGAAACTTATTTTAGGAATTGAAAATGTATAAATTAGAGAATCAACTGGCCAAAGAAATGGTCGAATTAGAATTTCTCAAAGGTTCACTGAAAGAAACTGAACTTGAGCTTGAAAATGTCAACACTAGTGTTAATGAATTAGACAATAATTATAAAAAAATGGAAAATAACTTCAAGAAACTTACAACTAAGGAATTTGAGTATAAGAGTTCTGTAGCTTTCAAGAAAAAGAATTTAGAAAACCTGGAAAAATCATGGGCTAATGTAAGTTTTTGTTTTTGAAAACGGAGAGTAGATTTTTGGGTTTTAAATAATGGTTTAATCAACAATAGCTTTACAGAAAACATATCTTGATTCTCCACTGGTGATAAAAAAGAGAAATCTCTCTGAAAGTATTGCAAGATTAGAGCAATCTATTGAAGAAAAAGAAGAAATTTGGCTCGAATTTCAGGAAGGATGTCTTAGAGCTTCAAATAAGTGGCAAAAACAATTAGAAAGGATTAATTTCCTAAGAAAACGTAACTATAACATTAATATTATTATAAAGTATATTATTTAAAATTCGAATATTCTGAATACAAAAATCTTTCATCTTTTAAAGATGCAAGTGTCTTTAAAAGATGAAATTAAATTAAATGTTTAATTAAATTAATTAAATTAAAGATGAAATTAAATTAAATTCGAATATTCTGAATACAAAAATCTTTCATCTTTTAAAGATGCAAGTGTCTTTAAAAGATGAAATTAATATTAAATTAATTAGAAAATCTTTAGTCAACCATCCAATATTTTAGAGATATGTTTAATTTACATCTCACTTCTGAGTGATCTTTGGAAATCCTCTTTATCTTCTGCATTTTCATTTCAAAATAGCCCCTGAATAGGGTTATATACGTAAATGTCTTAGTCAGACCTTCGCACGGAAAAGAGTAATTTCTTATCTTATGACTCCATTTAAAGCTAAAGACTACGAAAATGAAACTATTCCTCTCCCCTCAGTACAATTAAATCATTTCGGGCAAAATTCGACCTAACCACTTTTCACCAGAGCTGCAGATATAACGTCCGTTAAATTTACTGAAGGAGGCCGCTTTCCATTAACAATGATTTGACTTCTAATCAGAAATTACTCCCGCTATAATCAGAAAAGGAGCGAGATGTTCCAACGAGAGTCTGGATGAAATGAGTTTAATTTAATAAAATAAATGACGGAACATTGTCACTGACATAACATTGACCAGCGTCAGTTTAGAAAAAAATATAATAATTATTGGGTTATTTTGCTCACGATAAGATACGCTCTATGGTCTAGGTTCAGACCATGTAGTCCATTTTCAAGACTTTCAAATATATATGTATACAATTATATATACATGACAATAGGGGCATTGTCAGGTAAGGAATATGTGCACCAGAAGTAAGTTATCGTTAAGTCGACGGTCTCATGATTAGGAACAGTGAGTAAAGTAAAGGATTATTAAATATAAAAGATGGGGAAATTTATAATATTAATAATAAATATCATGGAATCCTGACAAAGATTAAACAAGATATTCTTGTTCTATTCTCTTCCTGAATAAAGGACAAGAATGTAGAAGTTTGTTATTATTGAAAGACTCTAAATGTGCAATGGCAAGATAAAAGTATAAAGGTCCCCCAGGGAGACCTTTACCAAGTTGCTTGGTGGGAAAAAAATAAAAATTAGAAAAACATTCTTTCATATATATATATACTAGCTATCTTTCATATATATATATATACTAGCGGCTTCGCTCGCGTGGAATTTGGTCTGCCACATAAAGTTTCAGTGACAGATCATTTTAAATAAATAATTTCATTATTTTTTAAAAATATAAGTTTCTCGTACATCCAAAATTTCAGACG
Organism: Arma custos; assembly: GCA_037127475.1. Taxonomy (NCBI): domain Eukaryota; kingdom Metazoa; phylum Arthropoda; class Insecta; order Hemiptera; family Pentatomidae; genus Arma; species Arma custos. The sequence continues at coordinate 96,327,661 of CM073759.1, read as the reverse complement.
TCTAACTTCAAAACTGACGGATTCTATACAACCTTTGAACCCCTATTATATTAAAGGGGAAACCCTTGGGGTGGAATTATCCAAATTTCTTTCTTAAACTATACAATGAACCTATCTACAAATTTCAAGATGCTAAGTTCCTGATATGCCTTTAATTATTTACTATAAAGGGGGGGCACATGACTCCGTGCCACCACATAAATCTGCCTTTGCTGTAGCCTATAACCTATTTTACTCAATAAGTTTCATCCAAATCCGTTCAGTAGTTTTTGCGTGAATGAGTAACAAACATTCGCATTTATAATATTAGTAGGATATCAAAACAATAGTTTCACCCACGTTCTTTCTGTTATTTTAACCACTGTTATCATGTGATTTGCCTTTAATTTTGTACTATAATGGATTCACCACAGTACCTAAAAAACTGTCGGGGGTGTGGAAGGGCAGGTGCCCCCGTTATGTTAAGGGAGAAACCCTTGGGGTGGAATACTCCAAATTCCTTTCTTAGGATATCAAAACAATAGTTTCACTCATGCTCTTTCTGCTATTTTAACAACTATTAACATGTGATTTGCCTTTAATTATGTACAATAATGTATTCTCCACAGTAACTAAAAAACTGTCTGGGGGAGCACATGACCCGTCTCCCCCCCCTAAATCCGCCCTTGCTGTAGCCTATGTGTTATTCTGATGTCTAACCTATATTACTGTAAAGTTTCATCCAAATCCGTTCAGTAGTTTTTGCGTGAAAGAGAGACAACAAACTTTCGCACTTATAATATTAGTAGGACACACACACACATACATACATATATATATATATATATATATATATATATATATATAAAACTTATAACATTCCATTGTGTTTTATTAGAGATCCTAATGATGGAAGGTACTCTCGAAAGACGAGCCAAAAACCTAAACGAACTAAAACGAGAATTTAATCAGGTTTTAAATTCCTTGGAAAACCACAGACGTAAGATGAGTGCTCTACAAGTTGTGGAATTAAAACAAGATAAAATCAGACAGCAAGCTGAGGAAAGTACAAGAGATTTAGAAGAGACATATGTAAACTTATTGAAGGTAATTACCATTGCCATTAATTAATTAATCTTTCTTAAACATACTTGTGGCGGAATTCCGTTCGGTGAAAGAATGACTCCTGGTCGTGAGGAGTGCTTGCTCCTGCATTGACGTTGCTAATATTTCCACTCTAGACTCCACTTGTAAATTTTTTCCTTCCTATTTATTTTAGCTACTTTGTGTTCCAGGATTTCAGATAGTAAAGAAAATAAATGATTACTTTTATAAATATTTGAACGACTAAATATCACAAAATGCCTGGAATGTTAAACTTAGGGAAAGTTAGAAAAGTTAGGGTTTTTTGGGGATGAGGGTCCAAATCATTTATGTTCTGAACTTGAGATCAATAGCCATGTAGTTTTGTAACTGTTTAGATATTATTATTGTTGATTTATTGGTAATATATTAGTATGCAAAAAGGAGTTTATTATTTATTAATTTCAATTTTTCACATCTGATTTTTTTTTTAGTATAAAAATTGCGATTCTTATAGCTTTTAATGGAAATAATTTCTTTATTAAACGGAGCTTCTAATTAAAGAGATATGGGACAGTATATAAATTACTAATCATTTATTTATGTTACCGTTTGAAATAATGAATTACAAAGTACCTAAAATAAATATGGATGAAAAAAAATAAATAGGACAATAGGAATCCGGGAGTCGAAACATTGAAACGGTGGGAATATGCGTGAAGAGCATTGGTGTAACTAGAGTTGACTCATGGGGGGGTTAACCCCTACCAGTCAATCACGCCAACATATTACTCCCTTCAAAAAAGATGTCTCGTAATATAGATATAATATGTATTATACTATAATCATGCAGCTTCAAATAAAATAAATAGATTATAATTTTTTATAAATGTTATTTTGGAAGTTATAAATGTTATTTTTGGAAGGGCAAACAATAAATAGCTTTTAAATACAAGTAACCCTATTTGTTGGTTACAATAACTTACTATACTTAATTGCATAGGGAACTTTCTAGACCCATCCAGACTTTACTTCTAGATTCTAAGAATTGTCTAAACTGTTCTTCTCACATTTGCGATCTTATTGTTGCCGCTAGATGCCACTACTGCCGCTATAATAATATAATTAATTGTAAATCAACAGTACTACGTTTTGGTTTGTCATTTCAGTGTACCTTTTATTCATTAAAATAACCGTGTTCGCACTTTCTTTTCTGTGTTTTTGGCATTATTGACCCTTCTGTAATACCACAATAATAACTTTGAACAAGTAAAATCCTTCAATGTTTTATTTTTTTAAATTGTTACTTACAATTTTTTTTTATTTCTTCTAAGCAATGGGGGGGGGGTTACATCCCTAATACCCCCTCTCGTTACGCCTATGGTGAAGAGTGATTATACCGAAAATATGAACAGTAACACCCATTACCCATACCCACTACCACTACCCGGAGGCGTTCCATTGCCGAACGGTCTGAAGCTACAAAGGCTAAAATTTGTGCTTACATATTTCGTCCTGAACTTCCACAAAATAATTATTATTTGAAAACTATATTTGACCAACCATTTATTTTAGAATTTAGAAGATGAAAGTATGACTCTACAACAAGAAGTATGGGAATTGGAAGAAGATAATGAAAAAAAGGTACAAACTATAGATATGCTTCAAAGGGAACATCTTGAATGGAATAAAAAGTATTCAATGGCTATAGATCTAAAGAAAGAAATTGAGGAAGAAAAACAAAAAGGAGGAGAAATAGCAGCTATGAAGCAAGAAATTCATAGAATGGAGGTAAGTTTTAAGTGCTATCAAGTTATTTTTAAATAAACAACTGCTTCATTGGTTGTAGACATAGCCTTGGTGAATGTAATTAAAACAAATCAGCAAAATTAATTCACTCCTAATAAAAACACAGGATTTTTTTATTTATTTCTACATTTGGATCTGCATCGATCTCTTCCAATCCAGCATCGATACATTCCAGGAACTGCCGCTCTTCTAATATAAAGATTAAAGTGGGCTTGGTTGAGGCTGTTTCCTCCATTCATAAAGTCCATATTGTTGGAAGGTTAGTTGAAAAAGCTTGATTATGGACTGATTCTTGATGCCGTCCTCCTCAATGGGATTAACACTGCTGTTATTAAGATTAATATACATATAATAATTAATAAGTTATATGTTCATCAATTATTAAATATTTATTAATCAAGTCTATAATTGATTAATATATAATATAATCTATAATTGAACTATGTTAGAGAAGAATTGGTCGACTGTATCTTCTAATTTAAGGAAGAAATAGTTGGGGGTGCAGTCAATCAAAACACCTAAATAAGCGTAACTTATTTATTATGTGCCGACCTTTCGGCCTACAATGTAGGCCATCTTCAGGGCTAAGAGAGAGAAACAAACAGAAATATATAAAAACGTAGCAGTAACAAGAATATATAAAGTGGTACAAGAGTGGAAATTAAAATAGTGACTAGATATGATGAAATAGTGAATAGATATATGATAAATAAGAATGAATATAAGACTGGTTACAGAATATAATAAACTTAAAATAGTGATAGATAAAAATAAAATTGTAGATGATGAACAGAAATTCTAATAGTGACAGATATAATAATAAAAGAATACGAATATAAAATAGAAAAAATACATGTCAAGAAAGGATAAAATGTAAACAATAATATAAAGGGAAAGAAAAATGAGGAGGTAAACGGAAAGATACAAAATGAGAAGATTGCAATATAGAAAAAGGGGGGTTGAGTATGAAGGATTAAGAAAAAACTAGTTTAATTATAGATATGGATAAGATACCAGACATGAGGGGTTACATAGGTAAAATGTAATAATACAAGCATATATAGAAAGAAAAGATTGAAAAATTTCAAAAATTAAACATTGAAAATAGTGGTATTTATAACTATGAACTATGAAGAGTGAAAAGAAAAAGAAAATATAAGTAAGGGAAGTTAATATGTAACTGTATACAGTTAGAAAGAAGTGGCATTAATGCAAAATAAGATGTGAATATAACATAAACATGTAGAAAATAGGTAAAGAAATACAGTAGATGAAAAATATGAGGCTAAATAATAATGAACTCTATACTATTAACATATGATGGATGCCAAAAGTAGGTCTGAGAACTGGTGCGAAGAAAGGTGAATGTGAAAAGGATGGAGATAAGATAAATACTAAGATATGTACTAACCGAATAAAACACGCTGCAGCTAGGCGAGCTCAGACCCAAGTGAGAAAACCGTTAGGCCGGGCGGAAGCGATAAAGGCGATCTCTGACGGCCAAAAAAATAATGACAAAGAAGGGGGAAGGGGAAATGCAGATGCAGTGGATATAAGTGACACGTAAATAATGTAAATTGCGTGAAAAATTAAAAGTCAATGGTCAAAATGTAATTAATTAAGGAATGGCATAATAAATTAAGAATGTAAGGTTATTTTAGTAAATTAAAAATTTGGGAGTAGGTTAGGGATAGGTGATGGGAGTCGGTCTTGGCATTAACGGTAGAGGAATCTAAATTGATGTGAATGGTTTCTGAGAGGATGCGTTTATTATAATTAGGAACGGAGGCTAGGATCGACAAAAATGTGGTTAAAGGATAGGGCGTGTTCGGAGAGTTTAGAAGCGGTTGGGTTGTGGGAGGAAATGGAGTATTTGTGTTGGATAATGCGATCTTTAAGTAGGTGTTTGGTTTCGCCGATGTAGGAAGAGTTGCAGTTGGGAGTAGAGCAAGGAATACGATAGACGACCTGAGAGCGATGTTTTAGGGGAATGGGATCTTTAACTCGGGTATAAATATTGGAGAGTTTGTTGTGGGATTTAAAGGCGATGCGTAAATTGGGGATCGAGGAACGTAGGGATTTTTTAATGTTATTAGAGAGGGAGGGTATATATGGCAAGGATCTGTATATAGGGATAGAAGGCGGATGTGGAGATCGGGTGTGGGTGGGTGGGTTATAATGGTGATGGATGAGTTTATTGATAACATGGGGAGGAAAATTGTTATTTAATAGGATTTCTTTGATGCGGTGGATGTTGGTGTTATGGAAGCAAGAGTCGGAGAGGGATAGGTCACGGTGGATGATATTTTTGGCGACATTGATTATTTGGTGGTGCGGATGTTGGGAGTAATAATTGAGGAGTCTGCCAGAATAGGTGGGTTTCGTATACCAACCAGTGGATAAGGTGTGATCGGGATTTCTAATGATACGGAGGTCAAGGAAAGGTAGTGATTTGTTATGTTCTAGTTCAACAGTGAAATGTAGGCGGGGATGGTATGCATAGAAGGATGATAATAAACCTGGAATGATGTTAGGATTTAGGATAAGGAGGAGGTCGTCCACATATTTTTTAATGAAAATGACATCGTCACGGAACTGGGATAGGATGGAGTCTAGAAGGTCATTTAGGACAATATTGGAGAGGTCAGGAGCGAGGGGATTTCCCATGGCCAGTCCAGAAATTTGGTTAAAGAAATGTCCATGGAAAGTGAGATAGCCAGATTCGCAGCAGAGTTTAAGGGATTGGAGATATGAGGACCGGTTGAGAGAGGTATGGGGTTCTATTAGTGACCAGTTGTTATCTATAATGACAAGGGCTTTATCTAAGGGTACGTTGGTAAAAAGACTTTCGACATCGAAGGAAGTGAGGATGTAATGATCAGGAATGGTGAGGGATGTTGAAAGATCACGTAGATGAAAGGAGTTTTGGATACCATATGGGTTGTTACGGCTGAGGACTTGTAAGGATGAAAGTAAGAAATTGCTAAGTTTTGTAGATGGTGAATTGACGTTAGCTGTAATAGGATTGAGGGGGTTGTTGGGTTTGTGGATTTTGGGAAGACCATAAAAGCGGGGGGCTAAGGAATTATAGGAAATGAGGATTTTATATTCGTATTCTTTTATTATTATATCTGTCACTATTAGAATTTCTGTTCATCATCTACAATTTTATTTTTATCTATCACTATTTTAAGTTTATTATATTCTGTAACCAGTCTTATATTCATTCTTATTTATCATATATCTATTCACTATTTCATCATATCTAGTCACTATTTTAATTTCCACTCTTGTACCACTTTATATATTCTTGTTACTGCTACGTTTTTATATATTTCTGTTTGTTTCTCTCTCATAGCCCTGAAGATGGCCTACATTGTATAATAAATAAGTTACGCTTATTTAGGTGTTTTGGTTGACTGCACCCCCAACTATTTCTTCCTTAAATATAATTGAACTAGTTTTTTTCCCGCGACTTCGCTCGTGTGGAATTTGGTCAGCCACATGAAGTTTCGTGACAGATCATTTTTAATAAATAATTTATTTTTTTTAACTATAAGGTTAATATAATAACCTATAATATAACTCTTACATCCAAAATTTCAGATGTCTAACTTCAAAGCTGATGGATTCCATACAATCTTCAAACCCCTATTATATTAAGAGGGAAACCCTTGGGGAGGTGGAATTATCCAAATTTCATTCTTGAATTATACAAAGAGTGCTATGTTCCTGATTTTCCTTTAATTATGTACTATAATGGATTCTCCACAGAACAGAAAAAAAAATTGGCACGTGTCCCCGTGCCCCCCTAAATCTTTCGCATATATAATATTAGTAGGATAGTAGGATATCAAAACAATAGGTTCACTCGTGTTCTTTCTGTTATTTTAACTACTATCATCATGTGATTTGCCTTTAATTATGTACTATAATGGATTCTCCACAGTACCGAAAAAACTGTCGGGGGGGCCTTGCCACCGTGCCCCCCCCATAAATCCACCCTTGCTGTAGCCTATGTGGTATTCTGATGTATAACCTATATCACTGTAAAGTTTCATCCAAATCCGTTCAGTAGTTTTTGTGTGAAAGAGAGACAAACATACAAACTTTCGCATTTATAATATTAGTAGGATATCAAAACAATAGTTTCACTCACGTTCTTTTTGTTATATTAACAACTATTATCATTTGATTTGCCTTTAATTATGTACCTAAAAAACTGTCGGAGGGCCCTTGCCCCCGTGCTCCCCCCCACCCCATAAATCCACCCACCGCGACCAAACTCCCTTACTACCACCTGGAGACCAAGGGGTATTTACCACCCCAAAGGGAAGTTGATTGGGGTTGGTGGTGATAGAGAAAACTTTGTCTTCACGAAAGAACAAAGCATTTTATAATATATATTAGAATTAGATTAGATTAGATTAGATTATTGTTATTCAAGTGGTTGATTCATACGAGTTTCTATCAATTTTCGATCTCTTCCAAAAGTCTCGGCAAATGTTTCATGATTTCACAGATTTTCTTACTCTGATTAATTTTCTTTTTATGTGTCTCATACATTCAAGTAATCCTTCTTGACTGTATATTATTCACTAGTTGCAGAAATAATTCCCATTTTTCAATGAAAAAAAATTAATGCATAGTTCATGGTTTCGCAATGCATTTGGTAAGCAGCTCTTCTCCTTGCAGAATAATCCATTTTTTTTTTTTACCATGTTTCGAAATTTTCGGTTTGTTTTCAGGGACAGCAGTTTTCAAGAAGAAATTTTGTGTCCTGTAACCCTTGAAAGGAGCCCTTACTCAGAGTACAATCAGTTGGGCCAGCTGAACCCAGGTTTCTTAATGAGGTTGTATTCCTCATCATCATCCTTACTCATGCTGGCTTGGGACAGGCATCGATGGAGATGCTATGAAGACAGAGTGCAATAAATAAGACAGAAGGCACGAAGAGAAGCGCATCGAGAGAAAAAGAGGAAGAGGAATTGGAGGATACAAAGGAGATTGAGCTCCTAAGATGACAGGCTAACCCTAGGACCTTCTACAGCTGCATGCAGCGCAAACATTCGAGCATAGACTTTAACCAACAAAGAAACCATCTTTAGCAGATGGGTCAGCCTCCTCGGAAATGTTTTAGGATCTTCCTAATGCTCAATAATAGAGGAGAAACAGCTTCGAGCTCACTGAACCATCTGAAGAAGAAGAAATCAATGATGCTATTCAGAAAGTAAAAAACAATAGGGCCTCAGGATCGGACAACATACCATTGGAACTTGTGAAGGCCGGAGGCAATCAGTTACTCAATACTATCTGTGACCTTTTGAATAGAATGAATAGAAGACAACTGGTCCCAACTGATCCCAGATGACTGGTACACTGGGATCATCATCACCCCCTCCATAAAAAGGGAGATCAAACTAACAGTAATAATTATCGTGTGTAAAGGAGATAGTTGGGGGGTGCAGTAAAAAAAAAACACTGAATAAGTAATAAACTTATAATTATGTGCCGACGTTTTGACCTAGAGTGTAGGTCATCTTCAGGGCTATGAGAGAGAAACAAACAGAACAAAAAATATAAAAATGTACAGTAACAATAATATGGTGACAAGTAATGTAGAAAGTTAAAATAGTGGCAGATATGAAGATGAAAGATAACGAATATCAAAAAAGTGACAGAATATAATAAAATTAAGATATAGACAGTTTTTAAAAATTAATGATAATGAAAAGAAATTAAAATAGTGACAGATATAATAAAATTAAGATAAAGACAGATATAACAAAATTAATGATAAAGAAAAGAAACCACCCATATACACCCACCGTATAAAAGAAATCCTTTTAAAGAACTATTTTCCTCCCTATATTGTTAATAAACTCATCCATTACTACTATAAACCCTCCCACCCCCACCCGATCGCCACATCCACCATCTATCCCTATATACAGATCCTTGCCATATATACTCTCCCTCTCTAATAACATTCAAAAATACTTACGTTACTTTATCCCCAATTTACGTATTGCCTTTAAATCCCATAACAAACTTTCCCATATTTATACCCGTATCAAAGATCCTATTCCCCTCAAACTACGTTCCCATGTCGTTTATCGTATCCCCTGCTCTACTACTAGTTGTAACTCTTCCTATATAGGTGAAACCAAAAGCTTCCTGAAAGACCGTATTACCCAACACAAATATGCCATTTCCTCCCATAACCATGCCTCCTCTAAACTTTCCGAACATGCCCTTTCTTTAAACCACACTTTTGATTTTGATAATACGTCTATCCTAGCTACTGTTCCTAACCATGATAAACGCATCCTCTCTGAAACTATCCACATAAATTTAGATTCCTCCATTATCAATCTTAAGACTGACTCACATCACCTTTCCTCTACCTACTCCCAAATTTTCAATTTACTCAAAAAACCTTAAATTCTGTTACTTCGTCACTGATGTTTCTTTTGTTATCACACTATTGACATTTATATTTTTTGTATTAATTTTATTTATATTAATTTTATCCATTTATTCACTTTCCCTCTTTTTTCCTATACTCCAGTATGGTTACCTTCTATAGTTACTTTTTTGGCCGCTAGAGATCGCTGCTAACTCTTCCGCCTTGCTCCTTAACGGTTTTTTTTTCATTGCTAACCAGCCGTTACATCCAACGACTTCGCTCTCCAAATCGATACGTCTTTTCTTTATATTTTATTTATTATATCCTTTTCTCTTTATCCTTTCTCCATTCTTCACACTACCTATTTTCCTATTTTCCCCCTTATCATTTTGGCATCCATCATATGTTGGTAATCAAGAGTTCATATTTTTTAAGCACTAATTTTAATTTTTCAAATTCATTAATCCTATCAACTATTTTTCAAACAGTCATTGTACACTACTGTTACTGTACAATAGTATTTCTATTATTCACATTAGTTATTGTACTAATAATAATACAGTTCCATACTTTTTTGTAACATGTAACCTCTTTAAGTCCGTTATCATACATTTTAATTCTTTATTATACTATTTTTTCTTAATTCTTCATGTTCCAACCTTTTTTGTATATGTTAATATTCTCATTTTGTATCTTTGGTTTACCTCCTCTTTTTTGATTTTCCTTTATATTATTTTTACTTTACTATCCTTTCTGAACATTTATTTTCTGTATTTTATTTTATATGCGTTATTTATAATTTATAATTTCTGCTCATTTTCTTTAATTTTATTAAATCTGTCTTATTTTATTATATCTGTCATTATTTTCATTTTCCTTTCATTATCATTAATTTTGTTATATCTGTCTTTATCTTAATTTTATTATATTTGTCACTATTTTAATTTCTTTTCATTATCATTAATTTTTTAAATCCGTCTATATCTTAATTTTATTATATTCTGTCACTTTTTTAATATTCGTTATCTTTCATCTTCATATCTGCCACTATTTTAACTTTCTACATTACTTGTCACCATATTATTGTTACTGTACATTTTTATATTTTTTTGTTCTGTTTGTTTCTCTCTCATAGCCCTGAAGATGACCTACACTGTAGGTCGAAACGTCGGCACATAATTATAAGTTTATTACTTATTCAGTGTTTTTTTTTTTTTACTGCACCCCCCAACTATCTCCTTTACATTAGATCATCCAGTCAACTATTTTCATCTCATACATGTAATAATTATCGTGGTATCTCCTTAACTGTGTGTACAAGGTCATCTATGAAATACTACATCCACACGCAGAGAGATAGAAGCATACCAGTTCGGCTTTATGAGAGAGCGATCGACTTTTTGTGTTTGAACCCTATTTGAAATAATGCGGGAATTCAATAATACCACAATCGATTAACTATAAATTTTATTTACTTTTACTTTAAATATTATTATATTAGAAATTAAATGCCCTTATCAAATAACATGGTGTCCAAGTGGATCAAACGTTTTTAACTTTTAAACAAAACAAAATTCAGAAAAACGGTTCAGGTAAAAGTTGGAGTTATTGAGGCCTAGTTTGAAGAAATAAAAAAACATTTTTTGGTTTTTCACTTTAAGTGGTCAGAAACGACCATCAAAAAATGTAGTTTCTTCTTGTCCCCCATTTATTTTTCTGAAATGTACAATACAAAACATGGAAAACTGTATGTAACATTTTTTTCTATCTTTCATAGGTCAAGTAGAAGAAGTATCTGAAGCTAACTACTTCAGTATGCTGTCTTCACAGAAGGTTTTTAAATGTCCAGACATTTTCTTAAAGATTCAAAATACCTTGATTAGTCTGTTATTTCGACAAAAAACTCTTAAGTAAAATAACTTAATACTACATTACGTTTCCTCGTAAAGGAGGAACAATAACTTTGAATGTTTTTTCTACTTAAACTATGAAAGATAGAAAAAAATGTTACATACATTTTTTCCTCGTTTTGGATTGTACTTTTCAGAAAAATAAAAATAACTGGGGGTCAAGAAGAAACATTTTTTGAAGGTCGATATTGACCATTTAAAGTTAAAAAACAAAAAATGTTTTTTTTATTTCTTCAAAATAGATCTGAATAACTACAACTTTTACCTGAACCGTTTTTCTGAATTTTGTTTCGTTTCAAAGTTAAAAACATTTGATCCACTTGAAATGGGACACCCTGTATATTTCTTTTAGAATTTTATTTTATTTATTATTTTTATAAATACTCTTTAATTTATTAGATAAGATTTTCGAATCTGCGTAAAGTAGAAGAGAGGTTAACGAATGACTTAGAATTGTGCTTGAGCCGGAGGGATTCGATTATATCTTCTGCTGAGGCCAGGGAGAAGAGAGCTAAAACGAGCGGTATATCAATAAGAGCGCAAGCATGGAGGCGTATGGAAGATATCAAAGCTAAGCTAAGAAGTTTGACAAGGGTAAGTTTCATTTTTTCCCTTTTTTTTAAAAATATATTTGTGTAAAATTGTTTCGTAATCTATTTTCTAGTACGGTTTTCACTATCATGAAGACTCATCACATTTCACTTTGCGCTTTTATAATTTTTATGATTTTTTAATGTTTTAAGAAAGTTGAAAATAAGCTAAATATTGTGATTACAGTGAAGATTTATTTGCTTTTTAAAATATGGAAATATGTCTTATATGGTTGTTTGTACTAGCCTAATCGATGTTGTTGATCAGTGTTATTCATTGTAAATCTAACTCTATTGCAGCCCCCCCTCATCCCCTCGGTGTGTCTGTTACGTCATTCCTCACCAATGAGATAGTTATAATATCTTTTCTTCTTGATCTTCATAATACCTTTAATGATTCGTGTAGTCCTTCATCGAGGTATGCCTACTATACCGTTGTTGGATTATCTATTCTGGAAATCGGATGGGTTGATTCAGAGATCTCGCCCGAACAACGGCTGCTGTCGTCACTAATTTTTACACTCTGAATAAAAAAAGAACAACAGGAAGTTCTTATCAGAAAGTAATCAGGTCTAGTAGTTTGTATGTGAGAATATATAAATATCAAAAAATAATAAAAATACAATATATATATACATATATATATATATATATATATATATATATATATATATATATATATATATATACAACTTAAGTGTCGTGACACGGATAGTAATAAAAAAAAGATTAAAAGGAACGAAATAACACACACTGTTAGGCTTCTGAAACAATACTGATTTATTCTGTCTCATAATCCTGCTTTTATATGTTTTACATTGTTTATATTTACAATTATGGTATTAACAATAATACTGTCCTGGTTACACTTGTAACTCCCCCCTGCCAGTTTCCGAACAGTCCTCGGAAACTCTTACAAACAAAACAAAAAAAAAATGACAAAAGAAAATGGAATCTTATAAGTTAACACAACAACAGAAAATGACATACGAGAACTGTACACCTCACCAGTCTACCTATAATAAAAAAGAATACAATAAAGAAAGAAAAGCTTTTACACATGTAGAACGCAATCAGTGCAATACAAAATAGTCAGAGAGAAAAAAAAAAAAATCTTAACTCTACTATTAACAGAATTACAAACTGAGATACAGCTCATACATGTCTCTGTATCTGTATGAACGGGAGGATACTCCAGTAACTACCCAACCGACGGTTCCCGTGCTGGGATCTTCAATTGTTCGATATGGACCGTCCGTCTCCGATGTGGAGCATTCAGGCTCTCGATGGTAACCACGTTGTGTTCCCGGATCACTGTCACCCTGAATGGTCCCTCGTAACGCGCCGGTTCTTTTCCTCTATTGGACCCTAGTTTCCGGTACACAATCGTCCCAATCGCCACTCTCCCTGTCGCGTCCCGCACGGCCAAATTCTCTCGCGCCACCCTCTTTGCTTTCTCGGTTCGAATCTTACGATAAGTCTTGTTCCATAAGTTTCTCATTTCCAGGCGGTTATTTACCATCTGTAGCTCGTCTTCCGTGGCTCCTCTAAAATCCCTCCGACGTTCCCTCAAGCCGAAAAGTATCTCAAACGGCGAGAACCCCGTGACCGCATGGATAGAATGGTTGTACACAACAATGGCTTTGCTCATGGCAACGTCTGGTTCCAACCCTTTCTCACCTTGATATACCCGCAGATGCTCACTGATGGTGCCGTGAAGCCGCTCAATACATCCCCTGCTTTTAGGATGTCCCGGCGTGTTGAGGTGCCATTTAACGTCTAAAACGCGCATCTCCTCCCGAATTGCTGCGTTGTCGAACTCGCGACCACTATCTGATGCGATCTGTTCTGGAACCCCGTAAAACTGAAACCAGCGGCCTAATGCCGCTAACACCGCATCCGCCGATCGTTCCTGTACTGGATAGGCCATGGCTACCTTACTGAATAGATCCACCATCGTCACCCACTTATATCCTCTCCAGGTGAATGTGTCGATTTGGATATCCATGAGCGGCGCCTCCGCTGTGGCTGTCTCGTCTTGCGTGACCTTCGGCGGATGGCGATCGTATTTCGTGCGGAGACATACTTCACAAGTTCCAATGATGTCACTCACTGTCTTCTTCATGTTGGTCCAAAAATACCTCCGCCGCAATGCCATCAGAGTCTCTGAAATCCCCCGGTGATTAGTTTTCCCTTGGTGATGAGCTATGGTCACTTCTTTCTGCTCCTCGTCTCTGATGGTCTCCACCATACGTTTACAGCGAATGAAGCTGCGGTCTAGCCCAATGCGTTCTGATCTCCATACCCTCTGAATTTTGTCCCAGATAGAAGCGTTTCCCACGTAGATGTGGTGCACCTTCCCCTGCTTCGATACATCTTTTAGGACTCTGCAGATTTGGTCATCCCCAATCCCAGGCTGGGACCATACTGTAATGACGCTGCTCGTCCCATATCTAGCAAAATCGATCTTCAGTAGACCGGATGTCCGGGTTTTCAAAATTACTTGACGCCTCTTGTCATTGATGATGTCATCTATTTCCTCCATACTATCCGGTCTGTCGTCTGTGGAACTATCCTCGGACGGTAGCTTTTGACCTCCCGTTGCCTCACACCCTTCTCTCTCTGGTGTCCATTCACTCAGGAACTGTCGTACGTCTCGTGATGATTCCCCAGCTTCTTCCACCGCGTTCGTTGTAATAACCCGAGACAGCCAGTCCGCTACAATGTTCTCCTTTCCTGGTTTGTAGACCACGTCCATGTTGTATTGAGCCAGGAACTCCTTCCACCTGGCTACTCAAGCCGATGTCTCTTTCAGTCTTCCGATCCATTGGAGTGGCCTATGATCGGTGTGTACTCGGAACTTCCTTCCGAAGATGTACGGCCGGAAATGCTCCACTGCCCATACAATAGCAAGTAACTCTCTCTCTAAAGCGCTATATCTCGTCTCTGCGTCTGTCAGTCGTCTACTTGCATAAGCTATCGGACGTTCGCCCTCAGCCTCTCCTTGCGACAACACTGCCCCCAATGCATATTCACTCGCATCCGTCGTTAACGCGAAGGGTCTCTGAAAATCCGGAAACGCTAGCACAGGTTTTTCTTGCAGCCTTTCCATGCATTTCCGAATGTTATTCTCCATGATTGGCGTGACTAGTATCCTCGATCCTTTTCTGAGCAGCTTGTTCAGAGGGACGAGATATGCTGCCATGTCCGGTATGAATCGTCTGTAATAGTTGAGGGTTCCCAACAGGCGACGAATACCCTTAACATCATGTGGCACCACCATCTTGCGAATCGCCTCTACTTTAGTTGCGTCCGGCTTGATCCCTTCCCTGGAAATAGTATGGCCTAAGAAAGTGATTTGTTCTTGCCCCATTATCGACTTCTCTTGGGACAGCTTGAGGCCAAACTCTCTGATCTTCGCGAAAACCCTGCGCAAATGTTCCACGTGTTCTGTCTCCGTCTTACTGAAGATAAGGAGGTCGTCCATGTAGACCTGACAGAAGGACTCTCTTAGGCCTCTGAGGAACTCGTCCATCAAGCGCTGGAAGGTGATTGGGGCATTCTTTAGGCCGAACGGCATGCGCGTGAATTCGTAATGTCCCCTCTCGAAGCTAAAGGCGGTTTTATGTTGATCGCGCGGGTGCATCTTAATCTGATGGTATCCCGCTTTAAGGTCGAGTGTACTGAAAATGGTCGCCCCGCTCAGCCTATCGAGAATATCCTCGAATCGCGGTATCGGATATCTCTCGTCAACAGTGTTATCATTAAGCTTCCGATAGTCTACCACCACTCTGTACCGGTCTTTCCCGTCCCCCGGTAAACTCTTCTTTTTAACCGCCCATAAAGGACTATTATACGGTGACGTACTGTCGACGATGATCCCCTGTTCCTTGAGAGAATTGAGTTCTTCACGTATATGGGACCGAAGCGCCTGAGGATATCTCCGTTCCTTAACATATGTGATCCTGTCCTGTTTCAGGGGAACCTCGTGCACCGTCCGGCCCGTGACCCCCAAAACATCCCCCTCGTGAAAAAAAATGTCCCGAAACTCTCTCCGAATGTCCCCCCTCCAGTCATCGAGTTTGGTTACAGCCCCGATTTGCGTTTCCCTACCTCGTTCAATCCCTCTACCGCTGTACGAGCGCGTCCCAATCCTAATGTCCCATTTCCCATGATGGATCCTCACTCTCGATCCTACCTGATCAAACAGGTCGCACCCTATAATCATCTGGTATTGCCGAGTCATTTCTCCCACTACATGGACGTTCAAATCTCCCTGTTTCCCTGTCCACCGATTAATCTCAATGTTTATTTCTCCCTCTACTTTACATGGCCCGCCCAGAGTAATTAATTGGCAACTACACTCGCGTACCTGGAGTACCCTCTCGTTCCCGTACAACTTTTCCAACGCCCCTTTTGTCACAATAGTGTTGGAACTCCCCGTATCCACCAAACACTGCACTCCCCCTCTTATCTTAATAATTGGCAACCAGCAAGACTCACCTCTAATGTTATTGCAGGTCTCAGCGCGGTCGCCTCTCCGCAGACACCCTCCTCAGATTGCTGCGTGCTTCCTGCTCCTCGCCCTTACTAGTCGCTGTTCCTTCCGCTGCTCTCGTCCACTGCTACCTGGTCCTTCCTCCTCCGTTTCCGATACACCCGATGACTCTGTTGACTCATCCGCTGATCCGACTCTATGGCTCCTGCCGGTGTCCCTCCGCAACCTCTGCATGTTCACCTCCATCGGTTCACCCCGGTCTACTTCTCTTCGCTTTATATAGGGGCATTGTCGTGCCATGTGCCCCTCGCTGTTGCACTCAAAGCACCTTTTGCGAGGGCATCGGGCCACCAAATGACCCGTCTTGCCGCACTCGTGGCACCTTCTATCTTCCCTTCTTCCACTCCTTTTATCTGTCCCCGGTCGCCTGTCTCTCGCGAACGACCTCTCCCTCCTATACTTCTCGGGTTCTCTCCTTCTCCCAGCTTCTAATCTTGGCCGATTTCGATGTATATCGGGTCTGCGATACGTAACCGTACTCCATCCTGCTTCTACCTCTTCGCTGTGTCTGGCTTCCTCTTCTCTTGCACTTGAGTCAACCATCCCCTGGGCGCATTCCAGAAATGATTTGTCTCGCGGTAACCCTTCTTTTCTGCCAGTATCTCTAGCAAGCTGGACCTTCAGGATTCTGGACAGAAAATCCATTCTGGCCTCTACCTGCTCCGTTTCCATCACTTCACGTAGTTTCTCCGTTATTTTATTGTATCGCGCCAGCAGTACTGCTGCATATTGCCCCTGTGTTTGTCCAGGTTTCCGATACTTCCTGAACATCTGGAGCATGTCTTCCTCGGGAGCCCATCGTCCTCCACCGAATGCTTTCTTTAACCTCTCCTTAACTACGTGCCATGAGTTTCCTCATCGGCCTGGATTAGGTTGAGTATGCTCCTCCTGACACGACATACCAGAGCTGCCCTTAGTCTAGTGGCATCCAATTCCTCTATGTCCTTTGCCTCGGTCTGAATGTGGATGTAATAAATGATGCGGTCTCCTCCTTTCAGGAAATGATTAAGCTCCCCGACTTCACCATCAAACCTCTTGATCGAGGGGGGACATACGGAGAGAGTTTCGGGACATTTTTTTTCACGAGGGAGATGTTTTGGGGGTCACGGGCCGGACGGTGCACGAGGTTCCCCTGAAACAGGACAGGATCACATATGTTAAGGAAAGGAGATATCCTCAGGCACTTCGGTCCCATATACGTGAAGAACTCAATTCTCTCAAGGAACAGGGGATCATCGTCGACAGTACGTCGCCGTATAATAGTCCTCTATGGGCGGTTAAGAAGAAGAGTTTACCGGGGGATGGGAAAGACCGGTACAGAGTGGTGGTAGACTATCGGAAGCTTAACGATAACACTGTTGACGAGAGATATCCGATACCGCGGTTCGAGGATATTCTCGATAGGCTGAGCGGGGCGACCATTTTCAGTACACTCGACCTCAAAGCGGGATACCATCAGATTAAGATGCACCCGCGCGATCAACATAAAACCGCCTTTAGCTTCGAGAGGGGACATTACGAATTCACGCGCATGCCGTTCGGCCTAAAGAATGCCCCAATCACCTTCCAGCGCTTGATGGACGAGTTCCTCAGAGGCCTAGGAGAGTCCTTCTGTCAGGTCTACATGGACGACCTCCTTATCTTCAGTAAGACAGAGACAGAACACGTGGAACATTTGCGCAGGGTTTTCGCGAAGATCAGAGAGTTTGGCCTCAAGCTGTCCTAAGAGAAGTCGATAATGGGGCAAGAACAAATCACTTTCTTAGGCCATACTATTTCCAGGGATGGGATCAAGCCGGACGCAACCAAAGTAGAGGCGATTCGCAAGATGGTGGTGCCACATGATGTTAAGGGTATTCGTCGCCTGTTGGGAACCCTCAACTATTACAGACGATTCATACCGGACATGGCAGCATATCTCGTCCCTCTGAAAAAGCTGCTCAGAAAAGGATCGAGGATAGCAGTCACGCCGATCATGGAGAACAACATTCGGAAGTGCATGGAGAGGCTGCAAGAAAAACCTGTGCTAGCGTTTCCGGATTTTCAGAGACCCTTCGCGTTAACGACGGATGCGAGTGAATATGCATTGGGGGCAGTGTTGTCGCAAGGAGAGGCTGAGGGCGAACGTCCGATAGCTTATGCAAGTAGACGACTGACAGACGCAGAGACGAGATATAGCGCTTTAGAGAGAGAGTTACTTGCTATTGTATGGGCAGTGGAGCATTTCCGGCCGTACATCTTCGGAAGGAAGTTCCGAGTACACACCGATCATAGGCCACTCCAATGGATCGGAAGACTGAAAGAGACATCGGCGAGAGTAGCCAGGTGGAAGGAGTTCCAGGCTCAATACAACATGGACGTGGTCTACAAACCAGGAAAGGAGAACATTGTGGCGGACTGGCTGTCTCGGGCTATTACAACGAACGCGGTGGAAGAAGCTGGGGAATCATCACGAGACGTACGACAGTTCCTGAGTGAATGGACACCAGAGAGAGAAGGAGGTGAGGCAACGGGAGGTCAAGAGCTACCGTCCGAGGATAGTTCCACAGACGACAGACCGGATAGTATGGAGGAAATAGATGACATCATTAATGACAAGCGGCGTCAAGTAATTTGGAAAACCCGGACATCCGGTCTACTGAAGATCGATTTTGCGAAATGTGGGACGAACAGCGTCATTACAGTATGGTCCCAGCCTGGGATTGGGGATGACCAAATCTGCAGAGTCCTAAAAGATGTATCGAAGCAGGGGAAGGTGCACCACATCTACGTGGGAAACGCTTCTATCTGGGACAAAATTCAGAGGGTATGGAGATCAGAACGCATTGGGCTAGACCGCAGCTTCATTCGCTGTAAACGTATGGTGGAGACCATCAGAGACGAGGAGCGGCAGAAAGAAGTGACCATAGCTCATCACCAAGGGAAAACTAATCACCGGGGGATTTCAGAGACTCTGATGGCATTGCGGCGGAGGTATTTTTGGACCAACATGAAGAAGACGGTGAGTGACATCATTGGAACTTGTCAAGTATGTCTCCGCACGAAATACGATCGCCATTCGCCGAAGGTCACACAAGACGAGACAGCCACAGCGGAGGCGCCGCTCATGGATATCCAAATCGACACATTCACCTGGAGAGGATATAAGTGGGTGACGATGGTGGATCTGTTTAGTAAGGTAGCCATGGCCTATCCAGTGCAGGAACGATCGGCGGATGCGGTGTTAGCGGCATTAGGCCGCTGGTTTCAGTTTTACGGGGTTCCAGAACAGATCGCATCAGATAGTGGTCGCGAGTTCGACAACGCAGCAATTCGGGAGGAGATGCGCGTTTTAGACGTTAAATGGCACCTCAACACGCCGGGACATCCTAAAAGCAGGGGATGTATTGAGCGGCTTCACGGCACCCTCAGTGAGCATCTGCGGGTATATCAAGGGGAGAAAGGGTTGGAACCAGACGTTGCCATGAGCAAAGCCATTGTTGCGTACAACCATTCTATCCATGCGGTCACGGGGTTCTCGCCGTTTGAGATACTTTTCGGCTTGAGGGAACGTCGGAGAGATTTTAGGGGAGCCACGGAAGACGAGCTACCGATGGTAAATAACCGCCTGGAAATGAGAAACTTATGGAACAAGACTTATCGTAAGATTCGAGCCGAGAAAGCAAAGAGGGTGGCGCGAGAGAATTTGGCCGTGCGGGACGTGACAGGGAGAGTGGCGATTGGGACGATTGTGTACCGGAAACTAGGGTCCAATAGAGGAAAAGAACCGTCGCGATACGAGGGACCATTCAGGGTGACAGTGATCCGGGAACACAATGTAGTTACCATCGAGAGCCTGAATGCTCCACATCGGAGACGGACAGTCCATATCGAACAATTGAAGATCCCAACACGGGAACCGTCGGTTGGGTAGTTACTGGAGTATCCTCCCGTTCATACAGATACGGAGACATGTATGAGCTGTATCTCAGTTTGTAATTCTGTTAATAGTAGAATTAAGATTTTTTTTTTTTTTTCTGACCATTTTGTATTGCACTGATTGCGTGCTACATGTGTAAAAGATTTTCTTATCTTATTGTATTCTCTTTTATTATAGGTAAACCGGTGAGGTGTACAGTTCTCGTATGTCATTTTCTGTTGTTGTGTTAACTTATAAGATTCTATTTTCTTTTGTCATTTTTTTTTTGTTTTGTTTGTAAGAGTTTCCGAGGACTGTTCGGAAACTGGCAGGGGGGAGTTACAAGTGTAACCAGGACAGTATTATTGTTAATACCATAATTGTAAATATAAACAATGTAAAACATATAAAAGCAGGATTATGAGACAGAATAAATCAGTATTGTTTCAGAAGCCTAACAGTGTGTGTTATTTCGTTCCTTTTAATCTTTTTTTTATTACTATCCGTGTCACGACGCTTAAGTTATATATATATATATATATATATATATATATATATATATATATATATATACTAGTTTTAGCCCGCGGCTTCGCTCGCGGGGAATTTGGTCTGCCACATAAAGTTTCGTGAAAGATAATTTTAAATAAATAATTTAATTTTTTTAAACTAAAAGTTACTCATACATCCAAAATTTCAGATGTCTAACTTCAAAATTGACGGATTCTATTACGGATTTGGATGAAACTTTACAGTAATATTAGATTATACGTCAGAATGACAAATAGGCTACAGCAAGGGCAGCACGGGGGCACGTGCCCCTCCAGACAGTTTTTTGTGTTCTAAGGAGAATCCATTACAGTACATAATTAAAGGCAAATCAGGTTCTTAGAATCTTGAAATTTACAGATAGGTTCTTTGTATAATTTAAGAAAGAAATTTGGATAATTCCACCCCCAAGGGTTTCCCCTTTAATATAATAGGGGTTCAAAGATTGTAAGAATCCGTCAGTTTTGAAGTTTGACATCTGAAATTTTGGAGTTATGAGGAACTTATAGTTTAAAAAAAAAAATTATTTATTTAAAATGATCTTTCACGAAACTTTATGTGGCTGACCGAATTCCACGTGAGCGAAGCCGCGGGCAAAAGCTAGTTTATAATATTAGTTGGATATCAAAACAATAGTTTCACTATATCTCAACAAAGAAAATATGTTCATATTGTAACGTATTAAATTTATTACTATAGTAATAAATTATTCTTTCTACATTGATATAACATTTTTTTACAGTTTATTGAAAGTTTGAACCAGTATTCATTATTGTAGGATTCGAAACAACTTCGAAAGGAGAAACTTAGTTGTTTAGATCAAAGAAGATTTCTTGTTGGTGAAGCGGATTTTTGGAAGACAAGTGTAACACACTTGTCACACAGTTTAGAAAAATTAGAGCACCAAATAAAGGAAGGCCAAATACACTGTCACAATGTAAGAAATGAAAAATCTGTATATGTTAGTTACATTACATATACTTATATTGTATATATTTATATTTAATATATAAACATATACATATATAACAGGTATATTTAAATAGGTTACATTTAACTTTTAGATTAATATTATTTACTTACTTACTGATGAGCGCTATTAAATATCCCTATCCTAATAAAACCTGGATAGGCAAACATTTAGAGCTCCCACTGTAGCATCATCCAATTAGCCATAGCAGCATAAAGTGACAGTCATCATTCCTGGTGGAAGAGGGATATACCTTGCATAGGCCAACTTCTTTTTCCTTACTATTTGGGCTATTTCCTGAGTCCACCAATTTGGCAGACGCCTCTCCTCCTCTTCACCGAGAATCTCTCTAGCTGCCAAGTGGACACATTCCTTAAGATGTCCATATTTTTCTTTCGCCGTTTGCCCATAAGAAAAGTCAATCTTCTCCTCCAACCTCCATTTGTAGAGAGTCCTTACACTCACATCACCCAGAAGCTGCAACTTATATTTCTGCTTGTCCAAAACACTTTCGTTCCGTTTCTCCGGGTTTTTTCAAGATATCCTCCAGGGGAAGATAATCATAGCTCTCAGCATGTAGTGGTCACTACCACACCCTCATCCCCTGAAAACCCTCACGTCTTCGACCTTAAATGAGCATTCTTGTATAGTAATGCAATAATCTAACATAGAGGACTGGAATCCCGGCTTGCTCCACGTTCTTTGATGGATCTGTGTATGTTGGAAGAAAGTGTTTTGTATTTTAAGATCGAACGACTTGCAGATGTCTATGAGCCTCCGACCATTGTCTGTCACAATTTCCTCACTAAATCGTTCGATCATCCAGCTGCCAACTTCCCCATCCCACTCTCGCATTGAAATCGCCTGCAAGGATGATTTATGAATTGGGCTGCACTTTTTCCAAAGCTCCTCTCAAGCTCTCTTCAAATTCATCTTTCTCGCGTGCGGCTCGTGGTTTCCTGGCGCATACACCCCTATGATCACAACGCACCTTCCCCAGAGGTTGAGATCCACTCTCATCAACCATTCGGAAATTTCGTCGGAACCTGCTTTGTAACTTTTTCTTTACCATTATAGAAACCCTGGCTTTGGCTCTTTCCTGTTTTGGTACACCACTCCATAGGTGAACATACTCCCCCATCCATTCTTGCCCTTTTCCTTTAAGCTTAGCCTCAATTAGCACAACTGCGTCCAGCTGGAAAGCCGAAATCTCTCTTTGTACCTCCTATTTCTTATTTGATACGCCCTGTACATTCCATGTTCCAAAATGAAGAGTCCGTGTCCGTTTCCAAAAATCTTTTTCCGTGTAATCCATTCAAATCCGAGGCTCTCTGTTGACTGTTTTTAGCAAAGTAGATTTTACATCGTTGAGCAGCTAACCCTAGCGAAAACCCCCAACCTGGAGGACCAGGGTTTTCCTTCCCTTAGACAGACTACCATCACCTGGTTTACGAGTTCTATCCACCCGGGTTTTTTTTTCGGAGTTGTCCTTCTCCTAGGCAGAGTCCCGCATTAAGGGGCAGCGCCTATTTAGTGGCGGCGCTCCTCGCCACGTCACCGAAGTCGTCTCAGGGCCCGCTGGGGTGTTTAATGAACATGGCCACGCCACGAACCATGTCCCCCCCCTCCCCGAGTCTAGACTCGGCCGCTCATGATCCGGGACTGGTATTCATCATATTTCCAGCTATCCTGTCGGCGAAAACAGGACATTGCGCTATCAGCCATTGCGACCCGCCTGTTACCTAGAGCTATAGGCTCCCTAAAAAAAGGGCAGGTCGTTTAAATATTAATATTAATTAGGAATAACCTCTTTTTTTTTCTACAGACACTTGAAATGACTGTGATGAGGCAGAGGAAGGCGAAATTATTGGAAGAATTAAAATCAGGAAAATATAGAGCTACAGGAAAAACAGAAGATAGCCTGGCTGCTAAAGAAGAATCAGCTTTGAAGATACAAAATATTTTACTGAGCATAATTTACAAATTAAGAGAAGACTTTCCACTACTTGAACTTCAATTGAAACAAATAGAAAACACAATTTCATATAAGATCGATCCTGAAGAAACAGTAAATCAATAAATACTTGTAATTTCTTTATAGAACTTTAATCCATCAGTGTTGATCTATTTTAAGGCTTCAATTTGAATATAACAGATTTCCAACATTTATTAAAAAGATACAATTTTTATATTCCTACTATATAAAGTATTTTATGTACCAGTCGGAAGTATAAAGTTAACAATTAATTTCAAAGTTTATCAATGGTAATATATTTTACTGATACTCTGTATGTCATTATTATCATAACTTCTTCTTCATACATTTTACGAATCTTACTTATATAAATGGAAGACAAAGGTATGATTGCAAGGAGCAATCTGAAGGAATTCCTAATAGCCAAACAGGGATAACAGATAATGCATTTGAGTGTAGTCTGTTCCTGAATTTTTGAGGAATCATGAGGTCCCTGATTTCTGAGTGTCGAAAGAAATAATGTTAACAGGAATGAATGTTGTGTGGTATGCATATATACTCTCTCTTGGGCGTTTAGAGGCTTCAGGGGCCAGACTTATGATTAGACTATCCGGCCACCGAAAGCGGAGTTAAGCGAAGCTGAGACAGCTTCAAAAACCGAATCAAAGTTTTTTAACGGTTGGGAGGAATTAGATCAGGAGCGGAGCACAGTTTAGCGGTTTCGTGCGCCCACTCATTTTATAAGTAGAGTGAGTTCCCAATAATCATGATCCCATAAGTAAATTCGATATCTCAATCATCAAATTGAAAAAAGTACAAATATTCACCTTTTCTTTTCAACTTCGAGATGAGTAACTATTTTTAAAAATGTTATACGGAATATGAGGATGCCGATGCAAGGCAGCGAGCTGGGGTCCACTATATAATCGGTTGTTGTTGTATATTCTGCCCCAATCCGCTTTCGGTGGCCGGTCAACCTTAGTGTTGAGATCTTCTAAGATAGCGAAATGACATCACTCTGCTTATTACATTTAATCATCATCTTTCTATAATCCATTAGATGGCAAGGATAACGGACCTACATGAGAAATGTTTTAACATTTTATGATGGTGAGATTTTATGGCTTTTAACTTATTACAATTGTCACCACTAGTATCTCATCAACTGTAAAGAAAGATTACCAACGACGAATGAGACTACAAAATATGAAATCCCCTATTTAGATCACAGTATTAACAGCTATTCATCTAAACATAGAATTACTCCCTTACTATAAAAAGATAAATACGAATAATAAAAAAAGGATTTATAATTTAAGATATTGTTATATTATATTGAATATAACAATATCTTATTAGTTGAATGATATTGAAATATTATGAATTAATAATTATATTAGATTAAGGTAATTGAAAGATCATGTCTTAGCTTCGAAGCCTCTCTTCAGCAGAGGAGCTTTTTCGCACATCCTCACAACGTCCATTTCTGTCGACATGAATTCTCTCTTCTCGTGTCTTTCCTACCTCCGACATTCTTCTCTTCCATTTTGGGCAAAAAAAATTTATAATCATCGCACGGTAACGCTCGCCATTCACAAAAACGTTCCTGCCTTCGTCGTCTTTGAAAAATTCCAACGATGCCACCGGCCCTTAATCCACACCAAACAGTGCATTTTTCGGGATGCATTGGCAGTTCTTGCAATGCTTCTGGCTACTCTTCACACCAAGCACGGCAATTTTGCTTGTTCGCGTATCCATTAAACAAGAAATGAGCTTCGTCGCTGAACACAATTTTCCGATAAAAAAGTGGATCTTCATCCAAATTTGCCAGCGCCCATTCACCAAAAGGTAGCCGTTGTGGTAGGACGTGTGGCTTCATTTCTTGCACCAGCTATATTTTAAAAGGTTGAACACCCAAATCCTTCCGCAAAATTTTCCACGTAGTGGAGTAACACAGGCCCAATTGCTGTGAACGGCGCCGAATCGATAATTCACAGTCATCAACAGCACTGGCGGATACAACTGTGATATTTTCCTCTGGCCGCACTCTACTTATGCGTGTTGGTGGTTTAATGTCTAATAATGTAAATTTGGTGCGAAATTTAGTCACAAGATTCCGAATAGCCGCCTCAGAAGGTCGCCCAAACAATGGAAGAAGTGCACGATGCACTCTCTTAACCGAGCATGAATTTTGATAATGAAATTCAATAATCTGCAAGCGTTGTTCGTTTGTAAGTCGATTCATGGTTAAATTATATACCAAATTGATCATCTTTAACGGTAACAAGTTACACGAAAACAGCTGAGCTGACAAAAAGAAAGTTGCTAAAAGATCCCCCTATAAGTAATTGTTTACAAATTAAAGTTTAGAGTTGTTAATGATTGTCGAAGCCCAATTAACACAGAATGCCTCGATGTGCAAGGACACTTATGTTGCTCTGTAGATTCCAGGTCCAAGACCAGCTATGGTAGATAAGTTATTTATTGAGCCATGGATCAAAACTGGGAGATCTGAAGACCCTCCAGGGGTTCAAACAGTCTCTACAAAGTTGGTATCCTTAATTCGCGGAAATCTGCCAATTGAGTATTTTCTCAACAATACACCTCTCTTCAAAAGTAATGACTTGGAAATAGTACAACCTACACAAAGTCCTGTCATGGGACGCAGTGGTACAGACTTTTTACTGGTCGCACAGATAATTAGTTAAGTAACAAAAATTACAACTCTTTCAGTCAATCCAATTTTTAAATAAGTCAGCCAATCCTAACAAATGACAATTTAACAGGCTAGTTAAGAAACATAAATGTTCTAAGAATAATTGTACAATTCTTCAAGTCCTCCAAGAATCCATTTATAAAATTAGCGGAAGAATTGAGTATAAATCAGCAGACCAAGTATGTGCATGCATGCCCCAAAAGATAGAACATTTAAGAAATCAGTAGTTATGGGTAAGTTTACACCCCAAAATGTGAGCTTTTTCATCTATATACGGAATGTTGCGAAAATAGAAAAGCCTTGAAGCAAGGCATTGAATTGAAAACGTATCTTTTTCATTTCGGCAAAAAGTAGTTAGGCCATATCCCGCTGCCCCAAAATGTTTCCTTTAGAAGAACCTCATCAGACCACCCTATGCGTGATAAACATGTACATAGTGCTCACTACATCTTCAGCTGTTATTTTGTTTTTCTGATAAATGAGACTCAAGTTTTTGTTGAAGGGCCTGGTTTATATTTTATAGATGTTGAGTGAGCACGGGGTGATATTTTGTTTTTCTTCGACTTCAGGAATTAAGCCTTTGTCGTTAGATCAGGTTTATATTATAAAGGCTAATCGTCGTTTTGTTTTTATCGAGGCTGTTTGCCCGGTCCCCTTTCTGTTTTTATATGGACCCAATTTTGTGTTAGTAGAAGGATTAATGCTTTGTTAATTGGTCCAGTGCCTATTATGGTGACGTGGCCATGGCACCAAATTTATACTTCCACACAAACTTCACTATTGGACCGCTTTTTTGACTGCATGGCCTTGCCTTGTCCTAGCCTTAAGTCTGGATCACGCTCCTATTTAGTCATGTGACCCTGGCGAAAAAATGTCTACTTGAACCTCGACTCAATCTTAGCTATCAGTCTAACAAACCAATCACAATGCTACACCCTCCCAGCCACTATTTTGTAGCACCACGAGTTCCTCCCGGATATGTCCGATGGTAATTGTTGTTTACATTTAACGTAACTTGAAGGCACAACCCTTCCCACCAGCTATGTCCTACAGTATTTGGTATTGCTTAATTTTTTTTTGTAAGTTAAAGTAGCGTTTTACGTTAAGTTGACTTTGTTTAGGGGTTTGGACTGATCTTGTAAATGCTTTGTATGCTCGTGCTCCATTTTGTTTTTCTGCGACTTGAGATATTTAAAGGTATCCCGATGTGTCAGGTACTCAGAAAAAGTACCACTGAACGCCGATTTTGATATTGCGACAGTAGAGACTGTTTGTGTCTGTTTTTTCATGTAATAAAAATGCTCTTTTTTTAGAATAGGAACAGTTTATATCATTGTTGACAAAATAATTCCCTTCCGAACCTGTCCAAGGATGCACTTATGAGGCTTCAATACGAAAATCGTTACAAAAAATAAAGAAACGTCCCGACATGTAAAACTATTGGGGAATCACGCTGTTAATATGGCCTTCTCTGTTGAGCTGTCTAACAGAACTGTGCCTTACTCTGAGATCTTCTCCATTAGGTTGGTCTCTGAGTAAATGATGGAATTCGGAAGCTCTGTAAGGATGTTATTTATAAACTTAGGAATGCTTTATAGATGTTTATGAGAGAATTGGGAGTTCTATCTAAGCGTATCATATTAACAAGCTCCACCATGTTGAAAAATGAATTCCAGATAAAAACCTTCCGAGAGCCATCAGACGTTTGAAGTAAAGAATGTACTTAGGTAATAAGATCCTTTAGCCCCCCCCCCCCTCCATTGACGATATGTGGATGATCCTCTCACATTATATGGGAATCATTGGAAGATCCATGGGCCGCATAAAGGAAACAATTAGGCTCGATGTATGTGGGCGTGTATATTTTAGAGTGAAGGAGGGGGAAACCAAAGTAATGGAGTTAAGGAGGAATGAACCCGTAAACCCTCAGCATATTGCAGGTGTATATACCTTCCAAGTGGTAAGCAGTTTCAGCTATCTACGATGTTATCAATGAAGATGAGGAAATAAGGTCTAGATTACTGGAAGTAAATAAAGTCTATTGTGTTCTGCTTGATCTATTAAGAAGCTGACTGATGAGCAGAACACACGATAATAATGAAAGTGAGAATACACAACATTCATTAGGTCCTTATGCTGGTGAGACATGGGCACTCATCACACCAGCTTCAGATATAATGTATAAGTTAGAAAGAAAAATCTTCAGTCCACTGTGAGAAGCTGAAAGGTCTAACAGCTCTACGAGGAAAATAAAATGCCTGTTCATACAAGTACTGTCTGAAATAGTTGAGACAAGTGTACAGTATGAATGATTCAAGGGCTGCCAAGGGATTGTAAAACTATGACCAGATGAAGCACGCCCAAGAGGTAGAGTGAGGGAAGACTACATGGCTAAACAGTGTTAGTGGAGACCTCCATAAGCTGGGAATCGAAATAAACCTGACAGAAGAAAGTGGGACTACAGGTGTCACAGCCATGCTAATAGAAGATGGGCTTCTCAGCTGTTAATCTCTAAAATATAAATAGGGAGAACTGTTAATTGAGTAGCCAACACTGCAGATCTTCTTCAGGGCTGTCAAAGAGGAGTGGGGGCGATGTGGCTTCATAGCTTTATCACTAACAACTAATAAAGCCTACCTAATGTGTTCTGCTTGATCTATTAAGAAGCAGGTTGATGATATAAATAGGTATATAGACCTTCATAATCCTTTTTTGGTTTGGACATAAACAGGAACTTAGGATTTTTATTCCTTCAAAGCATTATTTTTAAATCCTATTTCTAAACAATTGTCTTTTTAATCTTTTCTTGTACACTAAATAGTTATTGTATAAAACATAAATAAAGCTATCAGTTTTCTAAACCTTTTCATGTTAATAGTCTAAGTCACAAGCAAAACAACTTACAGCTATCAATGGCTAATTATAATTACACAATTATAAAGAAAGTCTTAATTATTTTGCTGCGAAGTAAACAAAGAAAATAGTAATGATCAAAATCTCTCTAACGCTTAATACTTTCATTAAAAAAAATAATAAACTGATATCATATTTATCTTATGACTGTAACATTAATATATAGGTGATAAAGAAAAAAAGAACTTTACAAAATAAAAAGATTGATTTAATTAAACTCTCATTCACTCACACAATTAAGTTAGCGGGTTTTTAGGCCACTGGGGGACTTCAATCGGGTTTACAGGTGTTTATATCACTACAAAGACCCATAACATTGAAAGTGAACACATTTTAATCCAATCATTATATGTCCACATCCCTAAAGCCTTTCTACAGTACTGCATTTTTCTTTAAAATAGTTATGCACAATATGTTGGCTACCTTGCCTATTGATCACCTATAAGTAATCAATTTTCGGACAGCCAAAATCTTTCAAATTTATTACATAACAATTTTGCAAATTTGTATTTACTATCAATTTAGTTGACAACACCACATTCTCAACCCTCTAATTTTCAAATACAAATTTGGAGCCGTGGTCACATGAATAAAAAGGGCTAGAACCCTGGTGGTTTAGGTTAAGGTGCAGGGTAAAATTCTAGTTCAAATCTGGCTCCCTAGTTAAATGACTATAAAGGGCCAGAAGTCAGAGATAAAGGTTAAAATTAAATCTCCCATCATGATGACATCACATATTTTTCTTATCTACTTCAAATGATGAAAAACACCATTGGGATAGGCTCCTTCCCTCCTAAACAAGATTTACTGAAAATAAATTATCTTAACGTTAATTATGTATTAAAAGTGATCTATTGAATACCTTCTAGAAAATCAAAGATAATTACAATTGATACAAATTAAAATGTGGTTTTAGAAGAATAATAATAGTGCTTATGTATTGATACACCAACTCAAACTGAAACAGCAATTTTTTTCAAATTAAAACGTATTAGATCAAAACTATTGCAAATGGTCAATTAATTATTTTATGCCACACTTGTTTAGACTTTAATACTGAAATGACGTTTAAAAGTGTGAATGACTAATAATTAATAATTTTCATACAACAATCGGTGAAAAAGAGTTTATTAGGGAGGTAGTTCTGTAGTATTAAAATTAACAATAAAACTAAATCAGTACACTCCCATTTCATAGTGTTCCAACATATTCAACTAAAAAAACAAAACATACACAGAAAATGTATCAAACACTCAAGAAACAATGTAATAGTAATGTAATGTAATGTACAAGACCTTAGGATTTGTATGAAAGATAAATTAAAACTAACAACAAATATACACAAAACTTAACAATACTGAATCTCTGACATGCTAAATTCATACATCATGCTTCTTAATGTTTCTTTTCTTTTCGTGTTTTCCTTGTACAAAAAAATATATATGTATCTATATTTAAAATTAAGAAAAACAAATTAAATCAAATGGATAGTTGAAATATGATTTTCAATATTTGAATTGTTGAATTAAATTGTCAAGAACACACTATATATATATATATATAGCAGAGTTATCGCTAAGGATAATCACAATTTAAATGTTACTTTGTTCTGTTTCAAGCATAATTGATATTCCCTTTTCCCCCCATCAAATTATCAAACAAATCGTATAAATAATGAACATGTATTATATATATATATTTATGACTTAAAATATGCTATACATGAATTAAATATAAACATGAATCAAGTGCCTTAACAATACAGCAGATCGTAAAATATTTACACAGCCCTCCAAAATTGTTTACAGTACTTACATCATAAATACTCTCTTGGTAATGTTTTGTAAATAAAAATACATCAAAAAGACCATTAAAACATGCTTTAAATACACATTTAAATATACATCTGTTAACTGTACTCTCAATGGAACAAATACAAACAATAAATTGTTCTTATAATCAGTATATCGATTTTCTTCCATATTCTCGTTGAGTAGACCATCTTAATTGAAATACGAGTACAATGTGGAAACACCATTTCATGTCCCTTTTAGAAATTTTTCTTTCTGAAACATAATTAACATATGAAATATAAACATAAAAACTACATTTCTGACTAAGTTAGATAAACGTTTAATCAGAAAATGAGTTAGAATAGACATTAATATCAATAAATAAAATTTAACTACATAATTTATAGTTACATATGATTAGTTTATGTTCTTTGTCAAAAAATTAACACTGAAATATAATATTCTTTGATGATGAGGTAGCATTATAAAGTTCAATGAAATTTGGTCATGTGATGATACTTGGTCGAAAAGGTAATAAGGAAAATAAAAATATCCAAGGAAAAGAAAACACTTTATTTCAATATATTTTGGAAAATATCACATTAAAAAAGATTCCAAAATGAAGAAGAGTGATCAAATAATAGACCAGACAAACGGAAATGAAGCAAAATAATCACCTAATTTAATATTCTTATATATAAGAAATCGGCGTAATTAGACAAATTTGAAAAATGTACAAGAAATGAATACACAGTTATAAGAAATGAAACAGAGCCCTCGATTGACAAATCAAATTTTTGAGTTACGCACGAATTTTGTTTAATGTTCTCAAAGCTACATTATAGAAGAAAATTAAAAGATGCTACATCCACATTAGAGGAAAGTTTTATAACATGAGTATTGTCAAGGTCCATATGCCCACAGAACCCTCGAATGATGAGGAGAAGGATGATGATGAAATGATGACTTCTAGAGAGCACTGGAACGATTTTATGTTTGGACCATTACCCTCGTTCCAACACTAAAACTTGCTTGGAATCCAGAAGGGTCCGGAAGATTCAATTTTTGGAAAATAACTACACTTTCCAAAACAACTTCGGAGAAATTTTCTAAGGAACGTGAATCAAATTTGGTACCAGGTTTGAAATTAAAAATATTTACAAGGTAGTGTGTTGCTTGAATCCGCTTATTGTCATATTTCTTTTTGAAAGCCTCCCATGTTTTGATGTTTCGGGAGGCCTTGTTCCCATGTGGAATGTAGAACCATCAATATATGTAATAGGATGTATAAAAAAAACAAAAAAAAACTTTTTTTCAAATTCAAGATTCCAAAGGACTATAAATATTTGACCTTATTTAGTACTTACCAATATTCAATAATCCATTTAGAGCATTCTCTAGGCTTCTTTAATCCCATTCGACTTCTTCAAAAAAAGCCTCAGTTTAGTCATTTGTTTTAAAGAAGAAACATGACTGTGTCCTACGAAATTCTCAAATTTTAAGGCATTACTGAAAAAAAATTTCATAACTGCTGAAACAACTCGTGAAATTGTTCGATATGAAGGAGAAGGTGTCCTTGGCCAGCACACTAAACTGCATTGGTTTGAAAAATTTAGTAGTGGAGATACGATGTTGAAAAGGAAGAAGGGCTCCGGACGACCATCAATGGATATTGATAAGGTTCTGCAGGAAGCTGTTGAGTCAAATCCATCCAAAAGTACTCGTAAACTTGGCAGGGAGTGAGGTGAGTCGAAAAGATACTGTCAGTCGCCATCTACGTTCCATTGGGAAGGTGAAAAAGTGCTGTAGACTGGTTCAGCAATCTACTTGCTTGCTAAACTTACTCCTCAGCAATCAGCTAAGGGGTTAAAAATTTGAGAAAATTTATTGAAAAATCATCCTGATATGAGATATTACCGGAAGATTGTCACCTGTGACGAAATGTGGGTTTACTAGCAAAATCCGAATACCCATCAGCAATGGTTAGATCGTGGTCAAACTGCTTTTCCAGTTGCTACAAGGAGGCAATTTATGCTTTGTGTTTTTTGGAATTTTTAAAGTGTTATTCTCCACAAATTTGCGCTATGAATTCTGAACTCCACTACGAACAACTGGAAAAATCCATCTCAAGGAATATCAGCTTGAGATCAAGCAATTGTTCAGCAGATGGCTAATGGTGGTAGATAACAATAAACTATACTTTTGAGTATTAATTGTAATTTATATTAAAGAAATAACAACACAAATATTTGGTAGAAAAATGGTCATTTACTTTATAAACCCTATTACATGTGTTTCTTGTAAATGAAAAAATCACTGAAATGTTCCAAGTCATTTTAAAAAAAATAAAACAGTGAATTTGTAAAAGAATTAGACTTTTCAAAATGCTATAAAAATTAAATGCTAAAGATAAATAAAATTCCAAACGTAATCATTATGAGCCAACATATTTGCCAAACCAAAAGTGAATAAAGGGCTTATCTAAAAGTTCCAAGAAATACAATTTCAGGCATGTTAATTTTATTAACTACTGTGATGTAGTCAATAATATAATTTTCAATCATTCCCATCAGTTACGCAATCTTTATAACATTTTTATCGATTGTTCAAGCACTATGTGACAACATACAATGAATCATCTAATTTTAAAGTTTATTATGTATTGCATGAAACAAAACCTTAAATAAGTTACATTATAAAAGACACCATGTAGGTATGGTTTATTGAATACATTAAATTAAAATTATGTTATTCTTTCTAATCAAAAAATGAAAGAAGCTTGGTATTACCTTTGTGGTGTGGTTAGGGCAAAGAGAAAGAAAGTTATCATCATTGAGATGCCAACCACTTGAAATACCACAACCATAATGAACTCTTCCTTGACAACCTCTTCTTATACACCCTACACAAGTTCCATATTCTCCACAAACACTGCATTTCTATAAAATAAACAAAATTTGAATACATATATTGTTAAAAATAAATATGAAATGAAAAATCAACAGACCAAAGAATTGTAGGGTAGCAAAGAACAAATTAAAATAAATAACAGAATTAATCATTTATTATTAACATTAATAATAAATTATTAGTGGTAAAGTAACAAAAAATTCTTTTATTTTTAGCTGAACTTAGTTTAAACTACCATGATAGAATAAAAATCCAACATATTTAACAGATTAGAAATAATACTAACATTATTAATAATAATATAATTACATTAGCAAGATTGAGAATAACTCTTATTCCTTGCAATTAATGAAATAAACAGATATAAAAGGAAATTTTCAAAACTAACTTAAGATTAAAATCAATCATATTTTTTAAAAAGTACACACCAAATCAATGCCAAAAAAACCAAATCAGTAGGGATTTAGTGCACAAAATTTCTTTGTAGTTAAAGGACAAAAAAAATACTGAATGCCTGCTTTCCTACAACTGTATGCTGCTTTGCAAACTTTTGTGAATCTATGATTGCTTCTTGAACCAAATTGGTTATAACTTTGTAATTGGCTTGAAACAAGCCAAATTTATAAATTTCGAAATAACCTATTCTATGCTTGAAATTGCATATATTATCACAAAAGTTAGTAAAAAAAAAAAGCCTCAATTGTGAGTCAGAGGTAATAAAGCCAAATTGAAATTGTTAAAAAAAAAAAATGACAGCTTGTTAGCTGAACAAAATAGGTACCGTAATACCGGGCTACTTTGGCCCTAGGGTCCTTCTTTGGCCCAAATGTAGGAAAAGATAAAACGTTCTCTAAATACTTTCAAGTAGTAGTTGTTCAACTAGTTACTGCAGTTTCTGCTAGGCTGAAGCCCCAAGTCGGCACTGATGTACACGAAATAGTTCGATAATTGTCTGCTAGTATCAGGACCTGTGGATTTCTTAACCTTGTGAAAACACGTGTTTTATTTACTCTCAAACTTTCAATTTTCGAAACCGTTCCACGTATTCTACAACTTTGGTAAGTACCTAATTAACTAATTTGCTTAGTACGGTAGGCAGTGGTATAGTTGTATTTGTCATTACGGTTTCGGTTTTTGGTAAAAAAATATAAAATAACAACAGCTCTAGTAACCTCAAAAATACAACCTACTTTGGCCCACCTGTTTTGTGGGCCAAAGTAAGTCGTGCTTTTGAAAACTTATTTTTGTAGTTATTGCTATGCATTCTGGGGGGAGGGGAGGGGGACATCATGAAAGTAAATTTGTTTTGCACAAAGAACAAAGTTGGTTTACGAGAAGTAGGTCACGCAAGTAGAAGGGTATACCCTATGGTCCCCTTATGGTCAAGGTGACTGAAGAATTAACTAAAGGTGGGGGTCGAAGACTTACTAGAAAAGGACTGTCTAAACAGATCCCAAGGAGCTAGGAGGAAGCGGAAGACGGAGCCAAAGAAATTTTAAGTCTGGATTTAAGAAGGCTGGAATACATCCTATTAATAAAGAAGAAGTTTTAAAACAGTTACCTTCTAAGGATGTATCTGTTGATTTGGAACTGGTTGGAGAAACTTTCATTCGCCATTTGGAACAAAAAAGAAAAGAGGTTGTTCAGCCCACAACAATTTAAAGACAAAAACTGGAAGTTGCTGCTGGTCAGAGCAGTCCAAGATATTCAATATCAAGAAATGCAAAAGTATCAGAAAGAAAAGAGAAAAGAGAAAGAGACATACAAAAAATCAAAAACAAGAATTAAGAGAAAAACAAAAACTTGAAAAAATGCAACAGAGAGAATTGAAAAAAAGAAAGTAAATGGTAAATTCCTTAAGAGGAAGACTACATGAAAACATAACATCTCATCAACAGAAGAAGATAGTGATAAATACTGTCTCATTTCTTCAGGCCACAGCGACCTCGTTTTTTCAAGTGATGATGAACAGGAATTGGTTGACTCAGTTGTACCACCTACTTCCCAAAATGGCAATTATCCTCAAGATAGTAACGAATTTCCAGAAGAAAACACTAATACACCTCCAGAAAGTACTCCTAAAGAAAATGTAAAGGCAAATTTAAAAGAAGGGAATTTTGTTGTTGTGCAATGGAGCGGGCTAGAATTCCCTGGGATAACTGTGAATGTGCTGATGTTGAGTGCATGGGACGCACTAAAACATTTTGGAAGTGACCAGCAGTAAAGGAAACTTTGTTTAAGAATGGGCTGCTATAAAGAAGATAATCGACCCTCAAAACTCGATGAAAAGAGGACTCTTCCTTGTCAGCAATTTGTGAGACATAAGATAAATGTGTATTTTTTAAATTGTTAGTTTTTTGTACCTTTTTATGAAAAAAGGAATGTTTAAATGTATTTTTCTGTCTTATAAATGAATTTTCTTACTAACCCTAGTCTTTCTTTGACCCAACCTAATTCCACAATGCTTTAAATTAGGTAAAATATCATTGGGCCAAAGTAACCCAAACATGAGGGTAACATTGGCCCAAGTAAAAAATAAAGAAAAACTTAATTTTTTTGTTAAACTCATTAGAAATTAAATTTAGGGTAGTCTAGTTGTGTAATAAAGGTTACCAGAGCTTAGATATAGGAAAGTTACAAAAAAAAATTTAAGGGTGATTAAAATTATTTAAAAAATTGGGCCTAAGTAGCCCTGTTTTACGGTAGTAGAAAGCAAAGCGTTGGCAAAACAGTAACTGAATGCTGCCAAATTAAGAAAAATTTAAGACCGCATTTCCCAACACAAATATTCCATTTCCTCCCATAACCCAACCGCTTCAAAACTCTCCGAACACGCCCTATCTTTTAACCATATTTTTGACTTGTTTAAGGGTGATTAAAATTTTTTAAAAAATTGGGCCTAATTAGCCCTGTTTTACGGTAGTAGAAAGCAAAGCGTTGGCAAAACAGTAACTGAATGCTGCCAAATTAAGAAAAATTTAAGACCGCATTTCCCAACACAAATACTCCATTTCCTCCCATAACCCAACCGCTTCAAAACTCTCCAAACACGCCCTATCTTTTAACCATATTTTTGACTTCGAAGATACGTCTATCCTAGTTTCTGTTCTTAATTACAATAAACGCATCCTCTCGGAAACCATCCACATCAATTTAGACTCCTCCACTGTTAATGTCAAGACCGACTTCCATCACCTATTCCTAACCTACTCCCAAATTTTTAATTTACTAAAATAACCTTAAATTTTTAATTATTCTAGAATTCTTACATGTCTATATATCATCTCCTACATACACATTTATCACCTATTTTCCATTATCATATTATCTATTTTCATATTTTACTTTCCATTATCTATTATCATATTGTTCTCCTATCATCTCACCTATATATACACATTTTGACTATTGACTTTTATTTTATTTTTATCTTTCCACCATTTCCCATTAATTTAGTCCTTATTTCTCTTGGTTTTCTTTCTTCACCTTGTTTTTAATTTTTTTACGCTTTTTACATTATTTACGTGTCACTTATATTCACGGCATCATTGCATTTCCCCTTCCCCCTTCTTAGTTATTTTTTTGGCCGCCAGAGATCGCGGTTAGCGCTTCCGACAGGTCTAACGTATTTTCATTTGGCAGTTGATCGGTCTCGCCGCCACTTGCTATATTTGGTTAGTACACATCTTCATTTTTATCTTACCTCTATCCTTTCCACCTTCACCTTTCTTCGCACCTGTTTCTCACACCAATTTTTGGCATCCATCATATGTTAATAGCATAGAGTTCATTATTATTTAGCCTCATATTTTTACATCTACTGAATTTCTATGTCTATTTTCTATATGTTTATGTTATATTCACATCATATTTTATATTAATACAACTTCTTTCTAACTGTATACAGTTATAATATTAACTTCCCTTACTTATATTTTCTATTTTCTTTTCATACTTTAGATTTCATATTTATAAACATTATTTTTAATTTTTCAAATTTATCAATCCTTTCTTTCTACATATGCTTGTATTATTACATTTTACTTATGTAACCTCTAGAAGTCTGGTATCATACCATTTATATCTATAATTAAACTAGTTTTTTCTAAATCCTTCATATTCCACCCCTTTTTCTATATTTTAATCTTCTCATTTTGTATCTTTCTGTTTACCTCCTCATTTTTCTTTCCCTTTATATTATGTTTACATTTTATCCTTTCTGCACATTTATTTTCTGTATTTTATATTCGTATTCTTTTATTATTATATCTGTCACTATTTTAATTTCTGTTCATCATCTATAATGTTATTATTATCTGTCACTATTTTAATTTTATTATATTCTGTAACCACTTTTATATTCGTTATCTTTAATCATCATATCTATTCACTATTTCATCATATCTAGTCACTATTTTAATTTCCACATTACTTGCCACCATATTCTTGTTACTGCAATGTTTTTTATATGTTTTTCTGTTTGCTTTTCTCTCTTAGCCCTGAAGATGGCCTACATTGTGTGCACACAATAAATAAGTTACACTTATTAAGGTGTTTTTATTGACTGCACCCCCAACTATTTCTTCCTTACATGTGAAAATTATCAAGTAATTGTAAGTTTAACTGCGAATGCAGTAAATCTATGGCAGAATTACTGGTTTGTTTACAATTTGTGAGGGGATTAAGGGACTCAGAAATACGTATTCGCATTATGCAAGAAAAGAAACTTGAAAAATTGTCTCAAGTTCTAGAGCTTGCAAATGTAATCGAATTATCAAAAACAGAAAATAGACTATTTTCATTACAAATGACTGATACATTATATCAAGTGGAGACCAAAAATGGAGGTAAGGAATTATCTTCACAGAAATAATTCTCACACAAGACTAGGCCAGAAGCACGAAAAGAAGGCAAGAATTTTATGACAGTATGTTGTTACAGATGTGGAAGAAAATTGCATTGAGCTAACGAATGTATATTTAAGGACACTATTTGCAATGCTGGCAGGTCTATAGGTCATCTAGCAAGAATGTGTGGGCCTTTAGGGAAAAAGAAGAGAAATATACATCAGACTGAGAAGAAAAATGAAAACGAGGAAGAGGCAGATTACTCAGATACTCAAAATAAACATATTGACAGGTAAATATACCGATAAGTTTAAGAAGTTAGCATCTTTTTTAGACAGATATATCTCTCTAAATATCTCTAAATGACTATAAGAGACTTAATGTAGGAAAAAAATGGCATAAAACCTCTGTAGAGCTATGTACTTATACGGGGGAAATTATAAAACTTAAAGGGTTTTCTTTTGTAAAATGTGTTTATAAGAGCAAAGTTTGATGCTTTATTCAAAAGCCCATCCTTAAAAATTAGTCAAACGCCAACGGAGTTGAAAGATAATAAAAAAATAACAGTTTAAACCCGGGGATCGTGTTCAAGTGAGAAATTATAAAGATCATGGAGAGAAGTGGAGTTTTGAAACAGTAACAGCAATGAAAGGCAAACTGCATTACGATATTAAGACCAACCGTGGTGAAATTAGGAGGCGACACATGGATCACAAAAATAAGGGAGGAGGACTGACGTGTTTGTCAATTGTTATTAAAAACATGTGATTTTTTATGAATGTGATTTAATCTTTAATGAACATCAGAAGTATTAACATGTTTATTTATTTAATATACAACAGTTACAATTCCAGAAATCATTGCAAAAATCCAGTATATGGTAATTGAAGAAAACAAGAGTGTAAGTGGGCATCTGAAATGAAAGGAGATTGCTAGTGTTGTGGGCATTTCAAATGAAAGGTACATAATGTTTTGCACTAACATTTGGATATGAAAAAGCTATCCTCAAGAGGGGCCCCACGATTGGTCAAAATCAAAATAAGGTGTTGCAAGAACAATTTGCAGCTGTTCTAGCAGGATCTGCAGGACTTTAAGTGTTGTTTCATTACTAAGGGTGAAACATGGATACATCATAGTACTCCTGAGACTAAAGAGGAATTTAGACACTGGGTTGGCATGTGCGAATCTGTACCAAAAAAGAAAGAGGACCATTCCTTCAGCAGAGAAGATGATGGCGAGTTTTTTTTTTGGGATTCCCAACAAATAATTATTTAAATACTCTTTCAAGTTTCCATGGCCACTATTTATACACAAAACTTTAGTGGTTTCTGGTTTAGACCGTGTTGTTAAATTCTTCTTTGCCAGCGTTTCGCCAGACATACTGCTAGCTTCTTCAAGGCTAAAAAAGTTCAATATAAAAAGAATATACACAACAGACAGAAAGATAGGCCAGGTTTTACCGAGTGCAAAAGACAGATTAGAGCTCAAAACACCTGCAATATACAGCATTCCTTGCTCCTGTGGAAAAGAATATATTGGGCAAACAGGCAAGCTGATATCCACAAGACTTACTGAACACATTAAAAGTGTGAAGAAAATGGATAACCAAATATCAGCTTTAGCGGAACACTTCACTACCACGAACCATATTATAGAATTTGAAAAAATCAAAGTGGTTCAGAAATCCAGCAATACCACAGAAAGGAAGATACTGGAAGCCAGAAAACTTCAACAGGGAGGACGGATACAGGTTAAGCAAACTATGGCTACCCAACATACCTATAAAGGAAAAGAAAAAACAACAAATCAGCCAAGCCTAATTCCAGCCAAGCAGAGCCCGAAGAACCAGAAACAACCCAATCACGGTCATGGAAGAGCAGACTCCAAGCACAGACACGAAAAAACCCGATTGATTAGCTCAAGGACCCGACGAGCTACGAATGGACCCGAGCGACGGCTATATAAAACCACGAGTTACCGTAGCTCATTCTCGATCCAGCCTTGAAGCAGCTAAGCAGTATGTCTGGCGAAACGTTGGTGAAGAAAAATTTAACAACATGGACTAAACCAGAAACCACTAAAGTTTTGTGTATAAATAATTTGTTTATAAAACTAAAAAATTATTGATTATAATCCTCATTAGTTATCTGAAAAAGAGTAAAAGCATATTATTAATTGGTACTGGGTGGTTTGAAAATCGAGCTGCAAGAAAAACATCCATGATTGACCCACAAAAAGTCTTTTTTCATGACGACAATGTCTTAAAAAGTCTTTTTTCATGACGACAATGTCTTAACTCATGCCTTGGCAGTCGCGTGATCTGATGGGGCTTGTGAGCATCAGAGGCAGAGTCCTGTAGGATTTTTCGAACAACCACCCCAAGTTTAGGGGCGACCTGTGGTCTAATGGTTAGCTTAACAAACTACTAAGCCCAAGAGCGCGGGGTAATAGCCTGTACGATGTCAGGTATTCGTTAAAAATCCCTAACCTAATTAAACCAAGATAGGCAAAATCCATGATTGACCCACAAAAAGTCTTTTTTCATGACGACAATGTCTTAAAAAGTCTTTTTTCATGACGACAATGTCTTAAAAAGTCTTTTTTCATGACGACAATGTCTTAAAAAGTCTTTTTTCATGACGACAATGTCTTAACTCATGCCTTGGCAGTCGCGTGATCTGATGGGGCTTGTGAGCATCAGAGGCAGAGTCCTGTAGGATTTTTCGAACAACCAACCCAAGTTTAGGGGCGACCTGTGGTCTAATGGTTAGCTTAACAAACTACTAAGCCCAAGACCGCGGGGTAATAGCCCGGCAGATGGCCCTAGGATTTTTTAAAGGGAGTAAAAAATCCTTAGTTACGCTGTCCTTCAGAAGGGAAATTAAACGGGGATCCCGAGCCTGTACGATGTCAGGTATTCGTTAAAAATCCCTAACCTAATTAAACCTAGATAGGCAAAATTTAGAGCTCCCACTGTAGCATCGTCCGATTAGCCATAGCAGCATTAAGTGACGTTAACTAAACAAACCCAAGTTTAGGGTGCTTGAGTGCTTTCTGACTGGCGGGAGTTTATAAAAACACACTGTCTCTATTCTTGACACTTGGTGCACCAGAATTGTATTCTTTGGATCTTTTTATAATATTGAATCCAGGAATGGTTTCAATCAGCAAAGCATTGCTCGGAGCTTAATTAGAGCTTAAGGTGTGTCTTCTTCAGTAGATCCAGAACTGAACATACATGGCATAAATGTTGCTAAGCCGAGGTCAGGTCCAGATACATTGTCTCAGCCTTGTCAGAGTGTTACACAAAAAAAGGGATAGGCACAGGACGAATAAAAAAAAGCCAAAGACTTAGCAAGCAGTGCTGTCAGGTATGTAACAGCAGAGCCTCTTCAAGAGCTAAGTTATGATACTATGCAGTCAAGTCAGTACCCAAGAAAAAGGTAGCTGAGTTAGGACAGCAGGATTCAGCAATAGCACCCCAAGTGAGGAAGCAAGGTTTCCTAAGAAGACAAAAAGCACCACTGCTGGGTTAACACCATAACCGGCAAACAGTTAGAGTTTCCCAAAGGAATAAGATTTTTGAAACTGGAAGAAAACATTTGCAGAAAATATTTGTAGTGCCCGCTCAATTAAAAAATGACTCGATTTTGTTACGTTTCAGCAGAGATTCACATATAGTAAGTCTGTTAATTAATTTTTTTTATTATTAATTCATGTAAAACCCAAGTGTTTAGTTTCTTTTGGCATCTAGTCTTATGTAAATGATTCAAAACTGTTTTATGGTCAATGTTTAGTTCTGTAGATGTTTTTTTTTATTTATTTATTTCTGATTTTTACAATTGTAAAATACAGAGAAAGTTTGGTTAGAAGTTTTACAAAAATAATAGTACATAAAAAAAAAAACAGAATAGTAAACATACAGAAAAAGAAAGTAGTTAATTATAACACTAAACATTGTAATGAAGGTCAAATCAAAAATATGCCCATGTTTCAAAAATCAAAAAAACATCTACAGAACTAAACATTGACCATAAAACAGTTTTGAATCAATTACATAAGACTAGATGCCAAAAGAAACTAAACAATTGGGTTTTACATAAATTAATAATAAAAAAATTAATTAACAGACTTACTATATGTGAATCTCTGCTCTACATCAATATAAGGAAAATTCTTGAAATAAAACTTATATAATTCAAAAGTATTATTATGTGGGTAAACAAACATATATGTATCAATGGGTCAGAGCTATTCTAATACTTAGAGCTTTATATAAGAAGTTACAGAGATTAATTACATCTTTGTTGTGCTTGGGGCTCAGTACTGTATAAATATTGTGCTCATATGAACTAATATATTTATTTCTGGGTTTTGTGTAAAATGATAGTCGAAAAGGATGTGGTTTAGATCATTACGTGATTCATTTACGCATAGAGGACAATTGCCTTCAGTATTGATTCTGTGGGTATTTTTATGGTAGTAAACAACTATTTGTTTACCAGGAGAAACTCTAATTTGGCTTAGGAGTCTTATTCTCTCAACGGGCAAATCTAATGTCAGGTATGGCTGTACTGAAGATCTACAGAATAAATTTTTGTACAAAACATTGTACTGAGAGCACATAGCTCTATTTACATCGTGATCTTATAACCTTTCCCCGTATTTATTTGTTATTTCATTTTTATGTTTCAGCACTAATTGGAGGTTTTGCCTAGCCCACACCAGCCATATCGTAAGGCAGATATAATACCCTCAAGTTGACTGGCCCAGTTAAATTTGATTAAATAAGTAGAAGACTTCTGAACCGATAACATTTTATGAAAGCATATTTTAGGTAGTCTATTGTTACACATTGGTAGGATTTTCAACCACCAGTTGATTATGAGCTTTAAGACTTGTAATTTAAGCATTCTTGTGCCTGTTTCTGTATTATATAACCTGGGGTTTGATTAGGCCAGTAAAAGAGCGATTTGTAAAATCTAGTCTGAATTTTCTCTATTTTATCCAAGTACCTTAATGACCATATTTCACAGAAGTATAATAAAACTGAACGGATTAAACTATTGAAAAGCATGGTTTTAAGACCAAGGAAGGTGACCTAGAGGTGATTACAATCTGTTTAACCGTGCTCTAGCCATCATATCTTGACTTGTTAAATGAAAAAGAGCCGAGTTGGAGAAAACTATACCGAGGAAGCGGAAAGAACTAACAGTCTCAATTTTGTTGTTGTTGTTGTATAGGGTTTCTTTTTTAAGTTTACCTTGTGATCTCCTGAATACGACGGCTTTAGTTTGGTTTATGTTAACT
Source organism: Arma custos (assembly GCA_037127475.1). Lineage (NCBI taxonomy): Eukaryota > Metazoa > Arthropoda > Insecta > Hemiptera > Pentatomidae > Arma > Arma custos. The sequence goes on along the minus strand of CM073759.1, from coordinate 96,283,442 downwards.
TTAATGTGTTCTTTTCCGCAACATTTTTCCAAGACGTTAAGTTTTTTTGCACCTCGATTAACGTGTTAGATAGTAAAACCAAGTCATCCGCATACATGAGGATCGTAATACCATTTTCATGGTCAATACCAACACTAGAACAACCTTCCTTCAAAAGATATTCTTCTGAATAATTCACAAATATTCAAAAAAGCATGGGTGAGAGGGTGTCCCCCCCTATAGAATGCCCTGCGAAACAGGGGATTCCCTAGAAAATTCATTCTGAAATTTAACCCTAAATGAAAGGGCTTACAAGATGTTGACCCACTTTCTACTTACTCCAAATCGGAAGAGTTTCTCCCATAACAAACCATGGTTAACGGTATCGAATGCCTTCTGCAAGTCTATGAACACTGCGTAAACCTGCCTTTTGGATTTCATCAGTTGTAACTAGATAAGGCTCGATAGAGTTAAGTGACTATCAGTGCATCCTCTATATTTCCTAAATACATTTTGGTATTCTACTAGGGGATTACAGAATTCGGTCCAATTGGAAAGCCGATTACCGAGAGCCTGGGTGAAAATTTTTGTAATCGAATTCATCAAAGAAATTCCTCAATAGTTTTCATGTTTACTAAGATCTCCTTTTTTGAACAGCAGCAGCATGTCAGATTCGCACCAAGTACGCGGTACTGCTTCTCTGCTTAAAATTTTGTTAAACAAACCATGAATAAATTTTATGCCTTTTTCGGGGATTTTTTTATAAAATCCGTATGACAGACCGTCTAGGCCAGGTGATTTAAGAGAAGAAATATGTTAATTTATCTTGATTGTTTAAAGAAATTGATAGGTTTTGTGGACTGACAGGGCAATAATAATTTTTTACATTGAAATTATGGAAAGGAAAATTAACAAACCCATTTTGGCACTGGCATTCACTACAATAAACATCACACAATTTTTGATGGGCCTACACTGTATTTTTCCCTTTCAGAAGATAAAGCAAAATATGACGACAATGACCTTCTGGAATCTTCATTTTCAAAGCACAATAACTTTTGACTGAGTGAATTAATAAGCTGCCTGTATATCTAGAATGTTCTATAGGCTGTAACCTCTTTTCAATCGCTCTATAATACAGCTTTAATGAAAAAGTACTATTAGAGATATGTTAACTGAATTACTTTTCTCTCAACTTATTATTTAAAAAAAAAACACCTCATCGATGGCATAAAACCATGATAGTGTAGTATTTTTTTTAAAATAAACTAATTCAGAAGATAAGTAATACAGTCTAAATACTTAAATATAAATATATCTAAGAATTGGATTGAAAACTTTTAACTTTATAAACATCAGAAGATAATGTAAACAATAACTAATGCACCTACTGTGGTTGTGGAAGTAGCAACAGCTTCAGCAAGACCTACAAGATGTGGACCTGCTAAATAAATGCCTGGAGCCCAAATAGCACATTTCTCATGAACCCAAACTTCACCAGCTTTTTCTCCACCAGCTTCATCAAGAATTCCTAATGAATTTTTCTTATTCTGAAAATTTTTAAATATTGTTACTTAATTAATTTACAACCATGAAAAATCCTGTTAGCATAGTACTGAGAACATAGTGCTATTAAACTTAAACAATACTGAATATTTTAAATTCCAGAACAGTTGTCTGTAGTGATCGAGCAAAAGATAGTCAAACTATACAGACAGAAGAAGAAAAACTATTTAACTTCTGTCAGCATTTCGTATTTTCGTATCATATATGATTAGAATATGAATATATCCACACCTGTATTCTGATATTTGAGTTTACATTTACAAGTATCAATTATATTCACTTTCTATTTCTGTACTCACATTTATAAATCTTTTTATTCATAACTGTGAGTGTAATTTTAAAAATCAAGGTTAAAAAAATGTTAACTGTTTATTGAAGACTGATTACATTATATTTTATTTGCTTTATATTAAAATATTATTAACTTGTAAAATGCATATTAATATGAGATCTATATTTCTTTCCAAAAGCAGATCATCCCCTGGACCAGGCCTCAGATACCAAAGGGATCGGCTGATGCTTGAGGAATCATTAGACCAGAAACTCACAACCTTTGGATTTGTAAGCAGGTATACTGTTGCAAACCTTTTGACCTGCTTAGCAACCTTTATAAGTTTTTATATATATATTGTGGAGGTTCAAAATGGGTTAAGAAATAAATCAAAAACTATCGATGTTTAGCGCATCAATCAGACCACCGTAAAGTTAACGTATATTTATGAACAGTTTAAGTAAATAAAAATAATTCTAAAACTTATTAAATACTTTTTTATTAATTTTATCTTCGGTTTGTTCAATTAAAACAAAATTTTTTAAGTATACTTGATTTAAATATTATACAAATGGCATTGTCGCTCCATACCGGCGTCTCCCACCATATTTCATCCCACTCGCTACAAGGGCGTCCAGGGAAGAGGACCTCCCAAGTTATCTACTCTACGTGTGGAGATGCCAGAGAGAGCATCTCCATATTTCTTCTCTTAATGTTTGAACATCCTGAAGATAGGACCTCCCAAGTTATTCTAATCTACAATGAGGTATCCATGTGAAAGGATCCCCAGTTATTCTATTCTACCAGTGGCAGCCTGGGTGCAAGGATCTTCAAGTTGTCAAGAAGAGGTGTATTATCTATTGATTCAGAGGCTGTTTTGTGAAGGAGACTGTTTTTTTATCAAATGTAATTTGATCAGATTATCCAGTTACTTATTTGTATTGTACAGGGGTGGTTCCAATAATCAATATTGACTAAAAAATAAATACCAACCAAATGAATAGGAAAGGATTCTGAGAAACAAATGAAATTACCTGATTAGGTTTACAGTTCTTAGTAAACAACTACCTATATAAGTCTAAGTTCATTTTTTGCTGTATCCGAGAAAGGATTAGGGACCCTTAATTGGATTAAGATTAATTATTTTATTTTTCATCAAATTTTATTTAAAATAACAAACAAAATGTTTTATTTATGGTTCTTTTTGATTATTTAAATATCTTTTTTTTTAAAAAGAAAAGAATGAATCAGTGAAGAGAATGGATTTGTCTGGCTTGGATGCGAGCCTTGGTAACACCCCGCTAGAGACGCGGTTGACCCGGGTTCAAATCCCGGCCAAGACATATCTTTTCCCTTAAAAAAAAAAAATATTTAAATAATCAAAAAGAACCATAAATAAAACATAAATTATGAATATGAAATTGACATAAGTGAGCGAGATCCCGATTAAAGTAATGTTCAATGAACATACTTCCCTGTGTATACCTCGCAGAAAATTGCGAGTACACAGGGATATAGGATCAGTGAAGAGAATGGATTTGTCTGGCTTGGATGCGAGCCTTGGTAACACCCCGCTAGAGACGCGGTTGACCCGGGTTCGAATCCCGGCCAAGACATATCTTTTCTCTTAAAAAAAAAAAAAAGATCCTATGTAATTTGCAGTAATGAACACTTAAGCTCATCATAATATTTTAAAGCATAATTTAAAAAGAAAAATGAATTATTACATTAAACTTACTTTCTTTGTAAAATTATTTAAGAAAGCTTCAACAGATCCAGTTGCTCTAAGTGATGCTGCTTTACCACCACCTCTTTTTTTCTGTTCAGCTGAAACCTCTTTGTCTCCAGGAAACCCACGATCAATCTCTCCTCCCTTTGGAACTGTTAGTATATATGGTCCAAACAAGTCACCAGCAGGTTCCCCACCTTGCAATTAAAAATACATGTTTGATAGCTTCGTGAATAAATTTATTTTTTAGATTTCATCGAGAAAATATTATAAAATTACATAAACTATAGCATTAGATACAAACATCAACAATGTGTTTTCATATCAAAAATTTGTTTCATTAATTTGTAATCACAACTTTTTATCATTACTTTTTAAACTTTATTTAATTAGTAGTAGTTAAATAAACATTAATTTATGTATGAGATGAAAATAGTTGACTGGATGATCTAATGTAAAGGAGATAGTTGGGGGGTGCAGTCAATAAGAACACAGAATAAGTAATGAACTTATATTATGTGCCGACGTTTCGACCTACAGTGTAGGTCATCTTCAGGGCTAACAGAGAAACAAACAGAACAAAAATATAAAAAATGTACAGTAACAATAATATGGTGACAAGTAATGTAGAAAAATAAAATAGTGGCAGATATGAAGATAGAAGATAACGAATATTAAAAAAGTGCCAGATTATAATAAAAATATAGACAGATTTAAAAAATTAATGATAATGAAAAGGAATTAAAATAGTGACAGATATAATAAAATTAAGATAAAGACAAATATAACAAAATTATTGAAATAGTGACAAATATAATTATTGAAATAGTGACAGATCTAATAAAATTAAGATAAAGACAGATATAACAAAATTATTGATAATGAAAAGAAAATGAAAATAATGACAGATATAATAAAGTAAGACAGATTTAATAAAATTAAAGAAAATGAGCAGAAATGATAAATTATAAATAACGCATATAAAATAAAAAATAGAAAATAAATGTACAGAATGGATAGTACAGTACAAAATAATAATATAAAGGAAAATCAAAAGGAGGAGTTAAACAAAGGAAACCAAAATGAGGATATTTACATATACAGAAAGGTTGGAATATGAAGAATAAAGAAAAACTAGTAAAATAACGTCTAGCTACAGCTCCTAACCATGACAAACGCATCCTCACTGAAACTATCCACATAAATTTAGATTCCTCCTCTATCAATCTTAAGTCTGACTCACATCACCTTTCCTCTACCTACTCCCAAATTTTTAATTTACTCAAAAGACCTTAAATTCCGTTACTTCGTCATTGATGTTTCTTTTGTTATCACTCTATTGACATTTCTTTCATTGTTTTAATTTTATTTATATTAATTTTATCCATTTATTCACTTTCCCCATCTTTTCCTATACTCCAGTATGGTTACCTTCTATAGTTAACTTTTTGGCCACTAGAGATCGCTCCTATCTCTTCCTCCTGTCTTAACGGTCGTCTGCTCAGTACTAGCCAGCCGTTAAATCTAACGGCATCGCTCTCCAAAATCAGTATGTCTCTTCTTTATATTTTATTTATTTTAAACTTTTCTCTTTATCCTTTCTCCAATTTTAATTTTCCTATTACTTCCCCCTTATCATTTTGGCATCCATCATATGTTGGTAATCAAGAGTTCATATTTTTAAGCACCAATTTTAATTTTTCAAATTCATTAATCCTATCTACTTTTTTTCAAACAGACATTGTACACTATTGTTACTGTACAAGAGTTTTCACTTATTTTAACTTTTCAAATTCATTAATCCTATCAACTATTTTTTCAAAACAGTCATTGTACACTGTTGTTACTGTACAATAGTATTTCTATTATTCACATTTCTTATTGTACATATAGTTCCATACTTTTCTGTAACATGTAACATCATCAAGTCCGTTATCATACATTTTATACCTTTATTTTACTAGTTTTTCTTTATTCTTCATATTCCAACCTTTCTGTATATGTAAATATCCTCATTTTGGTTTCCTTTGTTTAACTCCTCCTTTTGATTTTCCTTTATATTATTATTTTGTACTGTACTATCCATTCTGTACATTTATTTTCTATTTTTTATTTTATATGCGTTATTTATAATTTATCATTTCTGCTCATTTTCTTTAATTTTATTAAATCTGTCTTACTTTATTATATCTGTCATTATTTTCATTTTCTTTTCATTATCAATAATTTTGTTATATCTGTCTTTATCTTAATTTTATTAGATCTGTCACTATTTCAATAATTATATTTGTCACTATTTCAATAATTTTGTTATATTTGTCTTTATCTTAATTTTATTATATCTGTCACTATTTTAATTCCTTTTCATTATCATTAATTTTTTAAATCTATCTATATTTTTATTATAATCTGGCACTTTTTTAATATTCGTTATCTTCTATCTTCATATCTGCCACTATTTTATTTTTCTACATTACTTGTCACCATATTATTGTTACTGTACATTTTTTATATTTTTGTTCTGTTTGTTTCTCTGTTAGCCCTGAAGATGACCTACACTGTAGGTCGAAACGTCGGCACATAATATAAGTTCATTACTTATTCTGCGTTCTTATTGACTGCACCCCCCAACTATCTCCTTTACACAAACATTAATTTAGTTAATTCATTTTTGGTAATTAATGATTATGATGTCCAATAATTATTACAGGGGAATCCCGATATTTCGTATCCCAATTATTCGTATTTCCGGCTAATTCATGCAAATTTGCCAGTCCCCAGAGAAAATCCTGATAAATGGTATAAAAGCAATACATTTCAGACTCCTCGGTAATTCGTTTTATTTTTATGCTCGAGGTTACTTATAACATCTTATAATACATATTTCCAGCTTTGAAATCTCGCTAATTAGTACTGTTTTCAAAAAGGGGAGAGAGAACAGTGATAGATCAGAGATCAGATTGAAAATAAATGTTTTCTAGAAAATCACACAATTTGTATTACCGTTGTGACACGCAATCATGCCTCTGCAATACTTTAGCCTCTCTAGTAAAGAGAAACAACAAATCATAAACACTGTGGCCAGTGGCTGTATGCAAATTGACGTAGCCAAGCGTTATGTCCCCTCGTTCCAAGATCACATCAATTCTGAAGAACAAGGAGAAAATAACTTCGCAAACATCGGACAGCAAAGTAAAACACTTCAAGACTGGTGATTACCCACAACTTGAAGAGAACTTAAAAAAGTGGTTTGTACAAGCAAGAAATTCAAATGTACCAGTTGGAGGAAATATTTTAAGGGAAAAAGCCTGAGTTTTCGCAGAAAAAATGGGAATTGAAACTTTCGGGCAAGTGATGGATGTTTCGATAGATTCAAAAAAAAGACAAAATATAAGAAGCTTATAGGGGAAAGTGCAAGTGTGTTAGGTAACATTTGTTCTGAGTGGAAGGATGAATTGGGAAAAATAATTGAACCTTACGAGCCAAAGAACATATTCAATGCAGACGAAACGGGCCTATTCTATAAATGTCTCCCTAAACGTTCCATATGTTTCAAGGAAGAAAAGTGCCATAGCGGAAAAAGCAGTAAACAACATGTAACCATACTTTTGGCAGCCAATATGGACGGATCGAAGAAATTAAAACCGCTAATAATAGGTAAGTCGGCCAAACCAAGATGTTTTAAAAACATAAAATCATTCCCAATGACCTATCATGCAAACAAAAAAGCATGGATGACGGGCGAATTGGTTAACGAATGGATACGGTCAGTCAATCCAGATATGAAAAAAAGGCAGCGAAAAATTTTTCTTTTATCGATAATTGTTCGGCCCACAATTCTGTCCCATCTCTCAGCAATGTTAATGTTGTGTTTCTGCCCACCAATACAACTTCTAAGTTGCAGCCTCTGGACCAGGGTATAATTGAAACATTCAAAACTTTTTACTGCAAGGAAATAGTGATGCAACTTCTTGATAGAATCGAGGATGGACTAGATCATAAAATCACATTATTTTCAGCTATGAACATAGCTGACAAGGCATGGCAAAACATTAGTGCGAGCACAATAAAAAACTGTTTTTGTGCGTGTGGGTTTACCAAAGCGAAAGTTCCGTTTACAAAAGATGCTGAGCAAGATGTTGAATGTCATTTTGGAATGGGATAGCCTTACATAAAATGAAGAAAATCACATAACACTCGAAGATTTCCTCCATTTTGACGATGGCCTAGCATTATCAGGGATCTTGATCGAAGAAGAAATTTTAGCCCCATCTGAGGACGTTGATGGTGAAGAGGGAGATGAAGAAGATGATGTAGCAACAATTACAGCTGAAGTTACAAAACAATACTTCAGCAGCCTGCACCATTTTTTAGCAAAATCGGATTTTGGTGATAAGGTATTTTTTGCTGTGAACACTCTTGATGAAGGAATTGAAATACCCGTCTGCAAGGGTAGCGTAAAAAAAAATTACGGATTTTTTTCGAGCAAATGTTTGATTGGTGTTTATTTAATTGTACACGTATTAATTGTTTACTGTATAGTTTAGAGTAAAGCAGTGTTTATTTCATTGTTTTTATTCATATCACATTGTACACATTTCTTAATACATACATGTTTGCATTAATACATTTTATAATTTTTTTATTTTGTACTCCCGATAATTGGTTTTCCCGATAATTCGTAACAATCATCAATCCCTTGACCATATGGATTATCAGGATTCTACTGTATTAAATACATAGATAAGGGATTGGGGTGACACTTACAAAAGGTCACCTATTAACCAACCCATTCTGATCTCATGATTGCTCAAGTATCCCCCATCCCTTTAGAGTTTATCTGAGGCCCATCAGCCTACTTGAGGCAACTCACTAAGACCGAAAGGAAAAAGAGAAAGTTTCTAGAAATTAAGTCCTTGATGACAACATCGAATGGCCAAAAATCTTCATGGTTGACACCACCTCATACTTCCTCATACTGAGAGTGTCTTATCTATCTTCATAAAATTAATCTTGTAGACATGGTGTATTGCTTGACTAGTTACAGTTACCCATATACATGGTTAAAGAGAAGTCAAAATCAGAAAATCAAAATCACAATAAGCAATATGGATCGATAACACTCTTGCCTTATTGGCAATAACTGGAGTTATTGGTTAAACAAATCTGGATAAATATAAAAATGCCCTAAGAATGAAAACAATCAATGCATACTCCAGTACTTACAAAGAGGCTGAGAATGATTTGTAGTAACACAGAATCTCACTCCTATGAATATACTAAAAGATATTCTCATTAATCATCAGCTGTATTTTCACCTTTACTTTTCAATTTAACATTAGAGTATATCGTTAGACAGGTGGTACACACCATAAAAGATTTTAATCAGGGTTGTAAAATATCTGTTTTGAGATTTGTAGATGATTCATTTCTGTTGGAATAAGATGCCTAAACTATAAAATAAAATACAATAACTTTGATGATAGCCAGTAATGAAATAGGGCTCAAAGAAACTTCAAACAGAATGAAGAATATGGTATTAGGAACAAAAAATTAAAATTGAAGTGGAAATAAAGATGCGGTTAAGGAAGGAAATCCATGTTATTTTCAGGATATTACGTAGCCAGAATCATTTGTCCTAAAATGTAAAAATTAGAATTATAGAACTATAATCTTTTCAACTATTCTGTATGGATGACTGTTAACAGTGAAGGATGAACAACAGCTAATGGTGTTGGTCAAGAAAATTCAATCTTAAAAAGGGAGAGTCCACTGGAAAATATAGAAGATAATAGGAATTCACCTGAAATCAAAAATCTTTGTAATAGGAAAGACCATGGCGAGGTGATGGAAAATCATCTCAACTTATATGTTCGCGCAAGAGAAAATGAAATGGCCAGTAAAGAAGCCCTCTCTCACCCTGGTCAATGTAGGACCTTTTAACATGGTAGTATTTATGGGAAAGGAGCCCTCCAAGCAAGCTTAAAGTTATAAAGAGATGTAAAACCTTGGACCTTTTCAAGTCATAACAATAACAGCAAAGTCTGGTTCAGGACTGGGCATGCAATATTGACTTTCTTTCACTTTATTAATAAAAAAATACAATTAGAATATCAATATTGAAATAGTATACTAACAATAGCCCATGTTTTCCAGCAGCATCTCTTCTGAAGTAGAAGAAAATTTGACCAAATGAGGTTACTGCTTAACATCTCAATAACCCTACTGAATTATTGTGAACAAGCTGAGAAAATTATCTCCTTCCAAACCCAAATAAATCTACTGAAGCAATTATAAAATAAATTTCAATTTATTTGGGTAAGAGAAAATAAAAACCATTTTCCAGTTGTTGTTTATTCAGTTATTTTCACTTTTTAGAGACGTTTCGACACTATGGTGTCATTCTAAATCCTTTCTTCTCCTGCATTTTTTAACTGGAAAGTCATACTTTTAAAAATTCTTAGGAGATCATTAGTCCTCCATGGTCAATAAATAATTGACTATGATTATTTATTGACCATGAAGGACTAGTGATCTAAGAATTTTTAAAAGTATGACTTTCCAGTTAAAAATGCAGGAGAAGAAAGGATTGAGAATGACACCATAGTGTCGAAACGTCTCTAAAAAGTGAAAATAACTGAATAAACAACAACTGGAAAATGATTTTTATTTTCTCTTACCCAAATAAATGAAGAATAAATCCAGTTTAAAAAAAAGAAAAAAATTATAAGAATAAATTTCAATATAATTTTTATTTTTGAAATTTTAGCCTTCATATTAAATGATTTTAAGTGTTTTGTTCCTTAAAACATTGTAACACACAACCAATCATCAATGTCACAAAAATCATGTCAAATCTTGTAATTGTTAGATAACAGTAGAGCATGTGGTTAGCAATGAGAATGATCAATGTTCATACAAAAATGATGACTTACCTAAGCCACCTTCGCAATGGGCTCTTAGTTTACAGAAGACACAGACCCAACTAGAGTCAATACTTTGTGAATTGTACCTTGAAGATAATGTACTACTATATAAATTAGACCCCTTAACTCGTCCTAGAAAAAATAAGAACACGTAATATGTCAACATTTCTGAAAAGAGGATGGTATCAATCAAATTTAAGCTAATTTTAATAAAAATAATTAAATACATGTTTTTATTAAAAAGAACTTGCAACTAATTATATTTTTAACAAATGTGATTGATTACCCATTAAGTTATTTTGAACGAAATTCCATGGCAGGTCATGTTTTTATTTTCAACCAATTGTTATTATTGTAATTACTACTTGCAAAGTGGTTTAATAATTATCCCACTAAGGTTATGAGTAATCAATCATAGGACAACAAAGTCTTAATAGTCCATTGAAAAATTTGGGTCTTGTTTGATTATGAATTAAATGTTTTAGCCGTGTCTGCTAACTCAAAACAAAGGTGTTTTGAATTAATGAGCACAAGGTAGGTAACAAATATATACTTATAGTAATGTTCAATGAACATTCTTCCCCTTATATACATCGCAAATAGCGAGAACACGGGAATATGGGATCAGAGAAGAGAATGGATTTGCCTGAATGAGATACGAACCAGGATAGCTCAAATGGTAGAGCAACATGACGGAAGCATGAGAGACCCGGGTTCGAATCCCTGCTCTAGGCATATCATTTCTCTTCAAAATAAAAATATACTTGTATTATTTGAAAATTATTAATTTCAATTACAAAACCTCCGAGGCGTCTGAAAAGAAGATGGCCTCGTGACCTTCTATATTGAACTTTTTATTTGAGTACTACCAATGGGTAGTTTCTCTACTTGCCTCTATCTCGGGACATGATTTATCTTTCATTATATTTACTTGATTTATTCATCATGCAGTTGTAAATTTCAACAAATACATTTTTAAAAAGATCAATTGCTAAAGAAACACTAGTGCATTTTTTAAAGGTAATTTATTATTTTGAAAGTAATCATAATAATCTACTTTTTGGAGTATTTAACTAGTTCCAATATGATAGACATCTATAAGATGGATATCTGTATATCAAATAGTTCCGAAATAAGGTGTTATTTGTTCACAACACGGTCCATTCCGGAAAAAGAACATATGGACAAGGTGTTATTTGTCAACAAACTACACTAAGGCCCCACAAATTAGAATTAATGATAACAGAACATATAAATTCTAATTTCAGAAATTTATAATCTATGATGCCATAAGACCTAATAGACAATAAAACTCCAGACCGCAGTGGGATGTTTGTAAGAATATAATATCTTGAATATATTATTAGCTTCCGAAAATTAAATGCCTTTTATTTATTATTTCGGTGCATACAGTTTAATTTCACTGACTAATAAAATAAAATAGCATGAAAATTATTATTCAGAGAAACTCAACAAACCTTCAACTAATGTCTGGTGTTTTCTTCTATCACCACGATCTTTCTCCTCCTCTTCTTTCCCAGCACTGTTTACAACACTAATATATTTCGGAGCTTCTTTACTACCTTCAACATGTACATATGGACCACGGACACTTCTACTAAGAGTACTTGAGTCATTTGAATTTTCTTTTTCTCGTTTTGTTTTTTTTGGTCTTTGCCTTTCTCTTCTTTTAGCTTTCCTTTTTTTCCCTTCAACTGAATCTGTCGATTTCCTTTGCCTGGGTTTGGATTGTTTTTTGGTTTTCTTCTCAGGTTGCGTAACAATAGTTTCTGTTGTTGGAGGAATTGAGGGCTTTTCTTCTTCTATTCCAGCGAACATCTTTTCAAGTTCAGATTCAACTTCCATAAACTGACTTTCTTTTGGTTCTTCTTTAATAGAAGTTGACGAATCTTGGAGTATTTCAACAACTTTATCTTCTGTTAAAACTGGAGGACGTGAACAATTGGCAACTATAACAGACGGTTTTGTTTCACCTTGAAACATATTCTCAAGAAGAGATTCTACGTGATCGGCTGCTTCAATTCCTTTCTGTGCCTCAACAGGATGGGCAGCTGATTCACTTGGTGGAGCTGGAGCTTCTACTGGTACTTCTGGGTGTGGCAAAACCTTTTCTTCAACGGGCGAAGTTCTGCTCTCAGCTAAAACATTAGGAGGAGTTGTTCCTTCAGATGGCTGATTTTGAATCTTTTCACTGGAGGACAAATTTGTATAAGTCTTTGACACTATAATTGGTTCTGGTTTTGCCTCAAAACCTCGAGCGCTTTCAGTGGGTAGTTTCCCAGGCTTATCCTCAGCAATTAGAGGATTAGGAGCTATAACACTTACACCTGTTCCGTTCACTTCCCCACCATTCACTTCAGGCCGTGATGACAGGTCCATACTTTCAGATTGAGGAGGTGAAGATGGTGCCATGATAAACGGTTGCTTTCCTTGCCACTGTCCTGCGAAATAATTGAATGATGACCACTGTCTTCTATGAGGTCCTGGAGCAGGTACTGTGGGTGGAAGATAGCCCCTACCTGGCGTCTCAGACATCTCACATAAGTATCACCTGGTAAAAAATATAATAATATGAAAAATACAAATCAATCAACCGACACTAACAGAGAAGAGAAATCATATCAATTAAATAAGGCAATAGAAATTTGTTTAAATTATCTTTATGAATAAAAATAAATTATCCAAAATGATTGCTGATTTGTATTGGTCAAAAATATAATCAAACAATAATATTTATTTAAATGAATCACTGACATCTCACAAAATTTATATTTTAACATTCTTCATTCATTCATACATACATTAAAATCATTGAAAAAAAAGATGTACCAACAACCTAACTACCAAGTTTTTACAAAAGTTCTTGTGCATAAGTATAGTTTTATTTCAGAGAACATATTTTAAACATTGTCGAATATTACTCTCAGAGGGAGCGTCCACTGTTTTCAACTAATTTCACCCATCTTCATAACAGTAATTGTATTTGATGATGGTAATATCTGTTTTGTTTTGAAACAAAGAACTCTTTAAAACCAATTTTGACTTACTACAGATCTGACTTATAAGGCTCATCTTTTAAAAAATGAGGCATTGATCAAAGCTAACAATAATCTGATTAAACCAGGAATGAATTAGGCTCTTTAGGTAACTTATTCCCAACTTCTCACAATGGCAAAAGAAAATAAGGTACATATCTCTTGAAAGAATAACACACACAAGATCAGTAGTTCCCAACCTTCTTATGGGTGAATATCACAAAAAGTGGTAATATCATGCCCGATTGGTATATTTCATACTAAAAGTAGACAAGCCTTTTTAAACTATGCAGAATCTTAAAATATAAGTCTTGAAAAAGATGTTATTTTGAAAAAAAAAATCCTTTAAAAGGCTATAAAAGGACCTTTAAAGCCCTCCACACAGCTTGATTTTCTCTGCCATGTCCCACTACTGAGTTCAAAATTTTGCCTACTTAGTTGAAGGCTTTGCCTATGTTTTTAGGTAGTAATGAATGGGCCAGATATATAAAATACATTTCAGAATTATTAAATAACCTAATGTCACAGAAAAAAAATAGCTGAAAAGAGTTAGTAGACTTTTTATTGCTGTCCAACTCCTTTTTTCTCTATCCTGGCCTGTTTGAAACTCCTGCTATACTATTGTAAACGGGGCTTTTTTGTAATTTCAAACAGCTGATTTTATAGAAGAACTCCAATGTAAATAAATAATGCCTCTTTTTGACTTGTTTTCATCAGTCAACACTAAAAATCATCAAATGTTTGAATAAAAATGAGTTGGTTTTTCTAAAGTACTCTACCCTGGTTCAATTATTTTGGGGAATATTTAAGTTTAATGACAAATCATTAGTGCAATGGTAGTAACTTATGGACTACCATACAATTTACTTTATTAGTATTGTGTAAGATAAACGAGTTTCCAGTTAGGCTCTCGGAACCTCTAAATATTCTCTCCCCTGGTGGTATCTCCCCACAGGAGAGAATGTTGAAGCAGGGGAAAGAATTTCCTTTTAAAGTGATCTCTCATCACTAACTCAAATAAAGAAAATATAAGTCCCAGAACATGTTCCAATAAAATTATGTTCTCATTTTTCTGTTTTTTCTCTCCTCTGTGTTTCTTCAAAATACCACTTTTTCTGATAATAACCCTTATAACAATAAATTGTATGGGCATATGAAAAAAAAAAGGATCATTATTAAAACAAAACATTTAGTTTTACCAGAAAAAAATTCAACATTACAAGTTTCAATTTAAGGTAGAGAAGTACTGGTAATAGAAAAATAACTATAATTAAGTCAGAATTTTTCATTTTCAACTGGTCGCCCCTGACTTGTACTCTCGCCACCCCCCAGATTGGGAACCACTGCACTAGATGCATTCAAGTAATTGCATACAATGCCTATGTCCATTTCATGTTTGATGATGAATTCTGATGCCTTACTTTCATTTGGAATCATTTAAAAAGAGCTATATTCAAATCTGATACCAATTTTGAATAGAAAAAACTGTTAATTTATCTCACTCTTGGGAAGACTAGTATATCATAAATAAAATCAAATGGGGCCTTCAAATCGCTCTAAAATGTAATTTCTTCCCGCACTTAAACTGGATACATTTGATTTTATATCATTACTCTCTGTAATTTTAATAATATAAGTCATGCATCATAATAGATCAAAATAATAAGAATGTATATGTTTATGTATTAATGTTGAAGTAAATAATAATAAAATAGAAGAAATTGAATAGTGCTAAATCAGAAGAAAGACAGATAAAATAACCTGAAAATATAACAATAGTTTATTAATTATTGGATTAGGATGTTTATACTAAAGTGGTTATATAATTTTTTAAAGCCTATTTTAATTGTTGAACAAACCTTACTGACCTCAAATAATGGATCAATCTACCCACTGGAATTTGGCCTGGGTTCATTGATTCTTCCAACAAACTTCTAAAAAACTATAACAAAATAGAAGAATGGTAAGAAACAAAAGAGAAAAGTTATTACATTTTGATTTGAAGAATAATATCTTAATAATAATAAACCAAAAATATTAATAATTTAATATATTTAGGATACCAAACCAACACTATTGATTACACAAGGGAACAACATTTTTGTTGCATGAAATATTTTGACTAATATTCTACTTCCTCGAGGTGCTGATTTAAGATCTGAAGTCAGTTTGTTTGTATCAGCTTTACTTTTGGGGTTATAATTATAAACTGTTTTTTAAGATGAAAATATTTTTTATTAAGAAAACTATTAAAAAAATTACCACTACATATCAAAAAATTTTCTTTTGTAAGATTTTCTGGCTTGATTCGGTTCACGGGGGCTGTTTTTAATGCTCCAACAATAGTCCGCCATCATGTGAGCATTCCAGTGACCTTGGTAACGTTCCTCCATAGTTCGAATGTCCTGATGGAACCGTTCCCCTTGTTCTTCACTCAGATCACCAAGATTTTCAGGGAAACGGTCCAAATGGCTGTGGAGGAAGTGTACTTTGATGCTCATATTACAACCAAGCTGCTGGAAGTGTAACAACATTAGTTCAATATGCTCCGCATAGCTTTCTTCCTTTTTGTTTCCCAGAAAATTTTGAGCAGTGCAAACGAATTCATTCCAGGCATTTTTTTCAATATCAGTCATGTAACTAATAAAGTTTTCATCCTTTATCAACCTTCTTATTTGGGGACCATCAAAAATTCCATTTTTAATTTTTTCTTGGCTCAAATTAAAGAACTTCTTAGAGATGTATTTATAGCAATCACCACCCTTGTTCAAAGCTTTGACAAATTGTTTCATGAGCCCTAGTTTGATATGCAAAGGTGGCAGTATTATTCGATCCGTGGGCACAAGGGGCTCATTTATTACATTCAGTTGTCCCGGAACCATAGATTGCCTGGAAGGCCAATCTTTTCTAATCCAGTGCTCAGACCTAGCTCTGCTGTCCCATAAACACATAAAACATGGATATTTTGTATATCCACCTTGTTGTCCAAGAAGAAAATTCACCATTTTTAGATCAACACTTATCAACCACTTTTGTTCGTTGTATTTGATTCTATCCATTACAGAAGCTACAGTAGCATATTCTTCTTTGACTGTAGTTGAATGTGCAATCGGTATCGAACCCAGCTTATTGCCGTTATGCATAAGTACACATTTCAGGCTACGTTTAGAGGAGTCAATAAATAAACGCCATTCATTTGGATCATACTTCTGTACTCCCATTGCTTTCAATAAACCAGGAACATCTGAACAAAAAGCAAAGTCGTCATCTTTAGAAAAGAATGACAGCAATTCTGCCTCTCGGTTACGATAGTATGAAATTCTTGTTAGAGAAGAGTTTCTTGAAGAAATTCTTGTTTCTGGGGTTAAAAGATTTCTTTGCTTTAATCGAGAAGCTAGAATCTCCGATGTCTTTTTAGAAAGACCAAGATCTCTGATTAATGCATTGAGGCTCAGAAGTAAAATCAGGGTAAGAATCACTTGTCCGACTTTCATCACTTGAAGAATAGTTTTGTTTTTCTATATCATGATCATTTTGTACAGATGAAGAAGCTTGGGGTACTGGTGCATCGCCAGAGAACAAGACTGGTCGAGTAACAGATAACAAGTTTGGATAAGACCATTTCGACCGGTTATTTTTATTAATTCCATTAATATCAATCACACAAAAATAACAATCATCTTGATGATTATTAGGTTCCCGCCAAATCATTGGTGTTTGATACTTAAAATGGGGTCTTTTCTTATTTGCCCATAATCTCAAAGACTCAACACATGTTTTACATACCATATGAGGGATCCAGTACTTGTCACGGATGTCCAAAGCGAATCCAAAGTAATCAAAATATACCTGTGTTATAAACTCTGACACACTTAGCCTACAATTTTTGAATGTATATTCACCACAAATGTTACAGGAATAGTTTGGATCGTTTCTACAGATATTTCTTAACTTGGACATTGTTATTTAACACAAGAGCACAAACTTTTTCACTAAACAACTCAGTTGAATTGAAGTTTGAATGTGACTAGTACAAATATATGTCTATCAGCTGTTTGCCAAAAACAAAAGGTGCTGGAGAAAAACTGAGGCTAGATTTGTAATCACCAACCTCTAATTAGTAAACAACAGGCCTAAAACTCCATGCAACAAAAAATTAATAAAAATTTGTTCCCTGTGTTATTAATAGCAATATATGTATATAATACCTTATTGCAATTAAAATGCTTTAAGATTTAAATTATATGACAATGAAACTTAATCAAAAATTAAAAATTTTCAAAAATACTACATAAAATTGATATAGTCTTTTATGTATTTTAAATCTAGATATTTTCCTAATTATATTTTTATTGTAATAAATACCATCATATGCACTATTGCCAGCTTAACGTGCTTGTGTGGCAATATGAAGGTTGATGCAAACTATTTGCTTTCCTACACAGTCTTTATAATAATATTTATACATATTATAGAATCTTCAACAAAGTAATTCCAACTTTTTACCAATATTCTAGTATTATAACAATTTTGAATTCATTATTTTTCATACCCAAATTATATTTAATTATAAACATATAATTTAAATAATGAAATGGGTTAGAATTGTTGGCAACATTCAATGTACATGAATAAGACACCTCAAGAAGAAGAAAGCTTAAAAACATGATTCTTGAATAATACCACGTTATCTAATATTTCACGGGTTTCGGGTAATAAGTAGAGATAATATCCAAAATAAGTAGAGAACTATGCTATAGCTACACACTAAATATAATTATGAATTATAGGAACGGAGTAAAAAATCAAAATTTTCTTGATGTAGATTTTAACCTAGAAAATAAAGTACTGGTTTCAACCCTCATTGTTCCAATTGCATAATTGTTGAAATCACTTTAACTCCCATTTCTCACGCTTAGCTTCACCATCATCATAAACATAACGCAGAACAAAAGGTGGGTTTTATAGAGATGTGGTTGCCTTTATTTGTACCTATCCTGGCTTTGAATACACATTATATTTGGTCTATTTTCTTTTAAATTTGAGTGTTTAATGAGGAGAATGTAAACTTCTAAATCATAAATTCTAATGATCTATCTAAAATGTCTAATTATTTCGGTTGTGCTAAAAAAGAAAATTTTAATTACTGTCGGATATTCAACTTGAAGTGGCAGTTTAATTGTACCTTGGTGGTAACATTTTTTTTTTCATTCTTGACATTTCATGTCTTTTTTATTGTTTATTTTTAGATTAAGCCAAATATTTTATTAAAGCTTTTAGAAAACATTTCTTCTCTTTTGCAAAAGTATTATGTTTGTTTAGATATTTCAAGACCAGAGGCCTCTAGCTAGAGGCTCATTAGTCTGAGCCTGTATACCGCTTATTCTGGCCAGGGATCCAGCATATGGTGGAGACTGTACTGTTTCAAGGACAATGGTTGTTGTGCAGAGAGGTGACTTGTCTTAGATCATGGTCAACTGCCAGATTTTCCCCCCTTATTTTGGGTACCCACTTTATAGAGGCAGGGTGAGCCCCAGGAGGGTCCAGATCCCATATGATACATCTCCGTCTGCTAACAGACTAAATAAAAGTTTTGCTGATAGCGGATTTGAACCAGGATGTTCAGCGTGGCAACTTAGTGGTAAAAGAATTTAGCTTCATCATTAATATTAGACTCAAATTAAACTAATGGAAGGACACAGTATTAATTAATTATTCAGATAACTGCAGATTAGCAGGATAGATCATTGACAGAAAAAATACAAGCGGTGAAATTGTATACCACTAGAAGAATCCAATATCATGGTGTTCCCCAATTTAAAATAGAATAGAAAAATAATTTTATTCTGGGACCATATAACTTAAGAATAACAGAGTACAAAAATAATAGAATATATATCTGGCCAAGAGACTAGATTATATGAAATGTCAAGTATTTCCTAGCATAGGTACTTAAAAATAAATATAAATTAAAAGGTATGTTCTTGTCAAGAAAACAAGAATCAAACTGAAAGAAATAATTAAATAAACACACATAGAATTTATAAAAAATAATATTGTTAAAAGAGAAGAAAATTGGTATGTCATCCATTACTATTGATGGATATGTGATATTAATTATGATTGATTGGAGAGCATCTGCTTGGGAATTTAGGAGATTTAAGTAAAGTATGGGTTTGAATGTGGATAAGGAAGCAGCATGGTGGATATTAGATGAGAGTGAGTTCCAAAATGTGGAGGAACAGGCGAGAATGGAATGTTTTGGTTCAATGGGAACAAGTTCAAAGGTCTGAAAGGTGAGATCTTGCACCCTGGGATTGGATTGGAGAATTTGAATTATAAGGGACCACAGATTTATGAGGGATGGTGAGTTGATGATTTGGTATAAGAATGTTGTACATTGTCTACACTGCCACCTATCTGCAGGTTTTTTCAATGTTGATATTTTTTAAAATCATGTGTGTGAATGTATTGTGAATCAAAGTTAATATTGTAATTCAATAAATAAAACGTTGGAGAATATATTTCTGAGTAAAATAACCAAGAATGAACCTAAGGAATATTGTCTACTGATGGAGGGGAAGAGTCGCTTTAACTCTTTATAGAGGAGAAACACTTGAGATCTCCTCAGATCATCAAAGATCCTTGAGCAAATTCAAGAGGTCTCCGTATACCACACAACCATAGTCAAAGTGTGGAAAGGCATAGGATGTAATAAGGAGTTACACCCGTAACTATTTTGATTTTAAGAAAACTTCTGTTTCTTATGTTAAAACAATTTGTATAATTTGAACTGAGAGTTAGTGTCAAATACTGAGATAAACTATTTAAATTAGAGGAGCAGTTGATAGTTTTCAGTATGCATGAGACTATTTTACTCCATGTGATTTTTCGTAAAATGTATCTTATCATGTCACTGATTATTTTATCTATTTTCAATAATTATGTCAATCTAAAAATTTTGTCCAAGAGAACTTACAGAGGGTAATGAAAAGGTGGATTACAAATATAAAAAAACAGCTAAAAATAGTAATATTTTACCTTAAAGACTTTATTTATCATGTACATAGTGATCATTCAGGCATTTTCAATAAATAATCAAGATCAAACACTATTCAAAAATAGAATACTTTTATATTTCATGAAGCTAAATCTAATCTAGATGACACTACCATTGAAACAAATTACAATATTTACATTAAGATAGAATAATATTAGATGAATCACAAACTATACAATGTACTAAATAAACTTAGGAATTTTTAAGATCATTTAACTTAAAATTAAATTTTCTCGAAACATTTCAGATGAGTTCCTTATGCTATATTTTTGTCAAATTGTAATTGAACTCTACCAATTAGTCTAGTCTAAAATTAGGTAGGTCAGAAATTTAGTGAATAAGGAAAAAAAATTAATATATAACTTCAAAGCATTTGAGAATCATTAATGATGAACATAATTTACCAACATAAAAGGTTAATTAACGAATTAAAAATGCTGTTAAGAGTTGATTTAAACAATGCCATACTGTCAGGGATGGATATTTTATAAAATAATACTAATACAGACCATAAAATAGCAAAAAAACTTATCATTTCTGCACAGAAATTTGAAAATCATAAATTCAGTTAAAAATTAGCACTAAACATGCACTTTAGAAAGACTACGAAAAGCATTTTTATGTGTGTTTATGACTAAGAAATTTTGGATATATTATTTTTTTTGTAATTAATTATATTAAAGTGTAACTATAGCAAACAATAGCACTAAGTACAGAAAAATCTTCTTTTTTTTTTAAACCAAGTAGGAAAGCTATATAATAATTTCTTGAAACAAAAACACTTTGATGAAGGTAAACAAAAGAATTGAACTGAATCAAAAATGAAAGGAATGTACTATACAGTTTTGAACCTGAATGTCAGGTTAATAGGATCAATGGAAAACATAAGATGATTGATTAATATAAAATAGCAAATAAAAAGTCATCACAGCCAAATGCTTCCAATCACTTAACAAGTGCAACCCAAAAATGATTTAATCATAAAGCTATGTTTATAAACATGAAATACATTTTTAAAAAATTAACTTCTTTAGTGCTCCAGGATAATTTAAATTATAGTATCTGGGTTGGCAAAATTCACAAAAAAAACATCAATGCAAAATTTATCAGATGTCACAAAAACAAAGGCATCTTCAAAACTAAAGGCAGACAAACTACTTCTTCTGTGATTTTAAAGGAGTCTAATTAATACAATAGGAACAGTAAAAATCAGCAAGAACATTTAAAATTAAATTTTAACTTACCTTTGAAATAAACTAGTCCGCTTAAAGTTGTGGACACCTGCCCGGAAAGAACATATTCGAAATGTAAATAAACATTAATTCACTGTAGCGGTAATCTCAAATTTAATTGGACAGATAGTTGAAGAATGCTACAAAACAAGTATAATTCTTCTTTGCTTGTAGAAATTCGTAAGTCAGATAAGAACATCTAATGTGAGGCAAATTGCCACCTTACAGGGGAAAGATCGTATTTTCCATTACAATTAACCACGGAAAAGCTATACTCAGTAAATAGCAAAAACATCTGGTTAAAACACAAATAACCATTTCTGAACGTTTGTCTCACTCATCGTAAATGTTTTAGTAACTAGAATAAAACATAATGTACAGACGAAATAAACTAAGAATTATCTATCATGGCGGCGTATAACAACGATATTAACACTCTCTAGAGTTAAAAGTCTGAAGCACTTTATGCAGTTTCACTTATGTTTTTTAAGTTTAAATGAACTGCTTTATTTAAAAAAGAAAAAAACCTTATAAGTATATATTAACATTAAAGTATTCATTTTAACCAGAAATCTTTCTTCTTTATTTTTCATGTTTGATATTCTTAATAAAAATTATATTTTTTAGAGAGTTTATATACATATAAATAATTTAATTATTTTAAAAACTTATACCTCTAAGAAATGATTTTGTAAACAAACAAGACTTTTACGTACATATTCATAATGTTAGTCATATTTTAAAAAAGTACGCCATTGACAATTTTTTATGGTGATCAGAACTTTTTCAATCACAAAATTGAGAACAATACTTTTGATTAATCATAATGCATAATAATACTTCATCTATGCTAAGCAGCATGAGGCTACACTGACAACATTAACAATGGCTGAAGGTATGGCTTCGAGAAAGGTTCACGGGATTCAAAGAGTATTGGTCAAAATTGATAATGCTATCAAAAACGAAAATTTCTATGAAGCACATCAGATGTATAAAACACTTTATTTCAGGTTTGCCTCAGATCAAATTTTATTGTAATGTCAAATAAGCTTAAACATTTGTTAAGTTCTGCCTACTCCTCTCTCATCTTCAAATTTATGTGTGTTATAATTTTGATATTTGACTTTACATTTTTAGATATTTAACCCAAAAAAGATACAGAGAGCTCTTAGACTTATTGTATGATGGAGCCAATTTGTTAATACAACACAAACAGGTTTTATATGCTACATCTACAGTATAGTGTTATATGATTTCAATATAAGCTGTTGGAATATTTATTTTATACTCTTATTACAGGATACTAGTGGGGCAGATTTGGCCAATCTCTATGTTGAAGTACTACTTAAATCAGACACTAAACCAAGTGAAGAAGTAATGACTAAAATTTCTTGGTAAGATATTATTGTGGCCTGAGTGCTATAGTCTTTCAATCTTTTCTATTGTAAACTCACAGTTTTTTACAGTCTTCTCAGCATACTAAACCCTGAATTACCTGAGCGAGAGAACTTTTTATATTCTGCTGTACGATGGTCATCTTCTCCAGAACATAAATTTGGACATCCAAAACTACATCAAATGATAGCTCAGGTTTTTTGGAAAGGTAATACTTTTTATTATTTGAATATGTTATGATAATTTTCATGGCTTCCTTGTTATAAAGAAATTTATTATTAGATATGTACTACATAAATTATATTAAATGGAGAAGAAAATGTTCTGGTGGAGTTTAAAAAAATAGATCCTTAAATAGTGATAAGCTATTTATTATCAACCAAATTTATATTAAAGGAATTATTTTGTTCTCTATATATTTTTTCTCATCTAAGTTCTTATTTGTACTTTGTTTCAATATCCTTTAACTATTAGGGATGATAACCTCCTTAATAGATCAGATTTAATTATCAGAAGAAAAAAAGTATTGCTTTTTTGTTATATTTTATGATATAAATTGTACTTTTTTGTTTCCCTGTTTGCTCATTTTATGTTAGCCCCACCCCAAGAAGTTTATTTCTTTTTCCTATTATGAAGTGGAGGGAGGAGAATTATGAATACAATTATATTTAACTTTAAATGAAATTTTCTCGTAATTCTATTTGTGTTCTATGAGCAGATTTTAGGACTATTTAAGAATTAATTCTGCATTGGTTTTAAAAACAAGGATCATATTTAGCTTTAAATGATTTTATCATTAGAATTGAATTGAGAACAACATTCAAAATGAAATCATTAATATGGCTGTAACATAACACTTTTTTAAGGTATATTAAAACTACATCAGAACCATCTAGCAGAAACAATTGATTACATAGGATTATTTATTTGAGGGCTAGTAAATTACTGTTTACCCTTTAATAAAATTGAGAAAGTAAATCAAACTAATAAATTTTTGCCATATAGCGTGCAATTCACAATTTAGATTAGAATCGTTTTTGTGAACTAATAATAATAACTGATTTGAAGTGGGCTTTTGAAGTAAGTTTAAGTCATTGAGCCTAAATTATAGGATGTATAATGAGAGTAAGGTCTAAAGATATTCACTATGTTATTGATTTAAATCAAATCTAATAAAAAAAAAATGTTCGTTTCATATCAGTCTGTTCAGGAATAACTGAATTAAGAAAGCATTGTTTCTTAAACCAAAATTAACCAATGAAGAGTTAATAGTACAATTGAATTGTAAAAACTGTACCACCCCCTTTTTTTTTTTTTTTTTTTTTTTTCTTTTTTCCTACTTTTAAAGTAACCCTTTGAAAGGACCTTTATTTGTTAGCACATTCCATATGTGAGTATACTATGTGCCTTATAAATTCATTTTACAAATAGTTAACTACAGTTTGACAATACTAAAATATATGTAAAAGACATTATTATTTACATGCTGTTACAACTTAACAAAATTAACGAATTTAACAATTAACATTTTTTTTAATTAAAATTACTATACTTACATAATGATTATCTTTGTTTTACATAGTATAGTACAGGGAGTTTCTTATATGGATGTCAACTGTACCACCCTTACTTAATGCTTAAATTGACCTGCAAAAATCAATATTGCTCAAATCTAATTCATATATCTACAGTCCTGGTGAATAAGTGTTTAAGTCAGATATTTTCCAGAAAGAGTTAGCTGTATTCAGATAACCAGAATCGTATCATTCTCGTAGTTTTTGGCTTGAAATGGAGTTATAAAATAAACAATAACTCCTTTTCAAGCCAATACCTCACTTAGGCCCTTATTCACTACAAAAATAACTCGATTCTGTTTACTTAAGTACAAGAAACTCATTGTGGAGAAAATTAGACTTAACCACTTATTTACCGGGACTGTAGATACCATCTTTATTTTTTTTATTTTTCATCTTTTTTTTTCTTTTTTTTATCCTCAAGCCATCAAACAAATATTCAGCACATCAAAGAAATCTTACTTTCTTACAACTTCCCATCCAACTTTAAGCCTTTTCCTTTTCACATTTCTTCCATATATCGCTATTCTCTCAAGTAATATTAAAAAATTGCTTTAATCTATAATGACAAATTTACACATTGCCTTGAAACCCCATAATAAACTCTTACATTTTTACCAACTTGAACAATTATATCCTCAAAAACCATCCTATTATAGTCTACTAGATTCCCTGCTTTGCTCAAAATTGTAGTTTGTGTAATATTCCTTTATTGGTGAAACCAAAAACCTTTTGGCCTAATAGGTTTATTCCTACATCCTATGTGTGAAGAGTGTTAGGTTAGTTATGATGAAAATGATTGTTTTGACCTTGGGGCCTACTGAGGACCATGCGCTCAACTACTCTTTTTTCCTTTCTTCCTCCAATATTCTTTCATTTTCTGACAGCCAACTTTTGCTCCTCAGTCCACTTGTTTCCTATGGTCTTATTTGTTGCAAAGGACATTGGGAGAACATCTTGCCAGAACTATAGACTGTTTAAAATTGTAGGATGATGATAATAATAATAATAAAATTGAAGTTAAAATAGCAGAGTACTGTGTAATAAAACAAATAGATAAAACTAAACGATAGGAACTAGTTACTCTGGATAGAAATCTAGAAGCTTCTGAGTTATCATATCTAGAAACACTGTCAATTTATTTCATATATTTTTTTAAGCTCTATTATTATTGTTCACTTCCCCTTTTGTTACAACGCATTCACTTCTCAATCTATATTTACCTGTAAGGGTCAGAACTAGTATTTTTCTTAACTGCCAGTCACGAAAACAATTTTATTGGTTGTCTCCCTTGTTCATTGCATTTCTCACTTCTTTCTTCTTCCTTAATCATCTGCCTCAGTTCTTGATTTCTATCACCTTACAACTAGGCACACTTGTTTTAATCCTGCAGGTTTTACCTGATTTTAACTTTCATTACATTATTATTTATATAATTACCACTAATTTATCTTAAATTCAATATCATATATCTGTTACCTATTTGTTATTCTTTTGTAATAGTATTACCAAACTTTTCTCATTCCTGATTGATGACCATGTTCCTGTTAATATTGAAATTCGACATTTGAATGGCATTTTTGACTGAGCAGTTTGACTGAATGGCTCTATCCTTTAAATGCTAGCTATCTTTAATATAGGGTGTTACGATATGTGTATAATGCATAGTAGTCAGGCAATTATATTGATATTTATTTTCTTTATAATAACAATCCAATTTGTTTTTGTTTTCATAGAAAAAAATTACACTCTTGCTAGAAGGCATTTTTTGAGGTCTTGTGATGGTAATGGCTTTGGCTCTATGTTAGTTGAGGTACATCAGTCCAGTGGATACTCCTGTGAAGTAGATCTTTTTATTGTTCAAGTTGTTTTACAGTAAGTATACTTCTTATCTTTAATTATTTTCTTATCAAACCTCTGGTGTCCATTGTTATCTTTCTTTGATCAATTTTCATACTAATTAATTTTTTATGTTATATTTTTAATAATACAAAACTCTCATAGTACAGTAAAATTGCAGAAAGTCGAGAAGTTCTGAATTTTTGTTTAGATTGTTTAAACTTAAGTTGATAGAAAAATAAAACTAATTTTAGCTCTATTTTCAGTTTCTGATCAGTATGTACTGAAGTACGTGTATGAGAGAAAAACCTGATTAATTTCTTTAATTAATCAATTATATTATAATTTGAGGCTTAAGCCTATTGTTTAGTTGTTCCTATCAGAAGGTGAAAAATCTATATTTTTGTTCTAGCTTTCTTTAATATGAAAAATGCTCATTTCCAGAAAAGTTATCTGAATGAACTTGAGGAATATTTATTAGGTTTTATGTTACAGAAGAATTGGTTGATTGTAACTTCTAATTTAAGGAAGAAATAGTTGGGGGTGCAGTCAATAAAAACACCTTAATAAGTGTAACTTATTTATTGTGTGCCGATAATTCGGCCTACAATGTAGGCCATCTTCAGGGCAAATATACCAAGCGGCGGCGAAGACGATTAACTCCGTTACACTTATTAAGGTGTTTTTATTGACTGCACCCCCAACTATTTCTTCCTTACATTATTAGGTTTTAGTTTGATTTTTTACTAGCCTCAGTTTAAAAATGCCTTTCTCAAAATAAACATATAACTGAAAACCTTGAAAAGTTATTGTCACTAGAACAGTTATTGTTTTTAACATTTTTATTTTTATATCAGTAGTATCAGAAGATAGTGAATCTGATGTTAGGCCACCAAAACATCAATAATGGAATCGGATACTGCCGACAAATTAGAAGTGCGGAATGAACTTGATATCACTTCAAACTTAAAAAAAACTTATTTAAAAATTTCTGATCCGAATCTTGGTGAATCATGGTTTATCATTGAAGTAACAACTTTATTTTTTGAGTGTTTTTTTTATTTAGTCATTTCACTGACCAATTTGCACCACTCAAATGAAAGAATTACCTAAAATCACTCCAAAAATGGTATAGTCAGAAGTAACAACTAATGAAATAAAAAAACTTTCTTTGGTTAGCCGAAAATACAAATTAATGGTGAAAAATACTTCTTCTTTATCTTAATCTTTTGCTGTTCATCGTAGAGCCCTTATCCATCGGAGTCATCCTTTTTATTTGGACCAGGGTTTTCCACCTTCTTGTTCCCATTATTTGTATGTGTTTTTGTTACGAGATCCTAAGGCGACCTCGAGGCCTCCTTCCCAGTTGTTGGGCTTCCATTACCTTCCTCGGTTACTGTTCTTGATCCATGGGACAGACATGCCCATACCACTTCAATTTCCTGTTTTTAATAGAAGTTTTTAGTTCGGGCACTTGTAGTTTATCTCTTATTGTCACGTTCCGAACACAGTCCATCCTCGTTTTCAGTCCTCCCGATCACTATGCGAAGGTACTTCGTTTCTGCACTAGTAATGCAGTTAAAGTTTATGTCAAGCATGAACCAATTTTCACTCCCATCTGTAAGTGTTGGGAAGTAGACTGCTTTGTATTTGTGGAATTTCATCTCTTCCCCTATGATCTGGTAATATATTGCATTTGATATACTAATTCTGTTTTCAATTACTTCATCTACTTTGACCTGGAATGATGATGATTCCTAGTTAGGGAAAGTGGTCCCTGCTTTAATCTCCTATCGCAAAACAAAGTCTCATTTTTATGGTTATTTCTGGATACTAAGAGCACTTATCTTTTAGGGTTGTTATTTGTCATTCCCTTATGTTGTAGTTCATCTTTCCATTTACAAGTGCTTGCTGCCTCTTTTCCCTGAAATCTGCCAAAAGGACCATGTCATCAGTATAGAGAAGGCTCTAGACTACGACAGGGCTCATATTCCATTTTTCAATTAATGTTGGTGATGTCATCGTCTTGTAGAAATAAATAGATTTTATGGATCCCATTCATAAAACATATAAATAGTAAAGAGCTAAGGCTATCACTCTGTCTGAGTCCTTTATCCATCTGAAATGCATTAGTCTCTATCCCATTAAGCTGCACTACTTTTCCGTTTTTGTAAATAGATTTTATTGTTTTTATTAGATCTTATGGGATGTTTTTTATTTTCTAAAGCATTCCACATTTCCTGGTGTGGAACAGAGTAAAAAGCAGGCTTAAAGTCTATAAAGGCTAAGAAAATGCTGTTCCGGTTCCATGCTCTCTCCAATAATTTACTAAGGATAAATATGTGGTCCTGTATCTGCCTACTGGGCCTAAATCCTACTTGTTCTGGTTTAAGCTGTCCCTCCACAATTCATCTTAGTCTACTTTCCAGAATGTGTGTGTATATCTTGTATACCTCAAAAAGAAGACTGACTGGTGTATAGTTTTTGCACTAAAACTTCAGACCTTCAGTAATCTGCCTTTTTATGAATTGGAATAATTATGCTAAATTTCCAATCCCCTGTTACTTTTCCGGAATCCCATATTTCATGGGAAAGCCCTTGGAGGACCTTCACTAACTCTTGGCCACTATTTTCGGTAAACTCTGGAGCAATGCCATCTTTTCTTGGGGCTTTTCCTATCTTCATTTTCTCAATAGCATCAGTTATCTCCCCTTCTTCTATTGTCTTTGACCAGAATCAATGTTAGTAACGATTTGTGGTATTGTTTGCATTCCTCTTTCTCAAAGAGTTTTTCAAAGTGGGTTTTCCAATTCTTCAGGATTTCTTATGTCTCTGAGAGTTCCATTCTGATGTTTCTTATTATTTTTTTCCCCTAATAGGTGCAAAAAAAAAAAAAAATCATAAGAAATAACAGCCGTTTACATGAGATAAATTCTCAGTGAAATAGTCAGTCAAGAATGTGGTAAATAAATAATAGCTTGTATATAGGTAGAGGAAGAAAATGGTCCCGGTAGAGGTCAAGAAATTTTTTTATATAAGAAGAACTTTCTTGACCTCTACCTGGACCATTTTTTTCCTCATTTATGCAAGGTGTTTAGTTCTGTATTTGTAGGTGTTTATTATGAGTTCTAATTTTTCTGCATATAACTCCACAATGCGCACTTGTTTACAGTTTAACCGGATTATAACCTCCTACCCTGGGTCAGTCTATTTGTTCACCCCCTCCTAAATCAGTTTATTGTTTACCGCCTCCTAAATAAGTCTATTGTTTACCGCTTCCGGAAACCAGCCATATTTTTACATAATTC
The DNA here is from genome assembly GCA_037127475.1 of Arma custos. Classification (NCBI taxonomy): domain Eukaryota; kingdom Metazoa; phylum Arthropoda; class Insecta; order Hemiptera; family Pentatomidae; genus Arma; species Arma custos. The sequence goes on along the minus strand of CM073759.1, from coordinate 96,253,507 downwards.
TAGATCTGAATTTTACTGTATAAGTTATCCAGCTTGTCATACACCCCTGTTCCTTAAGAATTATTCCGAATTGAGAGGACCGGCATTGACTTATGCTACGGTGAGCTCACCTACGAGACGTCATTGAAGAGAAGAAGGTCTGACAAGTTGTCAGTATGCCAGTTTTATTTCCTTGTTTGATTTTATTTCCTTTCTTTATTGCCAAAATGTCCAAGGATGACTTATCGAGTAGTGCCGTATCCCAGTTAAATATTTTTGTTCATTAGAAAATTTTATTCCATTTTGTTTTTTATCAATCATTTTATTCTCAATCGTGTTTCACACATTATTTATGGTCCTCCGGCCCGGATTAATTAATTAAGAAAATTAGTTAATTATTTTCTCAATTCGGAACTTTTATTTTAAAAATTTATTTTCCATTTTTTTATATCTCGCATAGCTAACACGAGGCTGTTCAGAGAGGCCTGCTTTCATCTGATCTAACCCCACCTCGCGCTGCTTCTCCCCACTATTACGGCTTTGTTCAGTTTTGGAAAAAAGCGAACTGCAATTCTAAATTTGGTACAATTTAGCGAAATCATTTTTTCTCTCCAGAAAATAGTAAAGACTGGTCCAACCAAAACGCACAATGTTAATTGTAAATAAAACAAAAAGTTTTCAGAGAATTATCTTAATATTTTTTATTTTGATTGAATTGTTCTAGGCTTATTGACGTACACTTTTTCTTTTAAATATCCCCAAAGAAAGAAGTTCAACGGTGTCAAATCACATTAATTGTGGCGGCCAATTAGCATCACCACGGTGTGAGATAACACGGCCATTGTTTTCGCGCAAAAGAGCCATTGTTTTGTTGACTGTGTGGCAAGTAGCACCATCCGGTTGGAACCACATATCGTCCAGGTCCATATCCTCAATTTCTGGCCACAAGAAGTCCGTTATCATCTCGTAATAGCGAACACCATCCACAACTAACTGGGCAAGCATGCACAGATGTTTTCACATTTCCTACAGACCCCGCTTGCTGAAATTTGCTCACAATTCTTCCGATTGTGGACACATTTGGTCGATTATGCTGACCAAAAAATCACAAAGTGCACGAAATGCATTTTGATTTGAATGCCCATTTTCGTAAAAGGCTTCAACAATCTTAACACGCTGCTCAATTGTGTACCTCTCTATGGTTGAATTTGTCAAACACTGAAACAAAGAAATGTCAGTCCAGTTCATTGTATTTCATCATTTATTATATGTTTCTGGTATTTACATTGATCCCATCAAACACTTCTTATGTCAGAAATACATTATCCATAGTATACATATACATACATTATGCAAAGTGTATGTGTGTGTGTGTGTGTGTGTGTGTGTCTATATATGTATGTATATTTATTGATTATTTATTTTCAAAATTCTGTTGTGTTTAATAGATGTCTCTGTTTGCGGAACAAGGCAATGGCTGTTATCACGTTTGAATGCTACACGACAGAGCATCCCTACATTGAAGGTCCCCCTTACCTTCTACCTCTATTAAATTTTATTTCATTTCTACTGAAGGCTGTTGAAAGGTAACTAACATTAAATTAATGTTTTCATCTTTGTCTATATGTTTTTATTTTTGATTTCATGATTTTAATTTTAAAAAACAAATTTATTTTTACGTAAGTGGGCATTGTGAATAATAACAAAAATTTCCAGGTTTAAAATACAATAATTACCAAAGATTTAATAGCAGTTGCAAAATATTTATATTGGAAATTTCAAAGATAAATATTTCTTCATTACAAAAAATAAATAAATTAAAAGTGTATTATATTAGCTATATATTGGATTGCATAAGAATATATTGGGCATTCAATATTGGCTCACTTTCACTATATTATTATAAATTTTACATATTAGTAAAGAAATGCCACTTTGATGTCTATATTACAATAATAAAATTGTACCAATAACAATAACAATAAAATTGTATTTATTACTTTTAAATCCTAGTAACACAAATCGAGTGCTAATGATTTTGATGTCCTACTTCTTAAAACATCATAATAGCCAACTGAATAGCTCAAGATGCATCAATTATTATATTCATTCCTTTCATTTGTACATTTTAATCTTCTAAGCGACTACTTTTTTTCATAAATTGATTTTTTTTTCCGGTCATGGCTATTTTTTAATCATTTTATTAGATTTTAATCAGAAATATAGTGACATTTGATGATTTAATCAGAAATATAGTGACTTTTGATGATTTAATCAATCAGGCCAAATCTACTTGCCTCATTGAAACAAACCATGGTTCAATTTTTCTAGTACCGTATTTACTTTACCTAATGGGCTCACAGTGTACTCTAATGGTCTGTGGCTGAATAATGTGCTTTTTATAATTTTTTAATCACACAATATGTTTAAAACAAAAAGGAAAGCCTAAGGTTGTCCATATGTTCTTTTTCCGGGATGGACCGTGTGGTGTTGGTTTTGATTGCCAAGCTTTCGCTCATCGTGTTGTGAGCTTCCTCAGGGCTAGTCAGTAAATGAAGAGCGGATGGTAGAGTCAGGGTGTATATACCTTAGGGGTGGGGGGGGTCTCGGTCGAAGTCTGCCTTCCCATTGGCTCGCTTGTGTTGAGTCCGTGGGCTGTGTTGTGTTCGGGTGGGTTCGTGTGTGTTCGGTATTGTCGTATGTGTTTGGATGGCAGGTTGATGTGTTGGTCTTTTGTTTTATGGCAGGATACCAGTTTTTGCTAAGTTTGTAACCGTCTTCCTTATTGAAATTATTGGATTCTTTAATAATTTCAATGGCCTCTCTTATGGTGCGAAGGTGATAATTATTTTCTTTAATCAGAAATATAGAAAAAAATAAAGAAAAATAAATAGAAAAAAAGAAAAAGAAATGGGAAGGCAGACTTCGACCGAGACCCCCTTCCCACCCCTAAGGTATATACACCCTGACTCTACCATCCGCTCTTCATTTACTGACTAGCCCTGAGGAAGCTCACAACACGATGAGCGAAAGCTTGGCAATCAAAACCAACACCACACGGTCCATCCTGGAAAAAGAACATATGGACAATACCGCAGACCGTGGAAGCCTACGTGAACAGCCTAAAATTATTACCCACTATTTAGTGACAATATAAATGAACAATAAATAATGTTACTAACATTTTCTGTGTTCCATTATTTTTTCTTGTGCCAATATCTGTTTCAGTGGTGCACTCAGCGCTTTTACAGTACTTTGTGAAGAATATGCTTTATCCTTAAAGAGAGATCCATCTTATCTGGATTATTTAGAAAAAATTGGCCAGATATTTTTTGGTCTTCCAATTTCTAGAAGGCAACCTAGATCTCTCTTTGGTAAGTCTAATTATTATACCAATACTACAATATAATATAATAATAATACCACCGTTATTATATATTTCTATAGTATATGTGGGCATTATTCAAGTTATTTTTCATCTTAATAACTTATCAAGTATTTGCTTAAATTAAAATAATAATTGATTATTAATTAAGTAATGTAAATTATATGTTATCGATTGTTGTTATTATTTAGTAAAAAAAATTAACACATTAAGGCAGCTTTTTAGTGTTGCAAAGTGAAAAGTTCAAATACTAAAGAATTGAGGAAAACTTCATAATTCTAGTTGGGAAATTAAAATATTTAATGTAATTAGTTAAGATTATTTTTCCTCCAAGAAGTTGTATCAAATTATAATACATCCAACACTCCTTCCTCTAAACATTAGGGCAAATTGATTTAAAAGCCTTCATCAGATGGTTAAAAATCTCTAAACTATAGTTGAGGACTCCTTAACTTACTCTGTAATTCAGTTATTCACCCTTAACTCGTTATTTCAAACAGTGTGCACCGCTAAACTATAGCTTCGGCACTCCCAGTTAGGGTACCCAGTGTACAAAGAATGGGTGAGACCCAGATCTCCAGGGAAAGGGAGAATCTGTGCTACTACAACCTATAAGGGTTTTGGTTTCAGAATTTGGTAAGAACTGTACCATTTCTATGCTTACGGTTGTGGAAGGAAGTGATTTTGCCTGGACCATGCTTACTGCCAGATTTTCCCCTTTTAATTTATGCAGGTTTTCTATTAATAGTTAGCTTAATAAAAGCGGCTTGAGCCCCGGTAGGATCTCCAGTTTCCACTGGGTCGATCTCCGGCTAATAACAGGAATAATAACTTATCTGGTTCAGTCGGTGTCGACCTGGGACTTATATATTAATAGAGTCACTGATTCATAGCTTTAATTTTTAAGAAATGTAGCATTAATTTTTGAAAAAATAGCTTTTATAGCTCTAATTTTGCGTTTTCATAACGTTTATAGCTAAATAGGATAATGTCCAGGAATAGGAGTCGGCAAGAGGGTAAAAAAATTAAATTAGCAAAATCACTTGAAACATGTTTATTGTATTACTGATTGAAACTCAACATGGCACATGTTTCTAAGTTCTACGATCTGTCAATACAAGATTATAGCAACTAAAAAATCTTTCTCCGTCAACACTATTCATAGGGGCCCACACAGACATCAGAGCTGCCTCGGCAAATTCTCTGTGAACAATTTTCACAGCTATGAGTAGCTGTATTATGTCTACAGTGACTCCATCCCTCACTTGCTCTACAAGCTGTCATTGAAAATGGCTGTTACCTTCCAGGAATTTACTGTCATCAACAGATTTGAATGTTGGTCCAAGCCTACTTTTACTTGCTAAAAGAATAGCGACTGATTTCTGGACATTCTGGCCTACAATTGTAGGATTGAACATTCTACCTGTGTGCTCAAGAAATAGATTAGTGCTGTTGTCTTGACGGTTTAGCATATGAGATGCCAGTTTCACAGAATTCTTCTGACAACTCTCTCTTATTTAGGTTAGATTAGATTAGATTTTTTTTTGGGGGGCGATCAACATCTAGGTTATTACGCCCTTTGCACTTTTCTTTCTTATTTAGGCTAAGACAACCTGGTTCTTTACCTCTTGCTCAGCCTAGGAAAACACCATCATTCATATTTTTTTAAAGTAAGGCTTAGGGACACCAAGTCCTCCCAAAGCAAATGAGCATATGGATATTTTGACCCTTCTAATGCATTTACTAATTTGACAAATTGGCCACAAACTTCGTCAACCAATGTCAAATAAATATATATCAAAGTTGCTTTACTACCTGCAAACTGCTCTAAAATGTAATCAATCAATACTTGAGTTTTCGGGTTCATACTCCTTCATAAAATGGATGAGAGCATCATTGTATTCAGCTAGATATTCGACTGCATGAAACCACATGTTCCATCTAGTTATGACAGGACTAGGAAAAAGTTTTGCTTTAATTTCAGGATAATTCTCTTTTAAGAAATATATGTACTCACTTTTCATCTTTCCATTATTAAGGAAGGCCATTTTAATTTTAGTTACAAACAAGTTCATCTCTTTTAACTCCTTCATGAAAATGTCTCCCGTAAAGTTTACTTTATGAGCCCAGCACTGGAAATGAAGCAAACAATTTCCTGCAATAATATCAAGTGCCTGAAAACAAGCACCCATATAAGGAGCAGAGTCTTACACAGGCCCATAAATGTTTTCCCACTTGATATCGTAACTGCGCAAACAATCCATAATGGCTTGAGCACATGAGGAAGAACCTGCTCTATCCAGGAAGGTGCAGGAAGGTAGCTAAATCTCCTGGCTTGCCATAGGGGTAACAGTCCTGAATATGATTGCCAAAACACAGCATCCTTTAGTTAGTGGTTTCATCCACAGATGACAAATTAGTGTGTCCTTGAAATTCTGCTCCACTTCCTCACGAATTTGCTCACCACAGGGATTTAGATGAGTTCCCCATAATGTTTAATGTCAGTGAATTTCAAACTAATTAACACTTGTGCCAAATAATAAAGTAAGAATTATTAGATGGTAGACTTGTCATATTTGATAGTCACTAAAGTCAAAAAACAATCTAAGTTCATAATTTCATAGACAATCATAAAAATTAACAGTTGATAGAAATACCAGCAAAAATTAAAAAAAAACATACTTGATTTCAACTTAAACTACAAAAAACAGTAATTATTGGAAACCACTGACTGTGGTTAATACGCATATAAAATAAAAATCCTTTTGCTTTACCATAATTACTATTAAAGACAACTATTTGCATTTAGGGGGATGGAAAATATTGCATTTTAAATTTTAATTACGTTAAATCAAAATTTGCTTTCGTCATATGAGGTGACAGCCGCTTACGACCATTTACTGACACTTTGACATTACTATGTTGGTATTCCTCAATATAAGGGCCAGATTCCTAGAGCAGAATATTAATTTTAAAATTACTAAAAAGGTTGCATATTGTTGAGTTTTGTCGTAATAATCGCTACTATTTCGCGTTTTAACGTATTTATTGCTAAAAACACCATTTATTGCTGTAAGTCGCAAAAATATTGTTAATGCTATGAATCAGTGTCTCTACATATTAGTATATATGATATACATTAGCCTTACAGACTAAGCTTTCCCCTCTCAATTTTGTTCTAATATTTCAACAATAATTTCTTGAAAAGGAAAATAAACTAAAACTTTTTTTAAATATAGAATATATTGATAGTTATAACTCCCACTCCCCTCCCAAAAACTATCTACTTATTGTAATTTAACATACATAGTGTAGCAAAGTAATGTTCATATCATTGATACAAATGTTAAGTACAGTAAAACCTCTACTATCCGTCACTCTACTTACCATCACTCACTGTTAACCGTCACCTCAGTTTGAGAAGAAAAAAAAAAGATATATATATATATATATATTGTTTGGTTGCTAGGTAAGTCTAGGTTATTTGTTATTATTTGAAGAATCAATCGTGAAATCGTCTTGACAACTTTGTTTTCTAGAATCTGTTGTTTACTCAAAACCTAGGCTTCCTCACACACATTTCTCAGAAATTAATTATCTCCTCATCCCTACCTAATGTAGCTTACGGATACTTGTTGTTTTCTTAAAAGTACGTATAATTATGTCGGAAAAAAAGACAAAGGAAGAGTTTAGATCTCCCTACTAAGTTTGAAATTGTAAAACGTTTACGAAAAGGTGAAAGTGCTTCAATCTTAGCAAAAATCTATGATATTTTTCGGACAACATTTAATGATATAAAACGTGCAGGGGACCCCTAGAGTATGTCCCTTCTATATAATCATTTGATGATTATTAGGAAGGGGCATACTACATTTATGCAAGAGGAAAGAGCTTAACTCCACCTTTAAATCGATATTTATTTCTCAAGAGGGAAAAATGGACATACAATGATTATGCTTTTAGCCATTGATGTACCTAATTATTATTATTTTTTTTAAATATTTTTACTACATATGTATAACTTATTACTTACGTAAATAAGTTACGAGTAAATATATAATGTCGAATGTTTGAATTATATATATATATATATATATATAATTCATATATATATATGAAACATATGACTCACTCCCATATCCGTCTATTTCTCAAATCCGTCACCATCTTGGTCCCATACCCTGACGGATAACCGAGGTTCTACTGTATTGAAAGTGAAAAATACCACTTTTAAGGAGCATAAAAAAACTGCTTGAAGGCTCATTCTAAATGAGTGCATGTTGTCAAACATATTTTGCCTTTGTCATTATACATTATTTTTGTACCTTTTGTATGACTATTGGAATTATTTATCAATTATCAACCCTAATAAACAATTGCTACCGATGAAAAACCAAAATACAATTTTTTTTTGCACACAATACTTAGCATTTGTATCAATGATATTCTGTACATACATAAGATTATAAAAAATAAAAACATTACCAAACCTTTCTATACTAAGCTGGATTTTTCAAGTTGTATTCCATTTTTATTACATTAGTTTTATGCTGTTTTAGTTTTTTAATCAGGTTTTTTTTTGAAAAATATTTATCTAACAGAACTTCGAGTTAAAGGATAAATTATCATTCTCCAGTGATGTCTGTTTAAGAAAGGTTTCACTTTATATTTAAAAACTGTGAGATTTTTACCTCTCAAATGAATGTTTTCATTAATTAAAAATACAAGTGCTAGAATTCATGTATAGAGATTTGACTTTGATATCTTGACATTAACATTTTAATATTTTATTTTAATTAACATTAAGTTGGTGGTTTAGGAAACCTATTTCAATCAATATTAAATGGACTGGGAGATAGCTCGAGTGAAACTGAAACTGAAGGGGGTGGAGGAGACCTGCCAAAAAGTGACTGTAGACAAGTGACTGAATCAGAGCTTGATTAGAACTAGACGAGTTCTGCTAAACCTCAATCACTAAAGTCTATAAATTTAATTATTGTTTGAAACATTTGGAAAATGTGTCCCCTCAACTAGTACTGTTCTGAGCTTTAAAAGGAATGTATTTAAAATCAATAATGTGACTGATACAGCAATCAAAACTCCTGCCTTTTTTAATCATAAATGTCATTTTGTATGTATACTTGATAACCACTATCAAGTATAATATTGAATAAGAAATTAATACCCATATCATTTCAAATTATAATCACTGTATCAGTGAACTTCATAATTTAATGAAATATAGAATATGGGAAGTTAGGTTATAAAGTGTGATAAAAATAATACCTGCGTTGTTAAGTTTGACGCTGAAAAGGTTCATTGAAATCACAGGAACCAAAGTTCGGTGACATGTTTAGTAAAAAAGATGTGCTTTATTGAATTGTGTAGAGCTAAGCTGTGCAAATTATTTATTTAATGAATTTATTTCTTTACAATATAATAAAGACTGGATTCAATAAATATTTTTGCTCAACAGTTTTTGTTCAAATGTTTTAACTAAACATTTATTTTTCTTTTAGTATTGTAAAATTCCTATTTCATTTTTTAAATATTATTAAGAATGAATTGTTTTTGTTAAATTAGGACAATAATACATTTTTTAACTGGTAAGAATGTTATATTTCATTGTAATATGTTATTAATTTTTTTTTTAATTTCTATGTTATTTTCAAAACAACTATAATTTATAATTTTTGACATGTCAAAACCATTTTTGTGTATACAGGCACAATTGTATTTAAATTAAAAAAAAAAGTATATAATTAAAAAATAACTTTCTATACAGCTTGTTTTACACCAAGTGTAATTTTAAAGTAACAGACATGATATCATGTCATTAGATTAACTGGAATTTTAAGTGAAGATATAAGTGTCTTATTAGCCTCTGATTTTTTCTTTTTCTTTTTTTTCCTGAAAGAGTTAATAGGTTGTTCACGTAGGCTTCCACAGTCTGCGGTATTGTCCATATATTATTTTTCCGGGATGGACTGTGTGGTGTTGGTTTTGTTTGCCAAGCTTTCGCTCATCGTGTTGTGAGCTTCCTCAGGGCTAGTCAGTAAATGATCCATCATCCACCATCCGCTCTTCATTTACTGACTAGCCCTGCATAAGCTCACAACACGATGAGCGAAAGCTTGGCAAACAAAACCAACCCCACACGGTCCATCCCGGAAAAAGAATATATGGACAGTTAATAGGTTTTTATCTTTGAAAATTGTTTCAAGAATTTAATTAACCTTTTTAGTGCCATAATAACTGTTGTGATCAGCCAGATCATCCTATCTTACTGATATTACTACTTTTTTTTTTGATGATTATTCGATTTACCTAAGAGAAAATTAGATATGAAATCAATGATAAAATTCTCCTTTTATATTTATAATTTTAAAACAAATAAAATTATAATATATTTAATAATCAACTGTTTTGTAAAATGAAATGAAAAATTATGTAAGCCGAAGCAGTTAAAAACAATGATTCCAAAATCTTTAAAACAAATTATGATTTTAATGCAGAGCGATTATATTAGATATTCCTTGTGAAAATCCTTGTCCAGTTAACCTTTATGTATTATACATTAATTATTCCTTATACACTAAAATTAATTTATCAGGCTTCCATAAATACTCACTCTCCAAACACTTATTATAATCTTATAATTAACAGATTCTCCAACATCTTTGATGAAATATACATTTGTAAAACTCTTATTCAACCATCAACCTAATCTCCTATTCAATTTTAAGATTCTAGGGTTGGGAATGGTTATGGAACAAGTTCAGGAAATGAGCCTGTTCCTTTAATATATTGGTGGATAATTTTCTAGATTCTATACAGAAATCAACTAACTAAATCTGACAAAATGACAACATTCCTAAAATACAGTTTATAAAAATGTATTTATATCTGTTTAAAAATTTGAATGGTTATTCCATTAAACATCTTATTCATGTACCCTTTTTAATATCGATGTTAAATACTAAAATATTTATTTTTGATAAGAATAAATATGATTTTGTTTTCATTTAAATGTTTATCTTATTAATCTCGTTACATTATTATTATATGGAAATCATAAAGCTGCATTTCATTTTTCAATACAAGGAACGATTAAATTATTTTATGTATAAGCAGTATATGTTTTTAAAATTGCCAATGATTCAAAATCATGTTGTTTTTTTTCCCTTTCTTGAAAATTCAGTTTCAAAAACACGAGTGATAACATACATTAAAGAAAATAAAATTAGTTGTTATGAATTTTCCAAAAAAATTTAGTTTTTGTAAAGATCTATTATAAATAATATTTATAGCCATCACAACTAAAATGTAGAAAATAAATATCTTATAATAGCTAAAAACCCATGCTTTGATAGGAAAAGAAATCAAAAAGTAGAAAATGATTTTCAATAAGTTTACAAAAAAATTATGTTCATGATCCTATTCTTATTTTAAACTTATTGAAAATTATCTTCTACTTTTTAGTTTTGTTTCCTATTAAAGCATACTTTTTAAACTAATTTTTGTTTTCTACTTTAAGTTCACCTAGCTACAAAAGTGTGTTTTTTAAACTCTTTTTTTGAAACATATATGAAATTCCCCAGTTAATCCTGCCAGTATTCACATTCTAATCTCACAGATTAAGCCATGTATGCCTTAGTAATGTGTCTAAGAAAATTTTCTAATCCTGAATATCCTGGTCAGGATAACAAGACAAACTTATTAAATTATTGCATTGTCATTGGTCCTTGAGAAGTGTGCGAAGTTTCAATTGATTTGATGTGTTGAAGTTGCCAAAAATTGGGCTCAAAGATTCTGTTTATCATATTTAAAATTATGACTATTATGATAAATTTATCCTCAGAGATTATTTGTCTGTCAATGTAACCAGTTTTAAGTTCAATTGATATTTCCATATATAAAACAATTATGAACTTTTTAATAACAAAACATCTTCAAGATATACTTAATAATTAATAGTAAAGTCATCATGGTAGATGTCATAATAAAAGTTAATTTATAAACATGTTTTTGTGTGTATGAATGTGCGTAGAAAGACGCCAAAATACTTTATGTAACATTTAATTCAGTCTTCTATAAAATATAACTTTCTATGTTATAACAAATTTTGATGTGCTGGATCAGTGGTTCCCAACTCATAGAAGTCTGTGGACCACAAAGCCATTAATTAAATTCAGTGTGGACCACAACCACCTCAGCGCTTGAGGGATATAGCTCTTAAAAATACATTTTGAGAAACATTAATATAGCATTTTCCTGTTAATATTTTCTAACACTCAAACTACCAGAAAGGTAAACAATCCTCACAAAACAGATACAGAAGGGTGCTGTCAGATTATAAGTATCTCTTATGAACCACTCCAAGAAACGTGTACCATCTATTTTCTGTGGACCATCAGTTGGGAACCACTGTATTAGAACACTGTATTTTAAAAAAAATATTTTAATCCAAATTTTTTATCATTTTTATAATAAAGAAATCCTGTGAATTAATATTTTAATTGATTTTTTTGTATTCATCTTATAAAAGGCCATTTATGTTTTGTTGCCGAAAATATTTTATTTTTTAAATATTTGCTGTGGTGTAACATCGGATGCATGTTCTTTATCAATATTATTTTTCTTAAGTTATGATTATGTTTGTAAAATTTACTAAGTAAGCCTAAAGTTATTCATAAAACAGAGCCAGCACAAATAACCTAATTGCTGAAGTAACTATAGGTTGAGCTATGTTTATGCTTATATAATATACTGGCATCAGGAACTAACAGTTTTTTTGATGCTGGTAAACTCAGCTGTTGAAAATCTATAACAATTTAAAATTAGAAGGCGGATATGTTTCCACATGTTGGGTTGTAGATCTCTTTAACTGGAATGTCATAGTTCTGATGTATATTCTGTAAATATTACAGTAGGGTTAATTATTTATTAACTTATTAAAATTGTATTTATTTTTTGTTCATTACTTTGTGACTATTGTATTTACCAGAATTTTTGAAAATTTTTAGTTACAACATACGCATCTTTTATTAGATTTTTCATCTTTTAGAAGATGAAAATTGAGATTTTAAATAAATAATCTTGGATTAAAAAGAAGAGGATGTCTTTTAATCCCAAAGAAAAATGTATTAATAAAATAATGTATACATTTTAAATCATATAATATGGATTATGTCCTATGTGTGCTATTAATAATAATTTATTTTGTCTTTGACAATTGATATTAGCATTTTTAACTATGTAAAGTAATACAATATTTTTAATTAAGTAAAGTAAAACTAAATAATGAAGGATAGAATTTGACCATTCTACCCTTCATTAGAATCATCCATTACTATTTTCCTCTCTAAAACAAAATTAAGTATATCATATAAAATTTATAAAGAATTTTATTAATATAATAAAGTTATTATTTTTTGGGATTACAAAAAAAAATCACTTTTTAATGTATGATAATTTATTAAAATTCCCATATCACGCAATTCTGTTTTGTAAAAAGTTTGTTATTTTGTGATTGTGCATCTTTTACTTGTCATTTTTCCATTGATAAAAACAGTTTCATTTATTCAGTGTTTACTTGAAATTTTGTTTTGACTTTTGTACATATCAAGAATTTAAAAATTATTTTGAATGATTTTATATTTATAATATTTACTAACGCTACTTGTGATTGTTAGTAAATGGCATAGTATTATTTGTGTCATGTACATAAATAATTGTAAATATGTACATACAGTCATTAATTAAATATATTGTTACAAATGTATTTATTTTAGATCAAATAAATATGTTGTAGTGCTGTTTGTTTTAAATTATTACCATTATTTTAGTTTTATTTATTTTATCCACTTTTAATAGTTGCCTCCTTATTAATTAATTGAAGCTATTCAGTTTTTATCATTTTTTTTATAAAATAAATTAAAATTCAAAAAGTTATGCTTTAAAATTCTGGTTCTTTACCTATAAAGAGATTTGTTTTCACAACAAATAAATTAATTCTAAGTGCCAATTTTTTTTTTTACTGGCACTTTCTTTTTTTCACTTAGCATCTTTTTTTTTAAATGTGTGTATTTATTGAAATTTACAACTGTATACAGAATACCTCAAGTGAATATGATGAAAGATAATTCATGTCCAGAGACAAAGGCAAGTAGGGAAACTACCCAGTGTTGAACTCAAATAAAAAGTTCAACTTAGAAGGTCATGAGGCCATCTTCTTTTCAGATGCCTCAGAGGATTATCAGGAATGAAGAGGTTGTGAGATTTGAAACTAGTGGGTTTGATTGGGATTGAAGTTTGTCATGAATATATTGATATCAGATTCTGGCCAAAACAGCAACAAACGGGACATTAAGGTCATTATGGATTACTTTGTTCCTAACAAAGTAAGGAGCATTAAGGATTTTACACAGGATTTTGGATTGTACAGATTGCATACGAGAGGAATTTGATGGCTTAGTGGGGCCCCAAAGCTCTGTTCCGTAAGTCCAGATGGGTCTAATGATTGTCATGTATATTGGTCTTTTGTTGGCAGCTTAGAGCGTTTGTCTAGTAAGTGTTGAAGTAGCCTGAAACGTTGAGTGGTTTCTTGTATGAGGATTCCAGGTTAATTGTTTGTCGAGATGCAACCCTAAGTATCTGATCTGCTCTACAGGCACCAGTGGGATATTATTAATGGATACTGAAGATCAGGAAGTCATTGGTTTACAATGTAAGGTAAAAGTGATTTGATGAGATTTTTGAGAATTTATTTTAATTCTCCAGTTTTGACACCATTCTTCAAGATCAGTGATCTGGGATTGGAGGCTTTGAGATGCAATAACTGGATTGGTGCTGACTGATAATTCACATGCACAATCAGCATAGGTGGTAAGGATAGTATTAGGATGAGTCGGGATGTCAGCTGTATAAAGGATATTACCTTGAGTGATACAATTTAAAAAAATAAATAAAGATACAGTTATACACATCAATACAGGTACAGTTTTTTTTCAATGTTAGGCATGATTATTAGAATAGAAAATAAACTTTATTCTGGGACCAAGTCCCTTTAGAATAACAATAATGAACAAATAAAAAAAAACATAAAATTCATCTGGCCAGAAGGCTACATAATAACACAAATCATGAAATAATCAAGTGTGACAAAACATTGTAAAAATAGAAATAGATAAGAAAATAAATAAATAAAATACAAAGAACTTGACTGCTTTTTAACTAGTTGTCGAAAATAAATATATTTATATTAACAAAATAATGATTAATAATATTAATACAGTAGTTGATGACGAAATTGCTAACTAAAATAATTGATTAGCATAGTATGCGATAATATATTTAAAAAGTCGGTATCATCATTGTTGTTGGAAAAATAAACAAAACAAAGGGTAGCGGGATCGAGTTTACAATACTGATATATTCAAGCAGACATTTGACCTGCTTGGAGAGCGACTTTTTGAGATGCCAAGAGATGATGGAAAAGCAGGGATTTAAATGAAGCTAGTGAAGAGGAATGGCGAATGAAAGGAGGGATTGAATTCCACACAGTGGTGGAGCGGGCGAGGAAGGAGCGCTCGAATGCCTTAGTTCTGTGGGAAGGAATGTAGAAATCGGAAAGGCGAGATCTTGTTTTGTGGTGCTGGACAGAGGATTTGAATGGGAGGAGACTATAGATATATGAAGGGTGTTGCGAGTTGATGGATTGGTATAGAAAGACGCTAAGGAAATATTGTCTACGGATGGGAGGGAAGAGCCACTTTAACTCATCATAGTGATGTGACACCCGGGATCGCCTCGGAGTACCAAGGACAAATCTTAAAGCGCAGTTCATTATTCTTTTTAAGCGGCTCTCAAGCATTTTCGAGAGGCCCCCGTATACCACACTACAGTAGTCGAAGTGGGGGAAGGTGAGAGATGATACGAGCAGCTTCCGAGTAGGTTGTGTAAGGAGATGCCGAGAACGATGGAATAATTTTAGGGAACTAATTATTCGTCGGGATATTTGGGTGACATGTGGTTTCCAGGAAAGGTTTTGGTCAATGGTAATGCCTAGGTTTTTAACGGAGGAGTTGAAATTGATGGGGTGGTCGTTTAGGATTAATGTTGGAAGGGTGGGGATGGTTGCAAGGAGGGAGTTGGAACCTAGAACAATGGCCTGGGTTTTCATTGCGTTCAATTCCAGTTTGTTCAGCTTTGCCCAGGCACTGATTCTATCTAGGTCTTGCTGAATACTGGCGAACGCATATGAAAGCTCAGATGGAGGAAAGGATAAATAGATTTGGAAGTCGTCAGCATATAGATGGTAGGAACAGTGGTGAACAGATTTAGGAAGATCATTGATGTAACAGTTGAAAAGGAGAGGAGAGATGCTTGAGCCTTGGGCCACACCTGAGGATAGAGTAAGGAAACAGGAAAGGGGTTGGTTGGGCATAAAGACCGCTTGGGACCTATCAGAGAGGAAGGATTGGAACCATAGAATAGAGCTGTAGGAAAAAGACAGTGACTTTAGTTTGGAGAAAAGGATAGAATGGTCCAAGGAATCGAAAGCTTTAGAAAAGTCTAGGAGGATTAGCACGGTTAGTTGTCTGTTGTCCATGGCTTTATATATGTCATTGGAGATTTTGGTAAGGGCAGATTGAGTGGAAAAACCTGGGCGAAAGCCTGATTGAAGCGGAACGAGGAGTTTGGACTGTTCGAGAAAATTTGATATTTGAGACTGGACTATTCTTTCGAGAGGTTTGGAAAGGTTGGAAAGTATGGAGATTGGCCGCTAGTCCTTGGGAGATAATGGGGTTGGGGTTTTATTTATAGGATGGACTAGGGATTTTTTCCAGGAAGTCGGGAATACTGCTTTTTGTAGTGAGAAGTTATAAATGAAGAGTAGGACAGGTAGGATATCTATGAGGCATAGTTTGAGTAGTTTGACGGGTATCTCGTCTAATCCGGTAGAACTGGAGCGGGATTTAAGAACGGAGGAAATAATGTCTGTAGGTGATATGTCTAAGAAATAGAAATTGTCGGGATTGAAAGATGGCGTTGATGAAAAGACGGAGGAGGAGGATTTTGATGTATTAATTGAGGCAGACAAAAAATATGAGTTCATTTCGTCGGGAGAAGCAGGGAAGGCTCTGGAGGATGTTGGGTTGTAGAGGGCGAGCTTTCGTAGGAGTTGCCATTTAGATTTAGGATCGGGAGCAGTGGAAAGGGCTTCGTGGATGTATTTGGATTTTGTTTGTCTGATTGTAGATTGTGTCAAATTGCGAAGAGCCCTGAACGCTTGGTAGTAATCGGTAAGCCTAGTGCGTCTAAAGCGTCTACGAGCAGCATCACGTTTCCTTTGCAGGTCTTTAATTTTTTGACACATCCAAGGAGCAGGATGGTGGCGGAAGGTTAAGGATTTGAGAGGGGCGTGGGTATCCAGGATGCTTTTAAGATTGGCAGTGAGTATGTCGACCATTGAATCGACGGTGGTACAGGAATAAATTTGGTTCCAATTCAGAGTTTCGAGGGAAGGAGATGTATTTTCTGAAGTGAGTCCATCTAGGTTGCGAAATGTTATAGTTTTCGGTAGGACTTCTGGGGTTTGGATATTATATGAGATTTGGATTAAATCGTGAGAGGACAGAAAAGGGACAGGTAATTGTGAGGAAGAAAGGAGTCTCTGGGATGAGTCAATGATGAACAGGTCTAACCAGGTGTCAGATCGGAGAGTGTGATGGGTAAGAGAGAAAGAGACAATGGAGAGGTGCAGAGAGTAAAAAAGGTTTTCAAGATATATTTTATCATTTGATTGGACCAGAAGATTGGTATTAAAGTCACCGGAGATTATTATGTGGTCGTAGAGAGGAACATGGTTGTAAAGGACCGACTCAAAGATAGGATCAAAAGGGACCAAAGGAGGGCGATACACTACAACGTATAGGAGAGGATTGGGTTTGCATGAAATTTCGACACCAAGGAATTCTATGTGAGGGAAATTGGACACTGGTGAAGAAAACAGGATGCGTGATTTTAGGGAATTATGGACGTAAAGACCTACACCTCCTCCAGTCCGGTCAACTCGGTCGTGGCGGAGGAAAGAATAGTCAGGTAAGGAAACAGTGGAGGACGGGATATAGGGTTTTATCCATGTTTCTGAGATTCCAATGGTGTGGAAAAAATTTTGGGTAAAATATTGCTGAAATTCGTCAAAGTGAGCGGGCAAGGATTGAGAGTTAATGTGACAAGAGGTTAGGACATTAGACATGGAGGGGAAGCAGAAGAGAAGCTCTCAGTATTTGAGGAGAGGAAGCTATGAGGAGTGAATTTTATTGGTAGAGCTAATTGAAGAGGTCGAAAATGCGGAGAGAAGATTATCCGAGGCGAGTTATTACTAAAATCCGCTATAAATCTTGATGCTAATGAAGGGATATTGAAATTAAAGAATAGCGAAAGGAGAAATGATACATAGATAAAGAAATAAATTAAACAGCAGACAACAAAAAAAAGATATAAGATAAAAGAAAGAATGAAAATTAGTTTTATGTGAGGAAAAAAAGTTAATTTCGCAATATAATACTTTGGAAAAAAAAAATAAAATGTTTATAGAACATTTGAGTTTGTGGGGGTAATTCAAGATGAACTCGTGAGCGTCGTTGTGAGAGTCATGGTTATTCGTGAGGCTTGAAGGCATACCGGTCTTCAGTAGTCATTCGAAAATATCCAGCTCGTGAGCTTGATCGATGTAGAACACTCGGTGTCCATCTTCTTTTCTACATCGCACTCTGCCCCGAGAGAACCAGACATATTTTATTTTCCCCGCTGCCCTCTTCTGACGAGCAAGCCAGTAGAGGTGCCTATTAGTTCCTGTCATTTCCTCGCTTAAATAGATGCGGTGGCAGTCGTTTTCCTGCCAACCTATATCTCGGGTGGAGAAATCTCGCTTGACTTTTCTTTTTTGTATTAGGTCATCCCTCACTGATTGCCGTGTGAAACGTGCGATGATTGGTGGGGGTCGGGGGTCGTCATTCTTCGCCCTACGACGCTGCACCGTGTCCAGGTCCTCGATATTTAGTTTTAATCCCAGGCCTGCTCCGATGCTTGCGACTAGACCAGAAGGAGTCTCTCCGGCTCGTATGGGATCCCACGTATCTCAAGGCTCTTAGACAATAAGCCCTGTTCTCTTTTGTTTAAGCGTGCCTCCGAATTCCCCACTCGTGCCTTGAGCACTTTATTTTCCGCTAAGATCTCCACGATATATTTATTTTGTCCCTCTAGGTGTTTTTCCATAGATGTTAGTCTCTCATTCATTTCAACCTTGATCTTTTTTATCTCCCCCCGGACATTATGATCGGAATGTTTTATTGCTGATAATATTTCCATGAGTGAGGGTTGTGTTGTTTTACCGGAAATTTGTTTTTCCCCGGCATCTGAGTTTTTATTGGCCTGCTCACACTTAGCGCACAGCCATTGTGTTTTTGACAATTTTAGGCCCTCTATCTCCTTATCGCTGAGACTGCAGCACCGCCCATGGAAAATTAAATTGCATTTTGAGCAACAAACATTATTTTTATCGTCACGAGCAATGATGTTATTGCACTTGGAGCAAACACCCATTGTGCCTAAATAAATAAATAGATAGTAACTTACGGAAAGAGTTGTTGTTACGGCACCTGGTTTTAATTCTGTTGGGCTTAAGAGATAGCCTAATGTTGTGGCTCGAACTGTTTATACGTGGAATCGCAATAATTTCCAATGTTCCTTCACTACACTTCACCGCCTGTGGAAATATATATGTGTATATATTCACGTATATATATTATATATATGTAAATATATAGTATGGTTATCCTGATATTAATGATTGAAAACTGAATTAATAACACTGCGACGAAAGGTCGCCCACCATTGAAAACGACTGAAGAAATGTCAAGATCGAACAACTATGAACTTGACGTAAAGACAATGTCACGTGACGACAAACTTGGCTTAAAAGTTGATATATCAAAGTTATAATTCATAGAAAATTTAATATATAAATGCCTAGAATCTTATACTTGGTGGATTAGAAATGACTGAAGAAACAGACAAGTACATCTTAGGTCAGCTTTGAACACTGAGATAGACAGACCGATAATGAACCGTATTTTATAATTCTAGACTACTTAATTTTTCTCAATGCCTTAGGAGAGGATTAAAATTAAACTTTAATATATTGGAAAATGAACTACTGGGTTAAAAAATTATACATTTCACAAAAAACTATGGGATCAAAGTATCGATACATGAAAATATGGATATTTAACTGTAATTTTACTTAATGTTAACATTAAAATAACCTACCTAGCTTTGTGTTTGTTTACTTTTAGTAGAGGCTGAAGAAATGAGGTACGCACAATTGGTTATTGGTCCAGCCGGGAGTGGCAAGTCTACGTATTGCTCTGCTATTGCCCAACATGCAGCTAGTTGCAATAAAACGATAGAAGTTGTAAATTTAGATCCGGCAGCCGAGTTTTTTGCTTATGAACCATTAGTTGATGTTCGTGAATTAATACATGTTGATGATGCCATGGAAGATGTAGATCTGAAATTTGGACCAAATGGAGGATTGCTATTTTGTATGGAATATCTTCTTGAAAATCATGAATGGTTACATGAAAAGCTTGGAGAAGTTGATGATGATTACATTCTCTTTGACTGCCCTGGGCAAATTGAACTCTATACTCACATGACTACCATTAAGCATTTAGTTGAACTTCTTCGAAATTGGAACTTTCATATTTGTGCAGTTTTTTTAATCGATGCCCAATTTATGGTAGATGGTGCTAAATTTATCTCTGGAACTATGTCTGCCTTGTCTGTTATGGTTAATTTAGAACTTCCTCATGTAAATATTTTGAGTAAAATGGACCTGCTTAGCAAATCAGTTAAAAATAAGTTAGACAACTTTCTGGATCCTGATCCACACTATCTTTTGGGTGAAATGGAATCAAGTTCTAAATGGAATTTAAAGTTCAGGACATTGACTGAATGTATAGGGAGAATTATTGATGATTATAGTTTGGTTAGGTTTTTCCCTTTAAATATTAAAGACCATGAATGTATATCTGATTTACTTCTCACTATAGATAATATAATTCAGTATGGGGAAGAGGCTGACGTAAGAACTCGAGATTTTGACCCCCCTGAACCTGAAGATTGTGATTGAATCACTATATTTGGTGTTTAGTAATTTACAATTTGAAATGGGTGAGCTGTTAAGAGTTACAATCTGTTTTTTTAACTTCAAGTTTTCTCAGATGACTAAAACTAATTTTATTTATACTACTTGTATATTTTAATACTATTCTGGATCATATTTGTTAATTTTTCTGTTTTAAAATCGCACATGTCCAATATTTGTTCCATTTTAATGTCATGAGGGGTATGACAGGTTTATAATCATATTTATTCATCAGTTGTGATAAAAATTATTTTTTCAATATTGATTGAGAATCTTCAATTTATTTTAGTAATTATAATAAATACTTGTGATAAAAGAAGGAGCTTTTTAAATTATTTTATCTTGATTTATTTCCTAAAGTATTGTAATGTAGTTGAAACCATGTGAAGACCACAGGGATATATATAACATGTACATAAAATAGTTGTATGCAAGAAAAGCTAAATTCAAAGTTAGACATATGTCTTGTATAATATTAACTCCATCTTTATTTTTTACTATATTTTCTTAGTGCTTAAAAATAAATAAAAACATTTCCTTTAATTAGGGATATTGCATAGCAAAATACAACATATTTTTGTAAATGGAATTAATTGATCTTTATTTCAATGGCCCTGTATTTTTCCCATCCTACCATATTTATATTTGATATATAAAGACTCATGTAATTTCTTTCACAATTGTACAAGATTTTTTTTATGAAATTAAATTATACCAAATTTTGAAGGATGACAGAGATTTATTATTTCCAGTAATAACTATAATTTTTTGTGATTAAACAAATTGATTTTGATATTCTTGAAATCTCTCTAATCCACAATTCTTCATCTTCTCTAATTTGATTTCTAATAAGCCTGGGAGTCTCTATAATTTTAAAGGTTTATCTTCTTATAGCTACACCACTTTTCCACCTTGTATTTTATGTAAGAGTTATTAGATTTTTACCGTTAAGCAAATTATTAATAATTTTTATATGAAGAATAACTAATTTTGTTTTAAATTTTCATTGGATGTTTCTCTTATATCTCTTGAATGATGAGAAACAGAGATATCTCACTTCTAATGACATTCTGAATTTCTGTAGGCGGTCAGAAAAGAAATATATCTAGAGTAAACATTCTTCGAACTAATACTCTTATTACTACTTACTTATTACTAATACAAACCTATTATTCAAGATTTTACTCTTAGATATAAAGAAAGGGTGAATGTATTTTTGTATTTAAACTAACCACTTAATACTAATCAAAAATTAAAATGTGCCTGAAAAAATTATTGAATTTCCTATAGCTTTTCCCTTATCTGAATGGGTTAATAGATTTTCATTGTACAAATTCAACGACAATTTATGTTAAAAAAAAAAAGGGAAAGCTAGAGTGAAACAATTCTGAATTTTAATTCACTTTTTCTTTTATACATCATGTAAGGATTAACAGATTTTCTCAGTTCAGATAATATTCCAACTAATTCGGCTGGACAAAAATAAAACACTAGAGCAAAATAATTACTTCCTATTCCTCTTTTTTTTCTATATTAAAATGCATGAGCTAGTAGCAAAGGATACTACTTTTCTATTATTAATTTTATTTATTTCAAATTATATTTTTAAACTGAATGATGGAATTAAATAATAAGTAATCATGTATATATAATGAGGATTGATGTGGTTGGGCTTTTTATAGAGGTTTTGCTTTTTTGGGGATTGTTATATTTTGGATACTGTTTTTATTAAAATAAAAACAAGAATAGGTAATTGAAAAGAAGGTTTTGAACATAGAAAATGTAAGAACATAGGATATTTAAATATGTTTATAAATATAAGTAAAGAAAAATATATAATATATATGTATCAGATATAAAAGTCATCCATAAATTACACCAATTGAGATAACTTCATCCTTAATGCTGTAGGAGCTGACTCTAAAGCTGTTCGACCCTCTTTGTTTTTAATATTCAGTTTTGCACCATGGCTGATAAGCAATTTAGCTTCCTCTAGACGATCTTCCTCACAACATAAATGCCTACAAAATATTGTCATTAGGATGAGTATGTTTAAAAAAACCCAAACAAAATAAAACAAGAAGTAAGGAAGAAATAGTTGGGGGTGTAGTCAATCAAAACACCTAAATAAGTGTAACTTATTTATTATGTGCCGACGTTTCGGCCTACAATGTAGGCCATCTTCAGGGCTAAGAGAGAGAAACAAACAGAAATATATAAAAACGTTGCAGTAACAAGAATATATAAAGTGGTACAAGAGTGGAAATTAAAATAGTGACTAGATATGATGAAATAGTGAATAGATATATGATAAATAAAGAATGAATATAAGAGTGGTTACAGAATATAATAAACTTAAAATAGTGATAGATAAAAATGAAATTGTAGATGATGAACAGAAATTCTAATAGAGACAGATATAATAATAAAAGATTACGAATATAAAATAGAAAAAATACATGTCAAGAAAGGTTAAAATGTAAACAATAATATAAAGGGAAAGAAAAATGAGGAGGTAAACGGAAAGATACAAAATGAGAAGATTAAAATATAGAAAAAGGGGGGTTGAGTATGAAGGATTTAGAAAAAACTAGTTTAATTGTAGATATGGATATGATACCAGACATGAGGGGTTACATAGGTAAAAAGTAATAATACAAGCATATATAGAAAGAAAAGATTGATAAATTTCAAAAATTAAACATTGAAAATAGTGTTATTATAACTATGAAGTATGAAAAGAAAATAGAAAATATAAGTAAGGGAAGTTAGTATATAACTGTATACAGTTAGAAAGAAGTGGCATTAATGCAAAATAAGATGTGAATATAACATAAACATATAGAAAATAGGTAAAGAAATACAGTAGATGAAAAATATGAGGCTAAAGAAGAAGGGGAAATGCAGATGCAGTGGATATAAGTGACACGTAAATAATGTAAATTGCGTGAAAAAATAAAAGTCAATGGTCAAAATGTAATTAATTAAAGAATGGCATAATAGATAAATAAATCATATGTTAATAGCATAGAGTTCGTTATTATTTAGCCTCATATTTTTCATCTACTGTATTTCTTTACCTATTTTCTATATGTTTATGTTATATTCACATCTTATTTTGCATTAATGCCACTTCTTTCTAACTGTATACAGTTATATACTAACTTCCCTTACTTATATTTTCTATTTTCTTTTCATACTTCATAGTTATAATAACACTATTTTCAATGTTTAATTTTTGAAATTTATCAATCTTTTCTTTCTATATATGCTTGTATTATTACTTTTTACCTATGTAACCCCTCATGTCTGGTATCATATCCATATCTACAATTAAACTAGTTTTTTCTAAATCCTTCATACTCAACCCCCCTTTTTCTATATTTTAATCTTCTCATTTTGTATCTTTCCGTTTACCTCCTCATTTTTCTTTCCCTTTATATTATTGTTTACATTTTAACCTTTCTTGACATGTATTTTTTCTATTTTATATTCGTAATCTTTTATTATTATATATGTCTCTATTAGAATTTCTGTTCATCATCTACAATTTTATTTTTATCTATCACTATTTTAAGTTTATTATATTCTGTAACCACTCTTATATTCATTCTTTATTTATCATATATCTATTCACTATTTCATCATATCTAGTCACTATTTTAATTTCCACTCTTGTACCACTTTATATATTCTTGTTACTGCAACGTTTTTATATATTTCTGTTTGTTTCTCTCTCTTAGCCCTGAAGATGGCCTACATTGTAGGCCGAAACGTCGGCACATAATAAATAAGTTACACTTATTTAGGTGTTTTGATTGACTGCACCCCCAACTATTTCTTCCTTACATTAGAAGATACAGTCGACCAATTCTTCTCGAAACAAGAAGTAAATTAAAACCAAAACCAAAATTACATTAAATAAACTTATGATATTTATATCATAAGTATCAGAAAGAATTATATCAGAAGAATTTTTTGTTTAGTAGACATAACATAACTACTTGACAATATGTACTTTAGGTATTGATGAATCAAATATATACCATAATGGTGCTAATTATGCAATTAAAGTGTTACTAATTTTATATGAATCAACTGTTGAATGTTGATACTATATGTACTAACTTTTTCCAATTAAATAAATCTTCTGATAATCAAACTATATTATTTTTTTTTTTAAATGCACAAAGGATTTTGCATCATTTTGAAACTTTCAAATGATGGTAATGATGAACCCAGGCTAAATTTTCTATATTAATAGCTCCACCTCTCCAATAAGACGCATTATAGCCAGCACACTCGAGTATAACATTTTTTTATTTATATAAGAGTACTTAATTTTAAGAAGGGATTTGTTTTTAGGAATGTTTGAAACACTCATACTTTTTTGGCAAATAATGAAAATTGGTTGAATAAGGACATCAGATTCGAAGTTCTACGAACTGTGCTATGTACTTCCACTTTATTTCAAGGCTCTAGTAATGTAGGAAGGCCACAAAAAAATTTTGATGAGGTATCATTTAAAACAAAAAACTTTTAGTTGAGGACCTTGTTCAATCACGTGGCATTGCTGAGTTGGTGACAGCTTCAGAAATAGCAGCGCTTGCAGGAGGGAAAAGGAACATTGCTAAAGCAATTAGAAATAAAAATAAATGTCTGGTATTTGATAATTCTTCAGGTTGGAGAATGCCCTAGCAATTAAGTGGAAATAATGCCTGAACCTGATACATTGACTCTAAGTCTAAAACACATTTGTTCAAGAAAACTAAGAAGTGGTCTATGAAGATAGGTCATGACTTCATGCCATTATGTTATTAATAAAATCTAATAATAATAATAAAGTTGTAACAAACTGAATAAAGTAAAATTAGGTAAATTTAATGTTAATTGTTAAGGCTTTCAGAGTGTTGTGAAATGTGCTTAATAAACAATGCACAGGCCCAATTCTGGAATCGAGGCTGGATATGACTCACGGGCTTCCACTTCCATCCAAAAATTAATTGAACATATAATTTTTTTTTCTCTTTATATTTGCATCCACAACTGTTAAATAAAACAATGACAATCAGCAGATTGGCTGACAGCACAGAACATAGAACTAACTAGAAGCAACAATAGGGCCCCTTTGGAGGGAGGCAGTGGAAGCCAGCTCTGAAGTCATCCCCCACTTCTTCAACCCCCTTACAGCTGAGAAAGAGTTGCAGCGCTCAGTTTATTTAGCCCAAGAAGCCCTCCTGTTTTATCTTGTGGAAGTAAATTCACCTTGGAAAGTTCCAATTGGTTATTTCCTTAGTAATACTATTACTGGGGAGGAGCTGCTAAACATCCTTACGAAATAAATGGTTCCTTCACACTCTTCAAAACCATCCACTTCATTTATCAAACAATATTGCAGTGCATCGGCAACTGAATTAATGAACAGCTGGGTAGCTAATTTAACTTTCATTTTATTGTTGCCATAAAAAATGTGGGAGTTACTCAATTTGTTCCCTAATTTTAATCCTTCTTGGTTTTGAAAGTCGTGTAATAGCTCAAAGTACTTCCAACTGATTTTACGGCCACAACCATCTATTAAATTACAGTAATCATCGAGAGTGTTTCGCACGAGCTTTAGAAGATGGCATGGGTCTAGAAAAGCGATTACACTATCTCCTTCAACATTGGCTGTACACTTGATATTACGTATGCAAGGCTCGTTAAAATCGAAACCCATCCTCTTCAACATTGTTACGTGGTAAAATATTCCGTCACAAGTAATGGATGTGACAGGGATACTGATTCTCCTCAAATTCTCCAATGCCGTAAGTATTAAGTTATGCAGCTGCTCCCCAGTAATACTATTAATAAGGAAATAACCAATTGGAACTTTCCAAGGTGAATTTACCTCCACAAGATAAAACACGAGGGCTTCTTGGGCTAAAGGAGCTTCATGGTCATCTACGTTACACCAAAAATCCACATAACCATGATACTGAGACCCATCCCGATCTATGCCTTTCCTAATTGCTATTCCGTCGAAAATCAAACTGAAGAGCAAAGGACTTTTTTTACATTTTTCCTCCAAGACTAGCAGAACTTCAACACTGAACCCAGCAGATGCATCAATTGTGGAATACCACCTACCAACTGTACGACAGTGTTGAACTGGTTTTAGACAAAATCATAAACTTTGGGCGATAGAAAATTAAGCGTGATTGCAAATGCTCTGTCTTTTATCGTCCAAATTCTTCACAAATTTTGGGCTATTATTCTTGAGCTGCTGTCTCTTATAAAGAGCTATCGACGTTTTTGACAAACTTGAAAGCATATCTGCATATTCATCGGCCAGTAAACTCTTTTCTTTCAAATGAGAAATTATAGTTTTAAATGTGAAATGTTTTTATTGTATCTTCTTGTTTTTTGCTGCAAAATTCTGACGTGTTTTTTTGATTCAACTAAATTTTTCTTGATTGAATTTACAGAATCTGTCATGGCATTCACAGAACATGTTGCAATATCCAGGTCGGATTTCTTTTCATCTAGTCGAGTTGTGAGTTCTTGCACATTTAACCTGGAGCTCTCCAATATTTTTTTTAGTCTCTTCTTACTCGGTGATCGACTATTCACAGAAATCGTCTCATCTCGTTGAACCAGTTTCCTTTTCTATAACAGAAAAAGTTGAGTGGAATAAGAAACTTTCATGTAAGTAGAGTAGCTATGCTTATAGTAGAAAATATAGGTACCTAAGAAAGTTTAGGTTTTAAATGTTCAGGGAAAATTGAAGGGAGTACACCTTTTTTCAGTTTATTATAGAATTGAGACCTATCAAAATCCTCTTCTTTGAAATGTTTTGAACATAAACGGCTGTGTTTAGATGGCTCCCACTTTTATCTCCTTACAACCTGAACCCATTTTTTTCGGGTTTCTTCATCAGTGGGGAATCTGATGACAATCGAACAAGTCAAGCTACATAATATAGAAATATTTTAACCCTCTGAGTACCACGGCCTGATGAAACCAATAAATCAAGTAACATAATTCTCAACAAAAAAAAAATTCCAGGAAGTGTTTATACAAAGTAGGGCTTCGTTTCTAGTAAATTGAATCCTTCAAATAAGAAACATTCCAGTAAAATTTATCTATTTTTAGTAAAAGTTCCTAGTAAAAATTTGTTTAATTGTGGCTATGGATTTTTTAAATAACTAAGGAGAAAGAAAATTCGGATACCATGAGAGTCCCGGAAGGACCCCAGCCACATTTTTGAGAGAAGAAAAATTTGTAAAAATTCGAAAAGGCTCTCTAATACTTTTGTTTCAGTTTCTAATTATTCCAGACAGTTTTGCGTTAAAATTCATTGAATGTGACAGATCAACCGATTTTTTTAAACAAAGTTTCAAAAATTAGAAACATGTGGGACATAAATTGACCCCATGATACTTGGAGGGTTAAGTGAACTATGAAAATATTACATTTTGTAGTAAATTTATTTATTATGTATAGTTAACAGTTAGGTTTCAAACTTACAGGTGAAAGGTGAGAGGAAGATTGAAAGACTTGTCGGCATTCTTTGTGCTGCATCCAAATGCAACACAACAAGGCATTTTGCTAAATACACGTCGTGACCAGATCAAAAACTATACAAAACACAAAGACACCATGAGATAACACAATGCTGAATAATATGTAAGTATACTGAAGTACACGAGCTAAGTAAGAAAAGTGAAGTTAGAGCTGCATCACTTGCTGGGGGCGGAAAGAGTAGGGAGACCAGTCGGAGGTTGGCTTCACTCACCGTCATGGCATGCCCTTCTAGTTGGTTCCATGTTCTGTGGCTGACAGTAAAGTAAAGTACAATGCCATGAGAGGCATGAAGAAGAACAGTACCCAGCGGTACCTCTCCCTTAGCTTGATTCAATTTCTTATGATAACAAATCCCTCATCCACGTTCTTTTTAATCTTCTCCTAGTATTCTCTGGCATGAGAGTAGTGGCCATTCGTTTTATTAACAGTTTGGATGTCCGTCAACAAGTACGAGCACCAAGGCATTATGTGTTAGGTTTTGAGTGTAGGAATAATGTTAGTCAACTGGATAACTCGTTAGTTCCAAACGTTCTTTTAAGAAATTGGAAACTAAATGCATAAATATGAAATTCACTAATACCATACTTACAATGCAGTATTTCCGTAAGCATCAATTGCATCAACATTAAGTTGATTTCCAAAATCAAGAAGGATTTTCAGCACAGCGGTATGACCTTGAGAAGCAGCCCTATGTAGTGGTGTAGCACCTCTCTTATCAGCTATATTTATGTCAACATGGTTAATCAATAGCATTTTGACAATCTAAAACCATTTTTTTTTATTAATCAATCAAAATCAGATTCATATAGTTGTTACTTCTTTTGTTGTTATAGTAAGTATTTAAATGTTTGTCTAAGTAGTAAAATAATAGTTTATTTAAGATTTGATAATATTTATTACATCATTCCAGCCTTTGGATGCAGAGTATTGTAGTGCAGAATGCCCTTCATCATTTTTAGCATTTACATTAGCACCCTTTGAAATAAGCAGGTGACAAATTTGAACTTTGCCAGCAGAGGCAGCTAGTATTAATGGAGTCATTCCGATCTATAAAAAATAAAGATAAACTGTTCATTAAAAATATTGGTTAAATAGATAAAAAAAATTTAAAAATGGCATGGTGATTAATTATTATTTATATTTTTACATCATCAACAGCATTGACTGAGCTACTGCCATCCAGAAGATATTGTACAAGCTCAACTTTTCCACTAAGTGCAGCCCAATGCAAAAGTGTGCGCCCATTCTGTTAACAACATAGTATTTCAAAACCACAAACAAAAATTAATATACATTGTCCTAGCTAGTACATATATGTGTACCGAATCTTGTGCAGAAATCAATGTTTTATCTTCATCAATTTTTACTTTAACATACTCAAAGTTTCCATTATAAGCTTCATTATAAATTTTATTTTCCTCCTTGGCAGACATAATGAAATTTTATTTTAAAAATTGAGTAATATTCACAGTGAAGCTAAAGACCATTTAAATTTCAACAAAGAGTGGGATAACTGCAATACCAACTAAGGAGGTTTTCTTTATAATTATTCCTGACAACAAAAAACAGTATCACCAAAGAAGATAAAACCCCTAATGATAAAATGCAAATTCATGGTCCAACTTGGTAGGACTACTGTTCGATGTATTCTTCCCATGTTTGTTCATTTAGCGTTACTTTATGATACATCTTCTTATGTTATTAAAAATAAAGCCAGAGAAATAATTTCGATCTGGGCAGGAAAGTTTATTATATGTAGAAATGATAGATCCTGTCTGGTTTAACAGGAATGAGAAAGGACGTACATTCGACAATCAAATGTCGAAATTATGAGTTAAAATATAATGAAATCATTATTAATAAATGGGCCCTGTGGGTTTAGTGTATTTTTTTTTAAATTTTTATATTCTCCATGCTTACCTGTATAAATAAATGAAAACAGAATTCCATGCATTCCATAAAAATGACTTTAGAGGGTTGCTAGCTTGGTGTAGGAGTAGTTTAAGTCCTGTCAAGTGACGACAAATTATATAATTTCTAGTCACGGTCGCATATGTTTTGTAATATATAAAACTGGAATTGTGGGGGGAAAATGATTTGAAAAGGTACCTCTGTAAAACAAAGTGACAGTGAATAACCCTGTGAATAACTAACATAGCCAGTAAGGGGTAGCTTAAGATGAATAATTTCAACCATGAGAAGACTAAAATAGCCTTCACTAGACGTAAAGGAATAAAAAATTATGCCAGATTCTAATGCCAAAATAAATACAAATTGGCTAGGTTAATTTTTTTTCTTACTCTCCTTTTACCTATTACATTTGTGTTACATATTCGTATAAACTCTCTCCCATGGGTAAATGCATCACACATCGTGTGTGTGTGTATACATTTGCCTTTCTTTACCCTGTGGTATTTAAAGGCGCTGTACGCGGCAGCTTATTTACAATAACGGCTTAGCCGTTGCCTTGACTATTTATTTACAGAAGGAAGACAGACCATTCAGAGTCTAGACCCCTTTCTTCGGTGAATTCATCCACCAAAGGAGCAAAGCCTTGTCATCTCCAAGGCCTGAGTGATAGGACAATTTCTTAGGAGAGTGGTTTGGCACAGGCCTTCAAAGAATTCGACGAGCCTCCGGGTGATGTACTCTGGTACCGTGGGGAGCCTTAGTTCCTCGTGAATCTTTATACTGTTGCCTCTTTGGAGATTGGAGCCTCTAACAAACCGACGAAGTATGGAGTTCTGGCAGTCCAGCAGTCTAGCCTAGGTTAAATATAGGTTGTTCCTTTTTTACTTATTGTTGTTTATTTATTTATTGGGAAGGTGTGGCAGGGACACCGCCAATACAGATAAGATCTGGGCTTAGAAATGACGTAACGTGACGGGATTTTAACTTCTACCACCACCAAGCTGAGGACCTCCTCAGAACCTCAAGAACCTTCTTGGCTATCAACAGAAAAAAGAAAGGGCAGAGTGGTTCGAGAGGACTGCATAAGATTAATGCAGGAAAGAAATGCAGCCAGAACGGACTACCTGAAAAAGAAGACAAGGCAGTCTTACCAACTTTATAAGAGTAAGAGGAAATTGGCGAGTGGCCTTTGGCGACGTAAAAGAAGAGAATATGAAAGAGAGAAATACGAACTCATAAAATCCTAATATGAAAATAAGGATGTACAAGGTTTCTTTGGGTGGATACGACAGATCCGATAGGAATACAAACCACGACATAACCTTATGAAGGAATAAAAATGCGATGTTCTGACTAACAGGGATGATGTCGTTAACAGATGGACGAGACATTTCCACATACTGAACAAAGAAGAAGAGTTTAACGAAGAAATAATGCCGAAGAACTTCGACTTGAATCAGACACTAGAAAATGACACTGACGAAGATGTGGAAACACCACCTGAGAAGGAGGAGATTTGGGAAGTACTCCACAGCACAAAGAATTATAAAGCTCCGGGGGTCGACTGTATATCAGTAGAACTGCTTAAGTACGCCAGGAGAGGAGTACTCGACAAATTGTACGAAGTAATTTTTGATGTCTGGATAACGAAAAAATGCCGATGAATTGGACTACAGCTCTTTTATGCCCCATACATAAGAAGGGAGACTGACTAGAGTGCGAAAATTACAGAGACATAGCCCTGCTTAACGTGGCCTACAAAGTTCTATCGTCCTTAATTTGTAAGAGGCTGAAGACGTACGTGGAGAAAATTTTTGGTGAATACCAAAACGGATTTAGACAAGGAAGTCGACAACGGACTGCATGTTTGCCCTGAGGCAGCTTTTGGAAAAGACACATGAATTTGATGTTACTCTTCATCATCTCTTCATTGATTTCCAGCAAGCCTATGTCCGCGTTAATAGGGTAAACCTTCTGCAAGATTTATGAAGTTTTGGAATCCCCAAGAAGTTAGTACGTCTGGTTCGTTTGACGATGACCAATTCTAAATGTCGGATCAAAACACAGGGTTCATTAGGAAAGGAGTTTCCAGTCAATAACGGACTTAGGCAAGGAGATCCTCTATCCGCAATTCTCTTCAATATTTCCATGGAGGGAGCAGTACGAGGAATAAGGACCAACCCTGGAGGCACTATCTATGACAGATACACGCAGGTAGTGGTATGCTGATGATGTCCACTTGGTAGCCAGAACACTACCGGCACTTGCCGGAGCGTTAGAAGAGATGGAACGAGAAGCAAACAGAAGAGGTCTCCAGATCAATGAGAAGAAGACGGAATACATGAAGAGCACCCATAACCCTGCACCGAATCAGCCGCATAAGATTAGTATCAATGGTCATAACCTCCCAGTTTGTAGGGATTTTAAATATCTGGGAGCGCTGGTCACTGAAAACAATGAAATATATAAAGAGATTGAGGCCAGAATTGCATCAGGAAATCGTTACTTATTTGCAATTCATAGAGTTGTAAATTACAATGATCTTCCTCAGAAAGCCAAGGTTATCATTTAGAAAACTATTATTCGCCCAACAGTCACCTATGGCAGTGAGACATGGGTACTGATGAAGGAGATGGAGAGAAGACTATGTGCCTGAGAAAGAAAAATGCTCAGAAAAATATATGGCCCAATCTACTCTGAGGGACAGTGGAAAATTAGAAAAAATGAAGATATGAGAGCATTATATGATCAGCCGAATATAGTAAGCGTTATAAAGAAGGAAAGGATAAGGTGGCTCGGTAATGGCCAATAATGTTATCTGTTCCGCAGGTAGTCGCTTCGAGTTGAGTCACACTTTTCATTCGTTTCCCTTATGAATTAGGAGTAATCAGGAAATTTATTTTTATATTTTTGGTTTATCTTTCATCTTGGGAATGTAGAAATAGTTTTTAATTGTCTATACGTTTTCATAACATCACAATAAAATATTGGGGTATGATTTATATCAGTTCAATTTGTTCAGCTTTATTCCGAATGTGAATTAATTTATGTTAATCATAATGTATGTGGAATTAGCAATAAGTTATTTCCTATTGTGGTTATCAAGAAATGAAGGAAAGTTATCCCTTATACATGCATTCCTTCTTTTTTTTTTAAATCCTAGAAGGTATTTTCTTATTAAGTCAAAAATCATATTTTTATACTTATTTTTTGGGGTATAAAATAGTTTGTTGGTAATTGTGGAGGAAGAGTCTCCCTTCGATAACCTCCAGTTTTGTGACGTAATTTTGACGTCACAGGGGGGAGCGCCTTAGGCGATAACCAGTGAGCTCTACACTTCGCTTCTGGCACTTCTCACTCGCCACACAGCGTTTGGGTTAGAAGGACCTAGCTGGGCTTTTTTTTTTCTCGGCATTTTTGCACTTCTTTCGACTAATTAAGTATTATAATTATACAAAATGGTAATTACCAACTGAATTTAAGAGGATTGCAAGTATAATAATTAGAAAATTAAAAGAAACATGTATAACTAAGACAATATATAATAATAAAACTGATAAAAATCCATATTTATTCAACTGGGACAAGTTTCTTTAGAATAGTGATATGAAACATAAAATATAAACTATAATGTCTTACAGTATACAATTACAATTTAATAAATACATGAAAATCAAAAAATAATGAATATAAATTAGGAGTTACCTCGCAATAACGAATTAAATCAAAGAAAAAATATAAATACCATAACAATAATTATAAAGAAGAAGAAAACTATTAATATTTACACATATACAAATTTTATGGAAAAGAAAAAAACAACAAAATAATTTAAGAACGTAAAGATATATATATATATACTACTGCTCATCATTCATCCATCCAAAAAATTTTAATCATAAAACTAATTAAATTTGTTTTGTGGTAAATAAATGCTAAATAAGATATATAATAAATTGGAAGAATTCCTTGCCAAAATCATTTTTATTTTCCTTTCAGAGTCCTCTGTAATGTTTTCAAAACTAATTTTGGTCAAAAGCAACTCAAAGAGATAAGAGTTTCTTTCTTCCTTTGGCTGCATCAACCATTCTTCAACAAAATATCTTCTCGAAATAAAGTTCTCTAAAAAAATGTTGTACTCGAGTGTGCAGGCTAAAATGTGTCTTATTATTCATAGGAAAGGTGTAGCTATGAAATATAGGAAAATTAGCCCGGATGCAAAAGGGCCAAAGGCATTTTCATCACTTCAAAGTTTCAAAATAAGGAAAACTTCTCCGGCCATTTAAAAAAAAAATTAATATATTTTGATTATCAGACGACTTTTTTATTTAGAAAAAAAGCACTTACTAGTACAATTAAATATCCATATTCAACGATTGGTTTGATAAAAGCAGGTGAACAATCAATTTGTGAGGTTGAAATGATGCCTTGAATTCCACTGATTTATTCTATTGCTATGATTACTTAAGGCCCTAACCCTCAAGCTGTGAAGTGTGTCAGACTTAAACAAATATTAGATTACCAAGTTTTATAGTATTGTTTACAATATTCCAATACCATATTTCAGATTTCTAAACATTGACTTTTGTCCTAGCTTGTACTAATCGAAACACAGTCTGCTGCTTTGATTTTGTCCGCCATTTATCAGAAATTTTAGAAGAATAGTTAGCCAATCTTGTTTTAATTTTCCTTTGAGAGTCCTCTGCAAGGTTTCTAACATTTCATTTGGTCGAAAAGAACTATAAAATATAAGGGTGTTACTACCATTAAAAAAAAAAAAAAAAACCTTTCTTGAAAATAAGTACTCTAAAATTAAAAAAAATATATATACTCGAGTGTGCAGGCTATAATGCATCTTATTATTAATGGGAGAGATGCAGCTATGAAATGTATAAAATTTAGCCCGGATACAAGTCATTCTTGAAAGTTTCATAATGAGGAAAGATCCGTCATGCATTTAAAAAAAAAAAAATTGATACACTTATATTATCAGAAGATTTTTTTATTGGAAAAAAATAGCACCTATGAGTACATATATTATCGATATTCAACAATTGATTCATATAAAATTAGTAACATTTTAATTTTGTGCGGTTGAAATGAAGCTTTGAATACAACTGATTAAGTCTATTACTATGGATTCATTACTCCGGACTCTATTACTGATGAGATGAAGTGTGCCAGGCATAAACAAATATTAAACTTCTAGGTTTTGAACAATTGTTTACAATACTCCAATAAAAAATAAAATTTTAAACATGAATTTTGTCCAGCTAGCTCCTACTAATCGAAACACTGTGCGCCACTTCCACACTGATTATGTGGATAATCAAAGATCTTGTTTTGTCAAAGCAACAATCTAACAGCTTTTGCCATTACACCTACCTATTACAGCTTTGGTCTACCTCTTTCTCTGATATGGTCTATTCCTTCAAAATTCCTCACAGGCCGCTTTCGATAGTCACGATTTTCACAATGGAAGAAAATATTAGTTTTCTCATAACTTCATCTATGATTTTTCATCTGATAGAACTTAAATTATGTAACCTGCACACTGGAATGTTTTTCTTCTTGACTCACTGCTATATCAACTTCATTAAAGTGTAAAATTCTAGTCATAGAATTAAATAAAAGAAATTTATTTAATTTCTTAGAAGTATTTATTTGAACATGGAGTGTTCTTAAAGGAACACGAATTTGTGATAATTATTATTGTTATTATTTTCTATATACTTAACAAACTGTAGGTGCAAATAAATAAATATATGCATTTATATATGTTTCTTGTGTTATCCCTAATTAATTATGCAAACAAAAGTACAATATTACAAAAGAGAATAATAATAAATTCATTTTACAAAATTTTGTTGTTCAGGTTTCAAATTGTCGACTTTATCATTTTTTTCTTTTTATCATAATAGGGAGTTCATTTCTGTTCGATAAATTATCAAACATATTTTTTATTTGCAGTTCTGCCAAATTATTCTGGATCCTATTAGCTAATACTTAAAGCATTATTTAGAAGACACAAATATAATGGTTAAAGGAACACCTTTTATCTTCAATCTGACTTCGTAATTATATATTTATGCAGTCAAATTTTGAGCAGATAATCATTTCACCATTTAATTAATGTTTAGCTGAATTCTTATGAAAGTTATTCTGAACTTTTCTGTGAACAAATCATTGGGATGTGAGGAAAATTGAGATAGTTATCAATGTTTAATTCAACTGTGCCAATAATGGTGCTATAGTTGGTAATGCAAACTGTTACTTTCTTAAATTTTCAAAATAGTCTCAAATAGTATTATATAATATGACCGATTTGGGCAAGAAGAAACATACGTTTGTTAGAAGCAGCAATTTACCCCACTCCCCCTCCCTGACTTGTCTTTCTACCCCCAGGTTGAAAATCCCACTTAGATTCTTAAATTCCTTTAAATAATGCATTGAGGATAACTCTCCTCCTTTCTTCTGTGGACTCTTTAGCTATTATAATCAAAATAAATTTTCTTTATATATTAATTATTCCAAAACTCTATGTTTTTTTATGGTTTTCTTAAGTTACCTGTAGCTGAGAAAAGATATTATGTATATGTAATTCATAAAAAAATATATATATATTATCAAAAATTATATTTAATGTACACAAAATTACATTTACATTTAAATAGATAAATTATTTTTACATTATGTTGTTAGTATTTATTAACAGCCCATAAATTCATGTTACATAATACACTATTTACAAATTATGATAATATTGCTTAACAATTTTTTTTTTAGAATAATTTATTGATATCTAAAACTTATATTATCATATAAGTATTATATTATATTATTATATGTAGTTATATTACATCAAGTAAATCTGCTTATGAACAAAGGACATGAAAAAAAAAACACTTGTGGAGAAACTACCCATTGATAGCACTCCAATAGCTTAGCAATTTAAAAATTTTTTTAGAAGGCAAGACTTTTAAATTTAAATAAAATATAGTTTCATTGTATAAAAAAAATGTATGCAATAAAAACAACCATCTCACCTTAATAAACATGTGGTGATGTTATGGTATAAATGTAACATAATGTTATAAATGGCATTCATAACATCTACAAAAACACAATAACAAATTTAAAGAGAAAAAAATTCAGCAAAACCATTTGCTCATCACTACCGAGAGACTTAGATAAAAAACAAAATTAATTAATGAATAAAAATAAATATAAATTTAATTCATTTTTCTTTCATAAGTGCATAAGTCTTTTTTCCAATATAATATTTTAAAATTA
Source organism: Arma custos (assembly GCA_037127475.1). Classification (NCBI taxonomy): domain Eukaryota; kingdom Metazoa; phylum Arthropoda; class Insecta; order Hemiptera; family Pentatomidae; genus Arma; species Arma custos. The sequence continues at coordinate 96,216,158 of CM073759.1, read as the reverse complement.
AAATATAAAAGTTAAAAAGTTATTCATTATGTTATATATACATCATTATACATAATTATCTGTTCAGTTATTTCCCCTCTGAAATTATGGAGAAAGGGACTTATGAGGTCCCCAACCATGCAAGCACTTGGTAAATCGTTTAGATTCTTTTCCTTTTAATGTTAAAACAACTTTCTTGGTCGATCAGGTTGTTTTGCTCGTAAATGTTGAATGTAAACCTTAAAAATAAATTAGAGAAATTAATAATATGCTATGTAGTAATAGTAAATGCAATTTTTAAAATCTGAGACAAAATTAAGTTGGTTTATAAAAAGGGACCTGATTTGGAGAAAATTAGACAGATCTCAGTAAAGCTGGTTAAGGCACATCAATAAATTAATTTCATTGTTATGCTCAGAGCAGAGTTTCCGAAATCTGGTGCAATTTTAAACTAAGTTATATTCCATAAAAAAAGTTTTAATATAAATTAAGTCTCAATCTTATACCTCAGCTGATTTATAAGCTAATTTGACTTCGACTTCACTACATTTCGCACCTAGCCATAAGAAAACTTGTTTCCCATTATCTATATCATGATATCATCATCAGCCAGATCATCCTTAAATAAAGAATTAAATCAGTAATAATTATTACTTTAATTTATCGAATCAATTAATTTGGAGGATGAATCACATAATAATCATAATACCTGGCAAAAATCAGAACACTTCTCTGAAACAGTGAAATAGCCTTTTTCATTTGAGCATCTGAACAGTCTAGTATAAGCCATGAAGTCTCATAAGGTTTTTTCTCTCCGAGAGCAGCCCAGAAGAAATTATCTTGCTCTTTGCCCTCATTAATAATTTGTAAACTGATCCATGGCTAATAGATAAAAGAATTTGATTAAATATAATTTATAAACAAAGTAATTATTAGTTTATTAAAAATTAATTACACTATTCAACATTTCATCTGCAATTTCTCCAATGAGACGATTATCATCACTGCTTGCTTTTGAACCAATCCACACATATACTATTACAGAAGATTCTTCACTGTCAAACGGCACTTTTAATATATAGCTAAAACAATATGTTGTAAATTAAAACAGCATAAGTGTTAATAGTTGTTATGTACATAACATTTTGGTCATAGAGACTGTGCCTGTTGTCAGCGACTTTTTGTTATGGTTATATTTATTAATTATTGTTGAGGCCACAAAGCCAGAATGTTTTTAAAAATTTTATAATTATGGTTTGAGATTTTTAAATTGTATAAATTATTTTTGAATCATTCATTCTAATGGGTAAAAAACTTTTTTTTGTCAAAAAATGTTTTTCTTTATTTTAAAATACGTTTCGACTTATTTAGTCATTTTTAATTTGATTTCCTTATAAGTCTATTTTTATTTTTATTTAAATATGTTTACTCATAAATTTGTACATAGTGTATAAATTAATAGGTATAAAGTATATCAAGTTTGTTTATATACGAGCTGAGCAGCCGATGCGTAAACAGAATTGCTTATTTATTACGGCAACTCGCACCGCCAGACGGGATTAACACACGGTGCAGAGTTCCTCTCAGTTCTGCAGTTACGTTCGCAGTGTACACAGTGAAATAATATTGGGACCGTGTCCTCACTTCTTCACTCCAGTATCTTCCGCGTAGGAACAATCAATACGATTCTGGTCGTGATGAACTGCAAACGGTTTTATCATTATCATTACTATTTTCAAAATATATTCAATTTTTATTAACATTTTTTTGTATAGAATATTTTTATTTGGTTATGCCTTTTTTATTTTATTGCAATTATTATGTTCTTTTGCAATTTATGATCATTAGTATTGTTTTTGTTTTTTTGTCATTAGTATGTGTGTATGAGGTATTATTATTATTTTCATTTTTGGTTTTCTCACAAGACATCATTTATTTTGAATAGGCAATAAATATTTTGTTATTCTTTTTTTTGTTTTATATAAATCTCATTATTTTATTTCTATGAAGAGCCCATTGCACTATCCAGCCACTTTAACACAACATTTATTTGACGGTTCGTGCTCAACCTTTTAATTTGCGAAAGGCAGACGGCCGCCACATTTATGGTTATGGTTATATTATAATTATTTCCTCTCGAAGATTTTTTTTATTCCTACATTAAAGCACTAACATTTTCAAATGCTTTTTACTGCTAATAATAAAAAAGATAATTTACTGAAGCTATTTCTTATCTATTTTGAGACTGAAACACCTAATACCACTGAATTTTACTTTGTTCTAAGATGTAATAAACAGGGTTGCATAAAACAATTCTTTGCTACTCCAACTTTTCACTTATATTAAAATAACTCATTAAACAAAACTCCAGCATGTTCAAGACTTTTTCAATTTGTTGTTATTTAACTATTTATTAAGGTTATTAAATTATGTAAGGAACAGTTATTCATGTTTATCTTCAAGATTCTATAAAAATAAGTTTCCTTTTTAAAATAGAATTGAATACCAGTTATTAATGTATTTTGATTTGTATCATTTGTTGTTAATTATAAATCTAGTTTTAACCAGTGATACATTATAATCAAAATGTATCTCTTCACAGAGGCTACCTGAACTCCCTGGATCATAGTACCATCAGATAGGAACACAATATATTATATAAATATATAAAGAATATTAAACTTCATCCAACTTACCAGAAAGCTGAGTTCAAGGCTGTAGCATTTGGCCTGATTTGTACAAGCCTAGTGCACAAAGCTTCACCATTAGCTCTTAAATAATAAAATTCAACTGGTGGTGGTTGATTTGGTTCTTTTATTGCATGCCTTTTACCACAGTGTATGACAAATTTTCTCTTGAAGTTTGCTAGAAATTTGATATTCTCTTATTGTTGGTGAGTTCTTACTACCTCCAATTTATCTCCGAAGAGAATTTTGAATTTCTTCTGTAAGGTAAATAAAACAATTATCGACCAAACATAAATTAACTACATTATTACCTCAAAGAAAATAACATACTGAATACTTTAAATAAAACAATCAAATCTCAATGTAAATTTCAAAAGGAAAATAAATGAAGAAAAAATTGTTTTACGTAAATAATTTTTATCGTTTCAATGTTCAGCTTTAGATTAATTTTGTTCTTATTAATAAACGAATCAGGTTGGAAATTTGTCGTAATAAAGAATTAGATCCCCAGGTTGACGCTTCGAGTAAAGTCACAAGTTTTCACTTTCCATTTCCCCCTTTTACATTCTTGAGAACAAAAATAATTCTGTTATAGACTGTATATACTAACTATTACTGACTGTATATAGATTAACGAATCAACTACATACTGTTCAGGTCATGTATTGATGAAATGATTAAAATAATTTACATATTTCCTATAATTACACTCCTTTTTCATACTAATATTTTTATTGTCGAGGAAATTAAAAATAAAACAAATGAAAAGCTAAAACTTGTTGTGACTTGGAAAAACTGGTATCTGTTCTGCTAAACACTGAACTTACATTTTGCAAACAAAATAAATAAATAAAAGAAAATAATGTTCAGCAATATGTTATGCGCTTTTTATGAGGGTAACAATTAATCAATTTCATAATTAAAATTAATGAAGAATAAAATCAGTGTACTAACCTAAACGTAAATGTTAGCCAACCCATGTTTCCAGCATCTCTTCCTTGCCATAAATAAAATAACGTACTGGCAGTCATCTTCTGATGGATCTCCACCTTCTTCATGCTCTACTCCTTCATCACTAGCTACCCAGTATCTGCATAGAAGAATGTAAAAATCTCCAAAATAAAAATGATCTAAAATGTCAAACAGAAAGCAATTGAACAAATTACAATTTAAAAAATAAGGTGTTATTGTTTTAATTTAAAATAAATATTTTATCATAAAATCAGATTGAGATAATATTTGATCATTATTATTATTATTATTATTTGAAGGTCTTTTTCAAATCTTCTTACTTGACAAGTAAAAAATAAATACATCATCGATAATTGTTTGCTCATTCATTAACGACACTTAATGTCACTTTAAGCTGCTTTGGCTAATCAGATGATGCTACAGTGCAAGTCCTAAATTTTGCCTATCCAGGTACTATATAATTAGGATAGGGATCTTTAACGAGTATCTGGCATTGCACAAGCCTGGACCTCCATTTAATGTCCCATCCGAAGGATGGCATAACTAAGGATTTCTTATTCACTCATCCTAAAAATCCTAGGGGCCATTAGCTGGGCTGTGAACCCATAATATTTGGGAATTATACATTGTTAGGCTATCCAATTCGCCACAGGTGATCCTTATTGATTGTAGTAAAAGATTAAACTGTTTGAATCATCCATTCACATTTGTGGTAATTTTTAAAAATTACAGGAAATACGTTTTTCTAATTTTTACAAGACTTATCAAACAAAATAAGTTGATAAAGCCAATGTTACAAAAACAACAACTTTCCCACAAGATATTAATTTAAAAGTTACCAATCTCTTCTTCCGGGAGTCGAACAAACTTCTTTCCTTCAAGAACAAAAGCCTCCATTGTCTCCAGATCATCATTCCACTCATCCATTAAATGCTGTGCTTCAGAAGGTGACATTGGAGGTTGCCTTGGAGTGAAAAGAGCTGCCAAATCAGCCTAAAGAAATCATAATTAGTAAGAGATGAAGATAATCTAATTGAGACAAAATTGAGTGGCATTAATTAATATCATATTTTACCTTTGTTTCTTGCTGTATGGCCCACTTAGCAAGATCGGCTCCTGTTCTAGAAACTGATTCAGCTCTACGAGTGAAATCTACTGGGATCACATCATCCCATCCAGCAAACTTGGCTTTGAAAAGCTGCAATTCAGTTCCTTCTAGTAACCATTGCCTCTGGACCTCTTTCAACCATTGTGAATAACTCATGTGCCAATTTCAGAGCTGCAGCTCGAACCAGCCTAGTTGATTTTTCACCGAACCTAGACAAATTTTTTAAAAATAAATAAAAATTGAACTAAACATACTTTCATAGTGTTCCCTTTACATGTTACAATTAATTTTCTGCTACTTCACTTTATTTGCCAATCATTTATCAAAACCATTTGAGTTTTGCTTATCAAAACAAGGATTTAAAAAAAAAAATTCTGTACCACTACAAATCATGCAGAGTAACAAGTTCAGTACTTCATAAGAACAGAACTTTTTCATAGGCAATGGTCATGCAAGGATGCATTAATTATTAATTAAGAAATAAAATATATAATTTATTTGTTCACTGCATCAGCTTAAAATGAATGGCCAAGAATGAGTTGAAACCTCAATTTTAGTTTGGTATAGTTGATATAAATCAATATCATTCAAGCAGTTGTCACTATAAAACTTTCTTTGATTGTAGTACATTTACAAAAATAAGTCAATAAAATACACAAGTCAATAATAGCCTGACACTTAAGTAAACGCTTCTGTTGGCAAGTAATGCCCTTATCCCCACTATTTAGCTCGCTTACCTTTGCATTATCTTGGAGTCATTATTGTTGTTTCAAGTTTGACCCTTAGACTTCATTTTGGACTTTTTTATATTATATTTCAAACTTGGCTTTCTTTGGACTCAGTTGCAATAGATGAGTTCCCTCAATTTCCCCGACCACACCTACTCAGTCCCACCTCCGATTTCACCTCAGATTGTTTTTACTTATGAGTTCCCTTAAACTAGTACAGACTAAATGATGAAAAAACCTTGACTCACCACACAAACACATCAAGGTAGTAAACATTTTTGCTATTGAGAAGATTGTGGTCAAGTTTATTGTTCGGAAGTTCAACCTGAGGCAGTTCCAAATACCCCATCCCAAGTTTAACCTGGTACAGCCTGGGGTCGACTGGTTTCAATTCATCACTTACATGCTCCTGGAAAATCAACATTAGTAGTCAACAAAACATCTATTACACCATATTTTATTTTAAATCATAATTATCTTAATATCCTTAGGATCATCAGATGGTTCGCCACTTGCTTCAACAAGAGCTTCCAAAATTCAGATAGACTTATTCTTTTACAATAAACATATTATATTCACAAGCATAGACACTTTTTCAAAACGTTTATATGCACAAATTATTAATTCTAAAAACGCTATGACGATTTGTCAATCTTTAGAAAAATACTTTATTCGGATATAGCATAAAGTATTTTTCTAAAGATTGACCAATCGTCATAGCGGTTTTAGAATTAATAATTTGTGCATATAAACGTTTTGAAAAAGTGTCTATGCTTGTGAATATAATATGTTTATTATAAAAGAATAAGTCTATCTGAATTTTGGAAAGCTCTTGGTGGATGTTGCTAATAAAATTAATCGATCACAGTAGGCTACTAGAGTGTCAAAAGAATTCTGATTTTACATTACAAAAAAATAAAATAAAATAAAAGTTTTTTTAAACCTCTCTTTGTATGCTTCTTTATATTTCAATAAAATAGAGCCAAAACTCAAAAAGAAACACTATTATTTATTATAATGCAATTGGGAAAAACCACAATGGAAAGCCTTATGTTTCAAATCTAGTAATACACACACTTACCAATCGACGTTTCGCCTATTCAGGCATTATCAAGACACAAAAACAAAAAAGGGTTATGTGAATCACATCTCGAAGAAAAAGGTGCAATACATCCCAACGATCAACAGCCCAAACAGGCTCCAAACCTGAGACAGCACCCCACCACCAAGACGTTCAACATACAACTAGTTGAACGTCTTGGTGGTGGGGTGCTGTCTCATGTTTGGGCTGTTGATCGTTGGGATATATTGCACTTTTTTCTTCGAGATGTGATTCACATAACCCTTTTTTGTTTTTGTGTCTTGATAATGCCTGAATAGGCGAAACCTCGACTGGTAAGTGTGTGTATTACTAGATTTGAAACATAAGGCTTTCCATTGTGGTTTTTCCCAATTGCATTATAATAAATTATTTATATTTCTACATTTACCGTAAGTACTCCTGTAAAGAGATACTCAAATAGTAAAATTACCACTTAAATAAGTGAAAGGTGTATTGCTTCCGTACAATATAAGGTTTAATAGAGTTATAGACAAGGTTATTCAATCAATGCCCAATGTTTCTGTGTAAATCATAACTTCCTGTTGTCAACCAGAATCAAATTTGTAAGCATTCTCACTAATCCTCAACATAATTTATGTTTCAAATATTTCTTTTCAGTAAACAATCGTTATGCAACCTGGATAGAAGTTTACAAATTGAAATGTAAAAATAACATTTCAACTATTGGGCAATGGCTTCAAATAAGTTGTATTCAGAATACGAGTGCATAGTTGTAAAGAGATAATTATGATTTCGAACAAATGGAACATGAAGTTAACTCAGGAGGATGATTAATGGTAGTTTGAAGGATGAAAACGACATTTCAAGGTATTCAAAATTAGGTGTTGCTTAGAATATTTGGTATAAAAAAAATCATGTATATATGAAAATATAGGAGTTTGCAAAATGCTCTATAGCAGAGCTTGGACCCAGTAATTGTAATTGAAGTGATAGCATCATGAAGATCAAGAAGGTTAACAATGTTGTTGGGTTTGGTAACAAATGAATTTCTGAAAAGGTAATACGTACTGAGTGAACTAATAAGCATTGTAGGGATAGATCAAGGCCTAGATGTTTGGATTGCATTAATGGTGATCTTACTAATTTGTGTTTTGGCAGCAATTTAGACGGAAGTTTGTAAATAGTGATTAGAGGTATCAGCATTGAGTCTTTGTGTTCACTATGGCTTTTATTATTATTATCATATGACTGTTCCATTTAGTGTTGGGATCAACTGTGGTCTAATGGTTAGCATAAAAACCTACTAAACTCAAGATGGTGAGTTCATAGCCCGGCAGGTGGCCCTAGGAATTTTTAAAGGAAGAAAAAAATCCTAGGTTATGCTGCCCTTCAGAATAGACTTTATCAGGGGTCCTGAGCCTGTACAATGTCAGGTACTCGTTAAAAATCCCTATCCAAATTAAACCTGGGTAGGCAAAATTTAGAGCCTCACTGTAGCATCGTCCGATTAGCTATAGCACCATAAAGTGACGTTAAATAAAAAAACACATTTGGCTACTATGTGCATCAATAAATGGTTAACATTTCTTTAAAAACTGATAAATAAAATAAAATGTCAGTAAATTTTTAAAACTTGTTTATATCCAGTATCACTTAAATTTCTTATTTTTATTTTATTTTTTTTTATAACAAGAATATTAATGCTGAAAACGTATGCCAAAACCCCCAAAATCAAAACTATAAATCATAATTAAATTGATACCTTCAAGAGTGGTAATTACACTGAACTTGGGCAATAGTAGTTTCTTCAGTCCCAGTTCTATGAAATTCGTCTCTCATAGCCCTTAATAAAAACTGGTTAATTACACTGCATTTTCTAAAATCATATAAAAGAAAATATATCAATAACATTATAACATTTTAAGATTAAAAAAATAAAGACAATTTTAATTAAAATACTGGCAACAAAATTACTTAGCATTAACTAAATTATTTAATAAAAAATAAAATTTTAAGTGTGTCTAAAATCATATTTTAATACATACTTAATTGCTGTGACCCTCGTTCCTGTAAATATTTCAACCAGAGCCTTCTCTATGTGAGATACTTTAACAACTTCTGAATCAGAAGATATTATTTCTGTTGCGTGACGACATATCTCCAATATACTCTTTGAGCATCTCCACTAACAGCAGCTTCTTTTCTAGTAAAAGAATAATATACAAATTAACACAGACTAACACTCTTATTTATGATAATATATATTTTTATGATAAATAAATTATACATGATATCATGAATGAATAAAAATTTACAAATGGTAAAATGGTTATTAATTATACTTTACCTTGCTACTATCTGAATTGCATCAACATGAACGGAAATAAAGAATAATAAAATCATTAAAAATAATCATTTGTAAAATCCATAATAGGCTTGTACAGCGATTTTACTTATTTTCTATTTTACTTATATTCCAAATTCAAACATTAGGCACATAAAAAAAGAAATTAGTAGATGAGAAAGGAATCACACTGTATTAGAATGCAATATTAGTAACACATAAACATCAAGCAGCATATAACAATATAAGAGGGTAGTATATAGGCATGCGACTGCAATTATTGAAACCTGTAATGAATTAAGTCCAAATATTCTTTGCATTGTGATGTGCACTGAGGGGCAGCTACTTTCCTAGTAAAAGAATTATATACAAATTAACACAGACTAACACTCTTATTTATGATAATATATATTTTTATGATAAATAAATTATATTATACATGATATAATGAATGGATAAAAATCTACAAATGGTAAAATGGTTATTAATTATACTTTACCTTGCTACTATCTGCATTGCATCAACATGAAAGTTTGAGCTGGACCCAATGCGATGCAAGAAGAATTTCTGGAGTTGTTGAAATGTGTAAGGCTGAAAAACAAGACGAGTAAGAGCCTGAAAAAAGAACGGAAATAAAGAATAAGAAAATCATTAAAAATAATCATTTGTAAAATCCATAATAGGCTGGTACAGCGATTTTACTTATTTTCTATTTTACTTATATTCCAAATTCAAACATTAGGCATATAAAAAAAGAAATTAGTAGATGAGAAAGGAATCACACTGTATTAGAATGCAATATTAGTAACACATAAACATCAAGTAGCATATAACAATTTAAGAGAGTAGTATATAGGCATGCAACTTCAATTATTGAAATTACCTGTAGTATGGAAAAGAGAATCGGTAATCATTTCATCTAAAAATGAACATGGAATGAATAATTCCAAAATGAAACATTAGGCATATAAAAAAAGAAATTAGTAGATGAGAAAGGAATCACACTGTATTTTTGAATCCAATATTAGTAACACATAAACATCAAGTAGCATATAACAATTTAAGAGAGTAGTATATAGGCATGCGACTTCAATTATTGAAATTACCTGTAGTATGGAAAAGAGAATCGGTAATCGTTTCATCTAAAAATGAACATGGAATGAATAATTCCAAAATGAAACATTAGGCATATAAAAAAAAGAAATTAGTAGATGAGAAAGGAATCACACTGTATTTTTGAATGCAATATTAGTACGACATAAACATCAAGTAGCATATAACAATTTAAGAGGGTAGTATATAGGCATGCGACTGCAATTATTGAAATTACCTGTAATGAATTAAGTCCAAATATTCTTTGGATTGTGATGTGCACTTGGGGGCAGTTAAAATATTCGGAAATGACTCCACGTAGAAACCAAACGTAAAAAACTTCATCTATGCCGAAACTGGCATCAAAATCAGAGTAAGAGACTGCAACTGATACAAATCATTTCGGAAAAAACTTGGTCCTGCTAGATCCTACTAATGCAAACACTGTATGGCGAGTGAGAAGTGCCGGTAGCGAAATATAGAGGGCGCTGTTTATCGCCTACGTCACGAAAATGGCAGTGGACCGAAGGGAGACTCTTCCTCCACAATTACCACAAAAAAAATCAATGATGATATTGTGGACAATCTCTGGGAGCTGCTAGCTGGGGAGAGATAATTAAGAAAAGTGGGTTCCAGAAAAGAAAAAGAACTTTAACCAGAACCCTTGACATGAATTAAGTTTTACTTGGGAGGTGGAAATTATTTACAACCAACAGAGATTAAAATTGGTCCAGCAAGACACCTTCTTCTTCTCCGGCTCTACAGTCCAAGATGAACTTTGGCCTCTCCAACAATGATTCGCCATTCCTCTCTGTCCATGGCCCGTCTCGTCCAGTTGGTCACTCCAATTTTACGCAGGTCCTCCTCCACGTCCTTAATCCAGCATTTACGTGGTCGTCCCCTCTTTCTTTTTCCTGGAAACGCTTCACGCAGAACTTTTTTGGGCATTCTTTCATCCGGCATTCGCTCAATATGACCCAGCCAACTAATTCTTCTGGATTTAATAAACCTTAAAATGTCTTGATGCTTTATCAGGTTATCCAATTCTTGGTTCCTCCTAATACGCCATGTGCCCTGTTCATTTATTGGACCGAAAATACGTCTTAGTATTTTCCTTTCTAATACTCTAAGAGCTTGCTGGTCGGCTACTTTAAGCGTCCACGTCTCCGCACCATAGCACACAACGGGCCTGATAAGGGTTTTATATAATTTCAGTTTTGTGCGTTTTGATAGTAAGGAAGATTTAATCAATCTAGAGAGGCCGTAATACGCTTTGTTGCCACACATTATTCTTCTCCTTGTCTAATCACTCACCCTAACCACACTGTTTATTTCAGTGCCAAGGTACGTGAATCTATCAACAGTTTCGAATGTATAGCCATCACACCTAAGATCCTGCTCTCTTCTTCTTACCTCAGAGCCTGATGCTACCATGTATTTGGTTTTAGATTGATTTATCTCAAGACCCACGATTCTACTTTCCTGCACAATCTTTGCCAGAATTTCCTTTAATGCCTTCTCACTTCTCGCCAGAACCACAATGTCATCTGCGTATCCAAGTATTTGACATAAGCGAGATGCTAGACTTCCATCTGACACAATGTTTTGCAGAGCCTTATGTAGCACGAGATTAAACAGAACAGCAGAGAGTCTCCCTGCCTTACACCAGAAGCAAAATGGATTTTCCTGCTAACTCTTATTACCAATGGTTACATGATGATGTACCAGCAAGACACCACCTATTATATAAATAGAATCAGAAACTGTACTGCTCCAATGTCTTTCTTTTAAATGAATCTGGTCATAATCTATTTCATTAGAAAAAAGGAACATTTGTTTGTTCTAATCAATGTATACTCTATAAAATGTGATAATTATACTTTTTTATGTAGGGTTTTTACCATCAGTACTATTCTATGGTCTGAAGATTTTTTAAGAGAGTAAAAAAAAATCCTTGGTTATGGAAGTATACATGTGAGCCTGTGTGGTAACATTTACTCATTAAAAATAAGAAGCATTACATTGATTTAATTTAGATGAATTTGAGATCAACCATAGTAGCATAAAATATGTTAAATAAATAAACAAACCTGCATGAATGTTCCCTGTAATTATTGTATGGATAATGCGATTGTATATTGAAAAATATGGAATTAGTTGATGATAGGTGTTGGGCATGCCCTCGTAAATATATGAAGTGCAGCAACATTTTTGCTTGGTTATTTCTTTATAATTAGAAAACAAAGCTCAAAATTGTGAAGCTAGACAATATGAACATGGTGACAGTATAAGAAAATAAAAATATTTAGCAATCACAAGTAGGAAGGAAACTTTCTCAAAAGTTAAGATATAAAAAATAAAAATATTACTTTTCATCAGAAAAGAACTAGTTTATTTCTGGTAGGTGCTTACAATAGAATCTAGTTTATTAAAGCCCCTCAAAAATGGGCTAATAATTGGGTAATTATTATATCCAATTGAAAAATTAATGGTTGTAAACATAAATAAAATATACAAAATGAATAAAATATTTAAATGATTTTCCAAAATTATCGAAATAAATGTATAATGTATTTGTGGGTGTATACATTGAATAATTAATTAAAAATAATATTCTATGAAAATCAATTGGTTTCATAAGTTAGGAATTAATAAAAGAAATTTATACTAACTTATATTGTATTGTTTCAACAACTTCATCTATCTCTAAAACAAAGAGGTATAAAATTATATCCTTTTTTTAAATAACAAGGTATAATGATTAAAAAAAAAAGAAAAAGAAAAAAAATATAACATAGCTCCAAACTTAAACAGGCTGATCACCATTTCCTTTTCATTATCAAATTCTAAAATCTAGAAAAATACTTCATCCTTCAGCCCTTTGTAACAAAGAGGACTAGAATAAATATTTAGTAATCTTAATAAAAATAACTTAAAATGTTAATTTCAGAACTTAGTGACAGATAAAAAACGGAAATATACAACTTATTAATTTAAAATCATTTACAATATTTATATAATAAACTAAATCATATAAAGAAAAAGTAGTTATAAGTGTTACAATAAACAATTAAAAAAACATGTTTACACTTCTAAAGGCTTATTAAAGCAATTTCAATCAGCTATTGATCATTAATGTGTATAAGAATTATATCTAGTACATATTAGATAAATAACAGTATAAACTATTGAATCTTTAATTTTTCTTTATAAATTATTGATTAAGAGCAATTTAAACTAACAATACTTATTACTTTATTAATCTTGGTAATAACAGCACTCTTTTCAGTAAGGCAATTTTTTCAAAAAATAAAACAATTAATAATGGTTATAAAACAAGATGTATGTATACCAAGGCATATATGGTTCATGCATGGTATACAAAAATAATTAAGCAATTAGAGTACCTAAGCAAATTAGTTTCTAGGTATGGGAAAATTGTGTAGTTTGATTTGATTGCTGAGATGATTCATTATTAGACTCTTCAATATCCATAGGCTCAGTCTGAGAAACTTCATTCATTTTGTCGCAAGAATTCATTTTCTCAAGAGCTGCCTAAAAATAAGAAATATTTATTTATTATGTAATTAGAACATAATCATCAAGATATAAATGGTGATATATTTAAAATGGTCTTGTTGACAGATATTTTGTCTCATAAATTTTTTTTTTTTAAATCTTTAGCAGGACTGCTTTTACTTGCATTGCATTCACCAGTTGGAAAGTGATGAAATTTATTGTATAAATCAAAATACTTTTCATTTGTACATTCACATCTGTTTAATACAACATCCTGGATTGCCTGTCTATGTCGGTTGTGGAGAAAGTAATGATATGCCAGTCTACAAGATAACGAAAATATCTAGTGCAGTATTTCTTATACAGCATTAGGCTAGTAATAGAAAAAATAGAAGGTATCTGAATTAGGACCTTATATGCCTACATTTGATGCTATCCGGCATGATGATATCGATCCTTACAGAAGTAGGTTGCCATGTTTTTTTAAATTTTTTGTCACAAAATCAATTGTAATGATTTACACGTATGCCCTGACATATGACACCTGTAGGTCGTAATATAAAGCTGTCTTATTGGACTTTTATATTACAAGGTGCTTGCATAAGTCTATATATTTTTATTGGAATCATTAGAGAATTTGTTTACATATCCTTTTTGTAGTCTTATAACTTTAAGAGGAATAGGAAAAAATAAAACTGTAGGGTGTACAACAGTTAGCTTTTCCAATTCAATGTCTTATATTTTTTTCTGAGTGTGTGAACCTCAAGTCAATCTCTTGTCAAATGTTAGTCCTAGACAGTTAATAATTCAGATTGTAGTATTTATATGTAATCATTGTAAATGGATGGACATGTTTCACTTCTAAATGCAAATGGCAAGGTGTTGCCAATTGTTGCGGTTTAGCCAAATTTCCAACAAACAATATTGTGAATAATATAGAATGCAGATTGATTGGGAGATATGACAACATATTTTTTTTTTCCATATATATAAATATAAGAATATTTTCACTGTATAAAAAATTTAGTAGTCTAATTATTGCTTGAACATCCTTGCTCAAGCACTACAGCCATT